>CM041633.1:18840918-18874150 GCA_023333625.1 Bothriochloa decipiens
GGGCGTCGATGCTGCCTCCGCTGCCGAGCGCTGGAGGCACTGCTCTCACCCCTCCCCTGTCCTGCCGTCTGCTAATCGTTTCTTGGTGGACACCCGCTACCTGCTCGGCAGAATGCTTCCAGGGGAAAGTAGCAAGAGAGCAGTGCCTCCAGCGCTCGGCAGCGGAGGCAGCATCGACGCCCTGCCGGACGGCGTCCTGGAACACATCCTCGGCCTCCTTCTGGCGCCGGAGGCCGTGCGGACGAGCGTGGCTCGCCCGCCGCTGTCGCCTCTTGATCTTGGACATTTGTTTTCGTTCACTACAGGGGCCTAAGTATGAAGTGGATATGAAAGGAAGCATCAGTCCAATGGAGCGATCAACTACAATTTCAGAACATCTTAACATAGTTAAAGTCAAGTGTCAGGCTGTTGATGTGAGAGTTCTCAAAATTTTGAAGCTCTTGTGTACCTTCAACATACGTAAGCTAATTAGCAAGTTTCCTCATGCTTCTACCTGATAGTTCACCGCCAAATTATTGACAAATGAACACCCTGCACTGCTGCTACTGCATAGACATTTAGTTGGCAAATAAAATCACAAAGTTATGTTTACATAGAGTTATCCAGTTGAACATATTGCATAGATATTGAGACATTTATATTGACTTCTAGAATAGTTCTGACTGTTTGACTTTGTTCTTACCATATTTGGCTCGCTTGTTAGTATTGAAAAACAGAACAAATATCAGTTTTTAATTGTTCCAATTAGTAACAGTGTAACATTATCACACACTATTGTTCTGTGGCCTCCCTTTTTTGGTGAAGGTTACTTAGTTACTGCAGTTTATCATCGATTATATGCGCTACCACTATTGATTAAATCAGCTTTCACTCGATCCTTTACACAAGCCTGGTCATGCATTTGATTCTCCAAGGAACTATTATTGCTTCTTTATACTTTTGTTGATTAAGCATACATTTATTACTCACCTCTTTCAGATATATCATCTTATTCATATGTGTCACAATCATTTCTGTGGTATCTTTACATTGCAGCTTTTCTTCAGTCCTTGCTGTGGCTAGAAGTTTGTTCATAGCTTATAGTAATGTGCCAGATCTATTTTGCTTTTTTATGTTTTTTTTCCTCTGGCACTTTTACCAGGCTTTAAGAGCGTAGAAATCCACATGTTTTCGATTTCGATTTATCTTCTTTATTTCCACAGATAACAAGTTGCACTAATCTGAGAATAACCTCTGAAACTCACTACCCGCTAGACCTGAAAGCAAGCTATCAAATGTTTTCTTCCTCTGAAATTGCAAACTTTCTGTTTTCAGAATCAGAAAACATGTGTGTTCTGCATTCTTCTGAAAGTGTAGTGTTGTTGGATTCTAGTTCGGATTTGATACTGTTGAGTGTATCATGGTTAGCCCGGAAACTATGTGTCAAACAATTGATCCTGTTTTTTCATTCATTGTCAGGTTATTTGAGATTATGGTGACTGTTGGTCGATTGAATTTCCTTTTCAAGAAGGCCATTTCTTGTCTAGGATTCTGTCTAGTAACTCTAAGTGCCGCCTTTCATTTTTGTGCAGGTTTTGGCTTCTGAAATGAGGCGCTAGAAATTTTGGGTTTTCAAGGGATCTACCATCTTTCACTTTTAGGAAATGCAAGGCTAAAGTTCGCTGCAACAAGGTTGCCACCTCTTGTATTTCGTGTAATTGTGTGTGTCATGGCACTTATAAGCTTGAGTGCTAGTTGCAGAATGTGTGAGAAATGGCAGGAAACTTTAAATATGTAGTCAAGTTTGTATCTGGCGGGTCATGTCACTGTCATTTCTTCTACACAGACATCATGAGGGTTTCTTTTGATAATCTAGACCATTAGTGTCCCTTCAGCAGTACATACCTTAGTTATTCCTTTACGGTCGACCTGATTAGGTGACATGTTTTCTTGTAGCATAGTCAGCTCCATATCTCTCTGTGTTATTACGTGCAAATGTTCAAAAAAAACATTAGGTAGCAAGTTTGCAAAAGAAGAGATGACATGCCACATTTGGCAAATTTATATCCCGAAAAGAGCAGTACACGCCAGGGCTTTACTCTTTTTACTGTTACTGGTTAATTGATGGAAGAAAAATAGCCGTGGACAGCGGTGGTCTGTCGTAGCCTGGTAGCCTGCAGGCAGAGTAGAAGACTGCAATGGCTAGAGTAGGATCTTGATCTTCGAAGCCAACAATGGAACACTGCCTTTTAGGAGTGTATTCTGAAACTGCCATGAAAACTTCATGAAAAGATTTTTGTTATGCAGAAACTACTACTCGTAGAAAATTATGGAAATCACGCGGCAGGTAGAACACTTCACATCCTACACCTTTCCAGATTCAGCAGGACGCCAGGACACCTGCTCGACAGAATGCATCCAGGGGAGCTGAGACTGAGATGATCTTCCTCGGTGGCCGTGCATATGTGGACCTGCGAGCTCGCACGGCGCTGGCACCACTGCTCGATGATCTTCCTCTCGCTCTCGCCTCCAGGAACCTAGCTCACAAGTTTCATTAGCTTCATAGCTCATATGGTACTCTGATATATAACAAGATTGGAATGAAATTATGAAACCACGAGTTGGACTTCCTGGCAATCCTTCCTAGAATTTGAGGTGTAGTAGTTTGGGGTTTAGCAGTTTTTTTTTTCCGAAAGTGTGCATTACACGTTCCTCATCAAGTAGAAGTAGGAAATTACATAGAATTCACAAGTAATCCATGGATTATCAGTGGATTCCACAAGCACAAAGCAAGAAAAAACGAGGGGGGCCTCCACTATACAACCCCAGCCAATACTCAACACTATGGTAGGCAGTAGGGTAGTGTAACCGCATAAGTAATGACCATGGTGGCAAAAGCATCCTCTAGAAATACAACCAACAATGCGGCAAAGCATCTGTGGATGGGGCCATCACGCTCATAGTAGCAAAGCATCTGCATGGGAGCAGGGAGCCTAAGCAACTACAACGACCATCAACGCGGCAAAGCATCTGCAGATAGGGCCACTGTCCACTCTCGGTAGCAAAGCATGTACCATAGAGGAGGCCTAAGCGACATACACTCACCATCAGCAAGGCAAAGCATCCTCCGATGGGGCCACCTTGCTCTCAGTCGCAAAGCATCTGCATGAGGGGCCTAAACAACATCGGCACAAACCATCCACCCGAGCAACAACTGCAACTACACCAACCACTAACAAGACGAACCAAAGTGAAGAGTAACATGAAGCACGATTAGGCACAACATAATGACCAAATGGGGGCATGGAGATGAACCGTAGGTGATTCTTCAACAACGCCTTCAGGAAGGAGGTGACGACCAAGGAGACTTGGACGCCATCATCGTTGGCCTTAAAAGCTTCTAAGGCAGTGCAAGAGCTTAGAATTTGGCGAAGCCTAGGCAGCTGCATGGGGTTGAACAACAACGCCCCCAGAGAGGGGCATGGCACTCGAAGCGCCACCGTTGTCTATCCAGCCTAAGTCGGGCTGAGCTTTCATCCATTCCACCATGAGGTGCGCAGGCAACGCTATGCCTGGACCCTAAGGTCAAGTTGGCCATGATCTACCAAGGCTTCTAACCCGGACGGGCCTTGTTGGCTGTCACCGCCATGGGAGGAAGGGGTGGCCGACCGATGCCAGATCCGAGGCCCGAGGGCTTGGAGCCGGTCGGCCACTGCCATGCCCGGACTCTAGCCCTTCATGGATGCCGGTCAGTCATCACCGAGGGCACCAGGGGAGGGGCGCTACCAACCACCAGATCCCGCTCAATGGCCGCCGAAGTTGCTAGAGGGGGATGGGGTGGAAGGGGGTGGGAGAAGTGTGGGCAGCTAGAGGGAGAAGGGTGGTTGTGGTGGGGCCTATTTTTGAGGGCCGCCGCCACCACCACCGTCGCGGGAGAGCCGCGGGAGAACGGCGGCGGCAGTGGCCAAAGGAAGGCCGTGCAGGGGGAGGTCTGGCGGCGACGTGTCACCCATTGGGGGGCGCTCGGGTGACGGGGAAGCTCACACAAAGCCTATTGTGAGGTACGTGGTTTAGCAGTTCTTTGATAGCCTTTTCTGTTTGATTTCAGGCACGCATATTGATCCCAACAATCCTTATAATGGGCTAAAACCAAAATTGCAAACATTCAAACCGAAAGTGTGGAAAAACAATTTACCAGTTATGTTCCATATATTATTTTACCATTCTATCAGCCTTGTATGATTATGGCTACCCGACATGACCAACTGAAATTAAAAAAAAATACTCGACTAATATATTGAGTGTATTTGGGCTATGATTTTAATCCCCTCGACAACCTCTGGGTGCATACCATGTTTTGTTAATGTAAAATCGTAAACCAAGAAAACCCTTAAAATATATAGGAAAAGCAAACGAAAACCTAAAAAGAACACGCATGTCAAAATTTCTAGCTCGATGTTGAGCTCCTGGTTAGATCTAGGCCAGCCAAAAGAAACAACGGTTTTTATTAGACAAACAACGTTCAACCACTTGCTGCGTTGCTGTTGCTGATCTACGATGAACACGAGGTGAAGGGACATGGCAGATGTGTTGGTTTTTTTTCTTCAAACACGGCTTCACTTGTCCTTTTATTATTAAGAAGAAGGGGGCTGAAAGGACTGCAGATACAACACAACACGACAAAGATAACCATAGAGAAAGTGGTTAACAAACACGACGAACCAAGAAAGAAAGAAAACCCTCCACCACGCCCTATAACGCAATCTTGCGAGGCAAGGTGGAATATCGCAATGACAGCTGCTTAGGAGATGTAACCTTAGCGGCACAGGTGTCCACTGTAAGACGACACGATCGCCGAAGCCCACGCAGCATCCGTGAGGGGGCATCACACTCTCGGCGGTGACTGGTTGAGGTGGAGCCAAGCGCGATTTCGGTGACCGGGGCGGCCAAACCACGACGATGACAACACCATCAACCAAGCTGGAGAGACCAAAGCGACTACGGAGCAGAAGCTCACACAATGCAGGCACAACAAAACAAGCAGCGACAGGGGCGGTGCGCGACGTCGGATGGCGTAGGGGGAGCGTTGTGGTGCATCAACGAAGCCTTAAGGAAGGGGATGACGCCTATGGACGCCAATTTCGTTGAGACTTACACCCAAGGGAGCTTTCGCTCCCGATGTTGCTCCGGCAACTACAATCGACAGGCGGAGATAGTGACAACACCTTCAAGAAAGTCGTGGCACTGGCGCGCCACTGTCCTCGGTCCCAGGTGTGAAGCCTGTGGATGGGGTTTTCACCCGTGCTGCCGTGGACCTCTCCTGATGACGAGGGAGGCTGGCCACCTCCTCGCCGGGGTGGAGCCGACGCAGCGGCTTCCACGCCCCGGAGAACGCTACAGGACGCAGCCCGCCCGGGGCCGCCATCTACCCATGTGGGCCTGCCATGCGCACATTAGATGCCGTGCCGCTACCACCGAGTTCCACTGAGCTTCTCCAACCGACCGCAGGGCGGACCGAGATGGCCACTGTCGACCCCCCGCGAGGGGGGGGGGGAAGGGGCCGGTGGCGCCCCGCGCAACGAACGCGGCCTGCTCGGCACCGCTGTCAATCCACGTGGGGCAGGCATGCTGGCCCGCAGCGCGCACACGAGATGCCGCGGCGCCACCACCATAGGCACCCACAGATAGCGGCAGGCCGCCGCGACCCACCGAGAAGAAGATCACTGATGCCCAACGTACCTTCGCTTAGGTCAGAGAAGAGACTAGTCATAATAGTGGTGATTTTCAAGACATGTTAGAGTAGTCAAGAATGTTCAAATGATTTCTCATATGCAAATCATGCTTCATCAAGTGGTTTTGTGAATATATTGACTAGTTGACCCTCAGTGCCCACACTCTCGATTGTGATACCCCATTTATAGGAAAAAGTCTACTTCACACCCCCAACTATGGGGGTGGACTATATGAGACCCTCAACTATGAAATGGTCTAATTTACCCCCCTAAACTTTCTAAAACTATCTATTTTACCCCCTAGGCGGTTTTCAACGGCAGTTTTTGCTACAGTATCAGGGGGTTTGCTACAATGCAGGCGGAAAAAGAGATGACCTCGGAAAAAGAAATGACCGAAACCAAAGTTGTAGGTCTCAAATGTGATAAAACTTTGTAGTTGACAACCTTTTCATTTTATTTCATTGATGGTCCCAAACACTCATTCAAAACCAGATGAATATTAAAATGGATAGGATGAGGTGGAGTGGATGGGGAGGGGGGGTGGGGTTTAAATGTGCAAACCGTGAGGTCGTGAGTTCTCGTGTTGCTAGCCGTGAAGCGTGCGTTTTTTGAGCGATAAATTGTGTGACTTGTGACAACGTGGACGTGTGGCTTCCCAGTACGGTTTTAGGGTTTCCTAGAAACCTCATCACTTCATATCACTTCCGCTTTGGCACTACCAATTCAAAATTGGGTAGTGATGGAGGGTTTTAAACCAGTAATGATGTCCTAGTCTGTCTAACTTGACAAACTAGAGGAGATAGGAATTTCCCACTTTTACCAACCGGAACCAACCATAATAATCTAGAGACCCAAACACTTAACCACCAATCTTGATTACAGTAATCGTAAGCATAGTGCAAATGGACCCTTAGCTAAGTAGACTTCTCCCCATATTATACTTTTGTTTTATACTCCTTGTTTTATATCTTTGTTTCGTTTTCTAGTAGAAATTATTTATGGGGCCGTCTGGTGCGTAGGTATGTATTGGTCGTTGATTGTAGCGTGTGTTGCGTAGGTATTGGTCGCGTACAGAGTCACCGAGCGATGCCAACTGTAGTTTGTTTTGTTCTGGATTGAAAATGAGTGTATAATTTCATATTAAGGAATGAAAACGAAGGCGTACCGTATCTCTTCGTATTCATCGCTAATATAAGGGTTGTTCGACAATGAAGTCAATGATTGACAAGCTGATATCCAAATTAATTGCAACTAGCTATTATTCGACTTGCACAAAAATTAAGTAAACCTGTATGTGTAACGCGCGGAGACTGACCAAATCGATGGTATATATACCGTAGGGCAGGCCTGCAGGCAGACCTGTGTAACTTGAGTGTACATACAGATCATAAAGCGAAAGGACGACGACGGGCAGTAGCGATTCTCAACGAGAGGCGTCGCTCCTGGAAGCTCAGATGGGTCAGTTTTCCTTACTTCCTTACTCAGCTTTTGTTTCTGCAAAGTATATAGCTCTTGCATCAGACTAAATTTGTTAAAATTTGTCTTCCACATAAAGGCGCTCTCGATGCAGAAACTACTAGAAAGCTTTCATAGCCTCAGAAGCTACCCATAGAAATTATACCTCGTAATGTACATTTTTTTTTGTATGGGTTGCGTCCTTACCTCCATGCAACACGCTCTCCCTGTCCAACAACAGAAAGAAACCACTTGCTGCTCTCTCCAACACAGCATCCTTAATAGTTTTTTTCGATCACCGATTTCAGTGAACACATAGTTTCTTATCTAAAAAGCCGATTTTTTTTATTTTTACTCTCTCTCTCATCAATAAATTATTTACCAGGATAACAAAATATCTATTTCATAAAGCAATTATAGTAGGGATGCAAACTATATTATTATTATTATTATTATTATTATTATTATTATTATTATTATTATTATTATTATTATTATTATTATTATTTGCATTGGGAGTGCTCTGACGAACTAGCTAGCTCCACTCCGCTCGACCATAAGATGAAGAAACACGTTTGTCTCGGTTTATTAATTAAGAGCACAAGCTAACTCTATTTGTTTGCCTTTAGAATTAAATAGAGTTCTTTGTTGTCAAGAAGACCATTGGGGTTAAGAGATTAAAAATAACTAATTGTACTGACAATATTCTAAAGAAACTCATTCATCCTAAAATATAAATGACAGTTTGACATGGTGGTTGTTATTGAGGTTGGTGGTTTAACATAGTTTGAGACGGTCTATATAAATCACTGATTTGTAGAAATGGAATCTTTGAGGTGGTCGAGCGCACCAGCCGCCTCTAATAGAGCGTCTATTGTTGTTTACATAAATCTTTTTTTTTTTGAACTGCAGTTTTTACAAATCTTGAAGTAGTGGCACGCAATAACTTTTGATGTGCTTGAATTGGATGTGTCTTGTAGAGAGGGACTGTTTCCAGGACGATGATGTACTTGGATCTTCTTGTAATCTGGACGACATCGTCCACGAAGAATCCCAGGTTTACTTGTCAGCATCAGACATGTGATGATAGCGGTAGCCATATATATCCACGTTGTAATCTGAATTTCAATCCGTCATAAATGCAGATTTTCATCAGGGCGTGCAACCATACCATTGCTTTGAATGTGAACCTGCAATGCGATAGCGTGGAAGATGTGAAACGTGCGATAGAGGAGCGGGAAGGGATTCCTGTTGAGGACCAGCATCTGGTCGTTTGCGGGAAACCGTTACGGCAGGGTGCATTTCTCAGAGACTATGACGCACTTGAGCATCATCAGTCCACGGTTGATGTCTCTGTGAGAGTTCGTGGAGGCGCCCTGTAAGTTGAAGTGTTTTCTTGATTTCATTTCGTGGATAAGATCAGACGTCCGTCTATATATGTGGTTTGTTTTTGCAGGACCGAGATGACGGTGCGTGATTTCGTCACATCTGTAACACCAACGAAACCCTTGATTATTGAGAACATCGTGATACCTAGCAATGGGCAGCAGCAGCAATCCATGACGGTAATGAGCAAACTTGGGCGGAGGGTCCTTCACGGCGTCCTTTCCTGCGTGCTTAATGCGCACGAGGCTGGCCTCGTGTACGACGGCGTCAGCCAAATTGATGATTTCCTGTTCTACGTCTACGAGGGAACCACGGAATTCGCGAGGGTCGGCTATGTCCCTGACGGCATGTTACGATCATTGCCCGACCAGGAATTCCTCAGCAGACAGAAGGAGGTCTACCAGACGCTCCGGGAAGTAATCAAATTGCTGTTCCCGTTCCCACAGACGCAGAAGGATGCACAGGTGCCTCTGCATGTCCAAAGCATACATACTCTGCTGGGCAAACTGGAAACATGGATGCCTTCAGGGCCCCCGAAGAAACGCACGCAGCTGCTGCAAGCGCACGCGGCGATGATAAGCTCGTCTATAGGTGTGGCAACCATGTGGTTCAACCTCAAGAGATTCTATGACCATTTAGACTGGAAGAAGCAGCCTGCATTTAAACACGCCATAGAGCTCGCAGAATCTCGAACGGCTAAATTGGATCTTCAAGTTGAGAAACAAACCCTGTTCCAAACCGTGTATGGCAACAACGGTAAAGCGCCTAAGAAAGCAAACACTAGCGCTGCTGGAACTGGAAGTACAGAAACACAGAAAGACCAAGTACCAAAAACTCCATACGCAGGGGATACTGCAATATTCGACTTCGCCAGGAATTGGTTCACGCATGTGCCAGAAGAACGTTGGACCCCGCCGGTACGTACCGATCCATCTGATTTTTTTTTTAATTGTTTCCTACAAAGATAGTTTGTGCGCTCACATATCTTCCTTCCCTGCCTCGATCTCTGTCCATATAGTAGTATATTTACTACATGCATGTATACACTTGGTCAAACTATACATATCCACACATTATATTTTAGTTTGCCCCCCAAAATCACAATTACTCATTTGCTCCCACTTAGCCTTTTAATTTAAATTAACCTTTTCCTCTCCAGGTTGTTGTTGGGAGTGACGGAACCGAAAGATTCACAGGATTGCCACACCTAGACCACATTTTTACTCATCACTTCAGCAACTTCATGACAGAAGCTCTGCTACAACTGTACATAGAATTAGATAATTATGACGAGCTCACAGAAGTGTAAGCATATATGTATACCACATATACACTGCTCATTATCTAAATTATTTCTTAGTTTATTGTATAATCGTTGTCCCGGCCGTACATATTCATTTACTCATATATTGTATACGCCCTATTTCGCAGTCTTGTTCCTCTTGCCTGAACGGTAGAGACCCAGGGATCACAAGCTTCTCGGCAACGAAGTCAATGGTTCCACAACAGATGATGTCCTCGTCAGTTGGTGCATGAATGTTCTTCAATTTTTTGTTTTGCTAGTCGAGAGCTTGCATATTGCTTCTATCAGTGTGTGGCTTAATTATACAGAGGCTGGAACATCCCGTGCCAAAAATGGATCAGGCGGATTGCTGCCGCTCAACCGATGGCGCACATTCCAACCTCAAAGCAGGATGAGGTGCTCATTCAGAGAATGGGTTTTGCACCGCCGGCTGCTCTAGTTTCATCCGTGTTCAAGCAAGCATACGCTGACTTATTCATTGGCAGGAAACTTGACGCCGAGTGAAGTGGAGGCTCTGGCTGGTTTCCGACGACCAATGCTAGGACTTGTAGAAGACTCCTCTTGGATGACGGAGCATGATACTGCGATGCTCTTAGTTCGGTTGTATACTCCTGTACGTGTAATATCGAAGTTTGAAACAATTAATCTGTGCAGCTCCTAGGGCACTCATTAGAAGCATGTCTTATGTATGGTTAATTAAACTCTTCTTCTTAATTGTAATGATATGTAAATTCTTTTGCATATTTGAAAAATCGTATTTTTTCCCAAAAAGTATGGGCTTTATCAGTTGGCTGAAGGCAGCTCCAGCCATGCAATCCAATGTTGGGTTGTATTATTACTTGTGCGGCGAACCTTTTAGAACTATGATCCTGATGTATTATTGAGGTTAAATATATATGAACATGGTATTGGTTTATATACTATATTTATTACCTAAAAGAAATTATGATTACAAGGAATTTTATATTTTTATCATGTGGTTTATAGACATCGATATAGATCAATATAGTTATAGATCTACGATCAATATTTTATATTTTATAGTTGTAGATGTACGTCCAGGGGTTACTGGTGCATTGTTCCCACAACAGTACCATGTCCATGCTCTCACTAGCTTCTTCGTCGAGTGTCAAGTGATTTGCCAAGTGGTTTTTTTACACTCGTAAAGAAGCTTTTTGCGGAGTGCTAAATAAAAACTATCAGAAACACTCGCCAAAGACCTCTTTGTCGAGTGTTTTTTGACACTCGACAAAAGGCTTCTTTGTCGAGTATTTTTCTAACACTAGAAAAAGATTTTTTTAAATCATATTTTTGAAGTAGAAAATTGAATCAAATGAAAAAATTTTGACTACAAAATTATATGACTCATCAAGATCTACAATGTTTGTTTTGGTCAAAAAGTAAATTAGTTCATAAATCTTACACATCTCTCTTGTAGTTTATAAAACTAAGAGAGACATATAAGATTCGTGAACAATGTTAGAACCACCGTGTTGGATAAATATATAATCAAACAACCAAAGTGAACTTTGTAGATCTTGAGAAGTATTGAATTTTGTAGTAGGCAACTTTTTCATTTAAATTTATCTTATCATGCAAAACCACGTCTGAAATTTGGATTTATCTTGTAGTTGACAATTTTCGATTTGAAGTCATCTTGTCATGCAAAACGAGTTTCTCAAATTTGAAATTTGAAGTTTGTAAATGACTTTGGATGGAGAAACTTCCTAAACGAAAAGTATAGATATCGAGAAGTTATAAAACATTATAGTTGACAAGTTGTTGATTTGAAATCGTTTATGGCCTCAAATAAGCAAGTTACATCCAATTTATTATAATACGTGGGGAACCGAAATGAAGTATAGACACATGTAAGTATGTAGTGCAGTGGTAGAGAGCAGGCTCGGTGCGAGTGAGAGGTGTCATGGCTTCGAATCGCCGTCGCCATGTTTTCTTCAGTTCTGTATGTGCTTGCCTAGCTATATCTGATGATTTCGAAGAGAAGGAGGATTCCACAGGACTGACCATGTGACCATGAGGATGACGACTATGGTTGAGCGACATCCGCCGGAGGATCCTGCTAGCGAAGGACAACATGAACGGCCTCTTCGAGCAGAACTGACATGAAGTGCCGAGTAGATAGGATTAGGAGGTCCGAGAGCTAGAATCTATGCAACCAGGGAACTTCAAGGCAAAGAGGAAGTACCGAAAAGACAAGAAACCCCTCTCATGATATGAAGCAATAGTGGTTATGTGTTGATTCTTTTGCCTATGTCATGCCATCTATAATTAACTATTTCATCTGGAACTCGTACAAGGCAGATATATCATGCCATCTGTTATTAACTATTTATTTGGAACTTGTACATGGCAGCTATCATGACATCACGACAGAAATCAGGGTCTTTGCCGAGTGCTCGAAGCACTCGGCAAAGGCCGTTTTACACTCGGCAAAGGCTTTGCCGAGTGTCGCACTCGGCAAAAGGCACTCGGCAAAGAATACGTCGGCAAAGGAGCTTTTGCCGAGTGCCACCTGGCAAGCACTCGGCAAAGGCTTTTGCCGAGTGTCGGTGACACTCGGCAAAGGTCCAAAATAAAAAATCCAAAAATAATAGTAAAAAAAAATTTAAATCTGAGGGGGACCCACCGCCATGCGCCTTCTGCCTTAACTATAATATTTTCCGAAATAATAGTAAAACACTCGGCAAGTCGCGGCATTTTTCGCGCGCAAATCGCGCGCTTCGCGTCCGGTGGGATTCGAACTCGTGACCTCTCTCTCGCGTGTCTTCTGCCTTAACCACTGCACTACTCTGTCACATGTGTCTATAACTAGTTTTATTTCCTCATATTGTATACTAAATCGAGAGTAATTAGCTTGTTTAAGGGCTTAAATGAATTCAAATCCAAAAGTGGTCAACTATAATATTTCATAACTTTTCAAGATCTACACTTTTTGTTTAGGAAGTTTTTTTATCTGAGGTCTTTTACGAAATTTGAATTTCAAATTTAAGATATTCACATATGGCTTTAGCATGGTAAGATGAACTCAAATGAAAAAGTTATCAACTACAAAGTTTTATAACTTTTCGAGATCTATAAACTTTATTTTGGGTATTTTTTCATCCGAGGTCGTTTACGAAATTTGAATTTTGAATTTTGAAATTCCCTCTTTGCCGAGTGCCACGTCAACACTCGGCAAAGATTTTCTTTGCCGAGTGCCCGAGATTTAGCACTCGGCAAAGAATATTACACTCGGCAAAGTCGCGATTTCCCGTAGTGCATCCCTTATTAACTATTTATTTGGAACTTATACATGGCAGCTATCATGCCATCTATTATTAACTATTTATTTGGAACTTATTGTACATGGAAGTTATCATGCCATCCCTTATTAATAACTATTTATTTGGAATTGTAGCTATCATATCATGCCACGTACTATTAACTGCTTAACAATTTGTCCATGCATATATGTGTCTCCGGAAAAGATACGGTGTATCCTTTATCTATGTGTATGTCTGAAATGAAGCCTTAGTCACTTCTGGATAAAATAGATTTATAGAGGCTGTTGTTGTCCATAGCCATCTTTACAAATCCATTTACTAGAGGCGACTAGGCACACGGCTTACAAATCGCGAATTAATTTGTAGAGGTGGAAGAGTTGATCCGGTTGGGACAACCATCTTATATAGGCATCCTAACCACTGGTTCTAGCGGGTGTACCGGTGTTGTCGCCTGGTTGGATAATTGAAAACACTTGTGTGCCAAAAAAATTAAATAACAGGCCCAGCAGTCTTTGTTGTATTATATGACTTGCGTATCGGTTCAGCCAAACCCGATGCCTGCAGATGGAACCAAAATTGCTGGTTTCACATGGTCACATGGATCGTCGGATCAGTTTTTAGGTTGTAAGTCCTTTTCACGGGTTCAGCAGAACCCGAAACCAACCACTACCGTACCCGGGATGACAGGCTTCACACACGGTATCATTTTTTATGAAGGGTTTAATAGTACAGACGCGCGCGTTCATCGGTTCAGCCAAACGGGGACTGCAACCCGTGACCCGATGCTAGACGATCGATGGAACCAAAATCTGCAGCTAGCTTTCCACATCGGTCGGATCAGCATTCAGCAATTGAATAGGAGTAGGTTGTTCCTGTCTTCATAGCTGTCTCACCTCTGCTGTCATCGCTGTTTCGGCCTTTGTCCGTTGTGGTTGCCCCTTGCGTCTGCGTGAGGGAGACAAGGAGAAGTATTCGCGGCCTGCAGTTTGGTTTAATGCCGGTGGACAGCGACTAATTTTGACTAACTGGTCGGAATGATTCATTTCAGCTCAAGTCCGGACTCTGTCGAAGAACACTGAACAAGGAAGCAACTAGCGCAGTTCCACGTACGCATTTGGTTCCGTCGTCGGCCAGGCAAACTCAATCGTCTAAGGAAAAATCTAATCCCTGAGGTAAGCTCGATCTCGCCAAGTCGCAGTTCGCCGTCTACTTTTCATCTATGCATGTCTGTGGCCGAGGCGAGTGACGTAGTTGCTGATTCCTTGCAGGCAGACTTTCTTCCACCGCCGGCGCCGGGCATGCATATGGCCCGACCACGAGGCCAGTACGTAGTTGATTTCCAGCAGGCAGCCTGCTTTTCTTCCACCACCGGGCCGGGCATGCATGAGGATGGAGGGACGCACGCATGCAGTTCGATCGGTGTTACTTTGGAGCTTCATGGATGCACAGGTAGGTACAACAAGCAGCAAAATTATGTTGTTCCAAATCGCTGCTCCAATACTTGCCGGAGCTCGACTCATTAGCCCTGCAGTCCACATCACCAAAGCTTGACTTGGAGGCTCCGGAGCTCGACTTTGCCTCGCTCATTAGACTTGGTTCGGGAGCTCGATTTTGCCTCGCCCATTAGCTTCTTCGCTCTGCTTAATCCTTGCTGGTTATAGCTTCACTAGCTCCGGCCGACACCGCCTGCTGCGCAGGGCAGATGACGGCTGCGACGACCACCGGCGCTGAGCGCGTCGATCGAGGACACATAGGGAGTGTTTGGTTTGCTGCATGAGGCCTAACCAGGTTAGACTAGGCCAAATAATTGTTGTTTGGTTGGTTGGCCATGGGTGCTGGCCGGGCTCGATGGAGCCAACCATACGCCCATAGATAGGCCAGGGTCGAATGGCCGAGCCAGGCTTGGGCCAGCTCTGCGTGCGCTCCTCATCACTTGCGCGCCACCACCCCTCCTCGCTCGTGGCTGTCGCCCTCTGTGCTGTTCCCGCACGTGCTCTCCTCGACCTCGCTGGCAGCAATGGCCTCGTGAGGGCACCACTTGATTCGCACCCTCCTCACTCAGATCTGGCCAGGGCGGAGGTCCGTGTGGCAGAACCTCTTAAATCATATGGCCCACATGCATTATTATTGTCTAAACAGACTCCTAATAACCATAAATGTGATCCATAAGACTTAAAAGGTCTATCGGGTAAATCCCGAATTATCCATGATTCTCCAAACAGGATCAATCATTATAAAGAGACATTGCAGTATTACAACAGTTTTATACAAATAAGATATATCAAAGTAAAATAGTGGAAGGATTACAATAACATAAGTTTACAAACTGTTTAGTTTTAAACTTACAAACCATATGTTTTTAATTATTACAACCATAGGAGCAATGGAGTAGCAATATAACTTATTACAAAACCTTGATGATACGCTCTGCCGAAGAGCGAGACAGCCTATTTGTCGTCACCCTTCGCAATGACTGTTATGCAGCAGGGTGCAAAGCAATCCTGCGCATGGGACTCACCTACAACAAGGGTTCAACAAACCAAGAGTACAAAAGTACTCAATAAGACTAACCCGATGAAAAGAGAGAGGTGAAGACTCATAAATACAGGCTAGAGGGACAAGGTAAGGCTTGCAGGAAAATAGGAATTTTTGCAGAAAAGCTCTTGTGGATCAAGTTTTAACTTATCCTTGATTATAATATAAGGTAAAATTATTTTGCCCTATCTCAACATTACCAAACAACTAAATTTAGGAACCTTATCCTTGTTCAAGTTGCTAATACGATAATGAACAGAGATCGAGTCTTCTTCTCTGAGAAGCAACGGCGATTCGAGTCTATTTTTATACCCAGCTGGGACCTAGATCACTAGGATGCCGGAGACTCTAACTCCGATGCATACCAGATCACAGATATACCAGGATAACAACCGCAGCCATATATCACCACATGATACACGTGAGCACTTAGACCCAGTGTACCGATATACGTAGGAACTTAAACCCACAGTATACCACACTATGACATATGTGGGGACTCTGGCCCACTACATATCACTCCATGATATACCTGGGCTCCAACCCTCAGTATATCACTTCATGCATGTGGATTTTCTAGTTTCTCGATACACGCATATCACCATCGAACGGGACCTAGGGCATCAACAGACGAAAACACTACAGAGGGACTCCATTCCCAATGCAAGTTACCCGTCCGGACTTGATTTATTAAATATCATCATGATTTCATAGATTAAGCCATCCTTATCTTTTTCATTCTTTTATTTTTTGAAAATTTAACTAATTAAGCAAGGCTAAGCATTACTATTCATTTTCCAAAAATAGGTAACAAGGAACAAGGTAGTGGACAGGTAATGCAATTGGTAGATTTTCACTCAACTCCTATTACTTAATGCAACATTTCATAACTGAAGTGATAAAACTTTTATAAAAACAAGAATAGGGTTTGAATGCATTCGGGGCTTGCCTTGGTATTCGGGGTAGACGGCCTCGAGTTCTAGATCAACACCCAACTCTTGAGTCTGCTCTTCCTTGGGATCTGGTGAGACAACGTTAAACTCTCCGTTAATAGAAACTATACGATAAAATGATATCCTTCAACATGATGGAATAGTAAACATGATGCTCGATGGATGCATGACTAAGTTCATTATGGTTAAATTTGTAAGCCAACAAAACTTACTAAGTTCATTATGGTTAACTACTTTATTAATGAAGTTTATTAATTACATGAAATAACGTTAATTAAGCCCTAAAGACATGATTAAGATAAGCGTAAACAACCACTTAAAGTGCCAAAGGTCATTAAGGTTAATGACCCAAGGTCATCAATCAATTCCAAAGTCAAACAAATCCTATAATGATTAAACTTAATTAAAGGGATTAATTAATTATTTAAAAACATAAATTAAACGCATAAAACTAAAGTTGTCTAAATGAGCCTAAAATTTTATTTTGAAAAGATCATGGTCGATTTAGATGACAAAATGATTTTTAGAAATAAAAACCAATTATTTTATTAATTAAAAATCAAAGAATATACATTTTTCAACTAAAAGGACTAATTTTAACTTATGAAAAAAGTACTCAAAATTAGCATATTATATTTTTCCTAGGTAGAGAATATCATAAAGAGCATACACAAAATTTTTTAGAAATTTTGGAGCTACACATGAATTACTATGAATTATTAAAGAAAATAGCATTTAAAACATTTTTCTGAAAAAGAAAAAGGAAAAAGGGGAACAGTGTTCTCGGCGCTGACCAGCGACCCGCCGGAGTTGACCGGGGATTTCTCGCCGGCGGTTAGGTCTCCGGCGACGGGGTTTGGCCCTACTGGCTCAGCTCGGCACGGCGAGTCGATTAGGGTAGTTAATGAAGTGGCAGGGCGACGGCAGCGCACTGGCCGGTGGCCATGGCGGTACGGCGGCGCGGCGACGCAGCTGCAGGGCTCACCAGAGCTTCTCCGGTGACGGCGAGCACACGGACGTAAGCAGCACACGTATGCGGACATGCTAGGCCTAAAGATGGAGCCGTTTCTGGTCCCTAGCCCCAATGCCTACGCCCACGGCGGTGCTGGCAAGGTCGCGCCGGCGGCGAGCCATGGCGATAGGCTTCTATGATGTGATAAAAACAAAACTGAGTGCATGGACAGATGCAAGAGCTCACCACGGGTCTAGTGCGCACGCTATCGGGCTCGGAGGAAGGCTGAGTCGAGCTGCAGTCGGCGGCGGTAATGGCGGCGGCGGTGCTCCGGTGGCAAGGACGACATCACGATGGTTTCTGTGCACCATCAAGCCGACCAAGATGCGCATGAGAGAGGGAAGATCAAGGCAAGCATGTTAGGGAAGAAGGTGAAAGAAAATACTCAACGGTGGCGGCGGTCGACGGCAAGAAACCTTGCGGCGGCACGGTTGCCGTTCGTAAGGAAGACGACGGCGCGCGGGTGACTCGGGCAGGGAGAGCGAGCGCGAGCTAACTCAAACTGAGCGCAAGGATGTGGCAGAGCTGCTGGCAAGAGCAAGCGAGCAACGATGGCACGACGATGGCGAATTTGAGTGGCAGGTGGAGGTCGTCGGCAATGGCGGCAGGGAGAAGAGAAGAAGAAAACGGTGACTGGCTTGCTCTATTTATAGCAGGGAGGCGAGGAAGGGGTGGACGACATGTCCACGGCGAAGTTTCACGCGCGAGGGGGCGAGCTGGCGGCGGCAGCAGGCCGGAATGGTGCCGGCGGCCACGGCGACGCCATGAACAGAGGAAGCATTGAAGACGCTGACGTCAGCATGACTGTAGCAAATGATGTCATTTTGAAACTTTGCAAATTACTCTAGAAATTACATAGGAACTTGAAAAATTCCAAAAATATCATTTGTAAAACTTTTCAAGAGCTGCATTTTTCATAAAAGAAACAAAAGCCTAGAAATAAATATTTGAAATTACTTTTGATTTTTCAATAAAAGTTGAAAATCTTCAAAAATATGGAATGCTCAACTTTTCAAACCTAACATTTTTCAAATACAAAGTTTTCCCAAATTATGCATAATTTTTGAATTATGAGTTTAAAATCAAATGAGGAAAAATGTTGAAAAACTGTATTTTCAATTTCATTTGAAATTCTTTTTGGAAACTTGAAAACTTTAAATAGCATTGTTGTATCTCTCGTCAAGATCTATAAATCATATTTTGAGAGTATATCAAAATTCCTTATAGATTTTGAAATATGGAAAGAGGGGTAAAATAGGGTTTTAAAATAAAGGGTTTTTGAAAGCGAATTCAAACTCGATTTGGTTTCTAAATTAATTGATTGGTCATTAGTGATCACAAACATCATCCAAGGACAGTTTTGGGTCATTAACCCAATGACACCCTTGGTTGGCCAAGTTCACTTTTGGAAAACATTTTATAGCTTTCTAACTTGAATTTAGATTTGAATTGCAAGACTTGGAAATAAGCTTTGAAATCCAAATTCAACTTCAAATATGGAAATCATTTTTAAGGGTTGGACTTAGATTTATACACTATGCTTGACACTAGCGTAAACATGGTTTACACCTCAAGTACATAAAGTATAAACTAAGTATTTGAGATGACATTCGAAAGTAGGGTTTTATGATTTCATGTGACATAACATTTCAAAAACACAAGCAACCTATGAAATATAAATTTGTTTTGGTTGATGCACATCAAAATTAACCTAATCATGAATGCTTTGCAATGCATATGATGACATGACATGTTTTAGTTATCATAACACCAGGGGTGTTACAGCCCTTCCCCCTTAAAGAAATCTTGTCCCGAGATTTAAAGATGTGGGTAAAGTAATGGAAAAGGAAATATGTCAAGAAAACACACTTCAACTAAGTATAAAGAGTAAGGGGTTTTTACAACTCACACTATACTAGTTACAACTCATAGAGGGAATTATAACTTAGATAGAAGCATACAACTCTGGGAAATTCTCCAATAAGTAATTTTCCGATTCTCAAGTAGCTTCTTCTTCTGAATGTTGAATCCATTGTATCTTGTACCACTTGATTGTTCTACTTCGAGTAACACGGTCTTTCTGATCCAAAACTTGAATTGGATATTCAGAATAAGTCAAGTCAGGTTCAAGTTCAATTCCTTCAATATCAGTTACTTTATCTATTACTCTAAGACATTTCTTGAGTTGGGACACATGAAACACATTGTGCACAGCTGACAATTGTTCAGGTAATTATAGTCGATATGCCAATTGTCCACATTTTTCAAAGATCTAAAATGGTCCAATATATCGAGGTGCTAACTTGCCTTGGACTCCAAATCGAGTAACTCCCTTCATTGGTGACACCTTTAAATATACATAATCTCCCTTATTGAACCACAATGGTCGATGCCTTTTGTCCGCATAACTCTTCTGACGAGACTACGCCACTTTAATATTTTATTGTGTCTGTTTAACCTTTTCTTCTATTTCTTTTACAAGATCAACTCCAAAGAATCTTCTTTCTCTAGGTTCAGACCAACTTAATAGAGTTCTATATCTGCAACCATATAGTGCTTTAAATGGTGCCATTTTGATGCTTTCTTGGTAACTATTGTTGTAAGAAAACTCTGCTAAAGGCAAACACTCATCCCATTTTTCTGAAAAATTAAGAACACAAGCCCTTAACATGTCTTCAAATATCTAATTCACTCTTTCAGTCAGACCCCCTATTTGAGGATGGTAGGCTGTACTGTGCAAAAAATCAGTACCTAATGAATCATGCAAGTGTTTCTAAAATTAGGAGACAAACTGCGTGCCTCCATTAGAAACAATGGTCTTTGGTACCCAATGAAGACTTACGATGCGCTCAAAATATAAATGAGCATATCGTAGGGCTATATATGCATTTTGAACTGGAATAAAATGTGCAGATTTTGTGAGTCGATCCACTATGACCAAAATTGAATCAAAACCTCTTGCTGTCCTGGGTAGACCCATTATAAAATCCATACTGATATCTTCCCATTTCCAAGCTGGAATGGGTAATGGTTGAAGTTCTCCTGCTGACTTCAAATGTACAGCTTTGACTCTCTGACAGGTATCACATTGAGCCACATACTTAGCAATTTCAATCTTCATCTTTGTCCACTAAAATCTCTGTTCTAAATCATGATACATTTATTACTTCCTGGGTGAATAGAAAATTTTGAGAGATGTGCTTCATCGAGGATCTTTTGATGTAGCTCGAGAAATTTTGGTATGACTAGATGATTCTTATACCATAATACATCTGCTTCATCAATGGTGAAATAAGAAACCTTTTCTTTTCTAACTTTCTTTTTGATATGCTTAATTCCCTTATTACTTCTCTGAGCAGCAATAATTTGATCTTTGAGGGTTGACTCAACAGTAATGTTAAACAAACTTCCTTGTTGCACCATCTCTATACCCATCTTTTCTATCTCATGACATATAGAGATATCCAAAGGCTTCACTGTTAAACAATGACAATGACTTTTTCGGCTAAGTGCATCAGCAACTACATTTGCTTTACCAGGATGGTAATATATTTTCAAGTCATAATCATTGATTAGTTCTAACCACCTTCTTTGCCTCATATTCAACTCATCGTGAGTAAAAATGTATTTCAAACTCTTGTGATCAGTATAGATATTACATTTATTGCCCATCAAATAATGTCACCATATCTTTAATGCATGGACAACAACTGCTAACTCTAAATCATGTGTTAGATAATGCTCTTCATGTTTCTTCAACTGTCAAGAAGCATATGCAATAACTCTCCCTTCTTGCATCAATACACATCCAATACCAATACCAGAAGCATCACAATAAACATCAAACGGCTTTCCAATGTTTGGCTGTGCTAGGATAGGAGCAGTAATTATTAATTTCTTTAATTTCTAAAATGCCTCTTTACATTTAGGTGACCAAACAAACTTAACATCATTCTTCAACAACTCAGTTATGGGCTTTGGTATCTTTGAGAAATCAGGTATGAAATGATGGTAATAACCCACCATTCCTAGAAAACTACGAACTTGATGCACAGTCTTTGGTGGTTCCCAATTAAGTATATCTTGTACCTTGCTAGGGTCAACAACAACTCCCTTGTCTGATAAAACATGTCCAAGAAATTTTACTTCTTTTAGCCAAAACTCACACTTACTAACTTAGCATATGATTGATGTTCTCTCAGACGCTGCAGAAAAATTCTGAGGTGTTCAGCATGTTCTTCTTCATTCTTGGAATATATCAAAATATTATCAATGAAGACAACCACAAACTTATCAAGTTCTAGCATGAACACTGAGTTCATCAAGTATATGAAATAAGTTGGTGCATTGGTAAGACCAAAAGACATGACCAAATACTCATACAGACCATACCGAGTGGTAAAGGCAGTCTTTGGAATATCTTCCGGGCGGATCTTGATTTGATGATACCCAGATCGAAGATCAATCTTGGAAAACACCTTTGCCTCCGTCAATTGATCAAAAAGTAGATCAATGCGGGGTAGAGGATACTTATTCTTGATTGTTACCTCATTCAAGGGACGACAATCCACACATAACCTCAAACTTTTATCTTTCTTTTTCACAAAGATTGCAGGACATCTCCAAGGTGACGAACTAGGTCAAATAAAACCTTTATCCCGTAACTCTTGCAATTGAGTCTTGAGGTCTACTAATTCAGGTGGTGCCATCTGATAAGCTCTTCTGGATATTAGAGCGGTACCAGGCTTCAAATTAATTCTAAACTCCACCTTTCTATCAGAAGGTAAACCCGGTAACTCATCAGAAAACACATCAAGAAACTCACAGACCACTGGTATATCTTAAATCTCTTTCATAGAAGTTGCACATACTCTTTTAACAGTCCTCTTAAGTGTTGAAAGTTGGATAAGAAGTTGAGATTTGTAATTAGGTATGTTCACTCTCACAGTTCTATTCAGGATGTCTATCACAGCACCATGCCGTTTTATCCAATTCATACCTTAGATCACATCTATATCTTGATCCTTTAATATTATCATATCAGTGAGAAAAATATACCCACCCAAACTTATAGGCACATCATGTACCATTTCTTTAGTACACATACGCCCCCCAGGCGATTGTATAAAGAATTGTTCTTTTGTCCCCATGGTTGGTATTTCATGTGTCTTAACAAATGTACCATTGATGAATATATGGGATGCACCAGAATCAAAAAGCAAAATTGCAGGATGATCAGCAACAGGGAACATACCCATCATGATGGGTTCTCCTTCTGGAATTTCCCCAACATGAGTGTAGAACACCTTACCAACCTTCTTCTCATTTTTATAATTTTGCACATTCTGATTACCAACCTTGTTCGGAATCTGATGTTGCTGCGGTACAAAAATTCTGGGGACATAAGAATTATACTGTCTTGAATGCGGGCAGTTCCTTGAGTAATGGCCAGGCTTACCACAATTGAAACATGGGAAAATTTATGACTGGAAATTGGGGTTATGAATACTAGGGGCATTCGACTATCGTGGATAAGAAAGAGCAGCAGCAGGATGAACAAATGTCTGTTGCTGGGCTTGGTATTGTGGTGGACGATAAGAAGGATAGAAATGGTTTTGGGGATGATAGACTATTTTCTGGTGCTTTTGATTGCCATCAGAAAATCCCGATGTTACAGTTTTCTTCT
The DNA here is from genome assembly GCA_023333625.1 of Bothriochloa decipiens. Lineage (NCBI taxonomy): Eukaryota > Viridiplantae > Streptophyta > Magnoliopsida > Poales > Poaceae > Bothriochloa > Bothriochloa decipiens. The sequence continues at coordinate 18,864,244 of CM041633.1, forward strand.
TCTTAGCTTCCATGTGTTGACGGTTCTTTTCTTCATAAGATATGACAATATTTACCGTCTCATGGAAGGTAGCATTTGGGTTCCCAGTCATCATCCTCTGAATCTTGCTATTCAGACCCCTAAGGAAACACTCCTTCTTCTTACGGTTAGTACTAACATGGTCAGGAGCATATTGGGACAAGTGATTGAATTTACCAAAGTACTGCATAACTGACATATCACCTTGTCACAAGGAAAGAAACTCATCAAGTTTTATGGTCATGATTCCCTCAAGAGTGTGGTGAGTACGGAAAGCTTCACAAAATTCAGCCCAAGTAATACGATGTCCTTCAGGCTGAGCAGCAACTAAGTTGGCCCACCATGCTCCTACAGTGCCTCTCAACTGCTGGGCTGCAAACATGGGCTTCTAATATTCGGTGCACTCAATTAGCCCAAACTTCTGCTCCATAGTGCAGAGCCAATCATCTGCCTCCATTGGTTCATCTACTCTGGTGAAGACCGGAGGACGTGTGTCTGTAAAATCCACATATGTTGTCTCATTCCTATTATTCTGACCATGATTCCCTTGACGTGCATTTTGATTCTAGTTCTGGGCCATCATAGTGGTTGCATTGACCAAGGCCGCAACTGCATCGGCCAGGGTTGGTGGAACTGGTGGAGGATTTGGGATATCACCTCCATCATGAGATGTACCAGCAGCATCACACGATCGAGTGTGAGCAGGCATCTGTTGATAAACAAACTATACATTATTCACAAAACTTTATTAGATTTCATAAGCAGATATTATAAACGTGCAATACACTTATGATACATTATTTTTGTTACAACAGTCCGCATTCTGGCAAGACTTTCCATCCCTTCTAGGGTTTAGAAAATAAGGAAAGGATATGTTACATAACTCACTACTCCAACTCCTTACTCATCCTCCTCACTATCATCCACTGGGATTACATCCTCCTCTTCTTCCTTCTCCTCAGGATCCTCTTTCTCTTTAGGTTCTTCCTCTTCAGGTTCTTCCTCTACTATCTCAGGATCTTCCTCTTCCATAAGATCCTCTTCACTCTCATTTTCTGAATCCATAAGATTTTTTTCTTCCTCATCAATGACATCCTCATCGACAGGCACTACTTTCTTAGGATCTTCTTGTTACTTATCCTGACCCATTACAAGACCAAGATCATCTTGGGTTGCCTGTCTTTGATATTCAAGATCCAACAGGTTATTCAGCCTCACACACTCATCATCAGCTTCCTCGGCATACTCCTCCAATTCTTCCACATACTCCTCAAGTTCTTAGATACGATCATTTGCTGCATCTTCTCGTGCCCAAGCATCATTCCTCTGGTGCTTCATATACCTCCGGGATCGTCTCAACTGAGTAATCTCATCGGCCTCTTCGATCCTATTTGCTTTAGCCCTCTCCAGCTCGGCCCTAAGTCTTGCTGTTTCATCCTGCGGATCTAGATTGGGATTGTTACTGCTTTCGCCAATCTCGTATCTAGGAGCTAATTGATGTTGAGGTACCCCCTTCGGTCCATGCTCTTACAAGGAGTCTGCTTGGTAAGGGCCATCCTGAAGGAAGATAGATCGTAAAGGATAAGGATAGATAGGTAGGACTCTAAAGGTTAGCATGAAAAGGATTGATACTATTTAACCCAAATCACTTTAAAGAGGAAGGTAATTAAACAAGTTAATTAAGCATGATGCATGAACAAACTTACGATCTAAACATAAAAGATTTTAAAATAATACATACATATAAATAACTTTTATAACATAGGGCAATATAATATGCTATTCCACCACCACACTTTTTGAAATAAGAATAAGGATCGATAGAAAGAATCATAGGTAAGGAATAAGCAATTTGGATCCAGCTCTGATACCAGTTGTGGTAAAACCTCCTAAATCATATGGCTCACATGCATTATTATTGTCTAAACAGACTCCTAATAACCATGAATGTGATCCATAAGACTTAAAAGATCTGTCGGGTAAATCCCGAATCATTCATGATTCTCCGAGCAGGATCAATCATTACAAAGAGACATTGCAGTATTACAACAGTTTTATACAAATAAGATACATCAGAGTGAAATAGCAGAAGGATTACAATAACATAAGTTTACAAACCGTTTAGTTTTAAACTTACAAACCATATGTTTTTAATTATTACAACCATAGGAGCAGTGGAGTAGCAATATAACTTATTGCAAAACCTTGATGATACGCTCTGCCCAAGAGCGAGACAGCCTATTTGTCATCACTCTCCGCAATGACTATCATGCAGCAGGGTGCAAAGCAATCCTGCGCATAGGACTCACCTGCAACAAAGGTTCAACAAACTCTGAGTACAAAAGTACTCAACAAGACTGACCCGACGAAAAGAGAGGGATGAAGACTCAGAAATGCAGGCTAGAGGGACAAGGTAAGGCTTGAAAGAAAATAGGAATTTTTACAGAAAAGCTCTTGTGGATTAAGTTTTAACTTATCTTTGATTATAACCGAAGGTAAAGTTATTTTGCTCTAGCTCAACATTACCAAACAACTTCATTTAGGAACCTTATCCTCATTCAAGTTGTTACTACAATGATGAACAAAGATCGAGTCTTCTTCTCCGAGAACAATGGTGATTCGAATCTATTTTTATACCTAGCTAGGACCTAGATCACTGGGATACCAGAGACTCTAACTCTGATGCATACTAGATCACAGATATACCGGGATAACAACCATAGCTATATATCACCACATGATACATGTGAGCACTTAGACCCAGTGTACCGATATACGTGAGAACTTAAACCCACAGTATACCACACTATGACATATGTGGGGACTCTGGCCTACTATATATCACTCCATGACATACCTGGGCTCCAACCCTCAGTATATCACTTCATGCATGTGGATTTTCTAGTTTCTCGATACACGCAGATCACCATCGAACGGGACCTAGGGCATCAACAGATGGAAACACTACAGAGGGACTCCATTCCCAATGCAAGTTACCCGTCCAGACTCGATTTATTAACTATCATCATGATTTCACAGATAAAGCCATCCCTATCTTTTTCATTCTTTTATTTTTTGAAAATTTAACTAATTAAGCAGGGCTAAGCATTACTATGCATTTTCCAAAAATAGGTAACAAGGAATAAGGTAGTAGACAGGTAATGCAATTGGTAGGTTTTCACTCAACTCCTATTACTTAATGCAACATTTCATAACTGAAGTGATAAAACTTTTATAAAAACAAGAATAGGGTTTGAATGCATTTGGGGCTTGCCTTGGTATTCGGGGTAGACGGTCTCGAGTTCTAGATCAACACCCAACTCTTGAGTCTGCTCTTCCTTAGGATCTGGTGCGACAACGTTAAACTCTCCGTTAATAGAAACTATACGATAAAATGATATCCTTCAACATGATGGAATAGTAAATATGATGCTCGATGGATGCATGACCAGATTAAGGACTCGAGTACAACTTTTCTTCACGATAAAGTTGTAAGCCAACAAAACTTACTAAGTTCGTTATGGTTAACTACTTTATTAAAGAAGTTCATTAATTACATGAAATAACGTTAATTAAGCCCTATAGACATGATTAAGATAAGCACAAACAACTAATTAAAGTGCCAAAGGTCATTAAGGTTAATGACCCAAGGTCATCAATCAATTCCAAAGTGAAATAAATCCTATAATGATTAAACTTAATTAAAGGGATTAATTAATTATTTAAAAGCATAAATTAAAGGCATAAAGCTAAAGTTGTCTAAATGAGCCCAAAATTTTATTTTGAAAGATCTTGGTCTAGTTAGATGGTAAAACAATTTTCAGAAATAAAAACCAATTATTTTATTTATTAAAAATCAAAGAACATACATTTTTTAATTAAAAGGACTAAATTTAACTTATGCAAAAAGTACTCAAAATTGACATATTATATTTTTCCTAGGTCGAGAATATCATAAAGAGCATACACAAAACTTTTCAGAAATTTTGGAGCTACACATGAATTACTATGAATTATTAAAGAAAATAGCATTTAAAATATTTTCTAAAAAAGAAAAAGAAAAAAGGGAACAGTGTTCCCGGCGCTGACCAGTGACCCGCCGGAGTTGACCGGCGATTTCTCGCCGGCGGTGAGGTCTTCGACGACGGGGTTTGGCCCTACAGGCTCAGCTCGGCACGGCGAGTCGATTAGGGTAGTTAATGAAGTGGCGGGGCGACGGCGGCTCACTCGCCGGCGGCCATGGCGGTACGGCAGCGCGACAGCGCGGCTGTAGGGCTCACCGGAGCTTCTTCGATGATGTGAGCACACAGACGTAAGCACCACACCTATGCGGACATGCTAGGCCTAAAGATGGAGTCATTTCTGGTCCCTAGCCCCGATGGCTATGCCTGCGGCGGCGCTGGCAAGGTCACGCTGACGATGAGCCACGGCGGCAGGCTTCTATGATGCGATAAAAATAAAACTGAGGGCATGGACAGATGCAGGAACTCACCACGAGTCTGGTGCGCACACTATCGGGCTAGGAGAAAGGCTGAGTCGAGCTGCAGTCGGAGGAGGTGATGGCGGCGGCGGTGCTCCGGTGGCAAGGACGACGTCACGGTGGTTCCTGTGTAGCATCAAGCTGACCAAGATGCGCATGAGAGAGGGAAGATCAAGTCAAGCACGTTAGGGAAGAAGATGAAAGAAAATACTCAATGGTGGTGGCGGTCAACGGCAAGAAAGCTCGCGGTGGCACGGTTGCCGTTCGTGAGGAAGACGACGGCGCGCGGGCGACTCGGGCAGGGAGAGCGAGCGTGAGCAAGCTCAAACTGAGCGCAAGGATGTGGCGGAGCTGCTGGCAAGAGCAAGCGAGCAACGATGGCATGACGATGGTGAATTTGAGCGGCGGGTGGAGGTCGTCGGCAATAGCGGCAGGGAGAAGAGAAGAAGAAAACGGCGACTGGCTTGCTCTATTTATAGCGGGGAGGCGAGGAAGGGGTGGCCGACACGTCCACGGCGAAGTTTCGCGTGCGAGGGGGCGAGCTGGCGGCAGCAGCAGGCCAAAATGGCGCCGGTGGCCACGGCAATGCCATGAACAGAGGAAGCATTGAAGAAATGACGTCAGCATGACTGTAGCAGATGATGTCATTTTGAAACTTTGCAAATTACTCCAGAAATTACATAGGAACTTGAAAAATTCCAAAAATATCATTTATAAAAATTTTCAAGAGCTATATTTTTCATTTAATAAGAATTTTTCAAATTCTGCATAGTTTTTGAAATATGAATTCAAATTCAAAAAGAAACAAAACCCTAGAAATAAATATTTGAAATTAATTTTGATTTTTCAATAAAACTTGAAAATCTTCAAAACTATGGAATGCTCAATTTTTCAAACCAAACATTTTTCAAATACAAAGTTTTCCCAAAATATGCATAATTTTTGAATTATGAGTTTAAAATCAAATGAGGGCAAATGTTGGAAAACTGTATTTTTAATTTCATTTGAAATTCTTTTTGGAAACTTGAAAAACTTTAAATAACATTGTTGTAGCTCTTCTCAAGATCTACAAATCATATTTTAAGAGTATATCAAAATTCCTCATAGATTTTGAAATATGGAAAGAGGGGTAAAATAGGATTTTTAAAATAAAGGGTTTTTGAAAGCGAATTCAAACTCGATTTGGTTTCTAAATTAATTGGTTGGTCATTAGTGATCACAAACATCATCCAAATTCAACTTCAAATATGAAAATCATTTTTAAGGGTTGGACTTAGTTTTATACACTATGCTTGACACTAGTGTAAACACGGTTTACACCTCAAGTGCATAGAGTATAAACTAAGTATTTGAGATGACATTCGAAAGTAGGGTTTTATGATTTCATGTGACATAACATTTCAGAAACACAAGCAACCTATGAAATGTAAATTTGTTTTGGTTGATGCACATCAAAATTAACCTAATCATGAATGCTTTGCAATGTATATGATGACATGACATGTTTTAGTTATCATAACACCAGGGGTGTTACAGTCCGGCGACCATGGAGGCTCCTTCTCCTGCTATTGGATCCATCCATCGTCGTTTCTTGTGGTGTTGACTATGCCGCAGCGGCCGAAGCCCTCCTGGACTCGGTGGTGCTGCTGCTCTTCGGCTGTTGCTGCGAGCATGCGCGCTGGTGGGGGGCATCAAGTAAGAAGTTCCGCTCCCTCGTGCGGTGCTTGGTGGCATGCTCGTGTAGAGCTTGGCGTCGTCTTCCTTGCCGGCAACAAAGATGCCCAGGTTTGATGGCGGCAACACAAGCGCCCCGAAGACAGGATGGTTGCCTCGCCGGCTTCCCGGCGTCCACCCCTAGCTGCATGGGACGGCTACTATGCCCCGCGCGACCCTCCACCCCCTACTGCACGTGGGGCGGCTTCGACATCTCCGGCCATCGTCCACCACTTAATACATGCGGGTCGAGCGTGGCACTCCCTTTTACCTTAGACGGTGTCCCCCGCCTCAAACATCTTTAGCAATGATCCTTGTGTTTCCTTCGTGAATGCTGGCATTTTCTTAGTGCTCGTCCTCAACATCCTCCCATGATTGATATGGATGCCTCTTGCTTTTCTTGTCATTGTTTCTGGTTCTCAATTGATTTCAATGCGATGTTGAATCAAATGTGTGTGCTGTCTCGCTCCAGCTTGTGAAAGATGGTCACCACCAGCCATGGCTTGCTCCTTTGCTCTCCTTTGCCGACCTCAAAGGTGTTCAATGAATTGCTTCAAAAAGGTGAAATTACCTGTCCAGAGAAGAGGTGATTGTATCCTAACCAAACCAGCCAACCAAGGATGTACCTTAGCATTCAAAGTCCTAGTTCAGAAATTAAAAAGCTAATCAATTTCAACTAAAGTAGGACATAGAGTATTCGAATTTTTAATAAGAATGGTATGGTAGTATAGCTTATTAGGAGAGCCTTTTTAAGTACTCCGTAATTACTATACGGTGATGCCAAGTGTAACACCCAGCCCAGACCTTAATAGGATTAATAGGATACTCATAACAACAAGTTATAACTTCTTTTTCGGAAGCCCATCAATAAAAAACTCTAAGGTTAAGCGTGCTTAGTCTGGAGCAATGGGTTACCGACTGAGAAGTCTTTCCCAGCGTGCGCATGAGTGAGGACAAAGTGCGTAGAAAAGACCGGTGTTGGTCTGCGAGGTCAGACTATGTCCTATATAAACGCCCAGATGTAAGCGGGCCCGACCTCAAGGAGACGGGATGTTACAAATGGTATCAGAGCCGACCCTTACGGTTTCATAGGAGTGTGTGTCAGTTGCGTAGGCATGGTACGCATGGTTGGTATGGACCCGGAGTGGTCACATAACATGACACATGTGTTGGCACTGGACACCTGGACGTGGCCAAGAGGACGTCGATCTCCTAAGGGGGTGAGGATGTAATACCCCGACCCATGACTTAATAGGATTAATAGGATATTTATACCAATAAGTTGTAACTTCTTTTTCGAAAGTCCATCAATAAAGAACTCTAAGATTAAGCGTGCTTGGCCTGGAGCGATGGGTGACCGACCGAGAAGTCTTTTCCGGATACGCATGAGTAAGGACAAAGTGCGCAGAAAAGACCGGTGTTGGTCTGTGAGGTCAGTCTATGTCCTATATAAGCATCCAAATATAAGCGGGTCCAGCCTCGAGGAGACAGGATGTTATACCAAGTTTATTATTATTTTATATATCAGGTTAATAAATTATGAAATCAAGTGTATTGTATATTTAGTTGCAGCATTGGCAATGCAGGTAACATTGGCAAACTGTAACTGTCATGCCTATAGCAATTTGGTTATTATAGAATGGTCATAATCTGCAAGTTTTAGAAGGCCGGTTCAAGAAAATGAACCTGAAATTTAAGAAACCTTGAGCTGAGGAAACTAGACCACATGGCTGCAAGGGAACAAATAAATCATTCAAATTAGCTTCCTATACCATTGTGAAGGTGGAGTGAATTGGTACCTTGAGGAACTGCATGTGAATTGTATGACAAAGACTACCAGTAAGATGATCAACGGGACCTCAAACCTTTAGAGTAAATGCTAAAAGAAAATAGAGTTTCAAAGGAAGAAATGTATTGAAGTCATACAGTATATATATTGCTCCATTAAAGTGCAGGTATAAAACTATAATAAACTGGAATGCAAAATAATCTTTGATCTGAAATTACAATAAACCAAAATGCACTAAAGGATTGCTGTACTTATAGTGCCCAATTAAAGTGGCAGGTGTAATAAATTATAATAAACTGAAATGCAAAATAATCTTTGGTATGAAATTATCTTCATCTTATTCCACTTGATACGGCTGTTGACATAGCATCAGAACTTGCAGAAACTACTGAAAAAACAGAGATTATAAGAAAACTGTAAGAAACTGAACAACAACCAATAGTTATGGTTAGATATTTGGAGGGAAATTGCTTCAGTGGCAGTACCTTTGCTAGGGAGAGGGAGCCAAGGATGAGGGGACTCTGGTCAGCGGCGAAGCTACAGGTTATGCCGGGTATGCCTCGGCATACCTTGCGTTTAGGGTTTAGAATTTAGGGCGGAGCTACAGAGTGCCCCGGCATACCCTACGTTTCCAGCACCAGAGCATATATATATTGATCTCCGATAGGCAGGCCGCCACTCCGCGTGCGAACATTCAGGGCTTCAGCCTTCAGGCCCATGCGAGATGCAGTCATGCGGCTCATGCGACCAGCATCCAACAACTGTATATGACGGAATTACGCATCGAGGTCGAGGCATGCGGCAGCTGCAGAGCATCGGTTCGACTTCGAGATCTCATTAGTTCACCGTCGCCTTGCCCTACAACTACGAGTCTACGACCACACCGGCCACCAGCGTCTAGGTGAATTTGTGATCATAAGTGTTCAATCTTTGACTCTTTCTCTTTGTTCACTCGTGACTCATCCTACAAGTTGCATGACGCTTTTAGTCCAATACGCAATAAATATCACATCATTGATCAGAAGTTCAGAACTGTCCACTTGTAACTCGTCCTCATGATCACGTCTGGTTTGATTTAGGCTTGAGGTGAGATTCATGTTCTTCATCTCTTTTAATTTTTAAAAATTCATTTATACTTCAATTGCTAATTGCTTTGCAAATTATATAGAATCATGTACCACGCAAAGTTGATCTGATCTTTGTAATTTTTATGTAGTAATGAAGGGAAAAGTGCATGGAGATATGGCATCTCTTTATCACAAGCATGAAGCAAAGAAAAGGAAGAGGGAGCTGCTTCCACTCTTAATCATTCTCATGATCCATTTTTACCTGTGGTGGAAGAGGAGACTCATAAGAGATTAGTTGATGAAATTGAAAATCCCTGCACTACCACTACCACCGTCACTGCCACCACCACAACCATCTCCAGTGCCACTAGTTTATGACATCAATCACATTCCACATGATCCAGGTGAAAGATTTCCCATTCAAATTATCCTATTAATGATCAAGATGCAATTCGAACAGTATATATTATTAAAAGTCCATTCAAACCTTATGCACATGATTTTCCCTAGATTTCAGCTAGAAAAGATCTCATTTCAGTTATCTTTGGATGCACAGTCATGATTGGATGGAGTATGGTATTAAGAAGGATTTTGTATTTTGCTTTACATGCTACTTGTTCAAGAAGGGCGACACATTTACTGTTGATGGCTGAAATAATTGGAATATAGGATATAATGCAATTCAGAAACATGTGGGTTCCAAGGCACATAATGCAGCTCCAGAGTGATACATGTTGGTTCCAAGGTAGCAATTGATTATAATATTCAGAAGTGGAGTGATGAGGAACTTCGACTTTATAAGAAAATGTTGACTTATTCACTTAGGTGTATCAAGTTTCT
>CM041633.1:18874160-19032648 GCA_023333625.1 Bothriochloa decipiens
TGACTATGGTGAAATTGAATCTGGAACTGGATTACATCAAGAGCTGGAAAAATATTGTTGATCTCTCTGTTAAGCTTGTTGAAACTAAGAGGCATAAAATGTATGATTTGGTTTATGAGCTTCTCATATTGGTACTGCTTCTACCGGTGGCGATGGCAAGTGTTGAAAGGGTATTTTCTGCATTGGTTTTAGTGAAAAAACCAGAAATAAGATGGGAGATAGCCTTTTGGATGATTGTCTAGTCACTTTCATTGAGCTGCTTATTTTCTTTGAAGTTAATGAAGATGATATAATTGAGACATTTATGTCTCTTCGAGATCATTGAATATGTCAGTAAAATAATACTGTAAGTCTTTAGTACTCTATTCAATTATCGGAATGGCTTTTGAAACTATTTGTATCGTATCAATTGATATGGTTTTCAGTTTATCTATAAATATAAGCCTTGTTATCGAATTAAAAAATAGATTTACCGAATCATTTATAAATTTTTTAGAGAGGCATACCCACCTAAAATTCTAGATTCGCCACTGACTGTAGTCGCCGAAAGCCAGAAGATGACGTAGGGAGAGGCCGGGGATAGCTTGCGCCGAAACAGGGCACCACCACGCAAGGCGCGGGCGCGGGGTGCCCCATGGCTGCGTTAGCCAGCAGCAGCGGGCGCTGGCAGCTGGCAGCTGAGGAGACGGGCCGGCGGCAGTGGGGGTGGGGACTGCGCGGCCTGCGCTCGGTGGCGACGAGCAAACTCGCGCGGTGCCATCGATGAGACTCCATAGTTTTAGTATCTATACGTGCTGAACTAGTAGGAAGAACCGAGCGTGATGCACGTGTGGTGCCTTGTGCCCCCTGCGTTGCGGTGCCGAGCATGGAGCACGTCTGCACGTGCGTGGGCGTAGCTCCGCGCCTCCGCCGGCAGAGTAGAGGGCCGGCAAACACAAGGCACCAAAGCAAATTGTATTATTACAAATCAATCATCAATAATAAAGTGAAATATGCATGGCAGCTGATGGATTACCTGATGCCGCACAGAAACGTCCGGGCCTCACTGGAGCGCATCTGAGAAATACACAACATGGGTGCGTACATGCACACAATCTCATTTGTCTCACACTGTATCTGAATCAAGTGCTCACCGGTGGTTCTTAGCGTAAGGACTTTAGTGCAACCGCGAGCCTTCTCTTCTATACAGAAGTGAAGTTTTCATTCAGAAGAACCAAGCGGGAATTATTGAAACAGCCCTTTGCTGCATGGAAGTACTTTCACTAAACTCCTCTTCACTAGATCTTTTCAGATAATGGAACGAGGTTCCAGCAACTTTCTGAGGGTGAAAGCACAGCGCTTCAACACAAAAACAAGCACATGTGCTCTGACTCCACAAGAGTTATTAAAGCTATAAATAATGAAAAGGAGAAGAAAAAGAAAGCTACGCTTCAATTCTATTCCTAAATCTCCAACCGATCTTCAAAAAAAAAAAACCCTCCATGATTACCATCAAACAATCTGCATCCATTCTTGAGGTTTGATATTGACTCTTCTTTATGTAGTAGGGAACATTGTGGAATTCAATATGTTGCCCTAAGGATAACCTGCAGAAATGTAATATTAGATTTAGAATTATTGAATACGATTTCATTTCTATTCAACCACATAACCCAACATAAAGCAGCATCTCCGACAAATATTTGAATTCTAAGTTTCGGCCAAATGGCATTCAACCTAGAATCAAGCATGTTCGCAAAGCTAGAAGGGGGCCGAATTCCAAAGGTGATATAAACGGCATTCCAAATAAATCATGCAAAGTGGCAATCAAAGAAAAGATGGTGTATCTCTCAGAGCTTTGGTGCTACTGTGCCAATTCCTTTTTGCCAGATCATCCTTTGTGAGTGTAATCCTTTAGAAAGTACCAAAGGAAGATCTTAATCTTCAGAGGTACCTTAATGTTACATAATGGGTTCTTTTAGGTACGCCCTTTTAATGGGTTCTTTTGGGGTAAGGGTACTACCCCTTCTTCTATCACAAATATAAAAACAACAAACAATAAAAGTACCCTTGTTACACAAATCTCAAATAAGAGTCCTCTCCACTTGTAGGGTTTACCGAAATTATTTTGGTCACCAATCATCTAGGTTAGAGCCAACCAATGCCCTCCTAAAGGACACATTAAGAGGTATAGAGCTTATGGTTCTCATAATTTATAGAGTCTGGGATATGCAACACTGAACTGAAGGGTTCGTCAGTATCCTCCCAAAATCTAGTTCGTGACCTATCATGAACACCAAAGTGACCTGCAAGGAATTGATCCTTACCTTCATAAGGCCAGGCCAAAAATATGAATCCCCAGGTTATTTTGTAACTTTGGTAAGAGTTTTACTAGACAAGTACTTTCCTTTAATGAGGCTTTGCCAAATAACTTTTTTGTTAATCATCAATGACTTAAACAACCATTTGTTCAAAAGGCATTTATTTCAAATATCCTAATTTTGTATCCCCAAATCTCCAAATTCTTTAGGCCTACAATGAATACTCCACTTTGTGAGTCTTCATTTCTTTTTTATGTTCACATTGCCAAAAGGAATCTGGAACAGTAATAGTACATTTATCAATATCACTAGTGCGTTATTTATCTAACTTGCTTGCAGTTACAACAACATCATGACTAGATGGTACTTCCTTTGTTTATCTACTTAGCAGCTTAGCCTTCAAAGCAGCTAATCCCCCCTCTCCCTCCCTCTAGTAGCCATAACTCTATACATGAATTAATTTCTTCCAAGGGTAGCTTACTGTTTGCTTATTATGATGAACATGATGTGGAATAGGAGCTAAGTGCAAGGGATGCCTATGAACACAGGTTAGATGAAATAGAACACAGCCATAGAACCCAATGCAAGGTCCTCTTTATTTTACCTTGTTCTCAAGAACCTACATGGACCCTGCTAGTAAGTAGTAATACTGCTAGACATCACTATCGGTGCCAGTACTAGTAAGTAGTAATACTGCTAGTAAGTAGTACACAATAAGTTGTACTCCCTCTAGATAAATTGTGCTATTTTTTCACTTTTCTAGATAAATTGTTTCTACTATCTAGACAGTGTATATCTAAGTGTATAGCAAAACAGCTTATAATTTAGAACGGAGGTAGTACCTTTAAGTTTGCAAAGTTATTCACAATCAACACAGCTCTAGAACAGCAAATATCCTCACTCATTTTCAACATTTATGAAATTATTTAATTGCTAATATCTCTTACATTGAGAGGGAGCAGCGATTAAGGAACAAATACAGAAAAGGCTAACTCTCACCGGGGATCTGAAGGGGCCAGAGGATCATTGTGTGCTTAGGCGTCATACTTGATGATGAATTGATGAGGAACGGTTGTTTCATGTGGCTGTAGTAGTGCGGGTACTTAGTAATGTCCTTCAGAGTGATGGTCTGCATATCAATCTGGATCAGCCATGCCTTCTTGTTATTCTGTTCGACCACAGTGAGGCAGAGGATGGTACCATTGTCCTCCATCAGAAAAGGGGAAATCGGGACACTGTTGGGCCACTGAAGCTTTCTGGGATAATCCGCCCAAAGCTTTCCACACGTGAGGCTGACATTATTGTAGTCCTTACTCCAGTTCCTACTCACCAAATCCAAAGTCCAAATGTCCACTGCCACTGTATTGGTAGTGCTACCATGAGGGATATGGACGTTGACAAGCTGGACCTTACCATTGCAACATCCAACGCTCCGGAACATCTCTGGGCGATCATCCTTCCAGTATTTGGTTGAGATGAAAGACAGTTCTTTAGGTAGATCAACAAATTGGAAACTGGGAGGTTTATCATCACTAAGGCTCATGTGCAGGATGCCTTGGTTTAAATCAACCCACATCAGATCTGTACCATTGAAGGGTATGACACGGTGGCTATGCCAGTTTGTGAGCTTGGGTAGGGGCAAGGTTACAGATTCACATGTCCACGGTGAGGATGACAATGAGGCGTTGTACTTGCACAAATGGAGCCTTCCTTCTGTGATGAACCCAGTATTCTGGTTATGCTTGACTGAAAGATGGACTACCAGATAGTCACCATTGCTGCAGACAAGGAGGCCCATCGATCCAGGCAAGAAGACCACAGCAGGCAGGTGAGGAAGGCATACCGGAACTCCCCCCTTACTGCTGCAGACGAAGTAGTCATTGGAGAGGGCTCCATGATTGCTCTGGAGCATGAAGAGCACCTGATCCCCGTCGGTCGACACCACCACTGGCAGCAATTGGACAGGGGGGCCGCCGTACGGATTCAGCACCTTGCTGCGGATCCCGGCGAGAGACAAGATAGTCCCCATCCCCCACATCTTGGACGTAATGGTGCCGTGGCTGTTTTGGGTTGTGCCGACGGGATAGAGCGGCTGGGACCTGGTTGCATTGGCCGTCATCGGGGAAGGGAGCAAGCAACTCGTGGCGGGCGCCATGGCGGAAGGGACTCCAAGGAGGGAGCGACGGGCAGTGAGGGTGTTTGGCGGCGGGGGGGTTTGGCAGTGAGGGAGTTCTGGACTATAGGTTTTTGGATACTGGAGAGGCTGGAGCTGGAGCCTGGAGATTCGTGCGGCTGTGGCGAGCTATTGGGCTGGCTGGCAGGCTTTTGTAATTAAGGCCCAAATTGTTTATGTCCGAACAGGCTGGGAATGGTGGGAATGGCCCTGCAATGAATCAAAGAAAACAAGCCATTATTAACACTTTATATTTATATAGAGAGACATGCATATTACACAAATAGAGCCACCACATATGTTACATACTGAGACGTCCTAATTTTCAAAGGAAATGAAAAATCCCTCTCTTTTTTACCATGGGACAATATTCAACCACAGATGCCATGAAGCATGTGTCATTTAAATAGTTGACCAAAGTATCTGGTTGACTAACACAGTAATAAGTTTTTTTCACTGACAAACAGAGATGATGAGCAATAGTAAGCGATCCGACATATACAAAAGTTCTGGCCGCAACTGGTGGAGACAAAAAGACAGTGTTTCTTTGCGTCTACGAATGCTTGTCTATGCTGCAGATGAGAAATATACGAGACATGCATAACTAAGCATCACGTAACTTAAGCAAACAAACTGGAAAAAACCCAACAACCGACCAAAGAGATATCCCAGAAGAGATTTCAGGTTATTGGCCATCAAATGGCAAGGAGAATTTGTACTGATGCCACATCTGTAACAGTGAGCTGCAATGAAGCATGGTAAAAATATCTATAACTCCTATAAGAATAAATCCCACTTAGCTATTTCTCCCAACATGCAAGATGTCCACCTAAGCAACCCACTATCACACAAAATTAAGAATCCACTAGCCCATGCAATTATAGTGTTCACGTCATCAAGTCACTATATTTGTCTCAACATGCAAGTAATCCAACTAAGCAATACACTTTCACACACACAAATCCACTAGCCATACAATTGCAATGTCCACGTCAGCAAGACACATAAGTATTTTATTTGTCTATGTCATCATGCCACGCAATCCACTAATCCGCATTCCCGCAGCAACGCGCGGGGTATTCTCCTAGTTACTATTACGCTTCAAACACCCAAAGAACAAAGCGAATTATAAAATCCCTGCATAACAATAACACTTTGAGAAGCAAGAGTTTCATTTTTTGAGAAACATCTCGGTAGGACAAGATACAATATCAGTACAGTGTGAGCTTCAGAACCGGTGTATAAAACACATTCAGTCAATTATCCAGGCAATGTGTTTGCACATGTTATACTTTTGGTAACCTATATATTCAGTAAGCTATTGACCAAATAACACAGTAGGATAATTAAAGAGATCATAATCTGATAGAAGTAATTTCAGACAATGCTCTAGGAAATATGTTTTGCACCATAAGCTATACATTTGGCAACCTATATATTAAGGCTTCCTTTGGGAGCTCAGGGCAGCTCAGTCCAGGGAACAGCAGGGTGGGCGGTGTGTTTGTGGACAGTCACATCCCCCTCCACGCCAGGGAAGATGAACCCTGTTCCGTTGTATTACTTGGAAGCAAGAACAGGGGATATTAGCCTACGGTGAAAGTTCGAATAGTTAGCCCAGGCCCTAGGGTGGCTGTTTCCAGCTTTGCTGCATCCTTATATTTATAAAAACACTATCCTTTGCCGTTCAAGTTCAATTAAAAAAAGAAACCAAAAACGGGAAGAGATCATACTGGAGCAAGGTAAACAAGCCCAAAAATGTTATAACAGATAACGCAAAATCCATACATATTCAATAGTTCAATACCATAATAAAATACAAATTAAAATGAAGATAAAAAAAATCCAGAACCTGGAGCCATGTAAACACAAGTACCTACAACTCGAGCATAGATGTCTCTCAAGAGCCAAACTAAAAAGCAGTACACAAGGTAACATCCAGATAGCAGCATGTAATTGTCATGAAATTGTAATTACAACTTATGTCCAAAATGGCAGCACTAAATAACTAAAGATATTCCTCTTTTTTATTAGGATTATAGAGAATAAAATCCACTAATAGTAGTAACTGTTACATCAGATCTTTCTTTAATCATCAACTGAAACAAATAACTTTGGTCCTATTTGGTGCACAATGTGAGATGAAAGTTAGTTTCAGTATACAAGTTCAGATGGTCATTTCTTTGAGAACTTTTTTTGACCCTTTTACATATGTTCAGTATGTATATAGGACTAGAAACCTTTATTTTGTTCACCAAATATCTAGCAAATCACCCACGGCAGGAGATGGGTGAGCATTGTGATCCTACAGATAAAGATATATCCTAAAGATATATAGGATGTTGTGAATACAATATCCGGAACCCCATATAAGTTGAGTTCCCTACCAGCTAACCACTGCTAGTGGCAAATTCACAATCATCAAAGATTCTGAAACTAGGTATTCCAAAACGCTGTCGTTAGAAATGATGGTCAAACACTTAAACATGTGAATAAACAGGGTCATCCTATCCTAATATAATGTCGAAACATTAGGCCAATGTACCATGTAACACAGAAGGAACTTGCAGAGCAGCAATGGGAAATAGTAAGAATCAAGACAGCTGAAAGTATCAGTGTAACTCGCTGCACAATTAACTATCACAATGTGCACTATGTAATGAATCTCACCAAAAGAGACTAAAGAACACAGCAGAAGAAACAAAAATAGGCTTCAAACTCCAACCTGACATGATTTTAAGTTTATATTATGCTTATTGCCACGAAAACAACACGGATCTGAACTCGAAGTAGAGCCTGAGGCCAACTTACTAACAGCACAAGTCGGTTCACAACTTCTGGGAACACAAAGTTGATTCAAACGTCCCTGTCAAAAAAAAAAAGATATATAGGATGCTGTCAGTACGATATCCTAAACCCCACATAAGTTGGTAATCTGAATTTAACAGAAAAACTCTTTAATCGTACACATTCTCATTCAGCACTACTGTACTATTTAAAAGGAAAGCAGCAGCTGACATCCCTACCATCTTTCTATGCATCTAAAGACTATGCTGCCAAACAAGACACCTAATTCAGAATGCATATCTGGTACATGTTATCAAATGTCAAATGGACTCAAAATGTGCTCATGACCTCCTGAAGTTCAAATTTTGTTTATATTAGATGCCCCCAAGGAACCATATTTTTCAGTTTAACTGAAAAGTTATATATTTTTTTTAACAAACTGTAATTGTGTTTGTCAGTTGTTTATTCAGCTAAAATATGTGCTGGTTGATTGGAACTTCTGTTTCTGCAGCAAGCCACTTGTTCGATTCTGGTGCGTGCACTACACTGGGGCAGGAATTAAATAAGACAACTAAGATTTCAAAGATGCTGGCAATTTGTCCATACATGACTTTTATAGGATAAAAAAATCAGCAAAATCTAACTATCAGAAAGGCATCGGACAAAAAACAACAGACCTAGGAGGAGGACTTGAAGCTGACCTGAAGTGGATCTTGAAGAGGTCGTAGCGGCTGTGTATTCAGCGACGGAGACGAAGGCGGCAGCGGCAGGAGACGACGACGGCGATAGTGGGGCGAGGATGGCGTGGACAGCCGTGGCGATGGGCTGCGGACGGTATCGACGAGCGGTGGAGAAGCGAGGACGGCGTCGCTGAGCGGTGGTGGGGCGAGGACGGCGTCGCGGAGTGGTGGTGGGGCGAGGACGGCGTCGCGGAGCGGTGGTGGGGCGAGGAAGGCGGGCGGCGGCGGCGGATCGCTTTCTTTGTCCTCGCGCGCGTCGCGTCGCCTCTTGCGCGCCCTCGCAGAACCTGGACCGGGCCGGGCTGCAAAAGAACGGATTTTCATTTCGTTTCTCTGAGGCCTGGCCGTCTGGCTGGACCCTTGAGCCGAGGAAACAAACAGCCCCTAGCTAACCTGGGCCTCCATCTGCCACCCAGCCAGGTCAACAGCGCGCCCCAACTGCAGCGCGCGTCCCGCCCGCCGGCCGCCGCATCCCCGCGCGCTAAGCTTCCCCGGCAGCTGCACGTCGGCGCGGGCTCCAGATCGAGAGGTGCACGCCCACCAGTAGCACATGCCACATGATGAACAAGAACATAAAGGAGCCCAAGGACACGGTGAGTGTTCTCCGTCGTCGCATCTGCTGCCGAATCCCGATTCGTTTCTTCCTCTTCCATGTCCCGAGCACACCTGTTCGACTGTTCCTCAAGCTCCTCACCCCGGATGCACTTGTCTCTGGTCGTCTCATCGGGTGTTCCACTGCTCAGATCTGCCAGCTCGTGGGCGTATTGCTTGTAGCTTCGGCGTCTTTGCTCTGCTCCGCCTCCGCTTGAACAGAAGCTGCTGCGGCCTCCGGATAAAGTGAGGTGGGACGGTAATCCGGCGTGCCTGCCAGCCTCTCCGCCATATTTTCATTTCAGACTCGCCCTTTTGCAATGCGCCGCTTCAAACAACGATTCTATGTGTTTCTGAATCCTGCAGAGGCTGGGCGCCGACAAACGTGCGCGGCCTGTTCGACGGAATGCCTCCATGGAAGAAGAAAGCCAAGAACGCGGCACTGGCGATGGCGGACAGCGTCGACCGGCTTGGCGCGCTCCCGGACGAGGTGCTCCACCACGTGCTGTCCTTCCTCCGGGCTCAGGACGCCGTGCGGACATGTGTGCTCGCCCGGCGCTGGCGCCACCTATGGAGGTTTGCCCCTGGACTTCGCATCGGCAGGTGCGGTGAGGACGATTGGGCCGTCGTGCGTGAGCTCCGTGAGTTTGTTGACAACCTGTTTCTGCTCCGTGGGCTCACACCTCTGGTCAAGTGCGAGTTCTCCTTTGATGAATGCCGCAAAGAGGACACGCCCCGCGTGATGCTGTGGATTAAGCACGCCATACAGTGTGAAGTACAGATGCTAAGTCTTAAAAATATTTGTTTTGAGGGGTGGCCTTTCATGTCCCAGCATTTGACAAAGCTAGATCTTGAAGACATGCTCTTTGAGGAGAAGCTCCTTAACTTTTCAAGCTCTTGTCCAGCACTGCAGAATCTGACTCTTACCAACTGCTCCATCAAGTGTACCAAGATCTCGTCTGAGTCCGTAAAGTATCTGAGCATCACCGAGTGCCATTTCAGCCGCATGTTCCGCACTCATGTTTGTGTCCCAAGTCTCATTTCACTCCGTCTTGAGGATCACTGGTACAAGACTCCTGTGCTTGAGGGCATGCCATCATTAGTGGATGCAATTGTCAGAGTCATCCCTGACTCTGCAGATCGCTGCACTTATTCAAACTATTGGGATTGTGGTTTTGAGGATTGTGAAGATTGTTACGGTGACATACATGGTAATGACAATTGCGTGCTATTGGAAGGCTTATCAGAAGCTAAGAGTTTGACGTTGATAGCTGAAACAAATACGGTGTGCTTCAAATCCTTTTCCTCTTTAACTCATCTATGTTAACATGTGTAACTTGGCTGCACTATGCACATCAATTGGTGGGCATTCATAGACACTTGTACAGTCTTTTCATATGCCTTTCCACTGATTGGGTTTCATGTATAATCATTTTTTTTTTCAGTTTCACCATGAAAGATTCCTTGATCATTTATGTATTTTGTTCAGGTCATTTTCGCAAGGGATTTGAAAAGGTGCCCCACATTTAGCAAGTTGAAGACTTTACTACTTAATGAGTACTGGTGTTTGGCTCCTGGCTTTAGTGCACTAACTTGCATCCTCAAGCACACACCAGTTCTAGAGAAGCTCACTCTTCAACTTTTTTCGAAGGTTGACACTTTATTATTTACTTTAGTAGCATTACAATTATTGTTAATTACCATTCTTGTTTAATTGTTCCCTTTGCCACAGGGACGTAAACATGAGGTGGAAATGAAAGGAAGATACATTTCAATGGAGAAATCGGCAGAAATATCAGAACACCTTAAGACTGTTGAAGTCAAATGTAAAGCAGTCAGCCCGAATGTTGTCAAAGTTTTGAAGTTCCTTTGCACATTTGGCATATGTAAGGCAACTAGTGATTTTTTCCTTTGTTTCTAAATCTGAAATTTGCTCTCATACACATAAAAGAAATGAAGGAATAACGAACTAAATATGTTGGGATCACAAATTTAGTGAGAAATGAAATAGATGCCCTGGAATTGCTGACGCCCAAAATATAAATGCAATTAGACAGCTGTGCTGATTAGACTGTTGTATTGATAGTTATTTAAATTTAATTGCATTTGATATACATAGCATAAACCTTAATACTATGATTATGTTGACAGAAAAAATCTGAAATGATTAGTTCTGAGCAGAGATAGATTATGCTAGCATGCTGCTTAGTTCAGTAGAATAACACAAACATGACCTTTTTTAGTTTCATGCACTATAGCTTTATTTGTGATTCTTGTTTGTTCATCCCGAGTCTGTAGACCCTATGTAATTGTCTGTCAGCATTTTGTAGTAAAATCATTTTACTGTCCTCCCGTTGTTTCAGTTTTTTTTTTATGAACTTTGAAACGTTAAACTCTGATGTGATGAGATTCTCTGCAGCTTTTTCAGGTAGCAGTTTACTAGAAAGATGCAGAACTTGTTATTGTTGTGGGATTATAAGCTAGAAAAGGTCGGAAAATGAGTATAAGAAATGGTTATTATCAAATATAATCAATCTTATGGGTTTCTGGCTTAGCTTCATGTTACTAGAATCAGTTAGACTTGAAACAATCAGATTAAGCTGCATGCACGATAAACCTTTCGATGCACTGAAATCCTTCCTAGTATTTCATTTGTACTACCAATTGAACATTTTTATTCTTCTAATGGCTCCTGGAACTAAAATCACAAATTATTATGCCTTGTGTAGATTTCTGTTTTGAGTAGGGGTGAGCAAATATAGATGAACATTGAAGAGTGAATGTCATGACAAGGCTGACTAATCGGATGGCTCCTAAATTTCAGAAATGTAAATCTTGAGCACGAAAGATGTTGTGACAAGGCTGCAATCTTTTGTCGAAGAGTTCTTATGTGGGTTCTAGTCACAGGAACGATGTATGATTGGCATTCCCTCAAGCTTTTTTTTATTAGACATTTACATTCTGGGACCTGGTTCATCATGTCATGCTATTCTTATTTCTGTTTTGATTTTTATTTACTAATTATGCAGTTGTTTTTATCATTTTCTCATTAGCCCAGAGCGTGGAATATCACTTATCTTGCAAATTATGAATGATGTTGCAAACCTTTGGTCAAAATAGCATGGCACTATTGTCCATCTAAATGGATGTAATAATCCCCCCCCCCCCCCCCCCCCCACACCCCAAAAAAAAATTAAAATCATTTGGATTACTATGCTAGGCATATATAAAAAAGAGGATATTGAAATCGATGTTATTGTATGAGCTCCCTTTTATTTACTTATGTTATTCCACAAGTCTATTGTACCTCACGAATTATCATTTGTAGTCCTATTTTCCTCCAACTTCAAAACTGACATTTTACAGCTTGAACTCTTCAAAACAATTCTAGCGACCTCCCTGCCTTAGGATGAAGTGGTTATGAAAACGATACTATTGTTTTTAGTTATAAAATGATGTAAATACTTGTTAAAGTCTTTAAACCATATAAAACGTCTCTAAATTTTTTTATAGTTTCTCAGAAAGATATATTAGGATACGAAAAATCCAAATATATTATCTATACCTCATGAATGTATCTCTAGATGCTTCAGAAAATAGATGTAATCATAGAAAAAATATAGAAAAAAACACTAAAACACCATTGCTTCCTAGAGCTAAATCTAACTTTTTGAAGCTCCTAAAGATACTTTCACAGGATCCAAATATTTTATTGATAAGAATAAGAATGTTTTGTTATTTTTTTAGTTTTTTGGATATTTTTTCTAGCTTCCTAGAGAGCTAAGTTTGACTTTTGGAGCTTTTAAAGATACTTTCATAGGATCTAAATATTTTATTTGAATTTATTTATCACAATCCATCTCTAGGGTATTTTTGAATTTCTAAAAGTTACAAACATTTTATGTGATTTTAAAACCTTATCAAAATTTACTAGATTTTTCAATGAAAAAACTACAAATCTGCTTTTAAAATCACTTCAAAAACCAGATACTATTATAACAAGGTAATTTGAACGTGTCTAAAATCAAGGGTAAGATATATGATTTTAGAGTTTGAAGATAACAAATATATTTCTGAAATAGTTTAGAGGAGAAAGAATAAACTTTAGGGAGAAAGATTGTGTCCCCGTAAAATACCATTGAAAGGTTAGGCGATAAAATTTGACAAGCAAACGTTAGGCGATAAAATTTGTCATAGATTAGACAACCAAATTTGAAATGTTGGCAACTTTGGTAGCAAAGCAAAGAATAGTTAAAAATCATAGCTTACCAAATCTTTGACTTTACATATTTTCAAAACCAACCAAACAGGTCAAATTGCACGTCGTTATTACACTGCGTGGCTCCACCGGTTTGTCCGTGACCTCTGTTTCCTCTCGTAACCACCCAATCCATAAGACACATTACGAGTTGTTCGGTCGATGATTTCTATGGTTATAAACTAGCTAATGTTGTTTTGCTATGAGCAAAAAAACATTATACCATTACTAATAAGCCGTGCTCAAGTTCAAACGAAAAAGACGTTTATCTATTTGGGATAGTGGTCCTCTTTATTTTACCTTCATCCAATTTTAAAGAGTATTTATGTCCTAAGTAAATTTAAATAAAAAAGTTATCAAATATACGTACAAAATTTCAACAAACACATATACATGTGCTGAGCATAAGTTAATTTTATTTTATATACGTAATTTTAGCTAAATATTATAATAATCTGCGGACTCGAG
Source organism: Bothriochloa decipiens (assembly GCA_023333625.1). Classification (NCBI taxonomy): domain Eukaryota; kingdom Viridiplantae; phylum Streptophyta; class Magnoliopsida; order Poales; family Poaceae; genus Bothriochloa; species Bothriochloa decipiens. Next base: position 18,887,475 of record CM041633.1, read on the forward strand.
TGTTGACTCCCCCAGTGGCAGTGTCCCACTGCCTGGCGGCTCGTGCCCCTCTTCCGCCTCGACTCTTCCGTTTCCCCAATCCCACCGGCACTCGCCGCCTCTCCCAAGCTCCACACGTCTCGGACGAGTTCACAGCTAAAGCAGCCGCCGGCGAGGTGAGGTGGCCGCCAGCCGAATCCGCCTTCCTTCTCTGCTCGTTTGGCACCGCTTCTGATCGTTTCTTGTTCTTGCTTCCGCAGCGTCAGTCAGCGCCCCGCCCACCACCTGCTCGACAGAATGCCTCGGGGGAAAACCAGCAAGAGAGCGGCGGTGCCTCCGGAGGGTGGCAGCGGATGCAGCATAGAAGCCATGCCGGACGGCGTCCTCGAGCACATCCTTGGCTTCCTGCCGGCTCCGGAGTCCGTGCGGACATGTGTGAAACATCCTCAATTTTCCACGAAGGGAAAATACACAGAATGGCAAATAATTCAATAGTTTGAAGCTCAAACCATCATATCATCCAGCGTTAGTTGATACAGTAATCCATACTTCGAACAAAAGAATACATTTAGAAAGAATTACATAAATAGTTCATCATCACATTGGTGGAATCATCAGAGTAGCTGCAGCGTCTGGAATAGCTGCGGAATGCGGAAGTACAATAAATCTCCAAAAGAAGCCTGAGCGTAGGAACGAGACGTCTACTCCTCCTCGTCGTCATAGTCATAATCGGGCTCGCCTGCCAAATAATTTTTAGTATCATTTGTATGGGCCACATCTCCCACCCTATGCTTTGCTTTTGCTATGTATTATTTGATGGGATGCAAAGGATGTAATCAATTCGATCTAATATGTGGCTGTAGTTTCTTATGCAACAGGGACCAATATCATATAATACAATTTATCAAGTTTTAACCCATCTCATCCACACATCCGAACCCATTCCATCTCCATCACACACATCTCACCCTCTCGCACTCAGTCGACAGGTCCAACTCCCTCTCGGAGCCTCAGCGGCTCACAGCCGGAAGGGTAACACCAGGGGGAGAAATAGAAGGACTCCTCTCACTACTCCCGAGAAGCGTGGGTCTTATGAAAAAAACCATACCAGTGGCTCGCGGATAATATATATAGATTCATAAACTCTGCAGAGCGTGTACTCCCGTAACCACAAGATCACTATCATCGGTGGTGCCCCGCCTAAGCTGATTCTGGCTGCTTTCTAACCGGTGCGAGGCCACCCTACCACTCAGTACTGGGACATCCCGGATAGGTACCACCGGCACACTGAGACTTTGAGACATAGTACCGGGCCTCCGAGGTCACTATGTTGTCTAAGGAGGGTGTGGGTCTCCACGCCCGTACCTCCCGACACTATCTGCTAACCACCTAGTAGTAGTGGCACCGTCCTAGCTAGTCAGACATCCGTCTCCCGTCCATACAAGAGCGAGTGGTGAGCACGTAAGTCCTAAGGTTCCGGTCCTCAAGAGATATCAGGTCCTAGGGGGATCAGACAGGATTATCTTCCCTTATGGACTACAACAGTCCGTGCTACAACAGCACCTCCTACCCGAGGCTTCGCTCCATGAAGGTTCTCACCCCCGGGATCTCCTTATACCTCACATTATGCTCGCCACAAGCACCTCACACGGGAATGCCCAGAACACATTCCCCGGCAAGACTCGCCCACATGGCTCGTCGTAGAATCCTGTCCGATCGACTCAACCCTCACCACACACCCAAGACGCACGCAGCACTCTGCCCAAGTAAAGTGGCACCACGTGGCTTAGCCTTATAACCATACTCTCCACCATGCATCATCATCACACAGATATAAGCGTAGTAGAAGTAAAGCATCATAAGTACAAAAAGCAAGCGTCTAGCCTATCAGCAGGTGTGCAGGAGCAAGATTGCGACAAGGTAAAGGTTCATTAAGCAGTTCTACCATGCAACCTATCATCAGGTGATATTCATAATTAAAGCACTAGCAACTAGACATTATGCCATGCGTAATAGGATCTACGAGGTTGGGTGGGGTGTGGCACCTGCGAAGTCATCACCGAGCTCCTCCTCGTACTCGTAGTCGTCCTCCTCAAGCTGATCCTCCTCTGAAACGAGACATAATAGCCGCGTTAGCGGCTCCTATAGAGTCAACACAAAGAAGCAATAAAATTCAATAACTCCAAATGCACTCATACACAAGCCTACGAGGTAGAGCTCATTTTATGAAAATTTGGACACTTGGTTCATATTTTTCGAAGTTCGTATGAAGAAGTTATGAATTTCTGAAGTTTATTCTATTTTCTGAAAAAGAAAAAAGGCAGATTAACCTGGTGCTAACACGTGGCGGCTCCTGATTGGGCCACGTGGCGAGCGGGAACAGTGCAGCCGGGGCTGTGCTGACGTCATTCTGACGTCATGCTGACGTCAGCACTGACGCGGGGTCTGAGGCTGGGTGACGTCATGCTGACGTCAAGCAGACATCAGCACTGACGGGGACCCAGTCAGTGGCTGACAGGTAGGGCCCACGGATCTGGTCACTGACAGGTGGGGCCAGGTCAACGGTCAATGTTGACCAGTCAACGGTCAACGCCGACCGGGCCTCGACCGGGCCTCGGCGGGCCTGGGTAGGGCTGGATCTGGGCCGGGTTGGGCCGGCCCGGCCCGGACACGTGTCGAGCAGGGAGATAGGCCGCGTGGCGCGTCTGGGCCCATAATGAGCCAAGTCCACGGCCGGTTCTGACTGGTGCCGTGTGGACTCAGTCCATGGTGGACCATGGACACAGGGGCTGAGTGGCTCACGGTGACTGGTCCAGCTGGGTCCACCTGGCCGTGTGGACCCGGTCCACTCAGGTGCGGGGAGGTTCCCCTCCCTTCTCTGCCTCGCGCGGCGGTTGGCGCGGCACGTCGCCGGCGACGTGCAGGCGAGCAGCGGCTGCGAGCGGTCAGGGCAAGGCGGTGCAGCGGCTAGGCGAGCGCGGTGGTTAGGCGGGTGCGGCCGCGGGGCGCAGGCAGGCTGGGGGTGTCTCTGTTCGTCGACGCTCGTGTCCTGGCGGTGGCCGGCGGCGAGGCTGTGGCTGCGGGGCGTAGCGGACGCTTCGACTCATGCAACGCGTTTGTGAGGTCCAGGCAAAGGTGACAGGCCGGGTTAATTTGGTCGCGGGGCTCCTGGCACGACGAGCGACAACGGCGACCCGGCGGCGGCAATGGAGGCTCACCAGTCGAATTCGCCGGCGTCGCTGGACATGGGCCCCCATCTTCACCTCCATACCTCGATTGGAGCTGCTAGGAGCTCACTGACCTCTCTACCGCGGCGTGTGGTGGCTCGGCAGAGGCGCACGCGGCGTGTTGGCCGCGGCGGCGCTCTGCCCGGGCGGAGTCCGGGAAGACCGAAGGCAGCAACGCGGCGTGCCCTCGCTGTAGTCTACGCCAGCTCCCTAAACCTTGCCATAGCGGCGTCCTAGGCTACGACACGTTTGTCGGTGGAGTCAAAGGCGAGAGGGGTGAGCAGAGTGCCGGGAACGCGGGGGCGCTCTGGCCGGTGGTCATGGAGGCGGGCAGGGTGAGCTCACCTGCGCGAGGCGGTCCCGGCGGCTCGTGGCTGAGGTCGAAGCGACGGCTTGTTGGGGGAGTAGCAGTGCCGCAGCGCCGGAGGGTGAGTCGGGGTCGAGTGGGTCCGCCGGGCTTCTCCGGCGCACGGACGCGGACGGCGGAGGTGGTGCTCTGGTCTAGTCCGGCTCCTCCCCGCCTTCTTCACCCTTCCTTCTTCGACTCCTTTAACACCGACGGATGTGTGCAGGGTGGTCAGCAAGGCGGCTGGGCATGGAGGAAACCCTAGGGCACCGTGCTCCTCTTTAAATAGGCATGGCGGCCGGCGATCATGGAGTTTGGGCGGTGGAGATGTGTGATGCCCGTCGGGCGGCTGGGACGCAGCCGATCTTAGGGTTAGGGTTTTTTCGGGGGCGGCGAGGCGCGCGGACGGCGGAGAGCGCGACCGTACGCGGGCGGACGGTCGGGCTGTGCCATGGCCATTTTTGGCAGCGAGGATGGGATGCGCAGGCACCCCGGAATGGCAAGAGGTGGGGGCTGACAAGCCGGCCCCACTGATCAGTGGCTGTGCCCGAAGCGCGGCGCGCGCGGGATGGCAGCAGGCCCTTGCTAGGCCGCCTTGTTGGGCCGGCGGCCGGCGAGCGAGCGGGCGTGGCGCGCGCGAGCGGGCAGCGGGCCACATTGCTGGGCTGCGAGCAGGCCGGGCGAGCGGCGCGCGGCGGGCGTGGCAGCGTACGGCGCGGCGCGCGTGAGCGACTGGGCCGAGGCGGCAGGCCGACACGTGGACAGGCCAGACGGGCCGCGAGCGGGATGGCAGGCCGGCATGAGCAAGCGGGCTGGCAGGCCGCTGCTGGGCTGATCAGGCTTCTTTGGTCTTTTCCTTTTTCTTTCTATTTTCAAAACTTTTTCCATTTCTATTTCTTCCAAAGCAACTAATTTAGCCACAACCCTAGGTTAGTGAGGTTAGTGACCAGGATGTATACACCATGGTGGGTCCACTAGGGTCCCTAGGTCATGATGGATCCATTTTCGGAGTTAGCGGACATATATATACATGTGATAAAAGGTTATTCGATTTTATTAACATCACATAAAATCGAATAAGAGGCGAATCAAACTCTGGTTATTTGAATGCAATGCTCATGCTAGCATTAGGCGCTACTTGTGCAACTATCTAGCGGTTTCCTACATGACACTCGCCACACATTGGTATACTTTTTAGAAAAAAATTTTGAAAGCCCGTATTTTTGGTGACCGGATTTCTAGGGTTGTTACAGTCCTACCCCCTTATGAGAATCTCGTCCTCGAGATTCAAGAGTGTAACTTACTCTTCAAAAAGGTAGGGGTAGAGCTTCCTCATTTCTGACTCCTTCTCACAAGTTGCTTCCCGTTCTGTGTGATTGCTCCACTGAATCTTCAGATATGGCGTGCTGGAGTTTCTGGTTTCCTTGGTGGTTCTACCCGTAATGCGGATGAGGTGCTCTCTGTACTCCAAAGTGTCCTGGATATCGAGTGCCTCTGCGGGTATCGGATGCTCTGGCGGTTGCACACACTTGCGCAGTTGCGACACATGGAACACTGGGTGTACCCCTGCCAGTTGTGGGGGCAACTCTATTCTGTAGGCAAGCTTGCCAATCCTCTCACTGATTCTGTACGGTCCTACATACCTTGGTGCTAGCTTTCCCTTCACATGGAACCTGACGGTCCCTCGAAGCGGGGAGACCTTGAGGTAGACATAGTCTCCTACCTCAAACTCGAGGTCTCTACGTCTCTTGTCGGCATAACTCTTTTGATGGCTTTGGGCAATTTTTAGATTCTCTCGCACCTGGGCGACTCCTTCCTCGGCCTCCTTAATGGTGGCCAGGCCAAAGAACGATCTTTCACCCGTTTTGGACCACATCAAGGGTGTTCTGCATGGCCTTCCGTACATAGCCTCAAAGGATGACATCTTGAGGCTAGCCTGGTAACTGTTGTTGTAGGAGAACTCTGCAAAGGGCAAGCTCTTCTCCCAATCAGTCCCATATTTCAGAACACAAGCTCGAAGCATATCCTCAAGTATCTGGTTCACTCTTTCTATCTGTCCATCTGTCTGAGGGTGGTATGTGGTACTGTAATCTAGCTTGCTCCCTATTGACTTGTTCAGGGCTTTCCAGAACTTGGACGTATACTGCGGCCCATGATCGGATATTATGCTTTTAGGGGCTCCATGCAGCTTGAGAAAGTTCTCAACATACAGATCTGCTAGCTGGCTGATTCGGGCATCAGTCTTGATGGCTAAGAAGTGAGCTACCTTAGTCAAGCGATCGACTATCACCCATATGGCATCATGGCCCTTCGGGTTTCGAGGCAAACCCACAATGAAGTCCATAGAAATGCTATCCCACTTCCATTCAGGTATATCCAGTGGCTTTAACAGTCCTGCAGGTCTCTTGTGCTCAGCTTTGACGCGTCTGCAAATGTCACATTTAGCAACATGCTCTGCTATGTCTGACTTCATGTTCTTCCACCAGAATTTCCTCTTCAAATCAGCATACATCTTAGTACTACCTGGGTGGATACAATACTTGGAGTCATGACCTTCTGATAGGATTTCGTTACGGATAGCTGGGTCAGCAGGCACACAAATTCTGTCCTTGTACCAATAAGTGCCTAGCTCATCCTCACTGAACTCTGGGCACTTGCCTTGTGTCAGGAGCTCGTGTATCTCCCAAATTCCTAGGCAATGGCGTTGGGCTTCATGGATCCTATCCATGAGGGTGTAGTGCACGCGAAGCTCATTCAATAGGCCATGAGGTATCACCTCCATCTGTAACTCATCAATGCCCTCTTGCAACTCCGTGGGCAAGGTAGTGGTGAACAAGGCATGACAATGGCTTTTGCGACTAAGAGCGTCAGCGACCACATTGGCCTTCCCAGGGTGATAGAGAATCTCCACGTCATAGTCATTAATCAACTCGAGCCAACGATGTTGTCTCATGTTCAGATTTTCCTGGGTGAAAAAGTACTTCAAACTCTTGTGATCGGTGTAGATCTCACACTTGTTCCCAATCAAGTAGTGCCTCTAAATCTTCAAGGCATGGATCACAGCTGCAAGCTCGAGATCATGGGTGGGGTAACGCTATTCGTGCTCCTTAAGCTGGCAGGAAGCATAGGCAATGACTTTCCCATTCTGCATTAGAACACAACCAAGCCCGTGGCGAGATGCATCGCAATAGACCACAAGTCTTGGTGGATATCGGGCAAGGCTAGAACAGGCGTTGTGGTGAGCTTCTCCTTCAAGGTCTGGAAACTTTGTTTGCATTGGGACGTCCATTCAAACTCCTTGGTCTTCTTCAGGAGGTTGGTCATGGGGTGAGCTATCTTGGAAAAGTTCTCAATGAATCGGCGATAGTAACCAGCCAATCCCAAGAAACTTCTCACATCAGTCACATTCTATGGCTGCTCCCATCCCTTCACTGTCTCAATCTTAGACGGATCAACAGCTACTCCGTCAGCATTGAGCATATGACCTAGGAAAGCAACCTCCTCAAGCCAGAACTCACACTTGTTGAACTTGGCATAGAGCTGATGCTTTCTCAACTTCTCCAGTACTATCCTTAGATGTTGCTCATGCGCTTCGGCGGTGGCAGAATAGATAAGAATGTCATCAATGAAGACCATCATGAACTTATCCAGCTCCTACATGAACACTTTATTTATCATGTTCATAAAATAAGCCGGCGCATTTGTAAGACCGAAGGACACGACGGTGTACTCATACTGCCCATATCTGGTGACAAATGCTGTCTTGGGAATGTCCTCCTCTCTGATCTTCATCTGATGGTAGCCTGATCTGAGGTCGATCTTGGAGAAGTACTTGGCATTGCAGAGCTGATCAAGCAGGTCATCTATCCTCGGCAAAGGGTACTTGTTCTTTATAGTTACGGCATTCAGGTTTCGGTAATCGACGCACATCCTCTGCGTTCCATCCTTCTTCTTAACAAACAGAACAGGGGATCCCCAGGGCGAGGCACTGGGCCTAATGAACCCTTTCTCCGATAGCTCCTCAAGCTGTTTCTTAAGCTCCTTAAGCTCGTCAACTGCCATACGATAGGGTCGCTTGGAAATCGGACTCGTACCAGGCATTAGGTTGATCATGAACTCAACATCTCTGTCCGGAGGCATTCCTGGTAGCTCTTCCGGAAAGACATCCGGGTACTCACAAACTACGGGCACTTCCTCAAGTGTCTTCTCTTCCAGGGCACACAGCATGGATATATCTGTTCCTTTGTTTGGCTCACATCTGATCTGACGGCCACTTGAATGGGTTATATCCACAAATCTGGGTGAGCAAGATATCACTCCTTTGTTCTGGGTTAACCAATCCATCCCTAGAATGACGTCTAGGCCTTCGAAGGGTAGTAAGGTAAGATCAGCAAGAAAGGTAAGACCCTCGATGGTGATACTCACTCCCTTACATATTTTGGTACAACAAATGTTGCCCAGAGGTGAACTGGTGTATAAGGCTTCTTTTCGTGGAGTGACAGGTATAAGGTGCTCTCGTGCAAACTTGGAGGATATATATGAACATGTAGCACCTGAATCAAACAGCACGGATGCCTTAACTCCATGCACTAAAAACATACCGTACACCACGTCAGGGGCACTCTGGGCAGCCTCTGCTGAGATGTGGGTGAGGCGGCCTCGGGGTGCTTTGGATGGCACCTGCTTGTGCGGGGTGCCCTGGTTCTGCCTGGCGGGTGCTGGCGTAGCAGGCGCAGCCTTGTTTGGGCACTCGGCGGCCTTGTGGCCTGGCTGGCCACAAGCGAAGCAAGTGTAGGTCACGGCGCCTGTGGGGGTTGGCGCGGCGGACCTCCACGTGCTACCTCCAGGTGCGGCACGAGCGTATGCTTGGCGGTCCTGAGCAGGGCGGGGATAGTTGCTGGTGTGGGTACCACCGCCCCGGCTCAAACCGTGAGCAGCTCCCTGGACGAAGCGAGAGCGGGGAGGCTGAGAGGTCTCACCACGCGACCTCCGTGGGGCAGGTGCACGGGAGGTGCCCTCAGTATGGAACTTCTTGTTCTTGCCAAGCGCCTCCCTCTCCGCGAAAACCTCATCGCGGTCCTTCTCAATCTCCATGCACCTGTCAATCAGGTCACGCAAGGTGTGGCTCTTGGTGCCTGAGAGAGAGAGCCTGATGCGGCTAGACAAGCCCTTGCGGTAGTAGTACATCTTCTTCTTCTCAGAGTTCACCACCGAGATGGGTGCATAGCGCAGCAGGTTAGTGAAGCGGGTGGTGTACTCATGCACCTTGTCAGCTCCCATGGAAATACTACGAAACTCGTTCTCCTTCTTCTCCAGCGCACCTTCACGGATGAAGAAGGTGCGGAACTCGTCCACAAACTCATCCCAGGAGATGTTGGCGGGGTCCCGGTGGGTTTCGTAGAGGCTGTCCCACCAAGATCGCCCAACACCCACAAGCTAGTGACCTGCCAAGCCAACACACTCCTCGTCAGTGCAAGTGGTCAAGTCCAGCTTCTTCTCAATCTCCTTAAGCCAATCATCAGCAGTGATAGGGTCGATGCTGGTGCCATCGAACGTCGGGGGCCTCAGCTTGAGAAAGAACTCCAGCTTCTTGTAGAAATCATCGCGGGGCTCCCGGTGCTGGGGGTGCAGCACATTCTCAGCTAAGACGCGAAGAAGCTTGGTCTGCTGGGCCATCACCTCCGCCAAGAGTGGCACGGGAGGTGGTGGTGGAGCTACATCTCCTCCTGTGGCAGGCTCGGGCTTGGGCTCAGCAGCAGGCTGTGGCTGTTCCCAGCCGTGCCTCCGGCAGCTGGTTCTGGCTCAATAACCGGCGGTGGCGGTGGGTGTGCAGACTGTGGGGTGGCAACGCGGGGTGGCTCCTCAAGATCTAGGGGTATGCGACCAACGCGTGCACGACCACTTCTGCGTCCGCGGCCCCTGGCGGGCATGGGTGAAAGGGAGCGGTTGCTCAGGCGGCTGGCACGACGAGTGGACATCCTGTTCAACATAAACCTCAGATTAGGGCATACACGCTTAATATATCTTTGATATTAAATACATACTTATTTTGAAATAATTTTAAAACATTACTAATTTATCCAACACTCAGACGAAGAAGCATGAAGATCCAATAAGATGTGATAAAAACCGAATCATTCATTACATCAGGGGGGTACATGGCGATGTCTTTAGCGGCTACGCTTGGAGACTCGCGAGAAACATACTACACGCAGGTAGTCTAGCAAAAGGGGTGGACAACTACTCAGCATCATGGTGAGTCTGGTCACTTGGCCATATAGGGCCCATCATCTCCTGACCTGATATTACTCTAGACCATTTCTAGAGGCTAGTCCAAACTGTAAGTTGTGGGAGGTATACCGATGCCAAAAGCCTAGATCTGCTCATCAGTCATCTGAAGGCGAGAGACGCAGCGACGGGCCTCCTCGAGCGGAGGGGTGGACACTGCCTGTCCACTAAGTCCAGTGGTGGGACATCCACTCAAGTTGAGGCGAGATTGCCCCAGCTCGAATGTCTCAACTCTGACCCTCTTACGGGCACGTAAGGGAAGCTCGTCCTGCAACTCCTCGTACTCTCTGACCCTCTTGCGATCTGACCTCTTCCAAGCTTCCATAGTGCATTTGAGCTTATCCATGAGGTACGCCGTCTTATGGACATAGTTGATCAGGTGTCCCTAGTTGTAGCTAGCAAGAGTGTACTCCTGCAGCAGCTTCTCACGTTGAGCCTTGCACTGCTCGTGGAGTTTGTCCCTGTAGGCAGCATCTTGACTCTTCTCCTGGAATCTCTTTGCAATGTCTTCATTCTTCTCAGCCATAGTAGCCTCAAGCTCCCAGATATTCTTGTTGAGACGGCTATTGTGTATTTGAAGCTTATCCATCTCGTTCATCAGACTAGTGATCTGATCCTGGTGAGTGTGCTCTTTGCGTGCTATCTCACGCTCTAGGTCCGTAATCTTTTGCTTCCATGCTGCCTCCTTACCTTCCGAACTGTGGATCCTCTCGTCAACTTCCATCAAGTAGCGACGATCACGACGTCCCTTCCGCTCCAACTCAGCAATGTACATTTCCTAGCACTGCATGTACATCATAGAGGCGCGGTGGCAGGGGTTGCGGTCAACTCTGGTATTCTGATCGATGTAGATGACCTCTCCCCAAGTACCCTGCTGATCATCGAGGGCACGAGAAAGCAGACGAAAGCGACTTCCCTTCAGATAGCCAGCTCCGTTGCTCAGCACAGTACGGAGTGCCTGGCACGAAACAGTCTGAACACACATGCCGGTGTCGTTGTCGAAGGCGAAGTCAGTGAAGGCGGTAACTTCGGGCAGGTTCATGCTTGCAGGCACATTGATGTGGACTGCCTTTTAGTCCTCGATGCCTCCCCCAAGGTCGGGCTTGTCGCAGCAAAGATACTCGATGTTCTCCATGGGAACACCAAGCTCAGTGAGAACCTCGCGAAGCACGTGAGTATAGCCTCCATGCTCCGTCCCGTCGAGTCTGAACTCAACGACATCCATCGGCGGTAACGGACCAAGTGGCAAGTTGGGGTCCATCTGCAGGTTGATACGAGAATGGAGTTAGAAAAGTTACAGAGAGAGGTAAGCCATGCATAAAAGCGTATGCAGTGGTCGGCGTATAACCGAGAGATTTCAAGATTTTCCTAATTCTATCATCCAATCCTATGGGTCTCGTCCTAGGGTCAAGCATGGCTCTGATACCAACTGAAACATCCTCAATTTTCTATGAAGAGAAAATACACAGAATGGCGAATAATTCAATAGTTTGAAGCTCAAACCATCATATCATCCAGCGTTAGTTGATACAGTAATCCATACTTCGAACAAAAGAATACATTAAAAAGGAATTACATAAATAGTTCATCATCACACTGGTGGAATCATCAGAGTAGCTGTAGCGTCTGAATAACTGCGGAAGGCGGAAGTACAATAAATCTCCAAAAGAAGCCTGAGCGTAGGAATGAGACGTCTACTCCTCCTCGTCGTCATAGTCGTAGTCGGGCTCGCCTGCCAAATAATTTTTAGTACGGTTTGTACTTGCCACATCTCCCACCCTATGCTTTGCTTTTGCTATGTATTATTTGGTGGGATGCAAAGGATGTAATCAATTTGACCTAATATGTGGCTGTAGTTTCCTATGCAACAGGGACCAATATCATATAATACAATTCATCAAGTTTTAACCCATCTCATCCACACATCCGAATCCATTCCATCTCCACAACACACATCTCACCCTCTCGCACTCAGTCGACAGGTCCAACTCCCTCTCGGAGCCTGTCTCAGCGGCTCACAGCCGGAAGGGTAACACCAGGGGGAGAAATAGAAGGACTCCTCTCACTACTCCCGAGAAGCGTGGGTCTTAGGAAAAAAACCATACCAGTGGCTCGCGGACAATATATATAGATTCATAAACTCTGCAGAGCGTGTACTCCCGTAACCACAAGATCACTATCATCAGCGGTGCCCCGCCTAAGCTGATTCCGGCTGCTTTCTAACCGGTGCGATGCCACCCTACCACTCAGTACTGGGACATCCCGGATAGGTACCACCGGCACACTGAGACTGTGAGACATAGTACCGGGCCTCCAAGGTCACTATGTTGTCTAAGGAGGGTGTGGGTCTCCATGCCCGTACCTCCCGACACTATCTTCTAACCACCTAGTAGTAGTGGCACCGTCCTAGCTAGTCAGACATCCGTCTCCCGCCCATACAAGAGCGAGTGGTGAGCACGTAAGGTTTTGGTCCTCAAGAGATATCAGGTCCTAGGGGGATCAGACAAGATTATCTTCCCTTATGGACTACAACAGTCCGTGCTACAACAGCACCTCCTACCCGGGGCTTCGCTCCACGAAGGTTCTCACCCCCGGGATCTCCTTATACCTCACATTATGCCCGCCACAAGCCCCTCACACGGGAATGCCCAGAACACATTCCCCGGCAAGACTCGCCCACATGGCTCATCGTAGAATCCTGTCTGATCGACTCAACCCTCACCACACACCCAAGACGCACGCAACACTCTCCCCGAGTAAAGTGGCACCACGTGCCTTAGCCTTATAACCATACTCTTCACCACGCATCATCATCACACAGATATAAGCGTAGTAGAAGTAAAGCATCATAAGTACAAAAAGCAAGCGTCTAGCCTATCAGCAGGTGTGCAGGAGTAAGGTTGTGACGAGGTAAAGGTTCATCAAGCAGTTCTACCATGCAACCTATCATCAGGTGATATTCATAATTAAAGCACTAGCAACTAGACATTATGCCATGCGTAATAGGATCTACGAGGTTGGGTGGGGTGTGGCACCTGCGAAGTCATCACCGAGCTCCTCCTCGTACTCGTAGTCGTCCTCCTCAAGCTGATCCTCCTCTGAAACGAGACATAATAGCCGCGTTAGCGGCTCCTATAGAGTCAACACAAAGAAGCAATAAAATTCAATAACTCCAAATGCACTCATACATAAGCCTACAACGTAGAGCTCATTTTTATGAAAATATGGACACTTGGTTCATATTTTTCAGAGTTCGTACGAAGAAGTTATGAATTTCTGAAGTTTATTCTATTTTCTGAAAAAGAAAAAGGGCAGATTAACCTGGTGCTGACACGTGGCGGCTCCTGATTGGGCCATGTGGTGAGCGGGAACAGTGCAGCCGGGGCTGTGCTGACGTCAGCACTGACGCGGGGTCTGAGGCTGGGTGACGTCATGCTGACGTCAGCACTGACGGGGACCCAGTCAGTGGCTGACAGGTGGGGCCCACGGATCTGGTCACTGACAGGTGGGGCCAGGTCAACGGTCAATGTTGACCGGTCAACGATCAACGCCGACGGGGCCTCGACCGGGCCTCGGCGGGCCTAGGTAGGGCTGGATCTGGGCCGGGTTGGGCTGGCCTAGCCCGGACACGTGTCAAGCAGGGAGATAGGCCGCGTGGCGCGTCTGGGCCCATAGTGGGCCAAGTCCACGGCCGGTTCTGACTGGTGCCGCGTGGACTCAGTCCATGGTGGACCGTGGACACAGGGGCTGAGTGGCTCACGGTGACTGGTCCAGCTGGGTCCACGTGGCCGTGTGGACCCGGTCCACTCAGGTGCGGGGAGGTTCCCCTCCCTTCTCTGCCTCACGCGGCGGTTGGCGCGGCATGTCGCCGGCGACGTGCAGGCGAGCAGCGGCTACGAGCGGTCAGGGCAAGGCGGTGCAACGGCTAGGCGAGCGCGGTGGTTAGGCGGGTGCGGCCGCGGGGCGCAGGTAGGCTGGGGGTGTCTCTGTTCGCCGGTGCTCGTGTCCCGGCGGTGGCCGGCGGCGAGGCTGCGACTGCGGGGCGTAGCGGAGGCTAAGGGAACGCTTCTACTCGTGCAACACGTTTGTGAGGTCCAGGCAAAGGTGACAGGCCGGGTTAATTTGGTCACGGTGCTCCTGGCACGACGAGCGATAACGGCGACCCGGCGGCGGCAATGGAGGCTCACCGGTCGAATTCGCCGGCGTCGCTGGACATGGGCCCCCAGCTTCACCTCCATACCTCGATTGGAGCAGCTAGGAGCTCCCTGACCTCTCTACTGTGGCGTGTGGTGGCTCGGCAGAGGCGCACGCGGCGTGTTGGCCGCGGCGGCGCTCTGGCCGGCCGGAGTCCGGGAAGACCGAAGGCAGCAAAGCGGCGTGCCCTCACTGTAGTCTATGCCAGCTCCCTAAACCTTGCCATAGCGGCGTCCTAGGCTACGACACATTCGTCGGTGGAGTCAAAGGCGAGAGGGGTGAGCAGAGTGCCGGGAATGCGTGGGCGCTCTGGCCGGTGGTCATGGAGGCGGACAGGGTGAGCTCACCTGCGCGAGGCGGTCCCGGCAGCTCACGGCTGAGGTCGAAGTGACGGCTTGTTGGGGGAGTAGCAGTGCCGCAGCGCCGGAGGGTGAGTCGGGGTCGAGTGGGTCCGCCGGGCTTCTCCGGCGCACGGACGCTGACGACGGAGGTGGCGCTCTGGTCTGGTCCGGCTCCTCCCCGCCTTCTTCACCCTTCCTTCTCCGACTCCTTTAACGCCGACGGATGTGTGCAAGGTGGTCAGCAAGGCGGCTGGGCATGGAGGAAACCCTAGGGCACCGTGCTCCTCTTTAAATAGGCATGGCGGCCGGCGATCATGGAGGTTGGGCGGTGGAGATGTGTGATGCCCATCGGGCGGCTGGGACGCAGTCGGTCTTAGGGTTAGGGTTTTTTCGGGTGCGGCGAGGCGCGCGGACGGCGGAGAGCATGGCCGTACACGGGCGAACGGTCGGGCTGTGCCGCGGCCATTTTTGGCAGCGAGGATGGGACGCGCGGGCACCCCGGAATGGCAAGAGGTGAGGGCTGACAAGCCGGCCCCACTGATCAGTGGCTGTGCCCGAAGCGCGGCGCGCGCGGGACGGCAACAGGCCCTTGCTGGGCCGCCTTGTTGGGCCGGCGGCCGGCGAGCGGGCGGGCGTGGCGCGCGCAAGCGGGCAGCGGGCCACCTTGCTGGGCCGCGAGCAGGCCGGGCGAGCGGCGCGCGGCGGGCGTGGCAGCGTACGGCGCGGCACGCGCGAGCGACTGGGCCGAGGCGGCAGGCCGACGCGCGGACAGGTCGGACGGGCCGCGAGCGGGCTGGCAGGCCGGCGCGAGCGAGCGGGCTGGCAGGTCGCTGCTGGGCTGATCAGGCTTCTTTGGTCTTTTCCTTTTTCTTTCTATTTTCAAAATTTTTTCCATTTCTATTTCTTCCAAAGCAACTAATTTAGCCACAACCCTAGGTTAGTGAGGTTAGTGACTAGGATGTATACACCATGGTGGGTCCACTAGGGTCCCTAGGTCATGATGGATTCATTTTCGGAGTTAGCGGGCATATATATACATGTGATAAAAGGTTATTCGATTTTATTAACATCACATAAAATCGAATAAGAGGCGAATCAATCTCTGGTTATTTGAATGCAATGCTCATCCTAGCATTAGGCGCTACTTGTGCAACTATCTAGCGGTTTCCTACATGACATTCGCCATACATTGGTATACTTTTTAGAAAAAAATTTTAAAAGCCCGTATTTTTTGTGATCGAATTTCTAGGGTTGTTATAATGTGTGCTTGCTCGGCGCTGGCGCCATCTCTGGAGGTGTGCCACGGGAGTGCTTGTCGGCAGTGACGATGATTTCACGACGCGGGTGAAGGAGCGCCGGGAGTTCATGGACCACGTGCTCCTCGGTGGAGAGTCGCCCCTCGACACGTGCGTGTTCAAGCTCGGTGAGTTCCAGCAGGAGGAAGTGCCCCTGGTCAACCAATGGCTCCGGCATGCTGTGATGCGCAAAGTGCGTGTGTTCAGTCTCAACGTGTCTTCATGGAGGCTCCACACCTCAAGCTAGATGATCAGCCGCTCGCTTCCCATCACTTGACAACCCTAGATCTCTCTTTTGTACAGGCCCGCAACAGTTTCCTCGACTTCTCTAGCTGCCCATCGTTGAAGAATCTAGTGCTGGAATACTGTGAGTTCTGGTCTGCCACCAAGATCTCATCCAAGTCACTGAAATATCTAGCCATCACTAGCTGCAGTATCGCAGCATCCGCATCTGAGCATTCCCGCCTTCGAATTTATGCCCCACATTTGGTTTCTCTTCACATAGATGATATTGAGGGGAGAACTCCCGTTCTTGACAGCATGCCATCATTAGTGGAGGCATTTGTCCAAATGAGGGAAAATTTTGACGATATATGTGACAAACTACGGGATCCAAACTACTTGCAGTGTGGTTGTGAGTATTGTACCACTTCTGATAATGTCGGTGATGATAACTGTTGTGTGCTTCTAAAAGGATTATCAGAAGCTGAGGATTTGGAGGTGATTTCTACACAAAAAATGGTACACCTACATTTTCTCTGTTATTTATGACACGTCATCTCATTTTTCCACTACAATGTCTACACCATTCTTGAACATCGATAGATGTCAGCTAGACAGGACTTACCTTGTAGATGCATTTCTTCCAACTAGGCTTATTTCAGATCATTTCGTCTTATTTGCTTGCAATTTGTCCAGTTTATCTTCAAAATGGATTTGAGACTGTGCCCTACATTTAGCAAGCTAAAGACTCTGTGTCTCAATGAGTACTGGTGTATGCCTGTTGACTTCACTCCATTACCTTGTATCCTTGAACACTCACCAGTTCTAGAGGAGCTCACACTTGAGCTGTTTTGTGAGGTACGTGCTTTATTAATGAACAATTGCTGCCTATCTAAATAGTTACACTGCTGATTGTTCTTGAAAAGAGAATATTTCATTTCATTGCAGGGTCAGCCTGAGTATGTGGAAATGGAAGGAAGATTTAGTGTGGAGCGACCAACTACAATTTCAGAACACCTTAACGTCGTTAAAGTCAAATGTGAAGATGTTGATAAGAGAGTTCTCAAAGTTTTAAAGTTCCTCTGTACCTTTAACATACGTAAGATAACCTGCAACTTCACTCGTGCTTCTGTCCATTTACTAGAAAAATCAGGAATGCTAGAAGTAAAGATACAAAACTGTTCACCAAGATATAATGGAGTTATGTGTGTTATCTAAATTAAGTTGCATTGCATAGACATTAAGACGGTATATTGATTTCTAGAATAGTTCTAAACCTTTACTTAATGAGTTTGGAATGGACACAAATGACTCAGTTGACTTGTTCTGACTATATTCTAGCTTTCTGGTTAGTACTAGTGAACAATAGCACCAATACAATTGTTTAGTTGTTCTAAGCAATGCACAGCATGTTGACTTGCCTCTTTTCTTATAGTCTCCAGTGAATTGCTTCTCCATTTAATTGACTGCGAATACATTTACTCACCCTTTTCTGTAATATTCTTATATGTATGTGTGTAACAAACATAAGCATGACATTCTGACACTGTAGCTTCATTCTTCAATCTTATTTGTTTCTTCGAATATGTGCATAACTAACTAATCAGTATAATATAGTTGCATGTCTGATTTATTTTTTATCTGTTTTTTATTATTTTGAAGTATGCTCTGCTCTGCGACTGCTTATGACATTAACCTAGCCTTGCTTAAGATTGTAGAAGCATGTGATCGCTTATGTTTTCTACGTTGATCTGAGTTTTCTTGTTTCTATGGGTTGCACATTTCTGAGAATAGCCCGTGCCCCTTCTTTTAGCATTTAGTTGTGTTCTTCGTTTTGAAGATTCAAATTCTGTGTTCAGAAAACATGTACTCTGCATTCTGTGTAGTGTGTACTAGTTCGAAGTAGAAACAGTTATAGTGTGTATGGCTAAGAAATGTCAATCAAGTACTAGGTCAATGTTTGGGTTTACTGTCAAGTTAATTGAACATGATAATCAGATTAGGCTGAATGTTTATCAAGTGAATTTCCTATTTGAGGAAACCTGTTTCTGCATTTTTTAGCCTGTGTCAAGTAATTGAATTTATGTTTCTATACATAACAATGATTATAAACTTATTTTAACTTTCGCCTTTTTATTATACAGGTTTCAGTTTTTAATCACAGGTGCAAGAAAACTTGGGCTGCCGTTTCATCTTCTGCTGCTCACCATTAGGGAATGCTAGGCTATGGTTCGCAGCGGCAAGGTTGCCATCTTTTGTCAGTTTTATAATTGGGTATGCTATGTCAGTTTTAGATTTGCAGCACCATGAACGTGTAAACTGGCAGCTTATATCGTTTAGTACTCTAATGACACTATGATGAATGATGTGCCACACTATGTGACCTTTGCAATTAGTTCACGATGATTTGCTTGACAATATGATCCAAATGGTGTTCTTCTAGCAAACTTTGATCAACATTGTGCCGAGCTGGGATCTACCACGTGACCTCATGTGTGGGCTATTTGGGCTTTTCAATTGACGGTCACTGCAATCGGTTGAGTTACCTGTGTTATTGCCTGACACGATTCCAATGGTCCTCACATAGCAAGATTGAAATGAAAAGCAAAAGGGCATGCTCAATTTGGCATGGGAAATTATATTCACACAAGACTGTAAGTGTTGGGCCTATTGCTCATAGTAAATTTTTCTTGATTTTTGATTAAGTATTTGGAGTATGGGAGTAGAGGACATTATAAGAGTTCTTCTTGGAAATGGTGTGCCATAACAAGAAGGAAGGAAGGAAGGAAGCAAGCAAGAAAGGAAGAAAGGAAGCAAGCAAGAAAGAAAGGAAGGAAGAAAGGAAGGAAGGAAGAAAGCAAGAAAGGAAGGAAGCAAGAAAGAAAGAAAGGAAGGAAGGAAGGAAGGAAGGAAGGAAGGAAGAAGAAAGCAAGGAAGAAAGCAAGCAAGCAAGAAAGAAAGCAAGCAAGCAATAAAGGAAGAAAGCAAGCAAGCAAGAAAGAAAGAAAGAAAGAGAAAGAGAGAGGGAGAGGGAGAGGGAGAGAGAGACTATTTACAACCCTCATCCAACAATGGGCTAAATCTAGTATCTAATCCAAAAATTAATTCTTTTAACCCTCAATATCAAAACGTTCACTCATCAATCTTGGGTAGTTTTTATTTTTATTACGTTTCAGGTGACACGGTGTTGTGGCGGTGACATGACCAATGGTTAAATTTACATAATTTTTTGGAATTAAGAAAGAATTTAATATTAATACACAAAGTTTAAAATTAAATTAAACCTATTTTATTATGTCCAAACAACAAGACATGCTGACTATATTTAGAAGTTTTACATATTATTGGTATATGGATCACGCATGTCATGCTCCTTTTAAAAATAGTGATTTTTTTTTTGGGATTTTGGCTTGGCCACTATTCAAACATTCCCAAAAGAAACTCTAGCAAGGGCCTCTAAATCAAGTCTCCGACTTGGTGTTTGAGCCCCCAAATTTTTCTGCAAATTCTATCATCAGTTCCAATAGCACATAAATCCAACCTCTAATTCATTTCACTAAACACTATCACATGTGTCATTGGGTCCAGTAGGTTTTCCAATTTGTCTCTCTTCTCCTTGCCCTCACCTCACCGACACTTCGTGCAGCAAGCACACCACAACGTTGCTAGCTCTAATGCTCATACATGCTCACGCAGCACGAGTTCTCGAGAGCGGGAAGACAGACTTCCCCTGAACTTAAAGTTTCATTGGGCCACATTTACCCCGCGGCCCAAATGGATGCAAAGGCCGTTGCTCGTCGACCCAAGCCAAAATTTCCTCTCCCCTCTCAACGCAACGACTCGGCCTTTCCGCCTTTAGCCACGGCGGCGGCGGCTTCGTCTCCACAGCTCCGCTCCTCATTCCCCCTGCGACCTCACTCCTCCCAACCTGGGCTCAATTGGTGCCAAGTTCTTCCTCGCTCCAACACCAATCACCCGCTCCTCCATCTCCACACTCGTTTCTATCGAAACGGAAAAAGTTTCCACACCGGGTTTCTCTTCTCCTTGCGGCCTAGGTTGCCCGGACAAGCTAGGCACCGTCGGCGGCGTTCTTACTGCAAACCACTAAGCACCACTGCTGAAGCCATGGCGACAAGGTAAGGTGGTTTTACCCCGCGCGCGATGCGGTTTCAATTTCTGCAATCTCCTGATTGGGTTTCCCTGCCATTGCGTCGTCGCCTTATTGTTTCTTGCCCCTGCAGCGTTGGCGCCTGCCACCTGTTTGATAGAATGCCTCCTGGGAAAAAGAACAGAAACGGGCCTTTGGCGAGCATCAGTAACGGCATAGATGCCCTTCCAGATAGCATCCTCGAGCATATACTTGGTTTTCTGCCCGCGAAGGATGCCGTGAAGACATGCGTGCTCGCTCGGCGATGGCGCAATCTCTGGAAGTCAGCCACAACCTTGAGTGTCTCTTGCGCCCGCAATGAGGATCCAGCCTTGGTGAAGGAGCAACAAAAATCTGTGGACCAGCTGCTACGCCTTCGTGGCTTCGCGCCTCTTGAAAAGTTCGAGGTCAGCTTCAGTGGCCTGAAGGAAGAAGATGACACCTTTTGCCTAATCCACTGGATCCAGCACACTTTAAAGTGCCACGTTCAGATGCTCATTCTAGATCATATTGACCGTGATGGCTTTGAGCTAGGCAACCTGCATCTCGTCTCACATCACTTGACCAAGCTGGAGCTCTTTGGGATAACACTAAACAACAGTTTTTGTGACCTCTCAAGTTGTCCAGTACTGGAGCGTCTCGAGATCGATTGCTGCTATTGGTGGACTGTCGAGAAGATTTCATCAGAGTCCCTGAAACACCTAAGCATTAAGATTTCCACATCCTTATTTCTACCCCGAGTCTTGTTTCACTTACGCTAGATTGCCATGTAATGAGAGCTCCTTTTCTTGTGAGCATGCCCTTACTTAAAGAGGCTTTCGTTAGAGATTACTCTTGGGATTGTGATTATGAGGATTGTTACTCCTGTAAAGGTATTTTAGGTGATAACAACAATAGGTGTGTGCTTCTGGAGGGTTTATCGAATGCTGAGAACATGACATTGCTACCAGAATCCATAGTGGTATGTTTACATTTCTTTCGCCTTGAACTCTTTTTTTGGGTTACTTTTGATGTGGTATCTATCCCCATTTCTGGGCATTCATAATAAACCTCAGCAAATGCACCCTGTAATCATTGTATTCAAAATGAGTATTAGTTGACATTTTTTTTCTGTCTCCATTGTGTGCAGTTTATTTTCAACAAGGATCTGAAACAGTGTCCTACATTTAGCAAGTTAAAGACCTTGTTACTTGATGATCGATGGTGTGTGGTACCTGACTTCCCTGCACTAACTTGCATTCTCAAGCACTCACCAGTCCTAGAGAAGCTCACACTTCATCTTTTTTCCAAGGTATATATTCGTTCTCTAGGTGGACAACCTCTGTCTTTTTGAAGTTATTTTATTATACATTCGTAGATTATTCCTGGTGAACTGTTTTTGCTTACTACAGGGACCTAAACATGAGGTGGAAATGTTTGGAAGGTATCATCCAATTGACGGTTCAGGTGCACTTTCAGAATGCCTCAAGGTGGTTGAAGTCAAATGCCAAGTGGTTGATGAGAAAGTTCAGGAAGTTCTGAAATTCCTCTGTACATTTAACATATGTAAGTGAATTAATGACATTATTGATGCGCTCTATATTTCTGAAATTTTTGTTTCAAATGTGGAAACAGAAGCATCGGATAAAGTTTGATAGTTGTTCAAAAAGCATTGAATGTTTCAAGTGCAAAATGTAGTGAGCAATCAAACCTCCACTGCATTTATTGGTGCTGGTCTGGCATGGGGAACAAGAATAAACTCAGTGCAATTGTTATTTTCCACAAATTCCTTCAGAAAAATTCTTTTCCACAAAATTGTGCGGAGTTGTTTAAATTGATTTCCTATGTATTAATAGAAACACAATATCTCCAGTTCTTGTTACTCCTGAAATTTGTACTTGTTAATAAGTTTGACTGAAAAATAACACAAATATCTTAATAGTGTTAATTTTGCTCCCTTGGAGCTTGAACACTAACAGGATACCAAGCCCAAAGGAAAATTCTTAGAATAGTCTAGGTACTAATGAAGTGTGAAGGTCAAAGCAAATTGAACAGAAAAGGTAAATACAAAGAATGAAGATGACCTTTACTGAAGATCTCCTAGGCCAGAACAGCTTGTTCTATCTGTAACAGGCACACCCTATTTAAAGTGAAGCGAATCAATGTTTGATAGATTTACAATTCATCCAACTCAACCACTAAACTCTGAATATTCAGAGGCAAGATAGTCATTACATAAAAATTGGACCCTATTACCATTTTGTTACTTGAGACCAATGCCTTAAAAGTTGTGACTTGTGGCTGACAGCCACATCCCTATTCAAGCTTCACTTCCCTTCTTTTCTTGAGACCCTTGCTCAGCCACTCCATACCAGACCTTCACTTGAAACTTTGTTTGAGACTCCAGGCCAAACCTTTTCTCGGAACCTTAACTAATAATGAGAAGCTTTGCATAAAGTTACACGCTCATCAGGGCTTGTTTGGTAGGGATCCAGATTCTCCTAGAAACGTTTTGAAACCAGATTCTCCTAGAACCGTTTCTCTATGCAGATAGCAATCATTTTGGTTTGGCTGCTAATTGTTTAAGATCCAGATTTTCCTTGAAAACATATATGAACTAGAATCAGTGAAAAACACCTTTTTGGGTGAAAATGGGATGTGCAGATTTAGGAGAATTCAACCAGAATCAGAAATGTTTAACCCATCCAAATGGGACCTAAATCTCTGTTGGAACCTGTGTCACTCTGTCCGTAACCTTCACTTGCAAAATTGGTCATAACTTTGACATGAGCTTAGCACTAGATATTCTTTGGAAGCTTTGCTTGGGACCTCTGTTTGGAACCTTTGCCCACTAAAACTTTCGGTTTTCAATCTTCAAATCAATCATGACTTCACAAAAATGGCCAACAGATTGGCTAACCGGTTGCAACAAATGGTCTTTCCATAATTGAAGTGCATTTATCATGAGGTATTTTATCTTTAGATAATTTCATGCTCATGAAACAAACAGCAAGATTGTTTTCACCAACAAAAGGAACTCTGTGTTCTTCTTAAGTTGGACATCACAAAATCGTTCGACTTTGTCGGCTTAGTGTTATTTGTTCATCTTCAACACGGATCTTGCTAAATGGCGAGGGCTATGGCAATGTGACCCTCTGTCCTTGAGGCTCTTCATATTGGTTATGGATATTTTTGGTCACATGGTGTCCAGGGCCTCTGAGGAGGTGTTGCTGTAACATTGATCTCTATGCATATTGTTGTCATCTTCGTCTGGTCAGTAGCTAATGACATTGATATGGTGCTTGATATATTTAAGTATTTTTTCAGATGCTTCAAGTCATCAATTAAGAAGAGCAATGTGTATTAGGAAGTATGATTCAAGATCGTTTACCTTGTAAATCGCTCCATTTTCAGTGTCCAAGAAAGAAAGTCCCATCCAGCAAATCGCTCCATTTTCGATGTCCAACAGCAAATGGAGGTCACTTTCAGTGTCCAGGATTAATTTGCATTAAATATATATTCATTGCATCATATATAACTTTCCAAAACTTTAGGGATTATTTGCAATGGACAATTATCGAGTTATCCATCCTTAATGCCGTGTTGCGTCGCAATCCTCATCACATTTGCTGCCCTGATGTGGATCAAGGTTAATAATATGTTCATTTGGTTGTACGGTTTGTTTTGGCTCTCCATGCCCACTAGTTGGCTTCCATGCAAACTGATACATTAGCATATTGCTTGTTTTGAAGATGAAACTTTGTCCTTGAGAGGATATGGGTTCTTGATTCTTGTCAGGCAGGAATAGAGCTAGATAAAACGACTATGACCCTATCTGTACATTTTCTATATGCCGAGTGTAATCCAGCATTTCAAGTATTTTTGTTAAATAATTAACCATCTTATTTCTAAACATAAATTCTGTCTCTGAACCATTGTTTCTTCTCACTATTGCACAGGTTTCATTTTCAAGTAGGTGGGGAAAATTTTCCCTTTGAAGGAATTACCATCTTGACAGTTTGGAAATGTAAGGCTAAAGTCGGCTAACATATTTGACAAGGTTTTTATAAATTTTCTATGGATGTGTAAGTCAAGTTGGGTTGGTGAATAGACATGGAAATATTGTTTGTTCTACTTGGACCTAGTGTATTTTACATTGTTGCTTACATTGTGTCACTTATTTCCCTGTTATATGGGTTTACTGAGCTACATTCAATGAGTGATATCCTTTCAGCATATCTTTTTAATAACCGAAAGGTTGGTATTCTCTGGACCCTAAAAAAAATGTGTGTGGGCACGGTTTTGACCAACAATTAGTATCGTGTAACGATATTTATTGTTTACTGAAAATAATATGATTGAATTGGCATTCAATTTTTTTTTCTTGTGTCCATGACTTTGGTGCTGCAGAAATTGGTATATGAGGTATTAAGAGTCAGAGGCTATTTTTGGATATCAAACCATGTGATATACTACGCCTTATACTCTGGAACAGTGAGTTATGGTTGTGGAGACGTTGGAGGTTGGGGCAGTTAGCGTGCGTTTGATATTCACTGTTCCATAAGCCTGTGTTAGGAGTTGGTGCTTCATTTATAGGTACTCCTTAATCTCAAAAAAAAATTATAGGTACTCCTGGTGTTTCAGCATTTTTAGATAAATTGGCTTTATTATGTACCTAGCCACAGTGTATATCATGCGAGCATGCAAATGGACCTAAAGACTAAGCTCCTATACTCAATGTTTTCTAGGTTTTGGATTAACCCAACCCCCATCGTTCTTGGGTCCTAGTTCCACAAAAAAACGCACACAAAATAAAAACACCCGTGTGAGTCTTCTTAAAGCTTCCTTGGTGCGCAAGGAGGCGAGGGAGCCCTTTGCCTTGGAGTCTTGGGAGTTCCTGGTCCTGATGTGTCATACTCGTTATGTGACCCTATTAAGAGAGTGGAAGACAAGGCTTTGCAGTCGTTGAACGCGAGGATGGTGTAACATCTCTGTAACTGTCAGCTTGGCTGCTTTTTGGCCCATGGCTTGGGACGTCTGTTGCTGCTCGGGTGCTGTCCCTGGCGGGCAATGGGGTGGAGGTTAGGCTTGGGTTGTCGTCGTTTGATAACCTCGAGCTATGGCCGAGCCCCAAGCCTCGAGCAGTAGCTATAGGTGTGCTCGTCCTTGCTCCTCCAGAAGGTACCAGTGCGTGAGCATACCCGATGGGTATATCCACTCGAGCCTCCGAGGGATCCATGGGATTGGTCGTGTGTGTGGGTGGCAGGGAGGCAGGGGGGGTCCTTCAGTTGACTTTTTTTTTTGTCATTAATATACCCCTTATGAGACATATGTCACCCTCGCCTCAACCAATACACTTCAACCAATTTAGCTCAAATTTAAGGTGTGAAAGCAATGCTTTAATTTAGGGTTTGGCTCTCAATATAATCTAGGGTCTTTGTAAATATCTGGTCATAAATCAGCACAAAGTAGTAGATAATAATAAGTCATCTCAAACGAATTTCATTTAATTTCGCTAAATTGTAAGGTGTAAATGCGAAATGGACATGTGATTTCTAATTTTAGGTCCATACTTTTGTATACAAATTTGGGTTAAACTTTTAATATACTGAATGAATCGATTCGAACTTGAAACAATTCGGTTGATCTAAAATCATCTGTATTGTGGTAGGATTGGACTTTTGATTTCTTTCATATGGATTTTAATTGGATTTTTCTATTTAACTAAACATATTCATTCCCACCTACCACTGTATGGCAAAGGTTCGCCCTGAATTGTCTGAATTTGGGTGAAATTCAACCATTTATGTTCGGTTCGAGATAAATACATACCGGACAAAAACATTCAGCCAAGTTTAAATTTTAATTGATCTTTCATCAAAATTTGTTTTTTCTGCAAAAATGGGTCAAAACTCGGTCAAATTTGGATTAAATACGGTTTCCTTGACTGATCAACTTACTGGTTCCAGACCTAAATTAGGTCAAAATTCATAAAGGCGTACCCAGTGCCGTAGGCTCCCACGCTGTGCGGGTCTGGGGAAGGGATTTCAGCGCCAAGCCATACCCGCGCATAAATGTGCAGAGGCCGGGTCAAAATTCATAATTCGCCCAATTAGGCCTATGGGCGTAGATGAGCGCCCGTGGAAATTAATCCTCGCCGCCGGAGAACCTCGGCTGCCTCCCCAGGTATCCCTGCTCCTTCGCTCACTAAGCCCCGGGCACCAGCCGCAAGGTCAGGCAGTCGCCGCACCGCTCGCGGCTGGACGGCGGGATCCAGATCGGCGTACCTCCCTCTCATCGTTTCTTTCGTCTTCGTACGTCGGCGCTCACAACCTGTTCGACGGGATGCGTGAAGGGAAAAAGGGCAAGCACGTGGCCGTGGCGAGCGGCAGCGACGGCGGCGACAGCATAGATGTGCTTCCAGACGCCATCCTCGAGCACATCCTCGGCTTCCTGCCTGCAGAGGAGGCTGGCGCCACAGGTGGAAGTTCGCCACGGCCCTGAACGTCACGTGCCTAATCGTCGGGTACTTTGGCAGGAACTGGCTGAAGGGATGCCAGAAGGCCGTCGACGATATGCTGCACCTCCGCGGGCACACGCCTCTTGAAGCTTGTCACCTCACGTTTGCAAGCTTCTGCGAGGACGTCGACATTCTTTGCCTGAATCGCTGGGTCTGGCATGTCGTGTGTCGAGTTCAGAGGTTCAGGCTCGAGAACTTTCACACCTGTGAGCGATTTGAGCTTGATGACCTGCCTTTCGTGTCGCGGCACTTGACAAGGCTACGCTCGTTGGCGTAGTGTTAACGAACGGATTCTGTGACTTCTCGAGCTGCCCGGCCCTGCAACATCTCGATATTGCCCATTGCAATCTGTGGGATGCGAAAAAGCTCTCGTCGGAATCCATGAAAAGCCTAAGCATCACGAGTTGTGATTTCTTCACGGAGTTCACACTTCTTCATGTTCCCAGTCTGGTGTCACTAAACCTATATCTGTACAGGCCTCCTGTTCTTGGGAGCATGCCTTCGTTGAAGAAGGCATTTGTGAGAGTTCCCATTTACGAGTATTGTTTTGATGAGGATACTGATCTGTTGAATTGTTACTGTTGTCATATCATGATAGAGCACAACCAGTGTCTTCTTCTGGAGGGCCTATCAAATTCTGAAAATTTGGCATTGCTATCTGAAACGACAATGGTACGTTACACTTTCATATTTACCAATTGTCCTAGTATTTTTGTTCCCTTGTGGACACTCACAAAGTTGGTCAGGAGTTGGCTTCTTCATGATATTCACAGTGAGACTGAGTATTATTATTACATCCCTTTTTTGTCTTCTTTTTGTCCAGTTTATTTTTGAAAAGGATTTGAAATGGTGTCCTACATTTAGCAACTTAAAGACTCTGCTACTCAATGATCGTTGGTGGGTGCCTCCTCATTTCCTTGCCCTAACTTGCATTCTGAAGCACTCCCCAGTTCTAGAGAAGCTCACACTTGAACTTAATTCCAGGGTACGTGAGTGTTTCTAAATGGATTTATTTTTGTCTTGTGGGAGTAATAAATTATGCATTTGTTTATTACAATCTATGAAATTCTTTTGTTCCCTATAGGGGCCCGAACACAAAGTGGAAATAATTGGAGAATGCCATAAAATGGACAGATCAACTACAAAGCTAGAGCACCTCAAGACAATCGAAGTCAAATGTGAAGTGGTTGATGGAGAAGTTCACAAAGTTTTGCGGTTCCTATGTACATTTAACTTTTGTAAGTGAACTGTAGACACTCTTGATTCTATATCCATATCACTGAAATTTGCTTTAATATATATGTGGAAACAAGAATATTGGACCAAATCAATTCTTTATAGTGTGGTTACAAAAACATAACTGGGTAGACACATGGAGTGAGAAATTGGAACCCGATGCTGTATTTTGGTAACATAATTGGAATACAATCCATTTTAATTTGTTGGGTAGTGTTATCTATGAAAGTTATTCAAAGGGGTGTTTAATATTTTCCCTTTGTATACCTGATAGCAATTCAAAAGATGTATAACTGTCTTATGTTCAATAGTTTTCTTGAATTTATTTAGTGCCTGCTGTATCCTCATTCCCAGAAACTTTGATTGATTTTCCCTTCTGCATACAACTTGCATATATTTCTGAAAAGAAAATGTATTTACCACTCTTTTTTACACTTCTAGTCTCGTAACATTGACCTGTTTATCCTGTACTATTCATGACACATGTAACACCATCTCATTGTTCATGTATAACATGTCAGCTGATTAGTTTGAATCCAGTGAGAAATATTTATTGTGATTCCATTAGTTTAATTTTTTATTGGTGTGATGATACATTATAAATATAATAATATTTCCCTAGTTTAGCTATTTTTGTTTGTATATTTCTGCATACTTTTATGTGCCAGCATTTTAAGTTTCTTTGTCAACTAGCCGAGTGTTTTTGATTCTGCATGTATAACATCTCTATCTAACCTTATTGAGCATTTTAAGTTTCTTTGTCAACTAGCTGAGTGTTTTGACTCTGCATGTATAACATCTCTATCGAACCTTATTGTACCTTTTGATTATTGTGTGCAGGTTTCGTTTTCAAGTAGACTTAAAATGGTCTACTGGTGCATCTCGCTAGGGTCCCTTGAATTCAGAAGATTAAGGTTGATAAGGTTTCACTAGGTTGCCAGCAGCTGTCGTCCTGCTGATTCTAGTCACTGGATTGCGTCGACATGACAATGTTATTTTGTTTTATGACTTGTTCTTGTTGAGTTGAGCCTTCATCGTGTCATTTTGCTTCTACTACACCATTTTTATTGACTTTTTCAGCATTCACAATCAACGTATATTACAGGATCCCAATCTCTCGTATATGTCAACTGATAACTTGATCATCAATCTTGGTTGAAATTTAAGTCAGACCATGAATATATGTTTCCATCTCGCATACATGTCGCCTGACAACTTGATCAATCTGGTTCATATGTATAAGTTAGACCTTGAATATATATGTTTCTATTCCTGTACATGAATGTGTGCACTTCTCTTTTCGTACCAAACTAGTCTTAATCTCATTTCATAAAAAAGTCATATTTCAATTTTCTCTACTTTTTTCTTTTTTTAAATCACACGGTACAACATAGACACCTGTAACACGCACGTACACTCACTCCTATGAAAATACGTATGCAAACCCTACCCCTATGAGCTCTTTTTGAAGCAATGACCCGGCAAATCTGGAGATTCCCGAAGTCACCACTGGCGCCTCGTTGTCGATAGTAATGTCACTTAACACTTAACGTATAACGTCGGTAAATCTAGAAAAAATCCTAAGAAAATGTGGGAGCACCATGAAAATCTTCTAGTCTTCTTTCTATTCTAGCCCCCCTTAGGGAAAAGGGGTTGGAGGCGCGGTGGGGAGTCGGCCCACCTTAGGCGTGCCCCCTTGGAGATGTGGATGGGGTTGGCCGGCCTAATGGGCCCTCTCAAGGGGGTCTATTTGGCTTGGCTTGGTGGCTCATATGTCATCTCCATGAATCATTGTCCCATTATTGATGCCATCGATGGGGACGTTGCCACCCCTTAGGTATCGCCTCTAAGCGTATGACAAGGCGCCTGTCGTCCCTTGCAATGATGTAGTCATGACTCTTAATAGTGGAGAACTCGAAGCAATACTGCAACTCCTGATATAGTTGTTGTAGGTTTATGAGTCGATTGTTGGTCCATGATCTTCATGCGCAACGATGAGGATGGCCTTTGGTATGGCTGCATTGCGGAAGGGTGCCTATATGACCCTTGGGTGAATGCAATGTTTTAATTTAGAGTTTAGCTTTCAATATAATCCAGAGTTTTTGTGAATATCTAGTCATAAATCAGCACAAAGTAGTGGACAATCATAATAAGTCACCTCAATTGAATTTCAAATATTATAAGGTGCAAGAGCATCAACAAATGACCTTTTACATGGTTCTCAATTTATACTTGAATAAAGATTTTGATGAAAAAATATCCTCCAACACCCTTCTTAATTGGATCTCCAAATATGAACATCATCCATTCCATATTTATCACTAGCCAAAGATAGAAAGCGAGCATGACTCTTTAGAATGCGAAAAAGATATAAAAACTATTGGAGGTACAGATATAGAAAATGACTTTTTCTCAAATGACTCTCCAGATGATTCTAAATTAAGTTTTAGAAAGAAATGACTTTTGGAGATACTCTAATTGCGAAATGTGTGATTTTAAACTTTACAGTCAATTTTTTGATATACCGAGTTAGTGGTACCTATGGTAGTTCTGTTATTACCGAATAATATTGAAGATATTCGGACTTAAAAACAATTCGATTGGATATAATATAAGTAATTGGTATTGTGGTAGGATTGGACTTTTGGATTTGTTTCTCATAGATTTTAATTGGACTTTAGAAGGGCGTCATCCTTGGTCACTTGGATCATATCATGTAGAAGATTAAGAGTTGAAATTAGGGTAAAAAGAGGATGTAGATTGAATTGTTTGATGATTGATTGGATGGGATCAATCAGCCATATACCCTCTTATTATATAGGCGATAGGGATGGTTTTATCTGGTTGAAAAACCAATATGACACTATCATTATATCGTTTATAGAGTTTTTCTTAGATTAGGCTAAGGCCTATTTAATCGGCATACGCGCAACTTGAGTGCCAACATTGGATATAATATAAACCATTGGAATTGTGGTAAGGTTGGAAGATCTGTTTCTCATATATTTTAATAGGATTTATCCATATATATGACTATATATAAAAACATATTCCCGCCATATGGGCCAATGCCCTAGATAAGCGTCCGTGGCCCGTGGAAACCTCCGCACACAGGAATCATCAGTCTTTCTCCAATCCGATCCGTCGTACCTCCGTCCCGTGGCGTCAGCGCTCGAACCTGCCCGTGAAATTATGTGTGATTTTTAATTTTAGACAAACAGGAGATGGGCCTTGATAACATTGATTGAACAGCCAGTATATTGTGTACCGACTTAGTGATATCGGGTACCTATGGTAATTTTGTTATTGTCGAATAATATTGAATATATTCGTACTTAAAATCAATTCGGTTGGATATAACATTAGTCATTGGTATTGTGGTAGGATTGGACTTTGGATTTGTTTCTCATAGATTTTTATGTGAGCGTCCGTGCAAACCTTGCCCAGTTGTCCCGCCGTGGAATCCTCGGTCTTCGTCCGATTCGATACAGATCGTCATCGCTCACAACCTGTTTGACGGGATGCGTCCAGCGAAAAAGGGCAAGCACGTTCCCGAGGCTAGCGACAGAGGAGTCGGCGGCGGCATAGATGTGCTTCCAGACGACATCCTCGAGCACATCCTCGGCTTCCTGCCTGCAGAGGAGGCCGTCCGGACGTCCGTGCTAGCACGGCGCTGGTGCCATCGGTGGAAGTTCGCCACGGCCCTGAACTTGAGGTGCATCATCGAGTTTGGACGATATGCTGCGCCTCCGCGGGAGCTCCTCTCTTGAAGCATGTCACCTCACGTTTGGTTGCTTCTACAAGGACGCCGACGTGCTTCGCCTGAATCGCTGGGTCTGGCATGTCGTGATGTGTCGAGTTCAGAGGTTGAGTCTCGAGAACTTTTACTACGGTGAGCGCTTTGAGCTGGATGACCTGCCTTTCGTGTCACGGCACTTGACTAGGCTAGAGCTCGTTGGCATAGAGTTAAAGAACGAATTATGTGACTTCCCGAGCTGTCCGGCGCTACAACATCTCGATATTGACAATTGTGATCTGTGGGATGCCAAACAGCTCTCATCGCAGTCCATGAAAAGTCTTAGCATCACGGATTGTTTGTTCGGCCCTGAGATCAACACTGTTATCCTTTCCCCAAGTCTCGTGTCACTAAACCTAGATTGCCATCTGTACAGGCCTCCAGTTCTTGGTAGCATGCCATCATTGAAGAAGGCATTTGTGAGAGTTCCCATTGACAAGGATTGTGGTGATGAGGGTAGTGAATTGGTGGATTGTTACTCTTGTCATATCAGGAAAAAAGAGGACAACAAGCGTTTTCTTCTGGATGGACTATCAAATGCTGAGAATTTAGCATTGCTATCTGAAACAACAATGGTATGTTAAACTTTCATATTTACCAATTGGTCCTCTGTTCTATTTGTGTCCCGTTGTGGACATTCACAAAGTTGCTGAGCAATTGGCTTCTTCACGATATTCACACTGAGACTGAGTATTACTTCAACCCTTTTTTTTGTCTGCATTTCGTCCAGTTTATTTTTGAAAAGGATTTGAAACGGTGTCCCACATTTAGCAACTTAAAGACTTTGCTACTCAATGATCAATGGTGTGTGGCTCCTCATTTTCTTTCCCTAACTTGCATTCTCAAGCACTCTCCAGTTCTAGAGATGCTCAGACTTGAACTTTCCAGGGTATGTACTGTTTCTAAATGGATTTCTTTTTGTCTTATAGAATTAATTAATTATGCAATTGTTTATTATTAATTTGTGAAATTATTTTGTTTCCAGTAGGGGCCCAAACATAAAGTGGAGATAATTGGAAGGCAGTACCATCCAATGGACAGATTAACTAAGCTGGAGCACGTCAAGGAAGTTGAAGTCAAATGTGAAGTGGTTGATGAGAAAGTTCACAAAGTTTTGCAGTTCCTATGTACATTTAACTTAAGTAAGTGAACTGTAGAAACTCTTGATTCTATCCATATCGCTGAAATTTGCTTTAATATATATGTGCAAACAAGAATTGGAACAAATCAATCGTTTCTTACAAAAGAAAGGACGAATTGGGTACACCGATGGATAGTGAAACTGGAACGCAATGCTGCATTTGGTTACAGTGATATGTTCTCTCATTCTAATCTTGGCATGTCCCTCAAGTTGAGAATATAATCTTTATCTCCTTGATAACCTTGATCCCCTCAGCTTGGTTGCTATCACGATGTTGATCAATGTTCACAAACGTTGTTGCCTGCTGGCCCAAAACTTTATTTTTGCCCTATTTATCCACCAGTTTTCTGTTTCGATTTTATGCAAACCAAAGTACTTACTGGATTGCTTATTTTTTAAAACTTCTGATATCATAAAAAGAATACAGATTTTCATCAGGAGGGAATATACACAACTGGATAATTGTTATTGACTTAAGTGTAACCCTACCACAATTGTTTACAGATGATTAGTAAATGTATTATTTATCAAATAATTATTAGTACTCTACTTACTTTATGTTATCAACTCTGATTTCATCACTTATTCATTCCATGTGCCATCATTTAAGTTTCTTTGTATAACATGATGCTGAGTGTTTTTACTTTTCATGTTTATCTCTATCTAAACTTATCATGCCTTTTGATTGTTATTATATACTTGCAGGTTTCATTTTCAAGTAGACTTGCAAAAAATGGTCTGCTGGTAGATCTAGCTAAGGTCCCTTGAATTCTGAAGATTAAGACTGATAAACTTTCACTAGGTTGCCAGCTGCTGATTCCAGTCATTGGATTATGTGGGCAAGAAAGTATTATTTTATTTTATAACTTTTTCTTATTGAGTTGAGCCTTCATTGTGTCATTCTACTTCTGTACCCTTTTTTTTCTACTTGCTCGTGGCATTCACAATCAACTTATATGACAGTGTCCGCCTTGTGACAACAGACCTACAATTGCGACCTTTGTGGTCCAGGCCATTGGAGCCTGAGATCCGACTTCAGCTGATGCTGAGGGAGGGCGCCTTCCCTCCTGTTGCGTTGAGCTCTTGGATGCGGCCACTAGGGGCTGTTCCGTGAGCGTGTTCGATGCTGGCTATGGAGTCCGAGTCTCCGAGGCAAGAGAACCAGCCGGAGCCAGCATCGAGGAGGGAACAGGTTCCCTTGTTGTGCTGGGCTCTTGGATGCGGCCATCGGGGACTGTTCCATGAGCATGTTGGGTGCTGGTCGTGGAGCTTGAATCCCCGTTCCGAGATACTTTGCCGTAACCGGAGTCGAGGGAGAGGTAGCTATCCTAGAGACGTCAACAAACTCGGGGTTTGCATGGTGGATGTGGCCCTCACGGCCATCCTGCAGGTTTGTGACGTGATGACCCATCTTTTCCTTCTCCAAATTGAGAGTGCGCGACTGCCCACCACCTGGCATGCCAACTATCGGTGCTTTATAAACCGATTAGTACAGTTTTATGTGTGTTGTGCTACTTGAGGAAAATGATAGTAGCATCCAATAGACACGAGGATTTATACTAGTTTAGGCCAGAGCCCCCCTATTTCCAGTCTCAAAGATGATCAAGTGCACGCTCCAGTAAGAATGATGAGAGAGGTAGGAGGCTAGAGCCTATGGAAGAACGACCCGAATGAGAGCTTTAATTTATGAGTTTGGAGACGCGAAAATGGGTGCCTGGATTCAGGATGAGGACTCATATAGAGGATTCCTAACTATCTTGGATTGCAAACAATGCTAACTTGTGGTAGTTGTCATTGTGATCTTGCTTCCACGTCACGGCATGGTGTGATGTAGCCTGCGGTGCTTTCTATGGTGGCACTGTTGGCACGTAGATTATGCGCCAATGGTCCTACGTCGTGACTTTCATCATCATCTTCTGGTATCTAGGGGGCGTCGTACAAGAGTAGGTACCTTCCCCAAGTTGCCGATTGTCCTATCGATATGGAGTGATTGGGGCCACGATCCCTTGCATTGGGGTAGCTCCCTTGCTAGCGTGCATGACCTTTAAGCTGGAGGCCCTGTCATGGTCCCCATCCCATAGTGGGTGGAGGTGTACACGCGTCTCGAGGCCAGAAGTCTAGCTCGCTTTATGGGACTTGGTCCCTTCCCATTATCCCTCGAGGTCGCGACTGAGGTGTCGCAGGCCATCGCCTTGGTGTGTGGCCCAGGCGGGCCAAGAGGTCGTGGTGGACCCTAACATTGGTGCTTGGCCTGGTCCTTAAAGCATGTGACCTGGTGACTATTTCATGCCTTGAGATACCTCGGGTATCAAATCTATCTATAGTAAGTTTCTTTTTGATCAAATTATATGGAAAATTTCATTGGATATATTAGTCACTTGTATTGTGGTAGGATTCGACTTTGGATTTGTTTCATAGATTTTAATTGCATTTGTCTACGTATATAAATATTATTCCCACCGTATGGGCCAATAATGCCCTAGACGAGCGCCCGTGGAAACCTTGCAATGCTGGAAGACCTCTGCACACGGCCGTACGAAAGGATAACCTCATCTATATATTCCTATAAGCTCAAGCAATCAATCTTCTTCCAATCCAATCCAGATCGGTCTACATCAGTCTAATCATTTTTTCCTTCCCCGTAGCGTCGGCGCTCACAACCTGTTCGACCGGACGATGCATCGGGAGAAAAGGGGCAAGCAGGTCCCCATGGCGAGCGGCAGCGACGTCGGCGGCATAGATGTGCTTCTAGACGTCATCCTCGAGCACATCCTCGGCTTCCTGCCTGCTCAGGAGGCCGGCCGGACGTCCGTGCTAGCATGGCGCTGGCGCCACCTGTGGAAGTTCGCCACGGCCCTGAACATCAGGTGCATCATCGAATACGAACACTGGGGCGTGAACTGCTTGAAGGAAAGCCAGAAGCCTGTCGACGATATGCTGCGCCTCCGTGGGCACGCGCCTCTTGAAGCATGTCACCTCACGTTTGGAAGCTTCTACAAGGATGCCGATGTGCTCTGCCTGAATCGCTGGGTCTGGCATGTCGTGATGTGTCAAGTTCAGAGGTTCAGGCTCGAGAACTTTTACTATGGTGAGGTCTTGATGCTGGATGACCTGCCTCTCGTATCACGGCACTTAACAAGTCTACAGCTCGTTGGCATAGAGTTAAAGAACGGATTCTGTGACTTCTCGAGCTGTCCGGCTCTGCGACATCTCGATATGGCACATTGCAGTCTGTGGGGTGCCAAAAAGCTCTTGTCGCAGTCCATGAAAAGTCTAAGCATCACGAGTTGTGATTTCAGCATGGAGTTCCACACTCTTCTTATTCATGTCCCAAGTCTTGTGTCACTAAACCTCGATAGCCATCTGTACAGGCCTCCAGTTCTTGGGAGGATGCCATCATTGAAGAAGGCATTTGTGAGAGTTCCCTTGACGAGGATTGTGGTTACGAGGAAAGTGAGGGGTTGAATTGTTACTCTTGTCATCATATAGCAATAGAGGAAAACAAGTATTTTCTTTGGATGGCCTATCAAATGCTGAGAATTTGGCATTGCTATGTGAAACAACAACGGTGTGTTATGCTTTCATATGTATTTACCTGTTGTTCCTGTCCTATTTGTGGTGGACATTGACATTCACAAAGTTGCTCAGCAATGGGCTTCTTCATCACATTCGCACTGAGACTGAGTATTATTTCATATCCCCTTTTTTTTGTTTGCATTTCATCCAGTTTATTTTTGAAAAGGATTTGAAACAGTGTCCTACATTTAGCAACTTAAAGACTCTGCTACTCAATGATCACTGGTGTGTGGTTCCACGTTTTGTTGCCCTAACTTGCATTCTCAAGCACTCCCCAGGTCTAGAGAAGCTCACACTTGAATTAAATTCCAGGGTATGTAACTATTTCTAAATGGATTTCTTTTGTCTTGTAGGAGTAATTATGCATTTGTTGATTACATTTTTTGAATTCTTTTGTTTCCTATAGGGGCCTAAACACCAACAGCCTGTTCGTTTGAACTTATCAGCCAAACCAGCCAGCCATTCAACAGTGTTTTTCTCTCACAAAAAATCAGCTGCAGCCAGAACCAGCCAGTCAGAAACGACCAAGCGAACAGGGCGTAAGTTGAAATAACTGGAGTGTACCATCCAATGGATGGATCAACTACAAAGCTAGAGCACCTCAAGGCAATCGAAGTCAAATGTGAAGTGATAGATGAGAACGTTCACAAAGTTTTGCAGTTCCTATGTACATTGAACTTTTGTAAGTGAACTGCAGACACCCTTGATTCTATCCATCTCACTGAAATTTTCTTTTATATATATGGGAAAAAGAATTGGACCATCAATTGTTTGTTACAAGAACATAGAACGAATTGGGTACACGGATGGATTGTGAAATTGGAACCCAATGCGTCATTTGGTTACAAGGAATTGCAGATGGGACATAATGAGACTGTTAAACTTCACATGATATATCATTAGGTATTGATAGTTCAGTATACTGTTAACTATTTTAGAACAGTAACTTGTTTCAAAAGAATTTTATAACAGTAACACATATTTTAATATAAGTCCTCAGAGCAATTTGAAATTAGATGTAACTGTCATGCTCAATAATTTTCTTGAATTTAGTACCATCTGTTTGATTTTCCCAGAACTTTGTTTGATTTTCCTTCTGCATGCCACTGCATATTTTTGGAATGAAAATATAATGACCACTCTTCTGAACACTTCTAGAGGTCTAGTCTTGTATTTTTGATACATTCACCCTGTGCTATTCATGATGCTTGTAGCACTATCTCATTGTTCAGTATAACCTGTCAGTGCCTGATTAGATGAAAATCAGAGAGAAATATTTTCTCATTCCCATTAATTGAATTTTTTATTGATGTGGTGATGCGTAATTTGAATAACTTTCCCTAGTTTCGATATTGTTGTTTGTAAGGTCCATATCGTATATTATCTAAAGCAAGATAGAACAAATATTAAATATATCCCACCTGATGTGTGTTCTTTGATTCTAATCTCGGCATGTCCCTCTCCTTTAGAATATATCCTGATCTCCTTGATAACCTAGATCTCCTTAGCATAGTTTCTACCATGAGGTTGATCGATCAAGGTTCACAAATGCTATTGTCCGATGTCCCAAAGCTATAGTTTTTCCCCCTTATCCACATGTTGGCTATATGGCTTTTATGCAAACCATATTGTTTACTCGATTGCTCTATGTAAACTTCTGAGTGGTTTGACTCAGCATGTATAACATCTCTATCTGCACTTATTGTGCCTTTTGATTATTGTTATTATATACAGGTTTCATTTTCAAGTAGTCTTGCCAAAAATGGTCTGCTGCATGCCGATCTAGCAAGGGTCCCTTGAATTCAGAAGAAGAATAAGACTGATAAAGTTTCACTAGCTTGCCGGCTGCTGTCATCCCCAGATTCCCAGTCATTGGTTGCGTGGACATGACAATATTTTCTTATAATTTATTATTAGTTGAGTTTATTGTGTCATTTTACTTGTGTACCCTTTTTATTTTTTTGACTTGCTCAGCATCCACAATCAGTGTATATTACTGGAGTTCATCTCACATAGATGTCAGCTGATAACTTATATTCATGCAAAAACAATCATGTTCATGTACATGCAGAGCAAAACAATCTAGCGTGCTTAAAATCGCGTTATATATTCTTACATGCATGGGTGCATAGATACATGATCCTTACACTTCCGGTCCCGATTCCTCGTCCGTGCCGTAGGGAGGTGATCCTATTGGGAACAAATAGTGAATAGCCGACACACACATATTAAGTTTTGATTATGAGCTTTATGGTAGCAGTGGGTAATACATACTATACTGTAACACATAGTTTCATTCCTCTAGTAAATGTGCGATTTTCTCTCCATATAATTAATTAATTAGTTCATTATATATATTTATAATTTTATATGCCTGGTTTCTCTTATTACTTGTTAGATTCCATTTATTACATTAGATTTGTTGCAGCCCTGTTGCCTCACATTGCACTCAGATCGCCAGATGCCCTCCATTGCAAACCCCTTGCCAAGCCTTCTTCTTAACCTCAGTGGCCCTCGTGTTCTTTCAAGGAGACAAGTATTGAATAGTCTCCTATTCGCTCAGTTGAAGTGCACTGGCTCTAAGATGATAGAACTCTTTCTAAAAAAATATATTTACGTTTTAAAACAATAAGTTGGACTTGAAAACAATAACCCGGACTTTCAATATATACAACATCTATCATAACAAGTTGGACTTCATGTATCTTCAATTATAGAACAATTACCAAACAGTGAAAGTTAAATTGTCCATCACCTACCATTTAGCCAATAGTCAGACTAAACATGCGTTTAAATGAGTTAAATGGCTATTAAAAATAAAATACCATGCCACTATGTATTGGTTACCCGGTCACGATGTTTAAAAGAGCAAAATGACCATTTAGGCAAACAGTTAATTTAGTAAAAACCAACATGCATGGTAGAGTGTTCTTTGACATCTCAGGGCACCAATGGAAGGTTGTTATTAGGCTTGCTCAACGGGTTTTAATTAACTTATTATCAAAGTAAATTTACTTTATGAAACTGAAAAACAAAACCACGTCACTACTTATTTGATGCTTTACAGGCTATAAAATTATATTTAATAGTTGAGGGGGTTATGCAGTCAACTTGATTTGTGAGGAGATTATATAAACTTTTTAATATGCCACGCCAGCAAAACTATCTTCAAAACCACCTCAAGGGGTTATTTATATGGTTTTCAAAAGTTCGAGTGGTAAAATATATGGTATTATAAGTGAGGGGGTCAAGTAGATAATCACCAATAGCTGAGGGGGTTAAGTAGACTTTCTTACTTTTTAGAATGCATTAGGATTTCAAAACAATTTTTAGGCAACGTTTAGATATTAGCACATTGGAATCGGCTTTGGCATTTGGCGCCCTCAAGTTCCGTTGTTTGGATGATCCTGGAATTGGTTGAGGCATTGGCGCCCAATATCGTGGACCCTTCCCGCACGAAAGAAAGAGCCCGCCCCCAATTCAGCAGTCTCCCGCTCTGTATTTGCCCGTAATCTCATACCCTCATATCCCCCAAACCCACGTGTACCCCTTCGACCCACACGGCTCTCAAAAAAAAGATCTAGCACTCATGACAGAGAGGCGACGATGATAGCGATGGCGGAGGAGATGGGAGGTTGAACCCCACAGTGTATGCGCGTCCTCTCCCCTGGCATCCTCTCCCCAACCTCCGGCGTCCCCTCCCAATTATCCATCGTTCTCTGTCACTGCAGGTCAGTCTTCTTGCTAGTCTAATCTATTTCCCCATTCCTGCTCAAATCCTCTATCTCTGTGCCTATCCTCGCCGATTTTTCCTTCTTATTTTTCCTAAAACCCTCTCGGCATCCAGATCTATCGAGGTCTTCTTTTCTTCTCCCTCCATCAATTCACTCCTTCCAAACCCTAACCCTTTCTTTGTATTTTGCAGGTTAGTTTTTGTCAAGCGTTCGTTGTTCTTCAGTTCGGTTGAAGGCATATAGTGCTTAGATTTGATGTCCTGTTGGTGTTTCTGAATGATCGTTTTTCATATCATGCTCTTTAAAAATCATATGTGTGCCTATGTGCATTGTAGCTGCACTATGTCAGATCTTGGGTTGGTTTCCTTTATTAATGAAGAAAACAAAAGGAGAAAGAGGAGGAGGATTATTTTTACAGAAGTATATTTTGAGGCAGTTGTTCTTGGGCTTGCATATCTTAGTTCACAATGAGTGTCGAGGAATCTAGGGTGCTTTAATGATGATGAGCGTAGGCATACTATTAGGAAGTATTTGCTGAAGGAAATGTATGATGGTTCTAAAGTTACATGCTATGATCAACTACGTTTAACTAAAAGAAACTTTCATGACTTGTGCATCATGTTGCATGAAAGGTGTGGTCTTCATGAGAGTGTTTTTGTTTCTGTGGAAGAAAAGGTTGCTATGTTCTTATTGATAGTTGGGCATGGTCTAAAAATGAGGTTGTTGCGCAGAACTTATAAGCGCTCTTTAGAGACTATCAGTAGGCACTTTTCTGATGTGTTATCAGCTATTCTATCTTTAAGTGGGGAGTTCATTAAGCTTCTTGATCCTTCCATTACCCTCCAGATGATTACAAGTGGAAGTGGTTTGGCAGTGCTCTTGGTGCATTAGATGGGTGTCATGTTGATGTGTGTGTTGACCTAGCTGACCAAGGGAGGTACAAAAACAGAAAGAAACACATCACCACTAACATGCTAGGTGTGGTTGACTGGAACATGAAATTTCTGTATGTTTTGCCTGGGTTGGAAGGGTTTAGCTTCCGATTCAAGAGTTCTGTGTGATGCAATGAGTCGCCAAGATGCATTTGTTGTACCTTAGGGTATGACCTTTTCACTTGTCACTTTATTTCTTTGTTTTGGTTGGTATCTAAATTAG
Organism: Bothriochloa decipiens; assembly: GCA_023333625.1. Lineage (NCBI taxonomy): Eukaryota > Viridiplantae > Streptophyta > Magnoliopsida > Poales > Poaceae > Bothriochloa > Bothriochloa decipiens. The sequence goes on from CM041633.1 coordinate 18,928,651, forward strand.
TTTCTTCGTATTAGGAAAATATATTATTTAGCTGATGCTGGTACCAATGGACCTGGATTTCTAGCTCCATTCAGATCAACTAGGTACCACTTAAAAGAGTGGGTTTCAAGTCAACAACAACCTAAAACTTCGAAAGAGTTATATAACTTGCATCATTCTCGTGCTAGAAATGTTGTGGAAAGAACTTTTGGTTTGTGGAAGAAAAAATGGGCAATCTTGCGTTCTCAAAATTTCTTTGATATAAAGGACTAGGTAATGAATGTGTACATATGATAGGAGATATGATGACTTCATTTCACGATGCTCTAAAATCGACTGAGCCATTACCAATGCCTCAGGTGACTCCTCCTACTGAAAGCCTTGCTGCACTTTTAAGGAAATACCAAATTTGGCTAGATGTGACCTTTTGTGGTCTTATGGGAAGCTGATTGTTAATGAGCATTAATATTTGAATTTTCTATGGACTCCAGGAAGGAATGGCTCCTTACGCTGAATTAGAGGAAGGGTGAGGCATGTTCTGCATGCTTGCTGTTATGTAATATAGCACTTCTGAACCTTGTAATATTAATTAAGTGTTGTGCGATGCATTGATACCTGTAAGAGACTTGTAGTATCGATCATCAAGTATTGACTATATATTGGATCCTTGCGGTCAACACTTATGTGATGGTTTCATCAATTATTTATCCATTTTTATATTATTTTATTGCAGTTTATACTATTTTCCTAAATATTATAAATCTTGTATTTGCTAAAATGATATATAATCATTTGAATATATGTGCAAGTTGTGAAAAATATATTGGAATTGGAATTGGTAGTTTTCCTACAATTCCAGCTATCAACTACTTGCACATCCAAACACTGGCATTGGTATTCGAGACCATTTCCAATGCCCCAAGCTTTGGTATTCTATGCCAATTCAATTCCTCAGCATGAATATCTACAACCAAACAGAGCTTTACTGATTTTTTTTGCTAATAATTATGCCTAGTGTGAACTATTTTTTTAACTATACCAATAATCAAGCAAAATAATATTTTTAACTATACCAAATAATCACACAAACAATTTAACAATACCAAATAATCAAGCCAAATTTTATTTTCAAAACCATTTTGAATGTATGATTTTTGCTAGTAATTTTGCTTAGTGTGAAATGTTTTTCAATTATGATACATGCACTTTAAATCATCTACACACATCTTGATAAATACCCATCTAGATCGTCAAGGAATTGGCCCGATCTTCATGACATTAGGTTTAAGAACAAAATAACTTGCTAAAGAATAAGGATAACTTGTTGAAGAACAATGAGATAATTAGCTTTATACCTGACACAGGTTGGATGTGACCAAGTGGGCAGGGAGAGAGGCACCAAAATCTTGAGGACTTTGACTCGATCTCGATCTGAACGATCGAAGAACCACAAATCAGGACTAATCCACATAATATGACTGTTGGTATTTCTTAACGTATGCAAAGAATCCGCAAGCGTATGAAAGTACCATTGTAGCCTTCACCCGGAAGTATTCAGGATATCGTATTTTCTACAGGGAACGGAGGTATTTCTTCTAGCTAGTTCGCATAAGGAACAACACAAGGGTAGAGATAGAAAGGGGTAGTGATGGATTCCTACAGCCTTTAGGGTCCTAAGGATGGCATTGCAATACTTCTACTTGCTCACTTTGGGCACCTGAGCACACCTAGTCTGCCAGGCGATACCGGCTTACGGCTCTACACCGAACACGGACATGGGGGATTACAAACGACGGACATGACAAGGTCACTCCCCGTCGCCTACCACCTCAACCGTACGTGAATGATGTAAACGAAGGTAGCTTCGAGCCTAAACACCACGTCTAAGCTGTCAACTACTACTCTAGCGTGATATCAAGGCTTACCCGTCCCTGGGGTTCTTCTACTAGAGTAATCTCCACAAGGATGAACAATGATCCCACAAGTAAGTATAGGTAAAGCTCAGCTAAACAAAAGAATTTTATCAGACTATAAGAAACATGAACACTTACTTAGCCAAGATCCGGTGAAGGAGCCAAGCACTTGTTCATGGAGGTACAAGCTCGGGGAGACACCGACAAGCCTGACACTTCCCCGCTCTCTTCCCTCACATCTCACTTTCTAACTCTAGATAGCTACTAGGGCATAGCCCCTTTGGAGTGATGCTCAAGTGTGCAGTGCTCTTCTCCCTTGGTGTGTTGATGAAATGAGAGGGGGAGGACCCCTCTATTTATAGGTGGGAGAGGGGGCATCATGCTTGGAATATTCCCCTCCTAAATGCCCAAAATTGACCTCCCACGTTGTCCAGGTACAGTGAATGTGTAAACCGACCATTGCACCGCCCTCCCTGAGCATAATGTCAATTGCCATAGGAAGTTGGGTTCGATCAGCTCTAGGAGTGCACCGGCCGGTGCACCTGGTCCGGCCGGCCCACTAGTGAGTCGGTTGGACCTCATCTTTTGCAAGTGCGTGGGTCTTTCCATTATCTTTCCAACGCCTGTTGAATCGCCTAAAACATATTTCGGATGAGCCCGGAATGGCCATTTTATCAAAGCATGGTCATGCAACACTAGATGGATTTGAACTTTGTTGGCCCGTGTGGTCGATTCATGGACTTTGGCCTTTTCTCCCCACTCGACTAGGCCCTGAATTATCTGGTAATTGGTTTTGCTTCATTTTTATCCTATTTTTACTTTTGGTCCAAAATGATTCTTATTTATCTTATTCATTTCTCCACTTTGGATCCACTTTAGGTATGTTTTTAAGTTTGTCCTGCAAAACAAGTGCAACACCAAAACTTGTGGAAATCGTTAGTGTAAATCCCTATTCACTAAGTTTGGTGTCCCTTTTATATTCTAATTGGCGGTATAAAATGTGAGTTAAGGACCTCCAACAACGGCACAACCAAACAGAAACTGTAGAGCACGAAGTAGGGGACCTCAGAGAGATCTCTCACAAGCCCAAGAAGAACTCGCAAGAACAAGGTGTGTAAGATTACACTCAGTAGTTCGACTACAATGTACCATATCATGTTCTTAGATTATCAAAAGTTCATTTCTAGTAGCATAGAGGCCGTATTTATACAAGTAACAAGTCACTAAGATAGATATGAACTGAAGGGGTCTTATTTGGAGGTGGAAAGCCAACTGGCTAGAGCATTCACGAGGTGGAATTCTGTTTCTATGCATCTTCTGGGCTTCTATATTGTCTTAAGTCAATTGGTCATAACTCTCTCCTCGGGACTCCAAATGATGTGCCGTTGGATGCGTTGGAAACTAGACTTGGCGTTCTTTCCAACCATGTATAGCATGGCCCACTTATCCTTCTGAGATGGTATAGTTTTGCACGAGAAGTTGAGGCTTCTGCGGTGTACCACTGGGTCTTGGTGCATCACGCTTCTCATCTTGTGCTGCCATCTTCATGTCCTTGGCGTCACCCTCTGCATCCTTGATGTAGCTCAATGGCGTAGCCCCTTGTATAAACCTAAACAACATTAGAGTACATGATTTAGGCAGTATATAATTCTCATCGATGGTAGGATGATATAACTTAGAGAGGAAAGCGTGCACCTCTTCTTGGACATGCTTGGCACGGCTGCATGCAATTGGTCCTTTATACACTTGTGTGGGGGTAGCTTGACTTGACAGTGGCATGTGCATATCAAACCTCCACATACTCAAGCCAAATAATTTATTATCACAACACAAGCATGAAGAAAACATGGCATACACAAAGCACTACACACTGAATAGACACAACTGAATAGACACAACTTTCAAGTCGCTAGAAATTACCAACATAAGTTTACTGTATAGCACTACACACTGAATAGACATAACTTTCAAGTCGCTAGAAATTATCCTTAATGTAGGATAGACCACATTGCAATATACGGAAAGCATTGTTCAAGTCGCTAGAAATCGTCCTTAATGTTCGACACACTCGTTGAGCAGCTTGTGTATTGGGTCTTCCACTCCGGAGCACTTGGTGAACCTGTCAGCTCCTCTGTATATCCCCACCATCACACGCACAAGGTCTAACACCATATCTAGCACTGCAACTGGTATTGCTTGATCCCTTTTGAGTAATTCCTGATTGATGCTCCTCCAGTGCTCCTCTACATGGCCGCAGGTCAATGCTTGTTTTGCTTCTTGAACAGTTACACCGTGCTCCCTTACATAGCATTGGACTGCAGTAGCACACTTGCTTCTTTCTTCTTTCTCATTCTGTCAAAATATATAGACACTTGAGCCTTGAGGAGGTATATATAATATAAGCAACGGGATTGTACGTGTACTTGTGGGTAAGCGTGTTCTTGGTTGTGTGTTTTACCTCGTGTCCAGCAATATCGTCCAGCAAGCGGCACAAGGTTGTTGCACTTTCTATAATTTTAGGATACGAGCGAGTCCATGTGAAATTTTTATCATCGCTTGGAAACATGCCAGCGAAGGATGTGACGGCTATTGGCCAGTACAATATGCTCACTGCAGCAGCCTGCTTGAGATATTCATGCACTGTTGGCACTTGTCCCTCTTCTCGCCATACCAACTCTTGTATCATAGCCTTGCTTCCCTCATTCAACTAAATTTGAGTAAAATGAATGAATATGAAACATCAGATGGAAAGAGAGAAGGTTTGGCATCAAGTTTTTTCTAAAAAAAATGGAGACTTTATTCTTTGCATGACCCAATTCAATTTTGGGTCTAGTTAAATGATCTACTAGAACTAGCAATTTTCAAAACACTACATGTTGAACAGTCTACACATAATCTAACTGATCTCATAATATTTAACATATATATTCAAATTTTTGATACCCTATATGAGGTTTAGAGTAAGACATTTTCCAAAAGAGCATACCATCTTAAGATACATGTCAAATAAATTAATTATAATAGGAAAATTACATAGGTTAGCTACTGCTGATTGAAGTGCCTACCCGAATATAGAACAAATTGGATGTTTGTATGCATGTCATGAATTTTGTACTTACAGTTTCCTTGAAACAATCAAATGCCACGGGTGAAGCACCATACTTTGACACAAACTCTTCAAAAGTCTTGGAAATATGGAAAAATAAATACCAGTAGCAATCCCCAATCTGTTTAGCAGCTTCTTCGTTCCAACTATTTGTTGAAAACCACAACAATAGTAAGAAGTAAAATAGGCACAATTAAATCTGATGCAATCCATCTCTTATACAACAACAACAACATAGCCTTTTGTCCCAAGCAAGTTGGGGTAGACTAGAGATGAAACCCAAAAGAGACATGAAAACAAAGAACACATAAATGGTACAAGAAAAAGATTACGGTTCAGGCACGTTAATTGCTAGTCTCCAAGCGCTCCTATCCATAGCTAAATCCTTAGAGATATTCCACTCCTTAAGGTCTCTCTTAACCGACTCGTCCCAAGTTAGTTTAGATCGACTTCTGCCTCTCTTTACATTATCGACCCGCTTTAGAACCCCACTATGCACCGGTGCCTCAAGAGGCCTCTGTTGGACATGGCCAAACCATCTCAACCGGTGTTGGATCAATTTTTCCTCAATTGGTGAATCAAATTGGCTAAAAGTGGCACTATGGGGTGAAAGGTGCATATTACCCCACCCATCTCTATGCATGGCTGTGCATGGGTATTAATAGAGGAAAATGGGTCATGGTAGGGTACATGGCTAATCCTTAGCCCCTAGATCCAAGCAGCTCTAGGGGCTAAAACTTTTAGCTCTTCATTCTAATAGCTAATCTTTGGCCCCGCACCTTAACTAAAGTTAGACTAGTCAAAATAAATTTGAATGGATGCCCATAATGTTACTTTTGTAATCATAATGTTCAACATATATTTCTTATTATATGTTATTTGCTAGTAATTCTATTTGTTATGGATCTAGATAAAATATCCATAGACCATGCTCAATCTAGCCTTAATGAGGGTAGATGTTCTCTTTAGGTCCATATGGTTATGTGAAAATTCTATTACTTTTACTAATAAACTAATAACCACCCTAAGGGCAAATTTTTGTACATTTCTAATAATCATTGAATTAAAAAAAGTGTCAAGCTTGAAAGCTTAGTTGGTATTGATGATTCAATCAAACCATCTTTGCAAGAAAAAGCATATTTGAATTTCCTTCATTTTTTAGTTCTACTATGATGAATAAACAATTTGATTAGTCATAATATATGGTGATGAAGTTCTATGAACACACCTTTGGACTGCTTGGTTGAACAGACGAGCTTCTTTCATGGTTCCATATGAATCGAAAATGTCATCAAACATTGTCAATAATGTCAACTGTTTTGTTAACACTATCCATGCCTTAGCATACTTTGGTTCGTAGAAAACACCCAGAGCCCAATAGTAGCACTCAACTGGGCGTTTTCGCATATACGGACCAAAGCAACTAGGATTTAGGTCATTGTACCACCACCTTCAATAAGAAGTTGAATTAAAAGTCACCATATTATGCAATTAACTAATTAATCTATCTAATCTCTCACATTAATACATCATCCTCACATTTCATATATTTTTTTCTTTTTTATTGATCCCTTGGCTGCCTACTTAAGATTGTTATTCATGGATAGAAGATTTTTCTACTCACAGTGAGATGGTCCTGACTTCATCACGGTGCATTTGCTGCAAGATGTGAAAGTTAAGCTTAGCAAGCTCAACTGTATCCCGATTACTTTCATGACCATCCTCGTAGATAGTGATGTAGAGCTTGGCCTCAAGCCACTTCATTCTCCGCTGAGTTGGTAAATCTAGTGCGTGCAACACTTCCTGCAGGACGGGCTTGGGAAGTTGGCCACCGTTTGCTAGGGATGATAGGCAGTCCTTGGTAAATATTATTGCCTTGCTGAGCAAGTCCTCATCAGTTTTGCCAAGGTGAGCTGCCTCGTACAGACTGAGCAAACCATCAATGTTAGATCGCAGAGCATCTTTGAAGTCACCATTCTCATCGATGAAGTTGTTGAAAATTTCTACATACAGCAATATTATTACAAATCAATTAAATGAATTTGGAATGGTTTTCTTGTATAAACGTATTTTGTAGGTGTCAATATATTTGATGTACTAACAACATTTTGTAACAGATTTTATTACATACATTCATTATTTTTGCCTTGTTGTAGGTACTTTATTAGATATCTCTAATACCTAGAACAAGTAAACTCAGGGCTTATCCATTTGTAGAAATTTATGTAAGCAATGGTGTTCATGATATATATTATAAATACCAGAAGCAACGTCGTAGTGATGCTGTCTCAGCAGACGGAACTGGAGGGCGAGTGCAAACAAGTCATCTCCCCCCCACTGGAGTTCTACTGAGAATATGCATGAATTTGCAGATGTCCTCCTCAAAATGGTAGCCAAGGCCAAGGTGTTGCAAGGCATCGACAGTCCTCATTCCTAGAAGCAAATCTTCTGTGTTCCTTATAAACCCTTGGATCATGCATCGAACCTTCCGCACAAGTTCATCTCGCCTATCCATGATCCTATAGTTGGGCTTTTGACAGGTGATAATTAACAATTAAAATAAGACACAGCCAATGCAATTTTGTGAGAAGATAAACATAATGAAAATTGTAATGTAAAAATTTATGTTTTTTTTAATTTCTACCTGGCTGGAGCAACGAAAAGGGCTAGGCTGAAGGAAGTATTTAGTCCATTTACTCTCCTCCAGTGTCCTTATTGATGGCCGCTTAGGGACCTTATCTCCCATCACACATTTTCTTGTCTATGGAACACAGGCATCACATGGGAACGAAAGGTTATCTTATTATACGTATAGATTGAATTTCAAAGAAAAGGTAATCAAATAACCATACATATCTTATTGCACACAATGCACAAATTAAAATGAAAGTGCTCTTAGCAAAAAAAAAATCTGATGATAGCTTTAAGTTTGTTTTTGTTTGTGTGACTGATGATAGCGCTGTAAGTTAACCGTCTTAAAAACTAAATCGAGTTCAAAATATTTCAAACATTATATAGTTGCATCATGTTTGTCAAGTTATTTTTAGATTAACCTGATTGATTGGTTGCCAGAATGAATTTTGAAATTGAACACTGTACCAAATAATGACAATGTATAAGTATAAAAAAAAATTCACTTCGACCTTTCTTCCTTAATCCGTGCAAACACAACCTTTTCTTTCTTTTTTCCTCCTGTGTTTGGCCTAGTCCACTGTAGAACGTGTAGACATACACAAACTGCTACTTTCGGGGCGAGCTATTCTGGCATGGACCAGCGCAAAGCCTATCGGCTGGGCTGCCTCTAGGGATTATGCTAGATGATCACTGATTAGCCAAGGATCACCGTCAATTGTACTCCCTGTACTCATATCACAATCTATAAACAATTTCCTGAGACCTATTCGCTCTCAGCCTCCATTAATATATTCCCTCGTGTTGACATATAGCAACTATGACAAACATCATCTTATACGTCGACATATAGCTAAAGTAAAATTGATTAAGAGCTCTAGATCTAGCCAACAGTTAAGAAGGGTGTGAACAAGGGGAAAACAAAATAGATCTCGATGGTAAAAAGTAAATACACAAAGAATATCGTGTTCACTGAGCTACAAGCATCTCCAGCCATTGTTTCTACAGTACTTTGTGACATGGTGTTGCAGCCACAACTACTACATTACATAGCTGCAAAAACAGCTCCTAAACAGGCCCCAAGAAAAGAAAAATTACTAACAAAGTAATATGTCCTGATATAATTTTTATTCATGATAAATTCAAAACAATATGCATATGTTTTCTATTGTTACAGAAGCACCAAAGAAAAGCTAATAAATAAAAACATAAACAAAACAATATCTGCAAACAAATAGAATATAAACATCTGCCTAAATTATTGAGATGCATGTGGTCGTAGGGGGTGGGTGGGGGTGAGGGTGTTGGACTTACCGTGGCCGATGCGTGGGAAGAGAATCAGGGTTTCTATCAGCAGTTCACCTTCTTAGATATAGAAGAACTGATGCCCAAGAGGCAGGAGAGCGAGTACATATGTATAGTGAGAGTCAAATCTATGTCTATGTCTATGTCTATGTCTATGTCTATCTCTATCTCTATCTCTATCTCTATCTCTATCTCTATCTCTATCTCTATCTCTATATTTTTATTTATATATATATCTATATCTACTTTTTAATATATAGCGGGCAACTTTCGTATCAGTTCGTTTTTTTGAAAAAAATATATGTATCTATATCTATCTATTTATCTATCTATTTATATTTATATTTGTCAGCCTAAAAGAGCAAAATAATCACTGCTACACAAAATCTTCTAGGACACATTTGTTTTTGGTCTCCATGGGGGGCGGGCCGATTCTCTGCCTCATTTGTGGCAGGGCAGCCAGCTTAGCGACTGTCTCGGTTAATGTGCTGACTGAGGTGGGCAACATAATGCGCCTGCCTCGGTTAATCCTCATTAATTGAGGCAGTCACCTTTATCTGTCCACCTCAATTAAAAGTGTCATGGTCTTTTTGATCCGGGGACGCATGGAGCAGGAGTAGGAGTAGGCATGTGTGGTCTTGGTCTTGGTGCAGTGCATCACATGGAGTAGGTGTGGGGCCCGCATGGCGGTCATAGTGAATAGGCACAAATGTGTTGTACATTGTGGGTGATCCATGTGCTACTCCATGTAGGCAATCCAGAATTCGGGATGCGGGCTGGTGGCCACCCGTGGCTCGCTACATGTCTGCGGGGTCCACTTATCATGGTAACAGAAGAAGCACAAACAAAGGAAACAAATGTTGTGTGTGATGGGACAGTGACGGCATGTGTGCTTCCCAAGCCAATGAATGCCATGTGATGCAAACTCCATCGAACGACGTTGTGACCGACTCCAGATACCATAACGTTGGGTTATGAGGGTGCTACGCTAGCCAGAAAATAAAACTTTTCTACCTCATAAATCAGAATCTACTGTCAGATATAGGTCACGGGATTACCACTAGACGCGCAGGTGCAGCGGATGACTTGATGTAGTCGAACGCATTGCAGCAGGGCTGTACAGTTGCGTGGTCGTCCGTCAAGTACACCCTTCGCTCGCGGATCGTCCGAGCACGTTCTCGACCAGTCGCCGACCAGATACCGACCACCGTGATCGATGAGGTCCATCCTTGTGCCGCAGATGCATCACCTCCGAGGTATACACACGTGCGGGAAGAAGCAATGCGCAACCAGACTGCTAGGTCCGCGAGGAGCAAAGGCGTGAGCGTGAGGTGGGCGACGGCGGCTGAATAGTTCAAGCGGACCAGACTTGCCTCGCCCCTACCCCTTACTTATATAGGCGTCCCTATGCGACCCCGACCTAGAGGCCCATCAGGAAACCCTAAGCCTTGTCTAATTCGGGTCCAACCCGAATTAGGCTTCCAGCCCTTAAGCGTGCGACCCTATGGGTTCACGTATACATAGACATGGGCCGAGTACTCCTACTCACCCAATAGTTAATGGCGGCCTCTAATAAGGCATGACAACTCTTATATATACACAAAGATCATATCTGACGAACCACTACGACCACGTACAAGTTATTCCCTTTGTCACAGGATATATGGTTCAACTCGTGGATTAACACTTAACCCAAGCACAACCATGCATTTGTTGATCCAATCACTTGAGTGATCCAGTGATATCTCTCTCACACATAGAGGGGGCAAATTCTGTCTTGACTGTCTATATCTCACATCATGCTTCCCGACCACCCGAAGACCACCTTTATAACTACTTAGTAATGGAGCAGCGTTTGGCGATCCCTAAGTAGGCCGTTTCACATCTTGAGTATATACCACAGTCTCAGATCTAAGGACATAACGTACATGACATGAATAGAGACTTTCTCATGTTGGATTAGTCCAGCCTACATGTCTCACATGTGCACACATTATTAGTTCGACATCTCCATATCCATGACCTGTGAAACATAGCCATCAACTAATATATGTGCTGGTCTAATATTCAAGTGTGTTCTCATAAGAACCCCGACCAGGGACAACTTTAGAATAATCATTCAAGTAAAGAGTTCCACAAACAATTCACTTAATTATCAATCAATATAAGTTGTCTATAATGAATACTCAATAAACACTTAATGCATGTCATAGATACAAACGGAATATCATCATCTCTATGATTACCTCTAGGGCATATTCCCAACACATAACACCATCGTAATGCATGCACACTACGATAGGGCTCATTCCCATTGCGATGCCTCCGATGCCTCCGTCGCTCATACGTGTGGCCTGCGCTGCATCATATGATTAACCAAGTCCACATGGCGTCTATTTGGCAGGGAGCGCACACGTACGCTGTTGCGCCCGTCACGCACACAATTATTTTTCCTAAACCAAAGGAGAGGGAGGCATCTAATCACAACACTGCCTCCCTCTCCCTCTCTCACCGCCTCCCTCTTCCTATCCTCTACCTCCACACATGCCTCCCTCTCCTGTGTGGATGCAGCAAAGGCGGCGGTCGTCCATGAGCACAATGACAACAAAGGCATCTAAATCTAGGGTGGCAATGAAGGTGACGGCCACGGGGAGGAGATGGGCCTCTCTGCGCACCATGTTTTCACCGGTGGTGGGCCCTCCAAGCAGTGGATCCTGCACAGTACAACTACAGTGCCAGTGCATCCACATGTACCGAGTGCACGGAGGGCTCTCTCGGTGACAGCAGCTGATCCACGGCGGGCGCAGGCGGAGGGCAGCTTGGTGACGGTGGTGGCACAGAGGGTGGCCTTGCGAAGGCACACATGTTTCATATGTTCTTGACGGTGTAAGAGACTTTTACGGTAATAGTGGATTTTCAATTTCTTCGCTCCTTTATAGTATAGATATAGATAGATATACAAAATTACTCCTACTCAATATGCTTGTTTGTACAGGCGTGTTGAAGACCAGGTCCATGCAGCACGTCTCCGTTTATGGAAGTTGTATCGGCACCCATCGGCCATATCTCATATTCAAAATAGACAACAATTTCTAGGAGAATCAAAATAGACTTTAACCTAATGACAGACAAAAATGCTTCATCATAACCGACACCTTGAATTTGTCTTAAACCTTTCGCAAGCAAAGGAGGTGCTTTAAAGATGTGAACATTTCTCTCCATATCTATCCTTTTCTTTAAATCGATTTACACTCAATAGTTCTTACACATTGGGTGGATCAACCAACTTCCAAACTTGATTGTTGTTCCTGGAGTTGCACACGCAAATACACAACGCAATGCCCCTAGGATCTAAGGAGAGCTGAGAGACACACAAGACATGGTTAGGGAAAGAGACGCGCGCGCCGCGCCTGTGCGTGCGAGATTCAGGCCAGAGTCCCACCCATCGATTTTCTTATCAGCGTCCACGCGTCACAGACCAGATGCAATTTGATTCCCAATAGTTTCCTACACAATGATGTTTGCTCCAGCCAGCCGTGCATTGTCTAACATTCACAATAACTCAATAATTTGTAGTAGTTCTTTCGCAAAACAATAAAGGTATAATAATACAAAGTGTAAGATTTCCCACAAGCCGTACAGATGGTGGGGTTGATCTGGGCCACAAAACCGCAGTGCACGGCAAGTTGAAACTTGGCTGACCCACTGTTGAAGTCAAGTAAACTAGGAGTATTGATCCACCTGTACGTGCCGAGTGTGCCGTGCAATAATGTAACACGGTTTACAGTCACCTGCTGGCTGCCCAACAATGCAACACGGTTTACAGTCTCGGCAACCAGCAGACAAGTCACTAATTATGCTAACATGAGTCCGTAAACACATGGATTCATTTATTTGCTTGACTTGACTTGGTTTCATGAGACGTACATTGTCTACACTAGCAACAATAGGATAGGTAACTGCGTTCATGTCATTATCACACCCATCTCCCATCCGCCCGGCCCGTGAATCCGTGATCCCTGGTAAGTTTCCAAGATTCGACAATGGCTTGCAGCGTCCACAACCATCACACCACCTCATGGTTCTTTGCATTACTACTAGCTGTCCTCCTGGCGGAGACCCTGCTGGCACATCGCTCCAATGCATTGTGGACAAACACAAGCAGCAGCACGCCCGGCGTCGGTGGTGGTAGCAGCCGCTTGCTGCTTCCGGCACGTTGCTGCCCTGAGCAAGCTGTGTCACTACTCCAGCTGAAGCGGTCCTTCACCTTCACCGCGTCCTCCAACGCCTGTCCATATGATTCTGCCAAAACAACGTTGTCCTCATGGGTAGCAGGCTCCGATTGCTGCCGCTGGGAAGGCGTGAGCTGCGACCACGTTGCGGGTAGCATCACTGGGCTAAACCTCTCGTTGCAGTCACTGGGTATCAATGGCAGCGGTCTCCACCCCGCCCTCTTCAGCCTCACCTCTCTCAAACACCTCATCCTCGACGGCAATGATTTCTGCGGCTCGCACCTTCCACTGTCTGGTTTTGAGAGGCTGAAACACCTTGAGGACCTCAGCTTACCATTCTGTGGCATCTCGGGGCTAATTCCTCCCTCCATTTCGGGTTTTCATCCCCTAAAGATCATTGACCTGAGCTATAATAATTTTAGCGCTGAGATCCCTGTTTGCCTTTGTTTTATTTAACTTCTCTGATTATAATAATCTTAATTACGACCTTCACATGCAGGATCAACCTTTCCTCTCTCGATCACTAACCTAAAACAACTCAAGGTTCTCTGGTACAATCCCTAGCTCCATTGGGAATCTCAATGGAAATAACTTCTCAGGGTGCTTCCATCATCACTCAACAACTTGACATATTTATCACAACTGCATTGTTCAGGCTCTAGTTTAACGGGCCGAGTTCCCTCGCTAAAAAACTTATCAAAGCTGGAAATTATAGAACTCTCCAACAATAACCTCGAAGGTAAGTCCTTGCTTTCATTTGTTTATGGTTTGCCCAGCCTTCTATCTTCTTCTCTTTTTCTTTGCCTCTCCTCTTCACAATATACATAATAAGAGTAGATCTCACAAAACTACCGTACCACTTCACAGTACTATGTTTCTTTTTGTGTCCTATCACTTACTCCCTCCGTTCAACAAATATTTGTACATCTACGATTTGAATTTTTTCCCACAATTAAAGGTCACTATAGGGTCCGTACAGGACTAAAGCTGGCAATTGAGCACCTGCAAGTGACCAGTAACAAAATAAAAAATACACCGTAGAGAAAAGGGAAAGTGACGGGAGTATGTTGGAGGCTCTGGACCATTCGTTTGGTCATCCTGAGGCTTCTGGGTCCTCCATTACTCTGGACTGCAAACTGTATACTCCAGGTTTGCCCTTAAGAGATGGCATGGAGCAGTTTTATCATTTTGTCCCTGCCTTGGTTTCCGTATCCAAATCTAGATATATAATTATTCATGAAACGGAGGAAGTACCTTACTTTGGGCTCAACATGTCATATGGCCTCAATATTTAGGATCCTCCGCTGACCTTAGTATCGGAGCTACTTTTATGTGTCACACTTCTTCAGTCAATACCATTCATTCTATAAAATATGTTGTTTAGTTTACCTAAGCTACTTTATTAGTTCGCCGATGAATTGACTTGGGGAAAACTGGTGTATTTAGGTGAGGAATTTGAAAATGATGGTTTCTAGTAGTTAAACAGAGGATCACATGAAAATGATAGTTTATAGGGTAGTAGGGCTCAAAACTAACCTTACTCTAACGGTCTTAAAATATAGTATGGTATCAATAAATTTTGGAACCAAATGTATAATGAGTCTGGCAAAGAACATGAAATTAGATTAAGACATTAAAGTAAAATAGGCACTACTAGAGTTCATTACGTAAGTAAAATAGGGAATACTTGTTTTCTTATTTATTATACGATGTAGCTTCATGCGGCGCCGCAGTCTGTCATACGATGTAGCCAACCAAACAATCAGCTAGGCTCTATACATTTTGTTTTTGACTGAAGTCAGCAAAGGAAACCCTGACCTATTTTTTGTTTTTTAATAATACAAACCTATTTAAATTCGCTTGCACAAAGAGTCAAACTCAGGTCTGTTAGGTGCTACTCAGATGTTCTAACTAGGCTCTATACATGTAGACAGACAAACAACAACTCGCATCTCCACGACCACAGCCTGTCATACGAAAACGTGGTTCCTAGATGCCAGAGCTCCATTCACCGTTGAATCAAAAAAGTTGATACTTGCTCTACATTTAGATCACACAAGTCAATATTATGCAATTATTATCTGACGGTGACATGACCCTGACTTGCGCCGTGTTCAAATTGAAACCGCACATAGGTAGATGACTTGTTGGCTTGTTCTCATTCTTCCCCTGCTGGACCCAAACATTATTCAGTACATTGTCGGCAGCATTGACTTGGTCTCATGAGACGTACTGCGTGCTTCCTACACTAGGAGAATACGTTCAATGTCATTATTATCACCCCATCTCCCATGCTTTGGCCTGCCGTCCCTGATAATTTTCCAAGCTGGGACAATGGCTTCCAGCGTCCACAACCATCACACCACCTCATGGTTCCTTGCGCTACTACTATTAGCTCTCCTCCTCGCTGAGACCCCGCAGGCACATCGCTCCAATGCATTGTGGACAAACACAAGCAGCAGCACGCCTGCTGGCAGCAGCAGCTTGCCGGTTCCACCGCATCGACGTCGTTGCCGCCCCGAGCACGCTGCAGCACTACTCCAGCTGAAGCGGTCCTTCACCCTCACTGCATCCTCCAATGGCTGCCTATATAATTCAGCCAACACAACGCTGTCGTCATGGATCGAAGGCACCGACTGCTGCCGCAGGGAGGGTGTGGCCTGCGACCGCGTTGCCGGGAGCATCACTGGGCTTGACCTCTCGTTCCGGTCACTGGGTATCAATGGCAGCGGCCTCCAGCCTGCCCTCTTCAGCCTCACCTCTCTCAAACACCTCGTCCTGGATGGCAACGAATTCTGCGGCTCCCACCTTCCAGCGTCTGGTTTTGAGCTGCTGACACGTCTGGAGGACCTCAGCTTACAGTGCTGCAACACCTCTGGTCCAATTTCTCCCTCCTTTGCAGGTCTTCATTCCCTAAAGACCATTAAGCTCGCGTCAAATAATTTTAGCGGTGAGATCAGATCCCTGATTAGCGTCAAACAATGTTCACACTCTTGGAATGAATGATATGATATGATTTTATATATGTTCACTTTGGTTTTAACATGTTGGCAGGATCAACCTTCCCTCTCTGGATCACTGACCTAAAACAACTCAGGGTTCTAATTTTTGAAGGCATGGGTAGTCTCTCTGGACCAATCCCTAGCTCCATTGGGAATCTCTCCATGTTAACAGAGTTACGGCTCAGTTCCAACAACTTCTCCGGAGGGCTTCCATCGTCACTCACCAAATTGACATATTTATCACGACTGGAATGTTCTTACTGTGGTTTGTCTGGCCGTGTTCCCTCCCTGCAAAATTTGTCAAGGCTGGAATTTCTAGACCTCTATAACAATAATCTCGAAGGTAAGTGTAAGCCCTTGCTTAGATTTGATTGAAACTTGCTCTGCACTTCACTATCTTTTTTACCTCTGTCCAAGGGAACATTAAGAGTAGAAGATCTCATAAAACTACCGCTTTTTTTTTTTTTTGCTATATATCTTACAGTCCTTGTACCATTATCATGTTTAGGATCCTCTGTTTACGTAACAGCCAAGCTCATCTTTTACTATGTTAGTGTATCCAAGACACTTCCTTAGAGTCAATTAAGCGCCACACTAGTTCAGTCAATACCATTCAATCTCTAAAACACACTGTTGGGTATGCCCATTCATCATGCCCCAGTTGACTTCGAGAAAACTTCTCCATTTCAGCTCTCTAAGACACTGATGTAGACGGGTGGGGCTGTTCCCCTGGTCGTGTTTTTTTTTTCTAAGACACTGATGTTATCTAGTATTTGTTAGATAAATGAAGGAGCCTGCCTCAACTCCAAATTGAAGTCATTACCGTTTCTAGATACATAGTTCTACCTAGAAAAGTGAAATAGACCTATAATTTAGAAAGGAAGGTGTAGGTTCTACTATCTACTACTAGTAGTTGATTGGAGGAGGATCCTGAAAATGGTAATTTCTGGTACATGGGATCAAACTAATCCTAGGCTTCTGATATACATATGGTACAAATGTGGTAGTTCCATGAATATTAGGACAAGAAAGTAGTTTTTTCAAAGTGTAGATACAGCCTACTACAATAATATTTTTTTTGCATGGCCTTTAGAGAAATACTTACAAAATAGTAATGTTTGTTAGTTAACTCTATACATCTAAATTCCGAAAATAACCGAACCTAGCTACCTCCTATTTTATGAATATAATAGGAAACAGAAAATTATCTGACATGCCTGTTTGTACAGGGAATATTCCTCTGAGCGATGGAAATGTGCTCCATAACCTCCAGAGAGTGGACATAAGTCGTAATTCATTCACCGGTGCAATACGGACATCCATATTCACCCAGCTAGCATTACAGTATTTGGACCTGAGCAGTAACTGTCTTTCTGGTCATATTGAGGAGTTCCAGAATCCATCTGCGACATTGCAGCATATTTCCTTGTCTAACAATAAGCTCACTGGCGCAATTCCAACCTCATTCTCGCAGCTCAGGGCTCTCACTGACCTAAAGCTCGACAGAAACAATTTCACGGGTACGCTGGTTATGTTACCATACTTGATGCTTCGGAAATTCTCTAGCTTTTTAGCCTCCCATAACCCCTTGTTATCTGTTGCTGGATACGATCGTGATGCTAGCAATTACAGTTGTAGTATTGAGAAACTAGAACTTGCATCTTGCAGCCTAACCAGGTTACCCAGTGTGATAAGATATCTAAGTAAATTAGACTCTCTCGATCTCTCCAACAATAGCATTCGTGGAAGCATACCAGGCTGGATTTGGAGAAACATGAGTTCCTTGTCCCTGCAACAAAACCTATTCACCAAGGTGGGACAACTCCCTCCCTACATATCCATAGAATACATGGATCTCAGCTCCAATAAACTTAGGGGTTCTGTGCCTTTCCCATTCGCAGCGGGTACACTTGATTACTCCAACAACAAATTCTCTTCTATCCGATCCATTGATTTCGTCCGACTGTACAGGACCGCTCGATCAATCTACCTGGGAAACAGCACACTAAGAGGCCCTATCCCATATGCTGAATGTCATCATGATTATGCTAGTCTTGAAATACTCGACCTATCTGGTAACAACTTGAGCGGGCCAGTCCCGCCTTATCTCCTTAAGCAGGGAAACGGATGTGATCATTCCTTAATGTTTCTAAATCTCAGGGGCAATCACCTTAATGGAACATGGCCTGATGAGATGGAAGAGTCATGTTCTCTTCAGGTTGTAGATTTGCATGGAAATCAGATCCAAGGGCGTCTGCCAAGGTCACTTGCCAATTGCAAATCACTGCGACGCCTTGATGTTGGCGGACGGGAACAAATTTGTGGATGTTTTCCCTTCATGGCTTGGAAACCTTCCTAGCCTTTGGTTACTGGTCTTGAGATCCAACCAATTTTATGGCCCTTTAACTATGCCAGGTGGGAATAATCACTCAGTAAAGAGCAGTTACTTATCTAGTCTACAATTTGCTGACCTTGCAGGAAACCGCTTCAACGGAGCCCTTCCGTCAGAATTCTTCAATGTTTTGGAGTCCATGATTCTTCCCAACATGAACCCTTATAATATTGAAATCGACATGGGAGATTTTTCATATTCTGATGACGACCTTCCAGTGCCAGTGGAGGTGCAGGTGTCCATGAAACAGCTGTACCTGAGTGTGAATAAAATCACAAATTATCCTGTGTTGATCGACTTATCCGACAACAGATTTAGTGGCTCCATCCCCAAGACAATCGGCAACTTGGCAGCCCTACATGTTCTCAACCTGTCGCATAACGCCTTGTCTGGGAACATCCCTGCCGAGTTTGGTCACCTGTCCAATGTTGAGTCACTTGACCTCTCATGGAATTATCTCACGGGGAGCATCCCACAGGCCATGGCCTCCTTGACGAATCTTGAGGTCCTCTATCTGTCTTACAATGACCTCAGTGGCGTCATACCTTCAGGTCGGCAGTTCTCCACGTTCCCCAGTAGCTCCTTCCAGGGCCGGAACCGAGGGCTGTACGGATGCCCGCTACCTGTCCGGTGCAACCTGACGCAACCCCCATCAGGTCGTGCGAGCGCTCCAGCACCGCCAGCAGCGGCTACGGGTACAAACCACAACTTTGAAGCTGTCATTCTGTGGCTCTTCGTTGGTTCAGGCTACGGGGTCGGCATCGCGGTGTCAATTATGTTGCAGATGATAACCTGCTGTGGCAGACAGATGAACAAGGCACTTGAAAGCATAACGAGCTGCATTGCTTAGTTGCCACCTCTTGTGCTAATTGAAGAGGCTACTACGTACTGTTCTGTTTCAAAGCATCTATATCTATATGTAAGCAAGATTTATTAGGATGCTGGTATTGAGTTATGCTCAAACACTTTCTACATGAACTTCTTTCCTTATTTTAGCTTTGCACAAATAATTATATATATTTAGATTTTTTTTGACAAAAAGTCACAATATATTTATATGTGCAACGTTCAGCTGGGATTTCTTCATATCATGAATGCTCACACTATGGAGCCAATTATGGAGGTGCTTGACTTCAACCAATTTACAATGCAGATGCAAATTGATTTTAGGCAAAATATTTTGCTCTCAGATGCCGGTCAGAACTGAGATCTTGCTAAAGCTATCCACACTATTCGTACTCTAAATCCATCCTCTAAAAAAAATATTCTATACTAGTCATCGAGATTCTCTCATCTATATCACTTTCTTCCACACCCATCCATCCTCTATATCTCATCCTCTATCCAGTGGGATCCACATGTCATACTAATATATTTTAATCCCCACCCCAACCCGGTCTCTCTCTATCCCATAGTTTTTAAATAGCGGGCTATCCCATAGTTTTTAAATAGCGGGCTAAGGATGTTTAGCAGTTTATCTCCAAAACAACAATAGCAGAGCTAATAGCTGGCTATAGCAGCTAAATTGTATATGAATACAAATAGCGACACCCTGCCACAAAAGGCTATAGCGGGCTTTAGCGACAGCTATAGTGGACTATTTAAAACAGGGCTCTATCCTCTCTCTCTCTCTCTCTTCTATTCCCTCCTGAGTCTCCCGATCGACTCCTCCCGGCGGCGGCTGCACAGGCCCCGTGGCCTGTCTCCTTGCCTCCCTCGTGTGGCTGGGCGACTGGTGTGGCCGCCGAAGGAGAGGATGCTCGGCTCTGAGCGGCGGGCGCCCATGGCCGCGAAGGAAGCGCGGTAAGACAGGGCGGCAGCGACGGTGCGAGAGGGGTGGGCAGCGCTCCCGGCCCCGGCACGAGAGGGGTGCACGGCACTCCCAGCCTGGTCGAGGTGGGATGGTTCAGGTGGGGAATTGACAGTGCATGAGGAGACAACAGGTTGGAGAATGGAGATACATGAGTTGGCATTTCCCGAGCTTGGGGATCTGGATACTGTCAGCCATAGCAATGAGCTCCGTGTTGTGATCCATGGTCATTCTAGCCTCGTGGAACACATAAAAGCCGAGGAAGAAGAACTCTTTAAGAATATGGACGTAATAAGACAAGTCGAAGTGGAAAACAACAAAGAGTGTGATTCCAATGCCTGAAGATTGAATGTGAGTTGATGTGCTTTTATGCATGCTTCTGATTGCAGTGTATTTTGTATATTTATGTACCATGTATTTTATTGTGCGTAATTTGGAATCTTGTGTGCTTCTGCGTGATGACTGTAATACAATGTATGTGTCACCCGTTAATTATCATGTTTTATATTTGCTGTGTTGAAATGATTAACAAAGCTGCAAAATACTTGTTTGCTTTGCTTTCATTTTTTGCAATGGGTGTGAGATTCATATAACTGATCAACTAATAACCAGCTGGGTGCACCACTGCAGATACCCAGAGGGAGGATTGTGTGCCTTGAAATACATTGAGATGCTTTACTTTAACAAACACTATCATTGATCATTGGACATCTAACATCAAGTATCTTAAGTTGTTAAGTGACTCTTCGGTAAGATTGTTGCTTCCCTTTTAGGCCACTGCTATGAGTCTCGGCAGAAAATAAAATGCTTTAAAAATATTATCAATTGTGCATCACGGCTCAAGAAAGGCAACAGAAATAGTGATGGGACATGCTTACCTTATAGAGTTGAAGAACGTGTTTCTCAAGAATTAGTGTGTATTGGAGTGAGCAAAGTAGTGCATGCAGGTTGGCTACCAAACAGAAGTCCTTGAGTGGCAAAGTTTTTTGATTAATAAATGTAGGGCAACATCTGAGATCCCTTTGTAATGTAACCTGTAACCTGTGCAAAGAGCAACATAGTAAATTAGTAATTGAAGTTAACAAGATTTTTGTTCAGCATAACAAAATGAGATTATGCTGAATTTAAGTCGCGGGCTGAAATAAACCATACCATTTCAGAGGAAGTATACAGTTCCAAATATGTCACACTTGGACAAACCACCAAGAAGAAAATAGATATCATTTCTTCTACCAATAGGCATTATAATATATGTTATATATGAACGCTAGTTCATATAGGACGTAGAGAGGATAACTATTGTCAAGATAGGCTGGGTAATGGTGCCAGGGTTTTTGCCTGACTACTAAAGCATAGGTGAGATTGAAGATGAACAATAGAGGTGAGATTAGAGATAGCAGGGAGGTGAGTTGGGAGATAACTTCATTCTTGTTCATTGCCTCCTTTGAGAGCTGGTTACAGGGATATAAATAGAGGGGCTGGCGTCCAACCCTCCACTCCTCTAGCTGGCGCATGGCCCCTTGGCTCCTTGATTCTAGCCCAACCATTACTCTTCTAATTTCCATTAATCTGGCCTCTTCGGGCTCCTACTTTGCAGCTGGCTGCACATGCACTCCTATTGCAGCAGCCATTAACTACTAATCTCTAACCACCTATTAATTGTAATTGGCCATAGGCTTTGGTGCATGCAGCCAGTCCAGGCTACCCCTCATGACATCTCCCCCTCTCTTGAGGATCAGCTCGTCCTTGAGCTGCACTGCTTGATAGCGGTCTCGAGCTAGGAGGTGCCGACATCGTCCCGGATCCCGTGAGAAGAGCTCAATAGCTAGCTTCAAAATAGAAGCTTTCTTTTCCCAAAGTGTGAGCATGAATCTCTAATCTGACAAGGAGTTGGGAGAAGAGAGAGAGCACGCCCTTCAAAATAGAAGCGGACAATTATTTTTGTTATTTTATAATTTTTTTGTTCATGGTGTCATGCTGACGCAATAAATATTTAAGATTTAATTTAAATCCAAAACAGATTGGATAATGCAAATTTAGCCGGTCTTTCTTACCAAGTAGCAAAAATATCCGTGCGTTGCAATAGGAGTAATATTAATTATTTTTTTATCTAAACTAAAAGAATACATTATCAATATCCAATATAATACAAAAACATTAAAAACAACTGCCAATTAGCTTGGTATATCATCTTCTCTAATGTTTATGCAGTATTATGTCGTGTACGTGCATTGCAACTGTAAATACATGTCGCGTGGTGATTTCAATTACTTGAGTAATTTTGTTCCTTAATATAGTCACATGTGTTAACGTTTGTTTAATTCTTAAATAAATATCCGTTAGTAGATAGATGTAAACTACTAAAAATATATTTTGATAAAATACATTATGTAAATAAAATTAGGAAACAATCAACAACAACCAGAGTTTTTTAATATATGCTTACTGGTTTATTTTAATATAGTTACGTGTGGTATACCGTATGTCATCTTGTAGTTGTTTGTAAATTTTTTGAGCATAGAAATGAAAGATGATTACCATTACCACCTTATTCTACTCCAGGGACAGGGAGTGGTAGAGCACTGGGGCCCTGGGATGGCAAAACAGCAGCGGCCGCACCCTGTTCTTCAAAATCTGCCGAAACATGTCATGCGAGCAGCGGCCACAACCCTTTCTCCACATGCACGACCACAGAATCCGGAGCTGCATCGCCGATCCCGGTGCTTCGTGAAAACCGCACCGGTCGTTTCTTCTCCTTTGTGTTTTCTCAGTGTCTATGGCAGCTGGCCCCGCTGCACCACCGTTGGATCCTTGATCCATCACTCGGAGCAGTTGTGTTTCTTCTCTATGGCTGACGTGCGGGCCCTCCATGACATCAGCGAAGCCTATGCGGCCTGATTCCAAATACTGCATCTCTTTCCCCTTTCATGTGTTTGCGCTCCTCGTACTTGCACTCACTCGCTCATTGTTTATGCTCGCCCACCCACCCTGAGCGTTTTCGCTGCTATGCGCCGCCACCGAGAGTCCTGGCGAAGCCTTGCTAGGTTGTCGTCGTCGGCGTCGCCGCTGGCGGTTGGAGCAGGTAGCTGTTGGGTCGCCGACGCTGCCTTCATCCTCAGGTTGTTGCCGACGATGCTGCTCCGGTCCTCTGCAAGAGTGGTGGCCGTGAGTGGTAGCCGGTAGGAGGCGACGACGACGCTGTGCCAAGTGGAAGCAACTGCGAGCGCAGAGGCGCCCCTGGTCGCGCGCGCTGTTGGAGGTGATGGCACGGGCGCTCTGGCTGGTGAGCACAGAGGCGGCCGCGCAGACGCGATCTCGTCTGATGCGCTCTTCAATTCTTTCGAAGATCTCATCTGATGTGCTCTTCAATTCTTTCTCCAATTTCTTTGATTAAATTCTTCCTCTGATTTCCTCATCGCAAATTTTATAAGCTATGAGCTATTTGTCTTTCCAATTTGGGTTCGGATTTGGATCTTGGAGATGTAAACGATCGATAGAAAAGAGTTTTGTTCCTTTGTTTCTAGTCGTCGTTTGATGCATAGGGATACAGAGAGTTGAGGGACCCTTGTTCTTGTCGATTATTGCAAAAGTTGTAAGAGTCCGTTTGGGTGAGAAGTTCGTTTTTTTTCGGTTTTGCTGGTTGCGGCGGACAGATTTACCCGGCGGAAATTTTCGTAATTATATATCAGGGAGAGAGGTATAGATTATTGGCTGCCGGACGTTATTTTCTTATTACGATGGCCCACCGGCGTGGCGGGCGGAGAAATTTTTATAATTATATATTAAGGAGAGATTGGATCTATTTGTTTATGATGTCATGCTGCTACAATAAATACTTTAGGTTTTGCTTAAATCCAAAACAGATTGGATAATGTAAATTAGCCCCCTGCAAATCTTATCAGTTAGCCCCTGATGGCCTGATGTACCATTTGCAGCGGGGTGGGGGATTTAGGCATCCAAAATTCTGTACCGGCGGCCACCAGGGGGCGCACCGCCGCCGTCGATGTTGGCGACGGTTCGGACCCCTTCCATCGCCGCCGGAGCCAATGCCTCCAGCGAGGACGGTGGCATCGAATATGACGGTGAGCACCCGAACTGCGAGCCAATGCCTTGTTATTGCATTTCATTTCGCTAACTTGCTGGTTTTTTGCACGTGAGGATCCCTCCTGTGCTCAGATAACCGCCACAGCAAAATTATTGTTTTTTATTATGTCTGCGGTAGGATGTGAGTTGTGACCAAATAATCGCGAGATTTCAAATGTAAGATTAGTCCGTCCCACTTGCTAACATAGTAAAGAAAAAAGAAACATCCACCATCCTTAAGAGTCCATACTGAATTTTTCTGAAAGAGAAAACATGACATGTTTAGCAAGTGGCTAGCTGTCAGGATGCCTCCGTCCTGATTTCCGCGTGGGCTGTGTTTAGTTACCCAGAAATCATCTTAAAATTTACTATGTAGAATTCCTAACCCGTTACATCAAAATGCCGGCACATGCATGGAGTACTAAATGTAGATAAAATCAAAAACTAATTATACGGTTTTGTTGTACTTTACGAAATGAATATTTTGAGTCTAGTTACTCAAAGTTAAAGTTTGGATAATTTTTATCAGATACAAACGAAATGCTATAGTGCGCTGAGGTGACACGATGTGACATTTTCTTTTAAAATTCGCGGGAACTAAACACACCCATGGTTGTTAATACGCCCTGCAGCTTAGGTAGAACTTAGAAGACAAAGATGGTTCTTGGAAGCATCCATGGGAATGGGCTACTTCCTGATTTCGGCATGGTTGCTAATGTGAGGAAGCATCCTCAGGGATAAATGAGGCAGGTCAAAGTCAAACGAGGGAACTCGGTTTCATAGCCAGTTTGCAATCATTTTGTTTTCAAGGTACAGGAACCGTTGTGTTCATAAGTAGCGCATGTGATGTGAGTGCGTGACATTGCTCTTGCCACATCTGTGAACGAACACACTAGCTGTACTCAGTTCAAGTCTTCTGGCCAGTTCACGTCATGGAAGGAGCAGCTGTAACCTCATTCTTGTTCTTCTGCTTCTATTTGCTCTACCTCTGCTACCATGCTCGTGTGCTTTCAGGTAGCAGCAGCAGCAGTAACAATGCCACAGATGGCGACAAGGCGGCACTTCTCTCCTTCAAGGCCGTGCTGTCTTCTGGCCAACCCAGCTTGCTGGCTGCCTGGAACAAGTCCGGCCACTACTGCAGCTGGCCTGGAGTTGTTTGCGGCCGTCAGCACCCCGACAGGGTCATCGGCCTACGCTTGGGCTCCTTCAACCTGTCAGGACACATCTCTCCATTCCTGGGAAACCTGTCCTTCCTCCAGAAGCTGGACCTAAGCAACAACCAGCTTGTCGGGCAGGTGCCTCTGGAGATCGGTCGCCTTGGCAGACTCAAGGGCCTGAACTTGAGTGCAAATTTTCTCCATGGAAACATTCCTGCGGCCATGGGGGGATGCACCAGCCTCAAGGTTCTGGATCTGAGCATTAACAGACTCCAAGGTGAGATTTCAGCAGAGATAGGTGCATCACTCAGATTCTTGTCATTGTATGACAACAGATTATCAGGTGTGATACCCCCTACTTTTGGCAATCTCACCTGCCTCCGGCATCTTGATATTGAGGGAAACATGTTGTCAGGAGCCATCCCTTCATCTTTGGGCTTGCTGCCTGGTTTATCATTCATCAACTTGGAGAATAACAACTTAAGTGGGTCAATCCCGGATTCAATTTGGAACATTTGGTCTCTAACAGCATTCTCTGTCGAAAACAATTCTCTGAGTGGAACAATACCTCCAGGTGCGTTCAATGCTCTTCGCCGCCTCGAGACTATAATATTGAGCAATAACCAGCTTCATGGCTATATTCCTGCTTCAATAATGCTTCCAAGATACAGAAGCTTCAGTTCAGCGATAACTCTTTCAGTGGTGCTGTTCCTTTGGAGGTTGGAACTTTAGGAAATGTCTACTGGTTGCAGCTCTCTGCAAATTTGCTTGAAGCTAAAGAGCTCAAAGACTAGGAATTCCTCACAGCATTAGCGAATTCCTCACGATTACAATTTTTGCTGTTGGGTGAATGCAAATTTGGTGGAGCACTTCCTGACTCGCTCTCCAATCTTTCCAGTTCTCTAGAATTTATCTCCATTGAGCACAATGAAATTGTGGGTAGCATTCCAAGAGATATAGGTAACCTCCTGAATTTACAATTTCTCAATCTTGCTTACAACTCCCTGACAGGTGGTCTTCCATCTTCCTTCACTTTGCTTAAAAACCTGCAATATTTCTCTGTATTAAGCAACAAATTAAGTGGGTTGGTCCCATTGGCCATTGGAAACCTTACAGAATTAAGTCAATTGGAACTCATACAGAATAGCTTCAGCGGCAGGATACCAGTCACAATTGGAAACCTGACGAAGTTGGTGGAACTAGGTCTTTCAAGTAATAATTTTACAGGCCCCATTCCTACTGAAATATTCAACATTCACACACATTATAATTTTGGATGTATCCTACAACAACTTGGAGGGATCAATACCACAAGAAATTGGAAAATTGATCAATCTTGTTGAATTCCGTGCAGCATTAACAAATTGTCACGCGAAATCCCTAGCAGCCTTGGTGAATGCCAGCTTCTCCAGAATCTCTATCTACAGAATAACATGTTCAGTGGTCAGTGGAGGTATTGTTGGATTTATAATTATGAGTATTATTAATTATACCAGATTGGAATTTCAAAGGTCGTTGATTTGACTTATATGATGAGAATTATTCTACTTAATTTGAGAAGTCAAGAAAAGGACCAAGGCATGCCACACGCGCGCGCCGTCGCCGGCCGGGGCGTGGGCGTGGGCCTGGCGAGGCAGGCAGGCTGCGTGACATGACGTGTTAAATTTTTAGCACTCACTCGCCATGATGACAGGAGTTACAACTTTGATTTGATCTCTCCGAATGCCTGACTTTTGGACTGCCCGAGACCTTTCTCCTCCTCCTCTCCCTTACTGGCCGCACAGGATAAGAGAGACTCCTGTCTCTTCAGTACGGACACAAGAAAATACACCAAAAATACAACTCCAGCCGCAACGAAGGACATCTCCATCTCGTGACTCCGCGCGCACAGAGAAGCGAGAGGGCAGGTGCCTCCGAAGCCCTTGCCGTTCGAGACCTTGCACGGGGATCGGCAATTAGGTTTTAAGGGAGCGTCTACGCATCTGTCCAATTCACCGCCGCCATTCGTCGTCTTCATCGACCTCTCGGGGACGTTACAGTCATGTTTCATATATCTCTGCCTATTTGTTTTGGTAGTTCTGATACTTTGTTTCACATGATGTTCAGTATATGTTTTATGTTTATATGTACAGAATATATATATGTTTTACATATTTTTTGTTCACATGTTCATCGTAGTTATGAATGTGTGTTATGTCATATTTTCTTTTATCAACAATCTTATTTATGTCATCATCATAATGTTAATTTATGAAATTAAAATGACATAAAAAATGTCTTATTGTCTAACAATCCAAAAACCTAATTATAGGCTATTTTTTGTCAGAAGTTTTGCTGCTGTGTTAAAGCCCGATCCTTTTGATGATAAAAACTTCTTGATATGGAAAGCTAAGATGGAACTGTGGCTAACTGCGATGTATTGTTATCATGCCGCTGAGGGCAAGCCTCATAACTTACCTCCTGCGGATGAGGCTAAGTTTAAGGTTGATGACAATCTCTTTCGAGATGCAGTGATTAGCGCACTTGATAAAAAATTTTAGAAAAGCTATATCATTTATCCTACAGGGAAAGAGCTGTGGGATGCACTTGTTAGAAACTTTGGAGTTACTGATGCTGGTAGTGAGCTGTAGCTCATAGAGCAGCCGTATGACTATAAAATGGTTGAGAACCGATCTATAGTGGAATAGGCTCATGAGATTCAGGCACTAGCTAAGGAATTTAAACTTTTTTCTTGTCTTTTACCTGACAAGTTTGTGGCTGGAGGTATAATCTTCAAGTTGCCACCTTGAAAGGAGTTTGCTATCTCCCTTAAACATAAGAGACAGGAGTTCAATGTGGAAGACCTCATTGGTCCTCTTGATGTTGAAAAGAGGGCTAGAGCAAAGGACAATGGAAAGGGTGTTGAGATCTCTATTGCTAATGTGGTGCAGAAGAGAAACTTTCGCAAGTTGAACAAGAAGAAAAACCAGAATAAGCAAGAGAACGCAAATAAGCCTATTCAAATAGCACAGTTTAAAAAGAAGAGAAACAACAACAACAAAGGAAAGGGAGGATGCTTTGTCTGTGGCAGTGATCAGCATTGGGCAAGAGAGTGCCCTGATCACAAGTTCACGCAGGACAAGAAATCAGCAAATGTTGTGACTACTGAAACTGGAGATGGAACATCAGGGTATGGTACTTCTTTATCATTTGTTCTTTCAGTTTGTAATTCACCTGAGTGGTAGATGGATAGTGGTGCAAATATGTGTGCTGATGTTTCTTTGTTTTTTTCCTACCAGGACGGGAGGTCTGACGCATTGTTGATGGGCAATGGGTCGCGTGCTCATGTTCGTGGTGTTGGTACGGTCATTCTGAAGTTTACTTCGGGGAAGACGGTGCCATTGAAGAGCATGCAGCATGTGCCATCTATCAAGAAGAATCTTGTTAGTGCGTCTATACTATGTTGAGATGGCTATAGAGTTGTTCTTGAGTCAAATAAATGTGTTGTGTCGAAACATGGTTCTTTTGTTGGTAAAGAATATGATTGCGGAAGCTTATTCTGCTTATCTTTGCATGATGTGTGTAATAAGATGGTGAATTCTGTTAATATTTCTGATGAGTCAGATTTATGACATTCACGCTTTTGTCATGCAAGTTTTGGCTGTCTTATGCAGTTGGCAAATCTGAATTTAATTCTTAAATTTAACTTGGTTAAAAAGTCTAAGTGTCAAGTGTGTATTGAATCAAAACAACCCCGCAAGCCACACAAGGCTGCTGAGGCGAGGAATTTGGCACCTCTAGAACTTGTTAATTCTGATCTGTATGAGATGAATAGAATTTTAACCAAAGATGGTAAAAGATATTTCCTCACTTTTATAGATGACTTTACACGTTTTTCCTATGTGTATCTCTTAAAAACTAACGATGAAGCGTTTAATTATTTTAAGGCCTATAAAGCTGAAGTTGAGAACCAACTTAAAAGAAAAATAAAACGGTTAAGGTCTGATCGAGGTGGAGAATATTTCTCTAATGATTTCGATAATTTCTGTGTGGAACATGGTATTGTTCATGAGAGGACACCTCCATTCTCACCACAATGTAATGGGATTGCTGAACGAAAAAACCGCACATTAACAGAGTTGGTGAATGCCATGTTAATCACTGCGGGATTATCTAAGGAATGGTGCGGTGTGGCATTATTGACAGCATGTCATGTCCTGAACAGGGTTCCTATGAAAGATAAAGAAATTACACCATTTGAGGAATGAGAGAAGAGAAGAGTAAATCTCTCATATTTGCGCACTTGGAGTTGCTTGGCTAAAGTGAATGTGCCAATCAACAAGAAGCGTAAACTTGGGCCTAAAACTATTGATTGTGTATTTCTTGGTTATTTCTTTCACAGCATAGGGTATATGTTCTTAATTATAAAAACTAATGTGCCTAATATGTATGTTGATACTATCATGGAATCAAGAGACGCTATTTTTTAGAATGAGTTTTTCATGAAGGATACACCAAGTGAAATAAGTCATGAGACTATAATTCCTCATGAGCAAGAACTATCAATTTCTATAGATCATGCTGAGGATTCTCATATGCACATCCCTGAGGAGGATGACACTATAGTCACTCGCAAGAGCAAGAGACAGAGGGTTGTAAAATCCTTTGGCGATGACTTTATAGTGTACCTTATGGAAGACACACCATCCACCATTAGAGAGGCATATTCCTCTCCTGATGCTGACTTGTGGAAGGAAGCAGTAAAGAGTGAGATGGATTCTATTATGCCTAATGAAACTTGGGAGGTCGTTGACCATCCTTATGGATGTCAACCTATAGGTTGCAAGTGGATCTTCAAGAAAAAGCTTAGGCCTGATGGTACAATTGAGAGGTACAAGGCAAGGCTTGTGGCCGAAGGATATACCCAGAAAGAGGGTGAAGATTTCTTTGACACCTATTCACCAGTTGCTCGTTTGACTACGATTTGCACATTGATTGCAGTGGCAGCCTCGTATGGTCTTATCATTCATCAGATGGATGTAAAGACAGCTTTCCTGAATGAAGAGTTGGATGAGGAGATCTATATGGATCAGCCAGAAGGCTTCATTGCGAATGGTCAAGAGAACAAGGTGTGTAGGTTGTTAAAATCATGATATGGCCTAAAGCAAGCACTTAAGCAATGGCATGAAAAGTTTGATAATACTCTCACTGCTGCTGACTTTGCTGTGAATGAAGCAGACACGTGTGTGTATTATAGATATGGTGGGGGTGAGGCTGTGATGTTGTGCCTTTATGTTGATGACATCCTAATCTTTGTATCAAATCTCAATGTGATTGAGGAAGTTAAGAATCTTTTGTTGAGCAATTTCGAAATGAAAGATTTGGGAGAAGTTGATGTCATTCTAAACATTAAGCTTATTAAAGAAGGTGATGGTGGGGAAACTTTGTTACAATCCCATTATGTGGAAAAGGTATTAAGTCATTTTGGTTTTAGTGAATGTGATCCTACTCCCACACCTTATAACCCTAGCGTGTTATTGAGGAAAAATCGAAGAATAGCAAGGGATCAATTGACATACTCCCAGATCATTGGCTCGCTCATGTATCTTGCAATTGCAACAAGGCCTGACATATCATATGCTGTGAGCAAATTGAGCCGGTTTGTTTCAAATCTGGGGGATGATCACTAGCGTGCTCTTGAGAGAGTGTTGCGCTATCTTAAAGGTACCATGACATATGGTATTCGTTATACTGGACACCCTAGAGTGCTGGAAGGTTACAGTGATGCCAACTGGATCTCTGATGCTGATGAGCTTTATGCCACGAACGGATATGTGTTCTTGCTTGGAGGTGGCGCTGTTTCATGGAAGTCTTGCAAGCGGACTATCTTAATGAAGTCTACAATGAAAGCAGAGCTCACGGCATTAGACACTGTTGGGGCTGAGGCCGAGTGGCTACGAGAATTTCTATTGGATTTATCGGTAGTTGAAAACCGATACTGGCCATTTCCATGAATTGTGACAACCAAACTGTGATTACAAAGGTCAACAGTTCTAGGAATAACTTGAAGTCTACAAGGAATGTTAAGAGAAGATTAAAATCTATCAGAAAGTTGAAAACCTCCGGAGTTATAAGGGTGGATTATGTCCACACATCGAATAATCTAGCAGATCAATTCACGAAGGGTCTGTCACGCTATGTGATAGCAAGTGCATCGAGAGAAATGGGTATGAGACCCATGTGAAATCTACTGTGGTGGTAACCAACTCTATGTGATCGGAGATCCTGTGAAGTAGAGTGGTAAAATAAGCTAGTAGTAGATTGAGAGGAAAGATCCCTTTCTTGACTCATTTTTTATACACATCTTTTCTATCTGTAAGACAGGATGGTATTTACCTTAATATATTCTAAGAGTCTTATAAAGGTGAGATGTTGTCCTACAGAACATCTTTTGAGCAGTACACCTACATGAGTCAGAATGCTAGTCATAGTCTATGGGACTTGGGTAATCCCTAAATACTCATGAAAGGCACAGAAGTGTGACTTATATGCTTTAAAACAGCGGGGATGCCTTTTACAGCCTAGTATTAGCAAACAACTTGAGTGAATCTCTTCTTACACAAAACTGTCAATTCAAGGCATAGTTCATTGTTCAGTTGTGGCTGAGTAAAACTCTTGCTCTAGGTGCATGTTTAACTTAACAGTCTCCATCGAAACACTGGTATATTAAAGGATTATGGTTCTGGAACTTCACAGTTACAAACCCTAGAGTTTGGTGGGGATTGTTGGATTTATTATGGGCTAGGCCCATTTATATAATTCAATAAATCAATAAACTCTATGGTTTATAATTGTGGGTATTATTAATTATACCGGATTGGAATTTCAAAGGTCGTTCTTGACTTATATGATGTGAATTATTCCACTTAATTTGAGAAGTCAAGAAAAGGACCAAGGCATGCCACACGCGCGCGTGCCGCCGCCGCCGCTGGCCGGGCCATGGGCGTGGGCGTGGGCGTGGGCGAGGCGAGGCGAGGCGAGGCAGGCAGGCAGGCGACGTGCGCGACGTGTTAAATTTTTAGCACTCACTCACCATGATGATGGGAGTTACAACTTTGAGTTGATCCCTCCGAATGCCTGTCTCTTGGACTGCCCGAGACCTTTCTCCTCCTCCTCTCCCTTCCTGGCCGCACGGGATAAGAGAGACTCCTGTCTCTTCGGTACATACACGAGAAAACACATCAGAAACACAACTCCAGTCGCAACGTAGGACATCTCCATCTCGTGACTCCGCGCGCATGGAGGCGAGAGGGCAGGTGCCTCCGAAGCCCTTGCCGTTCATGACCTTGCACGGGGATCGGCAATTAGGTTTTTGGGGAGCGTCTACACGACTGCCCAATTCACCGCCGCCGTTCGTCGTCTGCTTCATCGACCTCTCGGGGACTTCGTCTTCATCTTCTTCCTGGATGAGAGATCGTCTTCATCTTCTCTAACGACATGGCGCTGGAGACGGGACAAGGATCGGGATCATCGGAGCGCATGGGAGGGTATGAACTGTTCATCTTCTCACTTTTTTACATTTCTCAAAGCATGCTTGTTTCAACAGTTCATCTATGTCGTTTCATATATTGCTCTGAGTTTGTTTCATCAATTCTGTCATATCGTTTCATGAGATACCTGTTGTCTGTCCCAGCTAGTAATATGTTCTGCATGTCTGTTTCTGTTTTACAGTCATGTTGTTTCATATGTCTCTGCCTATTTGTTTCAGTAGTTCTGATACTTTGTTTCACATGTTGTTCAATATATGTTTTATGTTTATATGTACAGAATATATATATGCTTTACATGTTTCTTGTTCACATGTTCATCGTGGTTATGAACGTGTGTTATGCCATGTTTTATTTTATCAACAGTCTTACTTATGTCATCATCATAATGTTAATTTATGGAATTAAAATGACACGAAAAATGCCTTATTGTCTAACAGGTATGCCGTCACTCCTGACTCCTGAGTCAAATGAAAGGTCTGCAAATTAATGACATCTCAAGCAACAACTTATCCGGCGAAATACCAGCATTCTTTGGTACCTTTAAAACACTCGATTACCTAAACATATCATTCAATAGCTTTTCTGGGGAACTGCCAATAATTGGTGTCTTTTCAAATTCTTCTGCCATCTCAATCCAAGGCAATAGCAAATTCTGTGGAGGCATACCAGATCTGCATTTACCTGCTTGTTCCTTACATCTAGAAAACAAAAGGCATAAGTTTGTCATTATTGCTATTGTTCTCTCTTGTTGCAACAATTTTCATCATTGCATTACTCTTTGTTCTTCTCACCCGGCACAAGAGAAGAAAAACAACAGCCCCACCACCAACGTTCATTGAAGGTCACCCACTGATCTCTTACTCACAGTTGGTAAAAGCGCTGCGAAACCTGCGACACCGGAACCTTGTCAAGATAGTTACAGCTTGCTCGGACATTGATAATAATGGGAATGACTTCAAAGCAATTGTCTACGATTTCATGCCCAGCGGCAGTTTGGAAGGTTGGCTACATGCTGATACCGATGGGCAAACAGAGCCTAAGTTCTTGAGTCTGCTTGAAAGAGTTAGCATACTACTTGATGTCGCTTTCGCGTTAGATTACCTTCACTGCAATGGTCCTGCAGCTGTTGTACATTGTGATCTCAAGTCGAGCAATGTGCTCTTGGATGCTGATATGGTAGCCCATGTTGGAGATTTTGGACTAGCTAAGATTGTCTTCGAGGAAAGCTCAATGAGTTCGGTGGGAGTTAAAGGCACAATTGGTTACACAGCCCCAGGTTAGTCCATCTGACAGCTATCCTGCTCCATGTTTAATTTTTTTTGTCTTTATTGCTCCCTAGTTCTTTACCAAATAGTTGCCTCTATTCATATATGACCTTACATCAAAGTTTGAACTATGTACTTGTCATGACAAAGCTACTCTAAACTCTAAACGTTTCCAAATGTCTCTTGGAGCAAAGTATGGTGCCGGAAACATGGTGTCAACACATGGAGACGTTTACAGCTACGGAATCCTTGTGCTGGAACTGGTAACCGGGAAGAGGCCCACCGATGGCAGCTCCACCCAAGGGCTGAGCCTCCGCGAGTATGTCCAGCTAGGCCTACATGCCAGTGGCAGCAGAGTGCTGGATGTTGTGGACACCCAGCTCTCTTTGGGCCGGGAGGATGAGCTCCAGACCGACTTCGTGGTTTTGCTGCTGAGGCTTGGAGTGTCCTGCTCTCATGAGATGCCATCGAGTAGGATGGCGACTGGTGACATTGTCAGAGAACTGCGTGGAATCAAAGAGTCTCTCGTGTGGGGAATAAGCTAGGGAGTACAGAACATCATGAAGCAAGGTGACCCATGTCCTTTACAGAAACTGAAGCGGACATTAGTTTTGTTGAGAATTAATGGGTATTAGCAGGTTTCAATTGTGAATTTGTGCTCTTGTCTTGAGTATACAGAACATAGATACTCTTGTTAAAATGCATGGCGTCTGTATCGTTTTTCTTTCTAGTTAATCTCCTGGATTCCTCTGGGCTGCATTAAAAAGCTCCTACCATTTCTCCTGATGTTCATGTGACAGACTGGCTACCTATTTGTGATAACATTTTGGAAAAGGCTTGATGGCTGGAAAGGAAACTTCCTCAGTTTAGGTGGTAGATTGGTTCTGATCAACTAGGTGTCTCAGCAGTTTGCCAGCATATGCAATGTCCATGTCTTGGCTTCCTGTGTCAGTCATTAACAAAATGGACACAGCTAGAAAAAGATTTTTTTTGGCAGGGGGGAGTTTGAAAGAAGAAGTACCACCTGATTAAATGGACCAGGATTACAAAACCAAAAGACAAAGGAGGGCTTGGTATTAAAGATTTAAGGAAAATGAACAACAGCCTACTGTGTAGGTGGTGGTAGAAAGCTGAAAATGGTGAGGGTATTTGGCAGGACATTATTAGGAAGAAATACATGAAAAAGGGGATCACTGCTTTATTCACTAAAAACAATAAGAACTCTCCTATGTGGAATGACCTTTTAAAAGTAAGACAAGTCTACTTAAAAGGAAGATCAATAGTAGTGGGCAATGGTAGAAATATCAGCTTTTGGCATGATAGATGGTGTGGGCTTGTCTCTTTGGCAGACAGGTTCTGTATTACTTCCCGACCGTGACTTTCCCTACGGAGTCCACGCCGTGGAAGGAAAGCCGACACAATCACCGCGCACGTCAGTCTCTATTACTTCCCGATCCTTTCCTTCTAGAACTCACGTACATCCCGATCCCTCAGCGCAATCCCGCGATCGTCCAGAAGGAAACAACACCCCGCAGCACGATCGGTGATCGCGGCGCCTGCCCCCGGTCTCGCCCTCCCATCCGTCGCACCTGCCCTGAGGCTGCGATCGCCCTCCCCGCGGCATCTATATGCGTTGCGGTCGTCGTCTCGCTGCACAGCGACGAGATAGGGTTTGGGTCACCGGGCCGCCGCCTTCGTGGCTTTTGAGGCCGGCGAGCGGCAGCGAAAGCCGGCAGGCAAAGCACATCCTTCACCCCTAGCCCGACACGCACGCTCGCCCGGCCGCATGCCCGTGTGCCCTTTCCCTCGCTTGTCGTGCGCCACAGCGCCCGCGAAAGGCCGCGCCGTTGGGGCCGGGATCATCCACGACGACCTCATCACCGAATCCACGACGACCGCGCCGCCGCGACCAACCCCGCCCATCCTCCATCTACACCACCGTCGCCCATCCCCGACTCGGCTGAGCCGCCACCACAGGTTCATGCCATATATGCTGTACCGACTGCCGAGGTGAGACGTAAGTTCATTTGCAGCTGTCGCCGATTCAGCAAATGGATTGCAGTGGTCTCTCGCAACGAGGCACGCAGGCTGTGCCGTGGTGAGGTGTCCATTTCATTTGCTGGATACACGAGTTCTTGTGATTTCACCCGGATTTGCTGCGTTTGATGATGTCTGCAGGACTGTTATGGCTCCTGAGGCACCCAAGGGCGAGCAGCTGGCAGGTTACTTAATGTGTTGCTGCACCTCTTGCGTGAGAGTCTTGAGTAAGTTTAGAACTGAATAATTGTCTGCTAACTGGCTAGGACAAAAATATTAGATATATGGGGTTTTAGTGTCAGGTGATTAGTATTTTTCTTTTGGTTTCATGCATATTTCATTTTGTTGCATATATTTCTGTTTTTTTATTGAAGAGGCTGTTGTGCCGAACAAAAGGGATGTTGCCTGTGCTGGTGATACATTGACAAATATTCTGGAGGTGATATCAGTGATAACTAGGAAGCATCAGTCAAGGTACTCGATCTATCTCGATGTTTGGTTGCATCTGATTTTGTAAAATAATGCAGAAGTGTGCTCTGATTTTGCGATGGAGAACCTACAAGTATCTGTGCTAGAAACTGGTAGAAGTTAAGCATGTCCAATTGGTACAAGTTATGCATGTTGAAGCCCAATTAGTCTTAGTTGTTCGAACTGTCGAAGCTAAGCATCATTGACAATGGTCAGCTTTGAGGCAAGTGTGCAGGTTTGGAGTAGTTAATTAATGTGAATTTCCTTATATTATTCAGCCTAACAAAATATCTTTGCATAATATTGTTTATATAGTTGGTACTCGAGTTGCAAGACAATGCAGTAACATGCATAAACCATTGTCAGACAGTGAACAACTGCTGATCAGAATACATGATGCATCTCGTAATTGTTCAAATCCTTTTCTATTGGATAATCTTTGCATGCAAGTTATAAGCCTTTTTATTACCAGCTTGTGGTAGATGAATAAAAGATTAAGGGGAAATAGAAAATCAATTCTTGTGGTCAGTTTAATAGGTTATTTCAATGGGATCATTTAAGTATGGAAGTCTGTTTGTATCAATTCAGTGGATTTCATTGATACTGTTAAGATTAAATTACCAATCTTTCATTATACTCTGGTCATCGAGCATTATGATTGTTTTCTAGCGAAAGCTGAATTTTGGCCTATGATTCACATCAGTTGTATGATATTTATCGTGTGGGTTTTTATTTAACAGAAACACTTGCTTGATAAGTAAATATCTCCATTTAGCTCTTCGCGTCATCAATTGATAAAGGGAAGTGGTGATCCAGACTTAAGTGATCTACATAGGACAAGTTTTTGTTTTTCACCCATTTTTCTGCCTTTTTTGTGCACACTGGTCCTTTTTTTCTCAAGATCTAATCTAAGTTGTAAAATTTAACTTCATCTCATGCAGTATCCTCGCAAGGAAGCATAAAAAAATATTAGTTTCTACAGCGAATCTAGATGTGTTACTACTACTAACATTTCTCTTGATTCTAAATAGCAACTGTAGCGATATACTATATGTAAATCTCCTTACAATGTTTATATCCTGGTCTTGTGCAGAATGTTTCTTATTTGCATTTCATCTATCATGATTATGATAGCTGTAGAAACTGAACAGCTCTTATCTTTGCTATTCTATTGGTGAGAACTGTAGTTTTTCCTTGTAAATTTTATCATTAGAAATCAATTTTCATAGGTCTCATAGTTTAAACTATAGTATGACCAACATGAAATTCAGTGTATGCAATTGAGATAGCTTATATTTTAATACTGAACATGCTCTTCTGTTGCTTACAATCTCCATTGATCGTTAACTTGCAATCTCCTTTTGATACAAAACTCACTTCAGTGGGTGATAAGAGCGTTGAGCTGGTCAAAGCAGCCATTGTTGTAGCTGACATCAATAAATTTAACTATTGCTATTTTGGCAGCTGTAGTGGGTGATAAGAGCGTTGAGCTGGTCAAAGCAGCTATTGTTGTAGCTGACATCAATAAATTTAACTGTTGCTATTTTGGCAGCTGTGGTCCGCAAAATGATAGACATTACTGGGGTGGTGTCACCAATTCGTTGGAGAGCTCAGAGGTGACCTTGCTCACATGTGGAGGAATGCCGGGAAGTGCCACCAGTAAACGCAATGTTGGATACATTTATGCCGAATACATCCCTATTGGCTGCACAGAAGACGTAACCGAATGCCCTGGCTCTCGGAGAAACGTATTCCAGGCGGAAAAAAAAACCTGTACCTCCATCACCTTGGGACAGCTGTTTACGCCCCAAAGATCGCAGAATGGAAGAGGTAGGAAGAGGAGGCGAGGGTTTGTAAGGAACACTAGGTGCTCATCAAACCACTACACTTACTAAGAATTAGAAAATATTAAGGCAAAAAAAATTGTTGAACTGCAGAGACCAATATACATCCTCAACGTGATAGCCCAACTGGTGAATCGACGATATGATGTTTGCCGCCTTAGTCCCAGAATAGGAATTGTACTCCACTCCCTTATAGACTTCCCTGCGCAATCAGACAAGATTTGATGCACGTCAGCTATGTTAGGAACAGAGTACGAAGAAGAGAAGGTGTGTGATTAACAAACAGGTCTCACAGAGCTGTTTTTCTTTTTTTTGGCATATGAAGACATCAGTAAAAATGCGGTGTAAAACGTCAGCACGTGTGTATGCTTGTGACCATGGAAGTTGATGATGTTAACCGTGATCTATAGATTTTGGTTTTGGTCGATTTTCCATCCGAGATCATTTAAAATTTTGGTTTTTTAAAATTGAAAACTTGAGATAGAAAATTAAGAATATAAATGATTTTTAATGAAAAAGTTATCAACTATAAAGTTGTTGTTCTCATATATCTTAAATTTAGTTTTGGTTTATTTTTTATTCGAGGTCGTTTGAAAATTTTGGTTTTTGAAATAAAAATGTGCTCTTCAAACAAAATTTTGGGATCATAAATGGTTTGAAATGAAAAGTCATCAACTACAAAGTTGTAGATATCCTCTAGATCATAAATGGTTGATAAGACGATGCCGCGGTAATAGTTTTCAAGGCGGTTGGTGACACGAAGCGGCAGTGATAGTTCTCATCACCAACACTTCGTATTATGAACCCTTGGTGATAGTTGTCATAAACGCTTTTAATGATTTCAGCAGTGACAGTAGCCTCGGTGATACGTAAATCTGTATAGTGTTAGGGATATGTATACCTATGTTGTCTATTTGGTTGGATGGATGGTGAGTCATTTTTTTTGTTTGGTTTGATGGATGAGCATGGATGGGATGAGAATAACTAAATAATTATATTTATATTATTTGAAAATAACAACTAATTAATTATACACCAAATTATTATACACTGAAACTAATATTATCATGATAATCACTAATTATAAATAAAATGTGTTAGTTAGCACCATTATTAGACCAATTAGCATACAAAACATGTACTAATTAACATATTGGTTATTATCAAAGTTAATATTAACATCATAATTACTAAGTAGTAATATAACATACTATATAATCCTTAATTATTTACTAATTGCAACAATTAGAAAATATGGATGAGCTTGCCAGACAATTTTGGTGCACCATCTAAGAGAATATTCCCCTGTTAGGGATATGCAGATCCAGCTCGCTCGTGCACCAAATACCTTTTGTCCATTGATAACACCTTTTGTCCATTGATCACCATCTT
The DNA here is from genome assembly GCA_023333625.1 of Bothriochloa decipiens. Classification (NCBI taxonomy): domain Eukaryota; kingdom Viridiplantae; phylum Streptophyta; class Magnoliopsida; order Poales; family Poaceae; genus Bothriochloa; species Bothriochloa decipiens. The sequence continues at coordinate 18,968,796 of CM041633.1, forward strand.
CCAGGGATACCAATGAACCAAACCCACCTTAATTTCTTATTAACTGGATTGTTGCTAGGAAGTTTATCTATGGAGATTATGATGCATATTATGTTTATGCATGCCGTTGCACATGCAATGTACAACTTCAGAATTATGATAAAGATAATCAAGAGAATTTAAGATTAGTTGCTAGGGTGGCTGCTGTAATGCATCAATGATGATTCTTAATCCTTGAAAATGAATGTTATCGGTATATTATTATTTGGTCAGGTGAGTGTGCCTGTAAAACCTCCTGTTTATGAATGGAATGTAATAAGCCTGCTGGGAGGATTCTTTTATTAGGAAAATAGAGTTTCCACTAACCAGTGGCTAGCTCTACGGGGATTTTTTTAAATTTAATTCTTTTCTAATAAAAAAAATAAAAAAACTGCTTGAAACATAATTTCGTCCCGTATCCTCTTTGGTCGCGCCAAAATATTTGGCACGACCAAAATACTATGTCGCACTAAATATTTTGACGTGACAAGCATTATGTAACGTCCCGCCTCCTCGAGGCCGGGCATGCTTACATCTGGCCGCTTATCTAGGACATAGACTGCCCTCACAGACCAACACTAGTCTTTTCTGCGCAATTTGTCCTCACTCGTGCGCATCCGGAAAGATTTCCCGGTCGGTCACCCATTCCTAAATTGCTACAGGCCAAGCACGCTTAACCTCAGAGTTCTTTAGTGATGGGCTTCCGAAAAAGAAGTTGCAACTTGTTGGTACGAGTATCCTATTAATCCTATTAAGCCCTGGGCCGGGGTGTTACACATTACACTGTGGCAAAGAGGTTGACCGGGGCCACATTGGGTCCCACCTCATCGCGCTACAGGCATTGGCGCGACAGGCTTGTCACGCCAAATCATTTGGCATGATAAATTTATCTACGAATTAGTCACTTAGATAAATTTTTACTATGGTATAGCCACTTAGATTTTTTCTATCCCTTAGGCATAACCAATTTTGACATTTTATCATGATGTACTAATTTATGGTAAAATTTTGTCAATTTTGTCTATGAAATGGATATCCAAAAATTTTAAGACTCCCTGTCACGCCAAATGATTTGGCGCGACAAGCCTGTCACGTCAATGCATGTGGTGCGACGGGGTGGAACCCACGGTGGCCCCGGTCAAGTCCCTTGCCACGGTGTCCCCTTCGGTCGCGCCAAAACATTTGACGCGACACAGTGCTTTGGTCGCGCCAAATGTTTTGACGCGACCAAAGGGGATACGGGGTGAAATTATGATTCAAACAGGGTTTATTTTATTTTTTATTAAAAAAGGATTAAATTTAAAAAAAATCCGCTATACAGAGACCCCCAGAGATCAAATAGTTACATAATCGATTACTTGGTTCATGCAGACCTCTGAACCAGAGCGTACTACGCTCGCCCCAATGAGCATCAAAGCTATCAGCCACTTTGTTGCATGATCGAGGACATGCTCGGACCGACCACACACTAAACAAAGGAATGGTGCATGATTTCTCTGATCTGGCGAAAAAGGTGGCCTACTCTGGTGTACGTTTGATTTCAGCCATCTCTCAAAATTTGTTGCACCAGTCTCCACGACAATTATGGTCATTCCCAATTGTGCCACCTTTTGAAAGCTCTTTAGAGAAGCAAGAGCTTCAACAAGTGTTGGACTTGTAGCATGCTACAGTGTCTAGGTGGCCACATCCCCATTCCAAAAAGAATCCCAGTATTATCTCTTGCAACAAAGCCCCACCCGCCCTTTCCTGTTCTGGGCTTCTGGCCTAGGAGGATGCATCAAAATAAATGTTGATGTTGTTCTCATTTCTATAACTTCTTTGGTATTTTTCCTGCTTCCTTATTTAACTTTTCAAATTCAGTTTCATAAAAAGTTATGAGTGGGCTAATCTTTGCGTGATGGCCACATGCAAACCGCATGCATTATTTCCTATGTCACACAAAGTTGTTTAATATCAAATTAAAGATCTCGTTGAGTACTACAACTTCAATATTGGTACCTCCATTCGACATTGTCAACCATCTCAAGTTTGAAACTTATAAGAATATTTGGACTAACGGCTTGATGCAAAGTTTAATTTGTAATAACTCATCTTGCTAGCTTGTTGATCACCACACTGCAGTGGACTATGCAATAACCTCTCACTTATTAGAAGCTAGGATATTAATATATTACCTTTTCTTAAAAACATACAACTTATTAGGACAACTCACTCTTAAGTTAAGTAGTTATACCATGCTATAACTTTAATGCATAAGTTTGGATGAAGTTATTAGCATTTTTTGGGGACGAAAGAAGAATTATATTATATTATAGATATGTACATCAAGATATTACAAGCACCATAGGTTACAATAAAGTACCCACGCTGTGAAAAGCACAACTCAAGACCTAACCTGTTAAATGCTTTGTAGTATGGATGACACTCGGCAACGAAAGACGGCCTGAGAACAAACGCCCAACGTGTTGGCAATATGCCGTAGATGTAATCATAGAGATGATGATATTCTGATTGTATTCATGACATATTATGTGTTCATTGAATATCCATTAAAGACAACTTGTATAGATTGTCAATTATGTGAATTATTTATGAAACTCTTTTACTTGTATGGTTATTCGAATGTTGACCATGATTAAAGTTCGTGTGAGGATACACATGAATGTTAGATCAACACATGTATTAGTTGATGACTATGTTTCACAAGTCATAGACATGGAGATGTCAAACTAATAATGTGTGAACATGTGTGACATGGGGCTAGACTAACCCAACGTGAGATGTTCTTACATAATCTCTTTACGCATCATGTACGTTCTGACCTGAGATTGTTGTATGCACTTAAGATGATTGTTGTATTCACTCAAGATGTGAACTGACCTACTTAGAGATTGTCAAACGCTACTCTGTAACTGGGTAGTTATAAAAGTGATCTCCAGGTTTGTCGAAAATATGCTGTGAGACATAGATAATCAAGATAAAATTTGCCCCTCTCTATGTGAGAGAGATATCACTGGATCACTCGAATGATCGGATCAATAAATGCATAGCCGTGCTTGAGTTAATTGTTAACCCACGAGTTGGACCAAATATCATGTGGCAAGGGAATAACATGTATGTTGTTTGTGTGGTTTGTCTGATACGATCTTTGCATGCGCATACGAGTTGTCACGCCTTGTTAGAGGCTGCTGTCAGCTATTGGGTCGCACGCTTAAGGGGCCAGAAGTCTAATTTGGGTTGGACCCAAATTAGACAAGGCTTAGGGTTACTAATGGGCTTCCAACTCTGAAGCACATTAGGAACGCCTATATAAGCAAGGCGGGTGTGCGGCCAGACCTAAACCACGCCTTTTGGCTGCCGTCGTCACCCCTCACGCTCACGTCAATTGCTCTTTATGGACCTAGCAATCAGGAGGCGCATCGCTTCCTCCCCGTACGTGTGGGATACCTCGGAGGTGCTGCATCTGGAGCACAAGGACAAACCGCACGGGAAGGACGAACCGCAAGAAGGGCGGACTGCCTGACGGACGACCACGCAACTGCACGACACTGCTGCGACGTGTACGACTACATCGAGTCACTTCTGCTGCACCTACGCGTCTAGCGGTAATCCTGTAACCTGTAACTAGCAGTAGATCCTGGTTTGCAATGTCAAAAATTTTTGTTTTCCGGCTAGCGTAGCATCCTTATAACTCTACACAGCGAACGATGGCCAACATTCATGTAGGCGAAATTGAGGATCTTCTTCTTCTGTTTTGATGTCTTTCTTCTTCTTTCTGTCACCGAAGAATGAGAAAGACTGATCTATAAATTGTTCGCACTAGTTCTTCATTGTGGCCAGATCTAACCACAGCAAAACGGAGAAGAGACCGGAGAAAATTATTCCATGGCAGCAATCATCTCCACCTTGATGCCACCATCCAGAAATAAATGTCCTCATGTTGTCATGTCGATGAAGATACTGACGCCGAAATTATCGTCCTCATCTTCAACGTTGCCGTCATGGAGAAGACGATTCCAACCTTCCTTATCACCGTCGCCGGAGAGGAGAAGGAAAAAATAAATCACCGTTATGAAATAGACGAAGTTAACTTACTCCACTAACCAAATACTGTTATAGTGTTATGCTTGCATAATGGGATAGCTCGGAGTTAGCTCACACAGTTGACTAGCTTCGTGCTGCAATGCAGTCCTAGCCTCCTAGGTACCGGGTATTGTATATATACATGCATGTTAACCATGGAAAGGGCTTTTCGCATTGTATTCGTAGCAAATTAACCATGGAAAGGGCTAAACGAAACATGGTCTGCGAGTTCCTGACCCTTGCAAGTGCTCACGTCAGGTAAGCACTCGTCTCCATTGTACATATATATTTTAATTCAAAACAATTAGAAACACAGGTGCCGCTGACGTGATCACTATTCTGATTTGTTTCCTCTCCGACGTTTTGCGGTTCATATTTGCAGAGATGGGCGTCCCGGCAACTCGCCAGCCGTCCGATGCACCACATATATATTTTTCTTCACACCAATTTCTGCCAAAGATATGCCAGTACGATTGCAAAACGTACGACAACGCTAGTGGCGGTTGCGAGTACACAAAATGTACGTAGTAGCTAGTGCCATATATATGTTTGTTTTCTTGTTCCATTCCACCAATAAGGGCAATGTAAAGCCTCATCAGCAACCCCTTTATTTCGCTTGGAAGAAAGTTGTTAAACTAAGGCTACTGAATTAACAACAATTTCTACTTCCTCATACTTTGCCATTGTTATATTGTAGCGGAGTGCTTCTTCATAAGTTCGAAACACATTTTTCTTGCTCGAATTTGAAATTAATATAGGTTTTCATAAGGCTAATTTGATGCATATAAGTATTTTAATCAAAAAATTTTAAAAGTACATTAGAGAACACCTTTAATTAGACAATGTACTCACTCTATCCCAATATATAAGGCATACCTAATTTCTTGTTCATGGCCCACAATATAAGGCGTGCTATCTAGAGGTAGTGCTAGTGTTGAGAGAGAGAATTAAATGTGGTGATATTTGAACCGAAAGTGATTACGCCTTATATATCGGTCTAATAACAATCAACATTTGCACCTTCTGTAGAGATCATGGAATCAAGTCCAGTAAAAAGTCCTAACCAAGTCATATTGCCAATTACAATGCATGGTATTTCTCCCTTACCATTGAAACATGGAACTGAATCTCATAATATCACCGAACCAAAAAAGAAAAAAAAACAAGAGAAACTTTGGTCTTGGCAATCCAGAGTACGACATCAAGTGACACTTGAGCCATCCAAATAGTTCAAATTAAGCTTTTCAAACCTTTAGTTCTCGAAACTGAATACGGTATAAAGAGAGACAATTATGTGGAAATCAACCAGCCAATAATAAATGTGTTAAGTTTAGAGAAATTTCTATATTTGACGTCTAATTCGTGCGCCTCTCCCTTACCATTGAAACATGGAATTGAATCTCATAATATCCCCGAACCAAAAGAAACACAAGCAGAAACTTTGGTCTTGTCAATCGGGAGCACTGACATCAAGTGACACTTAAGCTATCTAAGTAGTTGAAATTAAGCTTTTCAAACCTTTAGTTCTCGAAACTGAGAAATTTTAATATTTAGCGTCTAATTCGTGCGCCTCTCCAAATTTGACATCTAATTCATGTGCCTTTCAAAATACAATTCTACACACGTGAATTCTTTTGATTTGATGGATTTTTCTCTCTTTTGCTCTCCTTTTCTAATTCCAATAATTCCGGGGAACTGTTACTAGCCTGGAAAATGACCTTTCTGCCCTTGGCTTGGAAAGAGAAACTGGACGCTCGGACTCGAGCGACTCAAACACGGGGGTCGTCGCGACGACGGTAGCCCGACGCGCTCGACCGCCGCCGCCCGGTTCCTGCCAGCGCCGGCGCCGGTCAACAAGGCACGGCCGGCCACCACCCACCGCTGCGCCCCAAGACGCCCCAGGCCCGTACCCGCCGCGCGCGCCCGCCCGCCACCCAGAGCAGTCCGCCCGCGGCCTTGCCTGAGCTAGGGTTTGTGCAGGGCAGTCCAACCGCGTCGTCCCCTCCTACGCCTCGATCCGCCTAGATCTCTCCAGGGTTTTCCGCGGCTCTTCTGGATTTTTCCTCCGGAACCAGGGTTCTCCGTCGGGGCAGAGAGGCGGGGAGGGATAGGCCGTCCCGGAGAGTGGCGGATCTGGGGTGTTAACGGAAGCTGTTCGGTGGGAGAGCGTCCTATAGAGTTTCTGTTGGTGGCTGAAGCATTGTCGAGGTGGTAGTGATTTGGAAGGCATTTGCCAGACCGGCATGGAATGCGGCGGGGCTGTGGACAGCAGCGGTGAGTGTGGTGAATTTTGTGGCGCAGTTTTTTTTATTATTGTTATTTATTTAAAGGTGTTGCCCAGTTCTAGTGTTGGGATTATGTTATTTTTCAAGGCCATTATATATATTGATCAATCAAGTAAATTGGTGCACTTTCTTCGTTAGTCGTGGAGGGGCAGACCGTTGTTTTTATTATATTTTACATTGATGTAGGGTTGTACCTCAACTTTTTTTAGGTTTGTGTTATTTTATTGAGTAATTCTGAGAAGTTGGTCATTTAATTGGGTGAAATTGTCCCTTACAAAAAAGAAAAAAGGTAGCGTGAAAGATTTCATAGTTATTGGATGTTTTGAAACATGAAAATTTCCCCTCTTGTTAATGTTGGCATCGTTGTATATGTTATACTTGTAGGCAACATGATCATGTGTATTTTGAAGAGAGTTTTGTTTTCTTCTACTTGAAGTTGTTATTCGTGTGCACACTTAAAGCTATAAATGGTAATTTACACAAGAAGATATAATTATGCACAAGATAACCTACCCTCCTTGTCATGTGTTGACGTTATTATTGGGAAAATTGACATTCCCTAAGCCGGTTTTAGCACGGTACTCTTGGTGCTCTACAAGATGTATATATTGATACACTTGCTCCCTCTCAATAGCACCAATCCTGTGGGCCAGGACCTTTGCTTGAGTCTTCGTCTAACTTCAGAATAATTTAAGACTTCTTTGTCATCTTCTTTTTTTCATTCGGAATTTTGATGTAAAAAATAATCTGCCATCAAAGTTTCTTGTGGTGGATATGTGGTAAGGTGCATTATATTTGCTAGAGTTTTCGTTTAGGAAAAGGGTATGGGATATAGTGAACAAGTGGCTAAGATGTGATGGTATTATTTTTATTATTTTGATATAAAACAGTAGATAATGACTTGGTTCCTATGTTTTTCCTTTTTCGCTCCTCTACAATTGGCTTTAGAAGTTGAGAAGCTGGATTGTATTTGAGTCACTCTACTAGGGGTTGAGAAGCTGGATTGTGTTTGAGTCACTCTACTAGGAGGTCAGAGTATTAAAATCATAGAAATATATTTTTTTAGCGAAATCATAGAAAACATTGTTATAGCATCATTATTTAAAATGGTCACCTTTATGAACAGAATTTTCATATGTTGAAAGTATACTTGGAACTGTTTCGCACAGGTTCCTGCTGGTGACAGGCTGGGAATTGGTACCTACCCACCGGTTTGAACCAGTCAGGTAACACATTTGAAATGCTATACTCAGAAATTTGGCATTGGTTACAGGAACCGATGATGATCTTCCACCATCATATCAGAACAGCAGAGGCATGAAAGGCAGTGGACGCATCACTGGTAATGGAAGAGATACTATTGGTGCTTCTCTGTATACTAGAGTTCAACCTCATACAGATATGGAAACACAAATACATCAGCTTGAGCAAGAAGCATATTGTTCAGTTCTTAGAGCGTTCAAGGCTCAATCTGATGCTATAACATGGGTATGCACTCTTGTATCTTAGTGTTATTAATTTATTTAGTCTGGTTGGCCTAGATTTCACGGAATCTCATAAAAGTTTGAATTCACCGTCTTAGGAAAAAGAAAGTCTCATTACTGAGCTTAGGAAGGAGCTACAAGTGTCTGACAAGGAACACAGGGAGTTGCTAAACAAAGTTAATAGTGATGATATTATCCGAAGAATAAGGTATTGTGTGGACACACGATGCATCTTAACTGTGCAATACCCTCTCCTAACACGCACACCCAAAAATTAGAACTTTTCCACTCTTTCATGAGTTTCTCACATGTGTTCTATTCTTAATATAAGGGAATGGAGAGAGTCAACTGGTGGGCTTAAGATGAATTTGGTTAATAATTCTCAGCGTACACATGACCCCATGCCCAGCCCTACAACCTCTGGCCGCAAGAGGCAAAAGATGTCTCAACCCATTCCTTCTCCATCTGTACCTGCACCATCTGCTATGCATTCACAGCCTTTAACTGCACCAATGCAACCATCATCTTCAGGAGCAAAAAAGGGAGCTCCACCTGGCACAAAAGTGAAAAAGACCAAACCAGTAAGTGATAATTGAATCATCTGCATATAATTTGTTGTTGTAATTTGGTAACATGATATGGGTTATTTTGTGGGCAATTAATTGTGCTTGAAGGGCCAGAAGGTAGCTGGTGGCCCTGCACTCAAATCTATGCCATCTTCTGCTGGTCCTGGTGGACGGGGACCTATTATCAATAGAAATATGTCTGCTGGCCTTCCACCTGAAGGCCCATCATTAAATCCGTTACTCGGCCGTAAAGTCATGACTCGGTGGCCTGACGATAATAGCTTTTATGAAGCTGAAATAACTGACTATGATCCATCAAAGGTATGCCTTATTTCTAAGGTGTCATAAGTATCACTTATCTTTGTTTATATAATTAATCAAGTCGCTCTAATTTATAGGATGTCTATGCATTGGTTTATGACAAAGATACAGCACATGAGACATGGGAATGGGTTGATTTCAAGGAGGTAAATGTTTATTTACTCTGAATGCCAAAAAAAGTCTATTTTTCAGGCTGTAACTCTTCATTATGTTAATTTTATTGTCATGTCCGGAACTTGATAAAATACATCCCTCAGCTGTCGAAACTCGAAGCAGTTTAAACTATCTTCCTAAGGTTGGTTTTGTGGGTGGTTTTAGGTAGTTTAGTAGCCACATGAGCAAGTTTTTCTGTTGAACTGCCAACATCACCTGTTTTTCCATGGACAGACACATCACTCATGTAGTGCTGCTGTATTGTGTCTCCACGTGGGTGCTTTGGCTGCAATGTCATTAAAAATAACCCCCCCCCCCCCTCCCCTCCCCCTCCCAAAAAAAGGAAAAAAAGCTTTGGGAGATAATTTGCAGTGGTTTCGAGAATGAAGAAACATATTTCTATCTTTTGTTTAGGGATGGAATAAAACCTATTGCATTTTTGGGGGCATAGGAGGTTGTGTGGGGTCCAAACATTGATTTTCCTTGTGAATACTGAATGATATACAATCTTCTGATAATTAGACTTGACCAGGGGAGAGACACCCCCCTGATTTTTGTTTTAAGAAGATGGTGCCATGACTCAAACCTTGGCTGGCTCAGCCAACCACTTCTTTGGCTTGTGCTGACCAGTTGCACCGTGAGATTGTTGGCAAACTTATGGTAATTATAAAGTTATTTGGTAGATTGCCTTTTGGCATATTCTACTGAGCATTATTGACATTTCTAATAATTGGATGTAAGACATTAGTTTAGACGATCGTCCTATATGATAGTTATGCCACTCCCAAAAGAAATACCTTAGTGGAGTGTTTGTCTCCTAAAAATGGATGCAAATCTGGAGATTTTCTCCAATGCATGCTTCGCTCTACATCTCAAAATATAAACACACTTAAATTTTCTAGTCTCTCATTTGGTCCCAATGCATTTCGTATCTTGCATTATTTTGGATAGTTTTTCTAGCTTATGTTTTTAGAAAGACATTAGCTCTCTCGCTTCAATACCTCGCCACCTCATTTAAAGTCCGATGTGGTATATGGTCAAATATTTATATGCAAGCCTTTGGTTGATACAACAGGAACTGCCACTTGGTTTGTTATGGCATTCCATACCCGTCTTCCCATGAACAACAATAGTCCTGATCTTAAGGTCACTAATATAGGCATATAGCTCTCTGATGTGGAATCCAATAGTCCTGAGGTCACTAATGTAGGAAATTTTGTAAGTTTTGAGCCTAGGATTTGATTTGAGGATGCAGTGTAGCAAGCCACGCATTTTTCATTTCTGCCATTCATTTATGAACATGATGTTTTTCCACTATGCAGAGTTATGGGAGCTGCTCTGGCTGACATGGATGTTGGGCCATGAACCATGTCAATGCTATTGAAGTGTCGGATGTACTTTGATTAAGTCATAACTGCATCATAGTCTGAAAATTGGATTTGACCAGCAATACAATCTAGAAAATTCAAATAACCCATGGCCGGTCTTGGATTTGTTTCCATTTAACATCATGTTGGTATGAAAGCTGATCAAACTATTATGTTAACGAACTGGTTGGCTAAGGACATCAATGGATGGCCTCCATTATGATAAAATTAAGAGACTGATAGCAACATTAACAGCTTAACACATCTGTCGAACAAGTTCTATAGTTAAGCAATAAGCATACAGCCTATACAGTTATCCATGTGTAATATTTTGTCTTTGCTGCAGATGGCACCTGAAGATATTAGATGGGAAGGTGAGGAGCCTGATTTAAACCTTCTAGGTCATGGTGCTCCCGTCCATGGTGTGAAGAAGTCAATTAGTCGTGGTGGTCCCATGTCAGGCGCCGGAAGAGACAGAGGGCCCCAAAAGAACTCTTCTAAGAAAGAATATCCATCTTCCCAAAACGGTATTGGGAAGAAGAGATCTGACTACATAGGAATTCTCTGTACAGAGACACTCATAAAGGAGGTTTGTTTTGGAGGAACTCAGCATATTCGTTTATTAGAATCCTACCAAATTGTCTGTTTTATCATGATTATCTGCCTATATAGGTGGAGCGGGTTTTCAGTTCAGCCAACCCTGACCCCCTTGAGATGGAGAGGGCCAAGAAAGTGCTAAAGGTAACAAGGACATGCAAAACATTATTTATTTATTTTTACTAAGTTTAGGGTTTAGGGTTTAGCCATTCTCCTGAACTAACAGTTGTTCTTGCAGGAGCATGAACAATCGTTAATTGATGCAATTGCAAGGCTTGCTGAGGCATCTGATGGTGAGGGTGGTAAGTGTTGTGCATAATTTCCCTTTTCAACTTTGGGAGCATAAGAATTGGGCTGTATAATGTGCTTACAGTATTATAAAATGAGTCATGTTCCAATTTTTGTCTTCATTGTTGAAGCAGATGATCGTGTACAATCTTTGGAGTATAACCGTGGATGGAGGAACCAACACGGAGGAAGATATGCGGATGATATGACCATCGATGGCCTCATGGCTAGAGATGCAGATGCCATGTAAACCTGCCAATGTGTACACAAAATTCCTTCATTAGCTTATTGTTTGCCTGTTGTATCTTGACGCTAATTTATTCTAGGTTTAGCTATAGGTACTTCTGATTGGTTAGAACAAATGGAACGGTTAGTATGACCACTCTGATTGTTCTGCTTTTGTATTAGAATTGCGCCCAGTTCATGCTTTGCACTGTAATTTTAGGTTGGAGCTGATTTTGTCTATCTGTATCCCTTTGATAAGCATCTGTTGAGGTCTGTTTGGTTTCCTAGTGCTTCAAATGAAAGGCATTTTAGCTGATTTTGTAGCTAGTGAAGTTGTGCTATAGCACCAAGGGTGTAATAGGATTAGATATGGATGGATATTACTAATTTCATTTGTTTTCATATTTTTTCCCTCAGATTCGGATTCAGATATGGATAGGTGTGGAATATAGACATGAATGTGGATGTTCTTGTTCTTGGTTACAGATACTAATAAATAAATGTGTTTGATCGATTCTCGGTTACAAATACTAATGAATGTGTTTGATCTGGGCAATGTCTGTCACCAATGTTTTTCTAGATATATTGAGTAAAAGTAACATCCATGTGTATGACATGTATAACAATCATTGAAGCGCTTCACGACTTGACCGCCGGGCCAAAATCTAATGCTGTGTTTGATCTGGGCCGGCGGCTATTCGAAAATTGGGAATAACGAAACGGGCTCATAGATCACTACATAATTTTTTTCCTAAAGTAATATTAATTAGCAGATAATTATAATTCAAGATCCTGATAAAGAATTATATTATGTTATAAATTTAGATTCCTGTTAAAGAATTGAATTATTGTAGAAATAGCACTCTACCGTTTGATTGGGACGCTAATCGGCACCTTACGGGCCGGTTAGATTATGTACACGCATCGTATGGGATTTTTTTACATTTGTTTTGTCAATCTAAAAAACTCTACATATAACGTAAAATTTAAAGTAAATATTAACAAATCAAATCTGATCTATTTAATTGGTGGCTCTATAGTATTGAAATTAATTTTCCCACGATACTATATTTCGAAGTATTTGGTTAAACTATTTAGCTCCTAAATGGTCTCTAAAATTCCAGGAAAAAACAAATAAATTACTAGCTTTGAAAGTAGTATCTTGTTGAACTATATGCTCAAGTAATATCCAATATTTCTTAACAAAGCAATATATGCTCAAAATTAAGTTTTAATTTATTAAAAGCACTCAAAAGAAGTTTTTTTTGTGACTTCACTCAAAAGAAGCTCATTATTTATAACACAATGGAATTATTGGTAGTATTTATGCGGCATCGTCATCGACGAATGCCTAGGGTATAACAACACGTCTGGTAATACTGGCTAAGTCCTGAAGACTAATTGCACACACCGTGCCCCATCTCAAGGTGATCGCCAGAGCCATCTTAGAAGCAATCGAGTCCCTAGGGGGACTCCGCTCAAAGGCCTTCCTTCTCCGAACAAAGATGCGCATACAAAACCATCATTTCATCAATGTCGGCGTGTCTTGCCCATGCCTACACATGATAGCTAGGACGTGCCTCATATATAGTGTCAGTGCAACATAGTGGCACCCCTACGTAACATTAGACGAGAACTCCTTGCCCTCGTACACTATTGATGCCACAAAAATTGACAGCTATCTTTGCATTCCCCAACTCTCAACTATTTTGTAACCCCTACTACAAACTCTCTCTTCTATGTGTTGTTCTAGGCCTTGGCCTTCGAAAGTTGAGTAATCGCCCTATTGTCAGTAACTTGAAAGGGAGATCAATAACTTGAAAGGGAGACAAAGTGAACTGAAAAGAATATTGTGATAACTGGTTAGGTTATTGCTTGGACCATGGTTTCGTTCATCCTCTCTTCTACATCCCTCTGTCGGGTGATATTTAGACATATTCATATGCTTACATGACCAGAACACCCTTAGAACCACCCATGATTTGGGGCATATTCTATCTAGATCTTGGCAAAATAGTCTAAAGGATGACTATTTTCCTTAGATGCCACCATCCCAGTCTACATATGGACCTTATATGACGTCATGCATGAGGTCAGTGGTGGGTAGGTCTTCTTTCGTCTCATCCTGACGACGCTTCTGCCTCTATCTTCGTCGAACACCCCTTTCAGCCCCAATCCGTTCATCTTCATCTCGCCTCCTTGTTTGTCCTTCTTTCTGCTAGATGAGCTCTACCCACTTCTGAGGGAACTAAAGAGCCCTCGTTGTTGTTTCGTATGCTCGATCGAAAGGTGGGGATGGTAAAAGGTGTAGAGGGACTGAGGGAGTGCCTCCACCCAACACCATGGATGTTTTAAATGCTTTTTAAATTCAATTTCAATGTAAAATTGAGCATAAACTTTGGGTTTGACCATTTGGAGTCTAACAGGTTAACCAAAATTTCAAATATAGCAAACAACAGATTTCATATCTTTCTTACTTTAATCATAGTATAGGATTGCTATGGAAAATTATTCATGCCTATATCTTACATTTTTTACCATAATAAAATACATAATAAACAAGCATATTTATTCAAATTAAATAGCAAAGCAATTTCAAATCATGCTCGCTGTAGGTTACGTATTTTTTCTAGCTACAACATGTCAAAAACAAAGCTAACCCAACTTGAACCGGCGATGAGGTGAGCACCAACATGCTCCCTACATCCACGCGTATCGATTCGATGGGTTGATTGGCTAAGGGGATAGCCATAGCTAGCTCGACAGCGGCTATGGCGGAGGTGGGCACCAACGTGCTCCCCACATCCACATGTATCGACTCGATGGGTTGGTTGGCTAAGGGGATAGCTGGAGTTGGCTCGATAGTAGTCATGGCGGCTCGCGTGGCTACTCGGTAGTGACACTATTGTTGCCAGCAATGTCAAGATAGCCTGAGCTCGGTCGAGGATCCAGTAGGTCCTAGGGGACCGTGGCGAGAGCGCGGCGACAATGACCATGTGCCAGTGAACCTAAGCCCTAATCGGCTCAACCATCCTTGATTTCACCGACTATGAGACACGACGAGCTAGAAACGAGAGGTAGGAAACACAGAGAGAGGGTTGGAGAGGCTCTAGCCACGGCGAGCGAGAGCTCAGCGGCCATGGCGATCCGACGGTGATGTGTTTGCCCTATGGGCCTTCCTAAGGCTCAAGAGGTGTTGTTGGCGGGCTCAAGGGTAGAGTAGACGGTGGTGAAGTTGTGGGTTAGATGGAGCGGGCAATGGTGTGGCTATGGTGGCGGATTGTTGTGAATGACGGCGATAAATCACAAAGAACACAAGATCAAATCACAACGAGACACAAGATTTAACGTGGAAAACCCCTCCAATGCGAAGGGGAAAAACCACGGAGACCAGCCAGCAAACACTCCTCACTATTATCAAGAGTCAGGTTACAAACGTTGTGCGGTGGCTACAAAAGAATGAATGAATCAGCCACAGTAGAACCCTAACACCGGGTATATGTACCATACCGCAGGGGGGGTGGGGGGGCAGCCCCCTTCACCCTCAATTGTCTCCGGCCCAAGCCTCCCGGCGACGGGCCTCCGCTTCGCTCCGTCAGAAGTCCGGCTATTATATTGTGCAACTGAATTTGGAACATATTCAACACGGATTTGGTCGTCGGCTCCGCGGCCGCTGCAAGAGGGAGAGAATAGAGGGCGAGAGAGGGGGGGGAGCGAGTGTCTAACCTATTCTCCCACTCGATACGGTGACAACACACAGCGGACGCATGATGGTCGAGTCCTACGCATGATCGGTCACTGCCAGCTGGGTTTGAGCGGCGATCAGCCATTTAGTTAGGTCAATGGCCGATTGAAACCAGATGTTTGGCCACCCATATCTCACAGTCTAACTAGTGTTTTGATCAACCAAATTTGCTCTTGTGTGTAAAGCTACATGAGTATATCATCTTTGGTTAAAGGATCATGGTCTAGTTCGGCCTAGATTTTAAAAGCCAAGGCTCCAAAAAGATATACATGGAAACTTAACTGCAATCTAGACTTGGCCAAAAATTCTAAGTCCCAAACAGCATTAAACAGGCTTGTGAGCCCTAATTGACCATGTTAGGCACTGATTTAGCTCTTGACCCTAGAACAAAGTTTTTTCCTATACAAAATTAGCTACACTTTTTATTTAGGGAATATTGACATACAAGGCCTATAACTAGGTGTTGGCGAGTCAAACAAAACACTCCCTAGGGTCATTATATGCACATCAACACTTAAAAGCATTTTTGGGAATTGGGACAAGGGAGGTGGTGTCAGCGTCGTCCTTCACAAGGAAGGGCAGGAGAAGCACCATGTGGTTCTTGGGCTTGATCTTCCCTAAACCCTAGAGGGCTCAAATTATACAATCTCTTTCCTCCATGGCCAGTTGGGCAAAAATCTTGTAGGCATCCTATTTTTGCACCTGTTTCCACCCAGACCACCAAAAAAAAACTAGCATGGAAAGCATTGTTCTCCATCGTTGCTGATGGATTCTTTTTTTTTCTCGGTGGATACCCATGAACAATCAGAGGTCCAAGTAACACTGGTAGGAGAGACGCCGTTCCACAATTGTGTTCAGCCTTCCCAGTCAGCTGCCTTCCTTTGTATAGTGTTTGGCTAACCGCCTTGGGCTATACATGTCAGCCCATCACCAGATAGTACAAACATAGGGAACTGCTAACAAAGAAACTCAACATTTGAGGTGAGCTGAGCACGCATCGTGTTCTTGGCTTCATTCTCCACATTTCCTGATTCACGCATCGTGTTCTTGGCTTCATTCTCCACCTCCTCTATTCTTTAATTTCGTTTGGACGTCTCAAGCTGAAACTTAAGACCCCATATGGTCAGCACAGTTAGGAACATGTGCATGGCATCTCAGGCAGTTCAGACAGGATATCCATCCGTATGACGATATATATGAGCGATATTGAAAACATTTTCAGCATCGACACATGATAGAATTAATAATGCTACAAACCAGGTCCAACTAATATACCATACGGGCAAGATCATGCACCAGTTCCACTCAATACAGCAAAAAGTAGACTGAAGAGTCCAGGAAGCTAACATCAGAGTTACAGAAAGTGAAAGAGTAACAGGACGAATAATGCTACAAACTAGGTCCAGCTAGATGGCTTAAACAGGTACTATTGTCGATTATATGCAGCTGATACTGCAACAGCCAACATAGTTAATAAGATTTTCTCACAAAAGAAGGTGGCAAACTTCAGCCTGAATTGTCAATTACTGACAGTAGGTCCAACAAACATCCAGCCAGAAGAAACACAAGGACCAAAACTTCGGTCTTGGCAATGTGAAGTAAAACCTTGCAATGCAGAGTATGACCTCAAGAGAGAGTTGAGCCATCCAATCAGTTGAAAAATTAAGCTTTTTGCACCTTCAATTCCCGAAACTGAATACTGTACAAGAAAAAGAGACTATTACATGGAAATCAACTAGCAAAGTATAAATCTGTTAAGCTTATAGCCAAAGAACACAAAACAGCACACATTTTTTGTTTTCGTTTTTTTTAAAAAAAAGTAACAGTAGGCATGTCTGGTTAACATGCATCAAATTAGTTAAACTGGACAACAAAAGAATGCATATACTAATAAATTAAATTAAATGACTGAATATAAAGAGGCACAATTATTTGGAAATCGACTAGCTAGTAATAAATCTGTTAAGTTTCTTGCCAAACAATGCACATTAGCATACATTATGAATGTCTGGTTAACATGCATCGGCGAATTGACTGAAGTGGACCACTAAAAGAATGCACACATACAAATAAATTAAACAACTGAAGAGTGCAGCTGGTTAACTCACAGCTCAAATCTCTGGTAACCCGTATGACGTTAACCTGCATGACAAATGTACTCAAGAAATGTAAAATTTCGAAAACCCGAAGCCCAACATTTTTGCACTTTATTTCAATTATTTTAAGGTGTTCCGGTACTTGTGGTTCTCGCTCCATGTGATGATTTCTTCCTTCTAATTTTGATTTACATTTTGCGTCCAGTTGAAACAAAATAAATATATTCAAAAGGGTCAGTAATGGACGAACATAAAAAAATGGTCTAGAGTTATCACTAATTTATCATGTATATATAACAATTCATTGCTCTTCATTCAAACAAAAGGTACCTGGGAAATTTGAAGAGTGAGCTTCTCAAGAACAGGTGAATGTTCGAGAATGCAAACAAGTGCGCTGAAGTCAATAGCAACACACCATTCATTCAGCAACAGCGTCTTCAACTAAGAATATGGTGGGCACCATCTCAGATCTCTTTTGAAAATGAACTAAGTAACATGCAGGAAAGAAGTAAGAAAACAAGTATGGATGTAGGTGATTTAAGCATTAGTAACATGCATTCTGAAAAACAAAGATAGCCCTTAAAGTTGTGGGTATACGATATGTGGAATGTCAGAAAAACAATAAAGGGACAATAAGCTCAAATGTGAGAATGCCAGTCAATGGCGTGCTAAATGGCCAATAGGTTAGTGGGATGCGAAAAAAGTGGGGCAAGCAACAAACTGAACAATTAGCACTAAGAAGATGGACATGTGCATACCGTTCCACACCACGCTATCAATTCCAGATGCATTGCATTCGACAGACCCCCAAGAAGTACTCAACGTCCTCTGTTGTCATCCCCGCCACAACAATTTACACAAGAGCCACAATAACCAAGAATCACCTTGCTTCATACATGCATCCCTTTTGTCCAAGTGAGCAGGCTTGATAAATGCAGTTTGTAGTGATGGCATGAATTCAAGCAGAGGTGCTTTGCCACGGAAAATGTTGAGCTGCAAAGAAATGAGACTAGGCATAGAAATACACGGCCGGATATCACTAAGAAACGGCTGTTTACGATTCGCAGATGCTTTATGGACCGAGACAGAATCCTTGAACAGTACAGGTCGCTAGCTTCAATGTCGAGAGACTCCGATGTTGAACAGGTCGAAAAATCAAGGAAGTCGGCGCAAAAATTAACATCGGAAATCTCCAGTCTTCTCTCACGAAGCGCTTGTGGAATGAAATCGCCACCTGGACACAAAACTACAACCTGCACCCGAGCGCATGGCCACCTAGCGAGACGCTTGAGAAGTGGTGGACGGCGATATCTAATGTGCCGGGCACGGGTATGAAAGGCCTACGTTGGCGACAGTGCTGGGCACGAGAAGCGGTGGACGGCGATATCTAATGTCCTTGTCTTACTGTAGAAAAATTGTAAATTGTTAATTATCTTGGTGGCAATGTATATTTGTTTTTGTTAGTGTTGACACCGATTCGCGACCGTGCCAACACACCAGCGGGCCTTGAACGTCTAAAGAGGTTGTCTCTATAACCTGCAACGCAGCAAATACGCAGTATAAACGGCCAAACCGATCTAGAGATCAATAAGGCCAAACCGATCTAGAAAAATTATAAATTGTTAATTATCTTGGTGCCAATGTATATTTGAATTTGTTAGGTTCGTGGTTTTGGCTAACGGGTTTTTTTATTATCAGATCCAAAAATTATTGCTAGGACAAAAGTTTGTAGGCCTTCTACTTCTGCACTAGTTTCAACCCAGACCAAGCCTTTTTTCCACAGTTACTGAGGGATTTTTTTTATGGATACTCATGAACAATCTGAGGTGGAAAGAATATAGGTAGGAGAAATGTTTGTTCGACAATTGTGTTGAGCCTTCCTTTGTAGTGTTTGCCTGTTCCCCTTGGGCTATATGTGTCGGCCCATGACACAATATCAGCAAATAGTACCAAACATAAGATATGTGTCACCGACCTAGATATTAATAACATGACACACAAGGAACAACTGGTTTCTGGAATACTAGAAGGTTCTAGAAAGTAGAAACATAAATCAAAGGAAGAAGAGGAAAAGAGCAAGAACTCTAACCGCAGCTAGCCTCAAGCCCCTCCTAAAAATTCGACTTGTACCCAAGATAGACTTAGTAAGCAGTTAATCGCATGAGAATAGCAATAATTGCTTCATCTTGTGTTGTTGAACAGGAATACCCTTGCATAGTCTACTTCGCACTTCTTTGAATCGAGGATTGAGGTTGTTGCTCAGCATCATGCAGCCATCACATGGTGGGTACCAATAAATCATATAATGTATTGGCGTCATCATTGGTATGATTGTCATGTGGCCTCCATCTCTTTTTGATGAACATGTTTGGACGAAGGAACTAAAATTTAGGAGAGGTGTCATATCGGATGTCATATGAGGTGTTGCCATATGATGTTCGGATATCAATAAAAAAATAAATTACAGATTCCATCAGTAAACTATGAGACAAATTTGTTAAGTCTAAGTAATCTATCATTAGCACATCTTTATCGTAGCACTACATTGTCAAATCATGAACTAGTTAGGCTTAAAAAATCCAAAACAGTTTCAATCTATGTGTTTAGTTTAAAAAATAATTTATATTTAATAATTCATGCATGTGTCAAACATCCGAGTAAAGTTTAGGGGATAAACCAAGCAACCATGAAATTCAGATACATGAGGACAAATATATTATCACTACTTGGATCCCATTGCTCCTGAAGAAGCTGAGTAACTTATGATTCTCTCTCGGTGGTGTTCCATTTAGCGTAAGTATTATCCCACGATGGCAAGGAGCATTTGAAATCATGCCACGCCTCCCAAGACGTGTCACTTCCCAGGCCAACACTAGACCTCTCATTGGATCATCATATATGAGCACTGAAAATGAACAGTTTGAAACGCACAGCATGGATATCCCATGTGTGAGGGCCATCATGTTTGCATAACTGACCCCTGACACTTGCATTCGTGATACACGAAGCTGCCAACAAAATCAAGCAAAATACCAGCATATTGTGTCACAGTATCAGAGATCAGGTAGGACACCTCGAAAATTTGGATGTGCCTAGCACACTATATGATAGCTGCAGCTTCTGTTGCAAAGCCACAGAAAAAGATGACCTGATCGCTTGAATTGAACATCATCAGTTCAAGTGATAGTCTTACATTGCACAACCCAAAAATATCATAGTCATTAAGCAGGTTCAAACTTGCAATGGTTTCCACCCAGGGGTAAACAGATTCTTGCCACAAAATCGACAAAGCTGAGTAGTACGCAACTTCAACCAATTGTACCAATGCATCCTAGCTCAGAGCTTCCCCCAGCACAGTAAAAACAGGTCTCCGGCTTTTAAGTTGCAATATATCAGGCACCAAAGAGTGAACTGAGCACGCATCGTGTTCTTGGCTCCATTCTCCACATCTCCAATTTACACAACAATGACACCTTGATATGGCTAATAAGCTTTCTTGGGAGAATACCGTATCAAGGGATATTACTATCAGCTCTCTTCATTAGTTTAATTTGGACGTCTCAAGCTGAAACTAAAGTGTTCCGCAAAAAAAAACAAACAAAAAACCCCCAAAAAAACCATATTCGACCCTATATGGTCAGGTCAGTTCAGGAATATGTGCATTGTATCTCAGGCAGTTCAGACAGGATGTTCATGTGACAGATATATATGAGCAATATTGAAAACATTTTCAGCATGGTCACATGATAGAATTAATAATGCTGCAAAATAGGTCCAACTAATATACCACACGGGCAACATCATATGCACCAGTTCCACGCATTACAGCAAAGTATACTGAAAAGTCCTGGTCTCCTGGAAGCTAAGAACATCACAGTAACAGATAGTGATAGAGTAACACGATTAATGTTGCTACAAACTAGGTCCAGCTAGATGGCTTAAACAAGTACTATTGTCGATTATATGTTGTTGATACTGCTACAGCCAACATAGTTAATAATATTTTCTCACAAAAGAAGGTGACAAACTTCATCCCGAATTGTCAATTACTGTCAGTAGGTCTACCAAACATCCAGCCAGAAGAAACGCAAGGACCAAAACTTCAGTCTTGGCAATGTGGAGTACGACCTTGCAATGCAGAGTGACCTCAAGAGAGAGTTGAGCCATCCAAACAGTTGAAAAATTAAGCTTTTCGCACCTTCAGTTCTCAAAACTGAATACTGTACAAGAAAAAGAGACGATTACATGGAAATCAACTATGTATAAATCTGTTAAGTTTCTTGCCAAAGAACAGACACCAGCATACAGTTTTTTGCTTTTTATTTCAAAAAAAAAGTACTCCCTCCGTCCCTAAATAGTGTCACTTACGCTTCCCGAGAAACAACTTTGACTAAATATATATTTAAACCTATTAATATTGATAGTACATAATTAATGTCATTGGAAAAACCTTTGAATCTAGTTGTTTAACAAATTTATTTGGAGATAAAAAATGTTGCACGTATTTTATATAAATCGAGTTAAACTTGTGGCATGCGCACCAACGGCGACACTTATTTACGGACAGAGAGAGTATAGTATGCATGTCTGATCAAATTGGCTAAATTGGACCACAAAAGAATGCAGATACTAATAAATTAAATGACTGAAGTGTGCAGTTGGTTAACTCACAGGTTGACTTTCTGCTAACCTGTATGACGTTAACCTGCATGACAAATTTACTTAAGAAACTTAAGATTTCAAAAACCCGAAAGCCAACATCTGTGCACGTTATTTCAACTATTTTAAGGTGTTTCGATACTTCTGGTTCTGGCTCCATTTGATGACTTCTTCCTTCTGATTCTGGTTTACTTTTTGCGTCCTGTAGAAACAAAAACAGTATATTCAACAGGGTCAATAATGGATGCTAAATAAGAAAAATATGCTCGAGTTATAACAGTGTATTGTGTTTATATAATAACTCAAATAAAGCAGTTAATCTTAATTGAAACAAAAAAAATACCTGGGAAATTTGTAGAATAAGCTTCTCAAGAACAGGTGAATGTTCAAGAATGCAAACAAGTGCACTGAGGTCAATAGCTACAAAGAATTCATTCAGCAACAGTGTCTTAGAAAATGTTGGGCACCATCTAAGATCCCTTCTGAAAATTGACTGAGCAACATGCGACAAAAAAAAGGTAAGAAAGTGAGTATAATGTTGGTGTAATCAATGTTAACATGCATTCTGAAAATCAAAGATTTCCCTGGAAGTTATGTCAAGTGTGGATATGATATGTGGAGTGTCATTAAAAACATTAGTATACATGACAATAAACTCAAATGTGGCAGTGCCTGTGACCGACATGCTAAATGGCGAATATATTGGTTGGATGCTGCCTAAAAAATTGTGGCAAGCAACAAACTGAACAATTAGAACTAAGAAGATGGACGTGTACATACCGTTCCACAGTGAGCTATCAATTCCAAATAACTTGCATTTGAGAGACCCCTGACCACTGTGGTCATCCTCGCCACAACAATTTCACAAATGCCACAACAATCATCTCCAGAATCACCTTTCTTCATACAAGCATCCACCCCCAACCTCCAGTTAGGCTTGACAAATGCAGTTTGTAGTGATGGCATGAATTCAAGCAGAGGTGTGGCACCGGAATTGTTGAGCTGCAGAGAAATGAGACTAGGCATAGAAATAAACACCCGAATATCATTCTGAAAATCGCTGTTTATGATTCGCAGATGCTTTACGGACTGGGACAGAATCCTTGAACAGTGCAGGTCGCAAGTTTTTATGTGGAGAACCTCCAATGTTGGACAGGTGACAAAATCAAGGCAGTCGACGCGAAAAACAAGATAGTAAACCTCTAGCCTTCTCAAATGCTGGGAGATCAGAGGAGTGTCTAGCGTGATCCACACATCGATGATCAGTATCCGTACTTTGCACATCAAGGCATGTCGGATCCAAATATGGATCTCTTCCTCCACATCAGGATATGAATCAGGGTCTTTGCTTGAGACCTCGAATTCATCTAAAGCCATGCCTGGCGCTCTAAGGAGCAGCAGGCGGTTCACGAACTTGAAAAAGTCTTCATTGCTACACGGCATGTCGCAGTCGATGCGCAGGCGACGCACGGACCTCCATTGGTGGCGCCAGTGCCGTGCAAGCACGCACGTCCTCACCGCCTCGTCCGCCGGCAGGAACCCGAGCAGGTGCTGGAGAACGCCGTCCGGCAAGGCGCTGATCCGGTCCTCCAGCCCGAGGTCAGACGTCGCCGCCACTTTCTTGGCTTTCTTGTCGCCAGGCATTCCGCCGACAGGGTGTGGTGGGCGCTGCAGGGAGATATGGCCTGCACCTGCAAGACACACTGTCAAGAAACGATGGAGGAATGCCAGAGGAGAAGAATGCGAGGGGGCGCTGCGGCGAGTGCGGCGGAGGGAAAAACAAATCTGCTAGGGATTGGGCAAGAGGATTACTAGGAGGAATAGAGACTTACCAAAGAACCTGGAAGCAGTAGAGCACCACGGGATGGCTGTCGCAGAGGAATGCCAACCTCCCCTACCTCGGCTGCCTTCGCGTCAGCGGCGGCGGCCGCCGCCGGGGACCTCCGCAGCGGCTTCAGCTCAGCAGAGGGCGCTTGGCCGCCGCCGGGGACCTTCGCAGCGGCTTCAGCTCAGCAGAGGGCGCTTGAGGCGGCGCCTATAGATCCAGATGGAGGAAGCGGTGGCCCGTGCTGCAGCCCCATGGATCTTGGAGAGGGACAAACGAATTGGTTGCGTGGTGAATGGCCTCCCCTCACGGGGGATGTGGAAAAAAATGCAGCGGCCGGAGCCCAGAGGGGAATGGAGGAGACGGGAGAGCTGTGGGGGATTGAGCTGAGAGGTTTTTGAGATAAGTCAGAGGTTTGGTGGGATGGGGGGTTTTGAAGGGTTTTTCTTTTCACTTTTTCTAAATGTGCCTGGAAATTAGACTTACATCAGGTGACTTGCTTTGCCGTGTGGCACGTCCACTTGTCATTTGTTTTATGGGTTATTTAATTATCTTTGTGTTAAAATATACAAGTTTTTGTCCTTATCTTAGTATAGAAAGTTGTAAATTGTTAATTATCTTTGTGCCAATTTTGTTAGGTTTGTGGTTTTATCTAATAGGTTTTTATTATCAGATCCAAAAAATGCATATTATGCCTACATAAATTACAACGAAATAAAACTGTAATTTTAACATAAAATATATGCAATAACTGTCGCCTGACAAGAAACTAAAATTCGGCCACATGAATTTTAGGAACTCCTCTGTTTTTCATTTATTGGTATTGCTAGGGTTATGCAAACAATCTCTAATACTGAAAAGACTAATGTGTTATCATCACCGCTCCGCTCCCTTTGTTCCGCCATGGCCTCCACAAAAACAATGGCCATGCTCACCTCACACTCCCAAGTCTTCATGGAAAAATGCTTCTCCTCCCTAAATTGCACAGCCGCCAGGCATGTCTAGCCAAACGCCGTTGCGGCAAGTGGGGGTGGGAGGGGGGTGCCAGGCGGTGCTGCGAAGATTGGGGAGGGGAGGGAGTTTGGGAATTAGGACAAGGGAGGTGGTAGTGGCAGAGTCTTGCTTTGCAAGAAAGGGCAAGTTAAGCGCATTTCGATTGTAGAGGGATGGATGAATTGGTTGCATGGTGAATGGCCTCATTGGGCTCATCAGGGATGTGGAAAATGCCGCGGCGGCCGGAGGGGAACGGAGGAGATGGGAGATGTAGTGACGGGAGAGCTGTGGATGATTGAGAGTTGAGAGGTTTTTCAGAATGGTCTGGTTTGGTGGGATGGGGTTTTGAGGTTTTTTTTGCCTGAAAACTAGACTTACATTGTCATTTATTTTATGATTTCTTAATTATCTTTGTGTCATAATATGTCAACCTTTTGTCCTTGACTTAATATTTAAAAAATTATAAATTGTTATTTATCTTTGTGCCAACATGTATTAGGTTTTGTTAGGTTTGTGGTTTTGTCTAACAGTTTTTTTATTACCAGATCCAAAAAACACATATTATTTCGAAAAAAACTGCAACGAACTAAAAATGAAATTTTAACATGAATTATATGCAATAATCATCACCTACAAAACTAAAATTCCGGCACCTAAATTTTAGCAACTCCTACGTTTTTCGTTCATCGGTGTGCTAGCAGCCTCTAATACTAAAACGACTCGTGTGTTATCATCATCTCTATGCTCCCTTTCTTTGCCCATGGCCTCTGCAAAACCTACACCCACGGCTCACTCCCCCATGTGAAAATAAACTCTGCTCCTAAATTGCACCACCACCAAGCGTGTCCATCCGAGCGCCATTGCGGCAAGTGGGGTGAGGGAGGGATGCAAGGCGACACTGAGATGATTGGGGCGGAGAGGAGGGCATTTGGGAATTAGGACGAGGGAGGTGGAAACGATGTTGTCTTTCTTCTCAAGGAAGGGCAAGTGAAGCACGCCGCGGTTTAGGCTTCATCATCCTTAAATCGGCGTTCATCGTCCTTCAAATCTGCAGTGTGTTCAAGAAGTCTACAGTATCGCTAATGTTGCCATCATCCACATGGTTGCTAGAGGCTGGCGGATTTTTTTGTCCCTCCAAAGTGGTTACGACATCCATAATGTCGTATTGAGCACTGGAAGCTTGGATATCCCATATATGAGCACTAAAACTGAACAATCTGAAACCTACAGCCTGGATATCCTAGGGTGTGCAAGACCCTGTCATTCTGAATTGTTGATAATTGATTCTCCTCTTGACATAAATGATCCCTAGACACTCGCATTCGTGATACACAGCTACCAACAAAATCAAGAAAAATACCAGCATGTTGTGTCGACAATTCCAAAATTCCGATGTCGGTAGCACACTCCATGACAGCTGCAGCTTCTCTTGTAACGCCACAGAAAAAAGATGAACTAATCACTTTGAACTGAACATCATCAGTTCAGGTGATAGTCCTACATTGCACAACCAAAAATATCATAGCCATTAAGCAGTTTCAAACTTGCAATGGTATCCTCCCAGGTGTAAACAGATGCTTGCCACAAAATCGACACAGCTTAATTAGTACGCAATTTCAACCCATTGTACCAATGCATCCTCGCTCAGAGCTTCCCCTAGCACAGTAAAGAACAGGCCTCCGGCTTTTAAGTTGCAAAATATCAGGCACCAAAGAGTGAGCCGAGCACGCATCGTGTTCTTGGCTCCACTCTCCATATGTCCTAATTTACACAACAATGACACACCTTGATATGGCTAATAAGCTTTCTTGGGGGAATACCATATCAAGGGAAATTACTGTCTCTTTAGTATAAATTTGGACGTCTCAAGCTGAAACTAAAGCCTGTCGCAAAAAGAAAAGAAAAGAAAAAAAGCTGAAACTAAAGCCATATTCAACCCTGTATGGCCAGGTCAGTTCAGGAACATGTGCACTGCATTTGCATCTTAGGCAGTTCAGACAGGTTATCGAAGCGACGATTTGAGCGGCAATGAAAATATTTTCAGCATGGTCACATGATAGAATTAATAATGCTACAAACCAGGTCCAACTAATATATACCACGTTGTCAACACCATATGCACCAGTTCCACATCATTACAACAAAGTAGACTGAAGAGTCCAGGAAGCTAAGAGCATTACAGTAACAGAGTGAACAAGTAGCACGATTAACAATGCTACAAACAAAGTCCAGCTGAAGGCTTAAACACTTATATGCTGTTGCTACTGCTACAGCCAACATAGTTACTAAGATTTTCTCACAATAGAAGGTGGCAAACTTGAACCCGAATTGTCAATTACTGGCACTACGTCCACCAAACATCCCAGTCTCTTACCCCTACTCAGAAACTGAAAGCTGCAGAAAACTGAACAAAGCAAGTGAGGTAAAATCGAAATCTTCTAGTTCATTGACATGTCAAAATAGGCTAACACAGTCTAATTCAGTTCCTCCAAATCTGTGTATATGTTCTATAAGCATAAAACTGAGCAAAAAGTCTGTTTAGAAAATTTGACAATTAGTTTTCAAGCTATGAAATGGCACCAGACCCATTTCCCCCCTGCTCATAGTAAAGAACACAACTGCATGACCTTATATATTTAGACTTATGGAAAAGGCAGAGACTGATACTGTAAACTTACATGTTGAAGGTCTGATGTCTGGTGTGATCTTAATTTGTCTACCAAATCTACTCAGAAACATTAGAATCATGCAAACCCTCCCATCAACCTCTTCACACTTGATTTCAACCACAGTAAGGTGTTCCGAAACTGCAGGTAGTTACTCTGTTGGAATATAGATTCCTTCTAATTCTATTAATGTGCCAGGTCCCTGAAGTAGGAAACAAAATATGTACCGAACATCAGACTATCGTGCATAGAGAGGCCGCCACGGTGATCAATTAATCATGTGACATGCCTTAATAGAATAAAAGGGTATACCTTAGCTAGTTGAAGGGTCAGCTTCTCAAGAACAGGTGAATGCTCAAGAATGCAAGCAAGTGCATGTAGGCCAATAGCAACACACCACTCATTCAGTAGTAATGTCTTTAATTTAACTTTCTAAATGCAGGGTTCTGGCACCAATTCAAGTCTTTGTTGAAAATAGGCTAAGCAAGTAGCAAAAATAGTAAGATAAATAAAGTTCCAGTTTGAAAGTCACATGTATATAGCACATGGCATGCTCAATAACACTATCTAAATTCACATTGAAATGTCCACATTGAAAATGCAAGACTGAATTATTACATGATTCATACAACGGGTAAGCTAAAAAAATAGTTGTAGCAATGCCACATTCATTTACCAGAATTATATTAAACACAGAACCTACTTAACAGAAACAGTTTTCAAAAGGAAAAATATACAGGTGGGTAAATTTTCCCATTTGTGCCTGTTCAAGATAATTGCACAAAAGCAAATCTAATTGCATTGCATGTGAAATCGTAAATGTCAAGTCATTAACACTGAAAGATGAGTGCATATATACTGAATGAAGAGAACAATGTAAAACATATATATAATAAAAATCAAAAACAGGACTGTGAATACCATCCGATTTGAACAAAGAGCATAACAATAAGAAAATCTAATTGCACTGCATGTGAAATGTATGTTTCTAATTATAAAACATACAAAGAAGGATGAAGACACCGAGTGACAGAGAACACAGATGGGGTTAGGAGTGAGGATGGGAAAATGTATAATACCATTCCACGCTGAGCAATCAACTCCAAGTTCTTAGCACTTGATAAACTTTCAAGAAGTAGAGATCGATCTCGATAGTCATCATGATCATCATTACCAATACAAGAATTGCAGGTACCACAACATTCTCCCCAATATCCATTAGTACACCCTTCAGCTAAGAAGTAGGGAAGCTTGACTAAGGCAGTATCTAGTGAAGGCATGCTTTCAAGTATAGGTGCATGAATACCCCCACAATGGAGGTGCAGCCAAACCAAGTTAGGAACAGAGATATGGATCCGGGTATTACCACCATCCATATGACATTGACTGATGGTCAGGCGCTTCACAGACTGGGAACTGATGTTATGAGTGAAGATCTGAGATTTGTTATGGTTAGATCCTCCAAAGCAGGGCAGGCAGAAAAATCAAGAAAGTTGCTTTCCAAACGCACATCACCCAGCTCCAATTTTGCCAAATGCTGAGAGTGCAGAGCGGGGCCGTCTAGAACAACAGGTCTATCAATATCAAGGCGAAGCATTTCAACAGTACCATCCAACCTGTGCACTGGAAAAAGGTTAGCAGTATGTAGACTAGCAGAGAGCACAGAAGCTCGGCACAGCAGAGCATGCCGGATCCAACCATTGATGTGCGCCTTATCGCTGCACAAGAACCGGCCACCTGAGAACTCCACCTCATCTAAGGCCAGGCTGGGGTCTCGGTGCAGGAGGAGGCGGTTGACGAACTCATCAAACTGCTCGAAGCTCTTCCACTCCTCGGACTCGGAGGAGACGATGCGCAGGCGGCCCAAAGACCTCCAGATCCGGCGCCAGCGCGAGGCCAGCACGCACGTCCGCACCGCCTCGGCGCCTGTGGAGGACGCGTCTGGCAGCGCGCCGATCCGGTCCTCGGCGCCGGACCCCGGTGCTTTCTTGGCTCTTCTCCTGCGAGCCATTCCGTCGAACAGCCTGTGGGCGCCGGAGGGCGGAGGCTGCAGGACATACGTACGCAAGAACTTGAGAAATGGCAAGCGGGAAGGAGATAGAGATGCTAGAATCACCCAGTCCAGAGGAACCCCACCTTCACGGTGTTCCCTCCAGTCTCCGGCCAAAGGCGTGGCCGGTAGCTCCCTTTTCCAGAGGGTGTGCCAAGGGCCGAGGATCCAGGGGAGCCGACACTGCTGCAGCTGTCGTGTCCGGTGCGGGGAATGGGGATGCAGGAGTGCAAGATCCCGCGCGAGGAAGATGGCCGCAGGCGGCGGACTTACTGCGGGGCCGCGACGCGCCGCTGCTGGAGGGCGCAGGCGAGGTCGGCCCCCTATCTCGGGGCTGCGTCGCTCCGGCGCTGAAGGATGTAGGCAGGCGGGGGGTCTCTTGGTCCGTTCTGCGAGGCTTTTACCTGCCCTTACGAAAGATTGCCCGGTGCCCGAAGCCCCTGAAAAGAATGATTGCAACATCTTCGTTTTGCCCCAAGTGCCATTTCATCGGAATTCTGTTGGGTTTTGACCGTTACGGTGCCCTGACACGTGGGACCGGGCTGATACAATGTCTATCCTACCCTTCTCCTGTCACTCTTTCTCTCTGTTCGGTGGGGGCAGTTGTCAGTAACCCCAACACGTTCTCCATCCTCAAGGATCGAGCGTCATAGGGTGAAGCAGCCTGTCTGCACGGCATGGAGCGTGGTGCGCGCGCAGCTAGCGGCAGGGTGGAGGACAGCGCGCGCGGCCGGCGGCAAAGACGCCCCGCGCAGGGTGGAGCGTGGGCGCGCGGCCGGTGGCGCGAACTGCCTGCTTAGCGTGGAGCGCGGCGTGCGCTCGGCCGGCGCGGGGCAGAGCACGGTGCGCACGCGGCCGACGGTGGTTACGTCCCCCGCGGGGTGGAGCGGAGCGGCGGCGGGGCAAGCCCGGACGGCGTGGAGCGCGGCGCGGCTGGCGACGGGTGTGGCCCGCGCGGGGCGGAGCACGGGGCACGCGGCCGGCGGCGGTTGCGGCCCACCCGGAGCAGAGCACGGGGCGCGCACGGCTGGCGGCGGTTGCGGCTCGCGCGGCCAGCGGCGAGGACGGTCCGCGTGGCCTTAAAGGCCACTGCAGCACCGCGTACTTCTCTCTCTCAGTCATTCTCCTGTCTGACCACTCTGCTCTCTCCATCTCGAGGACCCGAGCAGTTGGCTCGTCCTCGTCGTCACCGCCTGTTCCATCCATGGACGCCATCTGCACCTCGCCCCACCCTGCGGCCGTGCGGGCCGTCCCCGACGCCCTGCCACACGCCTGCTCACGCCGCCGTAGAGGAAGGCCGGAGTTGAAGGAGTCGTCCGGTCCGCTCCTTGCCACCGCGAGGAGAAGGGGAGGGAGGGCGCACCGGCCGCGAGGGAGAAGAGGGAGCAGGTCGTCGGAGCCATGGCCATGACGGAGAAGGGGAGGCCGTGGCGGCGGAGTGGCCACGCCTGTGAGCTCCGGCGGAGGGCCGTCGGGGGCCGAGCAGCATGGTAAAAAGATGGGGGGAAAGGGATGAAAGTGGGCCCACATGCCACTCTGTTTAGATCCGAGGGCATTTTAGATTTTTTTTATCACAGTTTAACTAAACTAGAAGAAATGGTATAGAGGACAAAACGAAGATGGTGTTAGATACATAGGTGCAATCGATCTTTTCAGGACACGAGGGACCGGACCATTTTTTATAAGAACATGCAGGTAAAGCCTCCCGTGACGTGGTGGAAGCGTTGATCCCCTTTTTTTTGACACTTCAATGCTGAGGTCTTTACAAAGAATTAGGAGGTCTTTGTAAAAACAATGAGAGAGAGGATGGGTCTTGTTGACTCTTTGGATTTTATTTTCAAAAATACTGTGATTGCACGGCCCAGTGCCTATGTGACTTGGTCCTATCGCATACTGGGTTCATCTGCTGAAAGATGCAACTTTGCTGTGAGAAAAAAACATTATACCAGGGTTGATAAATTCAGAAAGACTAAATGGGGATATTTGTTTTTACTTCCTCCATCCCAAATTATAAGTGGTTTAATTGTTTAGCATAAAGTTTGACCACTCGTCTTATTCAAAATTTTATATAAAATATTATTTTTTTATTATGGCTTGCTTTATTAATAAAAATTTTTAAAAATGACTTAAATTTAGCTATCTTTATACAAATTTTTGGAATAAGACGAGTGGTCAAATTTTATGCCAAAAGAGTCAAACGACTTATAATTTAGGATGGAGGAAGTAAAAGCTACCAAGATCTTCAAACAACACCAACTTATAACTAGATTGTACAATCTACAGACCTCCAAATTTTAGAATCTGACAAGCTGACCTAAGCTAGCTTCTTTCATCTTCAAGACTAGATGTTAAAAGAAGAATCTACCCCTCCCTATTTCTCCCTTTCACACACTTTATAACAAAAGCAAAGGCATTTTGGTAATTATGCTATAAGCCAGATTTTAGAGGTTATCCAAACAACCTGTTATTTGAACTTTTATAATGCAACTTATAGGAAATTTGGCTTTTACAATCCGCTTGATCCAAAGGCAGTCTTAAACCAACTAGTCTTGTTCAATTACCATTTGCACCCCTAAGAGCAAGTATTATAGCAGGCTACAAGTCAAGTCGGTTAAGGTTGACGTGGAGAAGAGAGAGGAGAAGCAGGCTATAAGCTTACGTGGAAGAGACAAAACCCTGTATTAGTCGTTGTGTTCAATATGAAATGTCTGAACGCTGTCAAGGGTGAAGCGTTTTCTGTATGATTTAGTTGACAATTATTCGCTTTAACATGACTTTTGGAATGGAAACGGTGTTGTTGCAGGGATAGTTTATACGTTGGCCCATTGATAAGTGAACCAGTAAATTTTCTGTTGCATGATTTGCTCCTCGTCACCGACGCCTCAACATTTCAACGTCAACTTTATGTATCAAACGACAATAATAACCGTGGTGCAACGTAATAAAATTTATAACTTTTAAATAAAGTTTTATGAAAATAAACTTTATATCAACTTTATAGTTGATGATTTTTCATTTGAAACCATTTGTGGTCCCAGAATTTCTATTTAAAAATGCTCCAATTTTGAAATTTATTTTTTTTTAATTTACAAACGGTCTCAGATGGAAAGTCGACCAAACCGCTGACAACTTTCATCAGACATTATAGTCTCAAATCTGTATATGAAGTTTTAAAATTTTAAGAAAACTAATATTTTTAAATGACATGGATGAAAAATCGATCAAAATTAAAGGTGTAGACTCAACGAGAATAACAACTTTATAGTCGATAACTTTTTATCTACCCCTAGTACTTAATTGCTAAAATTTGTCCACCCTTCTTTTATGTCCGCTTGTCCTCCTGTCAGCGCTTAATTTTTTTACCGCTCCTACCTCTCCTCCAAGTATGTATTAAATTATTATATATTTTAATTATTTATATAGAGTCCATAGAGAATTGTGATACATAAATATAAAAATAATATATGCTTACCTAACAATTCCATAGTCTATATAAGACCGAATCAAATTTCAAAAAAATTCCTCCGCACAAAATTTACAATCCACATGCAATATTTTTGTCCGGCCTCTTCCTCCTGTCCCTCTGAATCTATAATGAAGCTTTTCCAAATCAGGCAAGGGATCAAACCGAGATCGATACTGAATCAAAGTCAGCACGCCCATCCAAATCTACATCCAACAACTTATAAATAAATCAAAATAATAAATTTGCTATTTATTCTACGAGACATCCACAACAATTGCAATATAAATAAATCAAGAAAAATTGATTTGCACCATCAATCCCATACGAAATTATCAGAGAAAGAATCAAAGAAATAAGAGTGAATCAAAGAGGACATTATACGGGGTCCTGCCTCTAGACCTCCCAGGGCGCCGGCATCCCGCCCTTGCGATTGCCAGGCAGGGCGCCAACGCCGTTGGCGGGATATCCTCCAGGATATCCCCCAGATCGCATGCCGCCGTGGTGGAGGTCGCGGATGATGTACACCATCGCCGTGTATTACATATTTTTATTTATGATCATCCAAGAAATCCACTTACCTTGATATTTGACTAGAAACACACGAATGATATAAAATTCGAAACAAAAATTATGATAAGTTTTATGCTTTGCAATGTAAAATTTAAAATTAAAATTGTCATAAGTTTTTTTTGTCGAACTACCTTTATGCTTTGCAACATTAAAATCATCGACAATTTTAAGTTTTCTTAAAAATCTTATTGTCTTCATAAAATAAATTCTAGATTTTCAAATAATATCAAATATATTAAATATAAAAAAATATGTATCAGTTTTGTCATTGTTTTATATAAATATTTATTTTTCTTCTGTTACAACACACAGATATATTTGCTAGTCTCTACCTAATAATAAATCACTAAAATTTTCTACATTGTTTCTGTCCGCCACAGCCAGCG
Source organism: Bothriochloa decipiens (assembly GCA_023333625.1). Classification (NCBI taxonomy): domain Eukaryota; kingdom Viridiplantae; phylum Streptophyta; class Magnoliopsida; order Poales; family Poaceae; genus Bothriochloa; species Bothriochloa decipiens. The sequence continues at coordinate 19,002,639 of CM041633.1, forward strand.
TCTGTTTCCGTGTCTCCCACAGCTAGGTTCGTTTAATCTTCCTGCGCAGGCAAAAAGACCATGGGCCTTAGCCCAAAATAGCTAAATCAACTTGTGTAACTACTAACGTGGTGAGGATTTTGAACCCTGGTCTCCACCAATAAATCACAAGGGTGTTACCACCACACCATAGGGACTCACATCGTACTCAACGAAGTTGTTTTTGTTAACTTTGTAACAATTTCAAATACACACGTCAGCCATTGTTGGCCAAACTATAAAAATATTGTATTGATATATATAAGAATAATAATGATAAGACAACAAAATACCAATAATAAATAAATAAAAATATAAAAATATGGTATTGTATGTATTAAACTACTAGCAAGACAAAAAAAATAAGGCTATAAAAATATTATATTGCATATATTAAAATAATCTTGGAATATAATGGCAAGATAACAAAATATCAATAATAAATAAATAAATATATAAAAATATGGTATTGCATATATTAAACTACTAGCAAGACAAAAAAAATAAGACTATGAAAATATTATATTGCACATATTAAAATAATCTTGCATATACTATATATAATGGTATTAAAATATGTTTACTATAGAATAACTTCTTTTGTAGCCGGGATAATTACTATACTCATTTACGAGGTTATAGTAACTCCTTACTATGTGATTTACTATAACGTTATTGTAAGTATCCCCATGTGTTATGATAATGCAATTGTCGTAAATATGTATTTGCAGTTATTATATTATATTTATTATAAATAGAGGTTGCTATGCAACAACTTATTCTATAGCTAGCTATCGAATATACTCTCACATGCTAGACTTGCCAATTTACTTTAGACATGTAAATACAGTTCAAAATATATAGATTAGAATGTAACTCAGTTGATAAGTTCTAATTAGTTTGAGTGGTCATCCACTGATATGTCTATCAAGTTACCGCTTTCTCTTTAGGTTTCTTAGAGTCGAGAGTGATGCTCCATAATCATTTTTGTTTCATTGGGTTACATAATCATCAAACAACATATAAAAGAAAGATATAAAATATAAATTTTATTTGGTATAAACTAGGGCGGCTATCTCCCCACTTGCGCCTCTTCTCCATATGTCTCCACGAACCAACTAGCAAGCCAATGGTGTAACATCCCTAAAAATCCAAACACCAAAAATCACAACCAATAAATTTTTTTCTAAAATAACCAATGGTTGGTGAGTGTCATGTAGGAAAACATCCAATAGTTGCACAAGTAGAACCAGATGATAGTGGAGCACTTGCATTTTAACTATAAGAGTTTGATTTGCTTCTTACTTGATTTTATGTGACGATTAATAAAATCAAATAACCTTTATATCACATGTATATGTATGTGCTACTAACCTCGGACATGGACTCCACGTACCATGAGACCCTAGTGGACCTAGCATAATGTGCATGTCATGATCACTAACTCTTTTTACTAACAAAGATCATGACATGGCTTGTTGGTGCTTAGAAAAGAAATAGGAAAGGAGAAGGAAAAGAAAGGAAAAGGAAAAGGGGCATTCAGCCCGGAGCAGCAGAGCAGCCCAGCTCGGCCTGCCTCCCTCGCACCGCACCGGCCCACCTCGGCCTGCCAGGCCATTACTGCCGCGGCCCGCATCCTCCTGCAGCCCCGGCTTGCTGAGGCAGCTAGCGAGCGACCCAACTTGCCAAAGGCCTGGACCAGGTCCCGCCGCACCTGCCTTCTCCGCGCAAGCAGCCCAGCTGGCCGAATTGGCCCAAGATGAGGCCGCCAGTGCCGTCCACTCCCCGCAGCCGCTGATGATCGGGACCCGCATGTAAGCTTCCTCCCCTTTCTACTTCTGTCCACCCTCGTTGCCTTCCCCACGCCAAAAATGGCAGCGGCGCTGCACCGCCGTTCACCCATGCCTGTGATCCGATGGGGCGCGCGGATGAGTGCCACGCCTCCGCCACGCCCCCCCGAACCCTAGCGGCTCCTCGACTCGCCCCTGTCCCACTGTCGACGCACGTCGATGGGCCCGACCATGACGCCGTGGCCAGGGAATCACGAGGTGGAGCTGCCACCGCCGCGCGCGCCCATGACTGCCTGAACCCTAGCGTGAAGTTGCCCTGATCGCCCGATTGCGCCTCGGCCATCCATCCGCCGTCCATGGAGCAGCCGGCCTCGCCATGGCTTCGCCGTGGCTATAAAAGGAAGGACCACCTGGCCTCTAGGGTTCCCACCCTTCACGCCGCCGCACGCTCTCACCATCGCTCTGCCCGCTTGCCTGCCCACTCTTTGCCAGAGGAGAAGTTGGGAAGGGAGGAGAAGAAGAAGGCGGGGGAGGACCGGAGCCGAAGCAGAGGAGCCGGACCCGACGCCGTCGCCGCTGTTGCTGCTCGAGCCACCGGAGGACCCGGAGGCCTGTCCGTCTTTGACTTAGTCACCGCGCTGCCGTTCTACTTCGCCTTCCATGAGTCGAAGCACCATGAGCTGCCGGCATCACCACACGCAGGTGAGCATGCCGCCATGGCCGCCGGCCAGTTCGCCGCCACGTTCCTGCTCTCCTCTCTATTTTTGGCTTCTTTGATTCCACGGCCGTGTGCGCCGTAGTCTACAACACCCTGATGGTAACCTCTCGGAGCCCAGCTCGACCCAAGTGAGGCCGGCACCTTTGCCGACCTTGATCGCCGAGGCATCCTAGTCGCCGGAGCGCCGCCATGGCCAAATCGACCGTGCGCGCCCCCGCAGTGCCACGTTAGTCGCACCTTTAGTCTATTGGAGCTCCCAGCTGCTCCACACGTAGGCAGAGGAAGAAGATGGGGCCAAATCGACGTTTCGTTGGAACTCCACCACCACCACCGCCGACGTCATCCGCCGTCACCGTACCCTCGACGCCGTTCTAGGAGCCCCTGGTCAAATTAGAGCCACATCCTCACTCACCCTGTCCACGCGAAGCAAACGCGCACGCCAAAGCCCCTTCTCGAGCGCCCCAGTGCCCTACCACCGTGGCCGTGTCGGCCAGCGCCGCGGTGACGCGCGCGCCGGCCAGCCGGCGCACCAGCAGCACGTCGTGACCCCGCAGCCGCGCTAGCTTAGCCCTCGCGATGCCTTAGCCACAGGTTGAGCCAGCCTAGCCACCGTGGCCACCGCGTCGCTCAATGAGCCTTTACTTTGTCGCAACCTTACCCCTGCACACCCGCTGATAGGCTAGACGCATGCTTATTTTCTTATGATGCTTTACTTTTACTACGCTTATATCTGTGATGTGATGCGTCGTGGAGAGTATTTTATGGTATATGGTTAAGGCATGTGGTGCCACTTCACTCGGGGAGAGTGTTGCATGTGTCTTGGGTGTGTGGTGAGGGTTTGAGTCGATCAGACAGGATTCTACAACAAGCCTTGAAGGTGAGTCTTGTCGGGGGGTTTGTTCTGGGCATCCCTATGAGAGGTATCTGTGGCGGATACATTGTGAGGTATGGTGATCTCGGGGGTGAGAGCCTTCATGCAGTGAAGCCCCGGGTAGGAGGTGCTGTTTTAGCACAGATTGTTTTAGTCCCTATGAGAAGATAATCTTGTTTGATCCCCCTAGGACCTGATATCTCTTGAGAACCGGAACCTTGGGACCTACATGCTCACTGCTCGCCCCTGAATGGGCGGGGGACGGATGTCTGACTAGCTAGGACGGTACCACTACTACTAGGTTTTTAGCAGATAGTGTCGGGAGGTACGGGCGTTTGGGACCCACACCCTCCTTAAAGCCGCATAGTTACCTTGGTGGCCCGGGTAACTACGCCTCACAGTCTCAGTGTGCCGGTGGTATTTATCCGGGATGTCCCAGTACTGAGTGGTAGGGTGGCATCGCACCGGTTATCGAAATTAGCCTAGGCGGAGTGCACCGTCGATAATGGTGATCTTGTGGTTACGGGAGTACACGCTCTGCAGTGTTTTGAACCTATATATAGTCCGCAGCCTCGGCATGGCCTTTCTCTCGACCTACGCTTCTCGGGAGTAGTGAGATGAGTCCTTCTATTCTCCCCCTGGTGTTACCCTTCCGGCTGTGAGCCGCTGAGACAGGCTCTGAGAGGGAGTTAGACCTGTCGGCTGAGTGCGAGAGTCTGAGATGTGTGTGATGGTGATGGGATGGGATGGATAAGTGGATGAGAAGGGTTAAAACCTGATGAACTATATTTATAATATTGGTCACTACTTGCATAGGAAAGCACAGCCATATATTAGGCCTCTTTGATTATATCCTCTGCATCCACCAAAAACTACATAGCAAAAGAAAAGCATAGGGTGGGAGATGTGGCTAGTACAAATTGTACTGAAAATTTGGATTTAGGTTTGGATGATGGCTTGTCGACGCCCCTGAAGGATGAAAGGATTAGACGGTCTCGTGCCTACACTTAAGATGGTGCAAGACGACGCTTCCGCGATGTCCCGTCTACTTACATAGTTGTTCTAGATGCTAGATACTCTGATGATTCCGCCATGTGACGATGTAATAATTTATGCAAATCCCTCTATTGTACTCTTTTATTTGATGTATGGCTTTGTAATCAACTGTTATCAAATAATTGATGATTTGACCTCCTGGGCTATTATTATATCCTTCATTCTGTGTATTCTCCCTTCGTGGAAAATTAAGGATGTTTCAGTTGGTATCAAAGCCATGGTTGACCCTAGAACGAGACCCATAGGATTGGATGATAGAATATGAGACCTTGAACTAGTTTCGGTTATATACCGACCTTGCATACACTTTTATGCTTGGCTCACCCTTCCCTTACTCACCTTCTAACTTCTTTCTCGGTTAAAAATGCAGATGGCAACCTTTGTAGAGGTCCCTTTCGATGGACAGAAGCAGCAAGACTATGCTTAGATCCTGCATGAGACACTCGAGCTGCTTGGTGTCCCCAAGCAGAGCTGTAGCTGGACTTGCCACCGCAAGATCAAACCCAATAAATCAGAAGAGTGCTATGTGGTGAGTATCTAGATTGCTGGGTGCGAGGAGGTGCTCGTACTGAAGACCTTTGCAGTCCACGAGGTGGAACATAATGTCACCTACGCAGCACAGCTTGCAGCACGCGCTGCCCTTCAAGAAGTGATGCGAGACACCTATGAGCTACTCAAGACAGGACCACTTCGTCTGCTGCCCCGAGCTCTCGACCCCTCCAAGGACGACAAGGAACATTGAACTGAGGCCATGAGCATTTGGGTTGTACTCAAGAGTATGGGAAGACATGTACTCATATAGGATAAGATTATCATGCTACTGGAGGGTGACAAGCGCGTCTACACGCATCAGGTCTCTGAGTTAGAGAAGAAAGTGAAGGCCCAAGAGGAAGAATTGGCCAAGATGAAGAAGTCAAGCTGGTCCAACGCATCACACCTAGCTAAATACATGAAAGCTTGTGTGTATCTACGTGACGTCGTGAGGACAGTATGAGAGAAGTGGAAGCAGTCCAATGCACGCCGTATCCGACAGTACTGGAAGGTGCAGGTGCAGCTACTTGCCCACCGCCGCAAGGTGCCTCGTGCTGAGAAGTTTAGAGTGGGATCCACCAGTATCAACCTAGATGCTTGCCCCATACCTTCAGTAGAACCTATTCTAAAGTGGGAAGAAGCCTAGAAGCATGTGCGAAGGATGTTCAAGACCAACGCATAGCTCCAGGAGATGACTGCTAGTTCTTTCCCCCTCGTGCCACCAGGTTCGACTCCCGAGCAGTGATCCACAGGTGATGCAGAAGTAACAAGCTAGAGATGGCCCCCAATGGCTAAGATGACATGACTCACTCCTAAAGTAGAGTAGACTGTCCCCTTTTGGAGCCTACCTACGCGTAGTGCAAAAATTCTCGTGAGTCTTCAAGTGTAGCTATTAGAGACATCATCGTGTAACCAACTCGATGTAATGAATGCTCAGATCTTATCGCTTCTTATGGATTTTTATGCCTTTTTGAGTGAGTGTTGGATAGTTGAAAATGTTTCAAATTATTTAAATCGGCTTAATTGCTTAGCTAAGCTGTTAAGAACACATATCACTTGCCCTAAGTCTGGTAATCTTGAAGCAGGATGTTTGCCTGCCGTTTAGCTCACCCGAGCCGCCACGCACCACTCCCAAGGCCCTCCATGGGCCATGGATGCGGTGGTAGTCATAGCTACATGGGACACTGGACCCCCATTGGTTTCGACCTAGAGAAGGAAGAACTTCCGGTCATCACTTCGCCAACCATCAGACCCATGTTGAGGAGCGTTCTCCACCACCCCCACCACCTTTGGCTAGGGTTTTGACTCAGCAGACTCACCTTCTAGGAACCTTGGCTGAAGAATTCCAGCAGAAGTTGGCTGGTGCACTCCTGTTGGAACTCCCTACCTTTGATGGCGCCAACGGTGACCCTATCACCGCCATGGACTGGCTATATGACATGACTGAGTGGCTGAAATCAACCATCTACACAAAGGAGGTTCAGGTCAAGGTCATAGCCCACCACTTTGAGGGTAACACTCAAGCATGGTGGAATGGATTCAGCACGTCTCACCGAGACCCCGCCAACATCTCGTGGGATGAGTTCACTAAGGCCTTTTACGAGCGCCATGTGCTAGCAGAAGTGGAGGAGACTCTAGCAGAAGAATTCTACAGTATCAAGCAAGGAGCCAGAACAGTTCACGAGTATGCTATCCATTTCATTCTCCTGATGCGGTATGTGCACCCTGAAAGTGTGGCCACCGAGGAGGACAAGCTGTATTACTTCATTCAGGGACTGGAAGTTCCCCACTGCAGTGCTATCACAAGGACTTGCCACACCCTTGAGGAGGCCATCAATGAGGCAATGAAGTCAGAGAAGACGCATCCTGAGACAAGCACGCTCATCCGTATGAAGCGTCACCTTGAAGGATCATCTCACAACCCGATCCAGCAACGACCGTGCACACATGATATCCCTACAAGCAGCTCCTTCCAGAGTCGCTCCCTTTAGGTTTGTGACACATGGGAGGCTACCGCACCTGCCCTTGAGACCAATATGCCTTTCACCTGCTATGGATGTGGCCAGCCTGGCCATAGAGTTTCAGGATGCCTAAGTAACAAGATTGCCACGCCCGCACCTGCAAGTGGTGGACCCATCATTTGTTTTGGATGTGGTCAACTAGGTCACAAAGTCATCAGCTGCTCAGGGATCGACACTGTTTCACGAGCTATGATCCCTTTCAAGAGGATTCAGGGTTCAGCAAAGGAGGTTCACAAAGATGCACGAGCTGCCCACTGGCAACTTACACACGATTCTGCTAAAGACGTCCCCAACAACAAAGATCAGGGTGCAAGAGACACCATAACCCACGAGGGAGTAACCTATTTCAGATGTGGCCAAAAGGGTCATAAGGTTGCTTTTTGCCCTCAAGAGGATGCTACTCCACGTGCTATGAACCATAGTGATCGAAGAGCCACCCGTTGGCGTCTCGCCAAGCAAGCTGCTAAGGACACCCCCGACATAGAACAAGGTATGTGCTTATAATTGGAGTTAACACTTCAATTTTGTTTTAAATCTAGTATTGCATCTTTTATGCACTTACTACCAAGTCTGCATGAAATTTAAATTTGCAAACAACATATAAGGGATCCCTAAGTGCTAGTTCTCTCCTATGTCTCCCCTTAGAGAGGTAGATTATAAGGATCGCTAGGCTTGGATACCCTAGTAGCCGAGTCCACCTTGCCACCCTTAATGGCATGACCAATACCGTAATGGTTGGAAGAGAATCCCTTTAAAGTGAACACTTACTAGGATATAAAGTCCAATTGGGAGGACATAACCATCCTCTACACCAAGGGAAAAGCGAGGGAACTAGGTAGAGTGCCATCAAGAACAAGTACCCCTGTGAAGGGTAGATGACCTGCTAGATCAGTTGAACAATGCCAAGTACTTCCCCAAGATTGATCCTAGATCAGGCTACCATTAGATGAAGATCAGCGAAGAAGACATACCTAGGACGGCCCTTGTCACCAAATAGGAGCAGTTTGAGCACATTGTTGTGACCTTCGGTCTTACGAACACACCAGCTCATTTTATGAATGGGACTGGAAGAGTTCGTGGTGGTCTTCTGTGATGACATTCTTGTCTATCCCGCCACCACCGGAGAACATGAGCAGCATCTGAGGGTAGTGTTGGGAAGTTACGAAAGCATCGGCTCTACACCAAGTCCAGCAAGTATGAGTCTGGCTTGAATAAGTCATTTTTCCTAGGCCATGTGCTCAATGCTATCAGTAGAGCTGTCGACCCATCCAAGATGAAGCCAGTGAAGGAATGAGAGCAGCCATGGAATGTAGCCGATATGAGGAGTTCTTAGGATTGGTCAGTTATTACCGCCGATTCATTGAGAGCTTTTCCAAGACAGCTCATCCCATAGGTGAACCTTCTAAAAGGGACCAAGAGTTTGAGTTGACGCCATAGTGCTAACAAGGTTTTTCTGACCTTGAAGAGGAAATATGAGCTCAGGAGACATGGCAAGTGCCCAGGGTTCGGTAAGGACAAACAAAGCACTCATTGGTATAAGAACAAAATCTGAGTGCTTTCCAACTCTGCCATACGCTATAAGACCCTGTCAGAAGGGCATAACCTCAAGAATCGCATCCACCCTGGAAGCACCTGGAAGTATGTGGTTCTAAAAAATCCTAGTAGAAGAATATGAAGGCAGATAATGCAGGACATGCCGCTAGGAGTGGCATATGCAGACGCGTCAAGCTGAGCACAAGAAAACCTGCAGAACTGCCAAAGTCACTTGAGATGCCTGAGTGGAAATAGTATACATGTTTATGGAAATCATCATGTGTTAGCCTTGAACCCCAAGGGACTATGAAGCTACATGGGTAAAAGTCAATCATCTGACCCAGGTAACTCACCTCTGAAAAATTGAGCGACTCCAGAGTTGGACTACTAGCTAGTAGATCCAAATGTTGGAAACCTTCTCGAGCTAAATGGAACCCCTAGAAGCGTTGTATCTGATCATGGACCTCAGTACACATCCAAGTTTTAGAAAGGCCCTGGACGATGCTATGGAAACTCAATTGGACTACCGCATCACTTACCACCCTCGGATCGATGGTTAGACAGTGAGTGTGAAATTCGACCCTTGAGGACAAGCTTCGAGCTCGTATTCTCCAATATGGACAAATTGGAAAAAAAATTGGTCTATGATGAGTTCTTATTCAATAGCAGGTGCCAAGCTAGTCTTCAGACAGTGCCGTTAAAGGCCATGTATAGGAAGGCTATGCAGACCCCACCCCTGGTGTAAGGTCAAAAGAAGGAAAGAGATCAACATCCTTGGACCTGCCACCATCAATGAGGCCAAAGAAGGAGTTGCCGAAGTGCGAGAGGACCTAAGGCCTTCCGAGAACCATCAGGAGAACTATCCAAACAACAGACGTAAAGGCCTCGAGTTGAAATCGGAACTATGCCTGCCTTATGGTCTCCCTGCTTTGAGGAACTCTCCATTTCGATGCAAAGAGAAAGGTAGCACAAGGTACATGGAATGTACCGGATTGTACACAGATTGACAAGCTTGCCTACAGGATAGAGTTGCCTGGGAAACTCGCAGAAGTACACCAGTGTTCCATATGTCACAGCAGCGCAAGCGCTTGGAGCTACCCGAATAACCAATATCCATAGAGGAACTAAAGATACAGGACGCCTTGGAATACCGAGAGCACCTCGCCTGCTTTTTGGATAGAGCCACCGAAGAAACCAGAGGCACTGTCATACCAATGTGAAAAGTTCAGTGGAACAATCACACAGAAAGGAAGTGACTGGGAGAAGGAGTTAGAATTAAAGGAAGCTTTAACCCTACCAGTTGGAAGAGCAAGTTACACCTTTAATCTCGAGGATGAGATTCTCATAAGGGGGTAGGACTGTAACATCCCTAAAAATCCAAACACCAAAATTACAACCAACAAAAATTTTTCTAAAATAACCAATGGTTGGTGAGTGTCATGTAGGAAAACATCCAATAGTTGCACAAGTAGAACCAGATGATAGTGGAGCACTTGCATTTTAACTATAAGAGATTGATTTGCTTCTTATTTGATTTTATGTGATGATTAATAAAATCAAATAACCTTTATATCACATGTATATGTATGTGCTACTAACCTTGGACATGGACTCCACGTACATGAGACCCTAGTGGACCTAGCATAATGTGCATGTCATGATCACTAACTCTTTTTACTAACAAGGATCATGACATGGCTTGTTGGTGCTTAGAAAAGAAATAGGAAAGGAGAAGGAAAAGAAAGGAAAAGGAAAAGGGGCATTTAGCCCGGAGCAGCAGAGTAGCCCAGCTCGGCCTGCCTCCCTCGCACCGCACCGGCCTGCATCGGCCTGCCAGGCCATTACTGCCATGGCCCGCATCCTCCTGCAGCCCCAGCTTACTGAGGCAGCTGGCGAGTGGCCCAACTTGCCAAAGGCCTGGACTAGGTCCCCACCGCACCTGCCTTCTCCACGCAAGCAGCCCAGCTGGCCGAATCGGCCCAAGATGAGGCCGCCAGCGCCGTCCACTCCCCGCAGCCGCTGATGATCGGGACCCACATGTCAGCTTCCTTCCCTTTCTACTTCTTTCCACCCCCGATGCCTTCCCCCACGCCAAAAATGGCAACGGCGCTGCACCATCGTTCACCCATGCCTGTGATCCGATGGGGCGCGCGGATGAGTGCCACGCCTCCACCACGCCGCCCCCAAACCCTAGCGGCTCCTTGGCTCGCACCTGCCCCACTGCCAATGCATGCCGGTGGGCCCGGCCATGACGCCGTGGCCAGGGAATCATGAGGTGGAGCTGCCGCCACGCGTGCGCGCCCGTGACTCCCCGAACCCTAGCGCGAAGCCGCCCTGATCGCCCGATCGCGCCTTGGTCACCATTCGTCGTCCATGGAGTAGCTGGCCTCTAGGGTTTCCACCCTTCGCACCGCCATGCTGTGGCACACTCTCACCATCGCTCTGCCCGCTTGCCTGCCCACTCTTTGCCAGAGGAGAAGTTGGGGAGGGAGGAGAAGAAGAAGACGGGGGAGGACCAGAGCCAGAGCAGAGGAGCCGAGCCGCTGGAGGACCCGGAGGCCTGTCCGTCTTCGACTTAGTCACCGCACAGCCGTTCTGCTTCGCTTTCCCCAATTCGAAGCACCATGAGCCACCGGCATCACTAGACGCAGGTGAGCATGCCGCCATGGTTGTCGGCCAGTTCGCCACCATGTTCCCGCTCTCCTCTCTATTTTTGGCTTCTTTGACTCCACGACCGTGTGCGCTGTGACAGAACCGACCAATTTATTAGAGCACAAGCACATAATTCACCATTAGGACGGCAAACTACATGATTAAGACCTAATAAACCCGGTAGTCATACCAAAATCTCGAAGGATTTCAAACTTTTCTGGCACGACCAAGATCGTAATAGTTTAGCGTTCCTATTCACAAGTACATAGTTCGCACATAGTTTAAATCATCAGAGTAAATAAAGTTATTACAAACCAAGTTCAAATTTAAAATAAAGCGGAAGCAATTTAGTTCAAAGCCACACACACACTGAATTCAAATACAGTGCCAGTCCCTTGGTCAACATCCAGCAAAAGCATCAAGTAGAGAAGAGTGACCGTGCCCAAGGTCTAGTCATCTCCCAAAGCGGGATAGAAGCAGTTCTGACAATAGCCATAAAACATCTCACCATCTGCAAAAACATGGAAAATAAAACCCTGAGTACGAGAATGTACTCAGCTAGACTTACCCGTCATAAACTAAAATAAAGTGACTCCAAGGAGTATGCAAGGCTGTATAAGTAGGATAGCTGACTCATTTAATTGCGGAAAAGCTTGCATTAAGGAACAATTAATAAGAACCTTCTAGCAATGTATTTTAATCTGATTAACCTTATCCTACTACATTAGCACATGTACTAAACAAGCATGGTAATAATTATTCAACAAGAAAGTAACCATTCCGGTTGAGTATCTTCAATCTCAACAGCTCAACCATCTCATCTCTTGTTCAAGTTCTTACTACGATGCCGCTGCTCAAGTCAAGTGTTTACTGTCCAGGAACGATGGCGATTATAATCAATTACTAACCAGCTGGCGGGTATTCCTCACACAAACCACACTCACCAGCCATGGTGAGCTACAGATCACCAACGTTCAATTCGGGAAAAGCGCGAGATCAACAGGTACCATCGTATCTAGGAACCGCCCGGCTGCCTTATTCAGGGCGACCCTGACCTCGGACTTACTCTCCGCGTAACCTGTGGTCCCCCATCTTCACCAATACAATGCGTACAGCAGGTCGACTCCCGACCCAAATCAAAATTAGGCTTCGTGGTCGGAACGACTTATCCTTCCAGCTAAATGTGAGGCATAAATTCAATATGACTTGAGGACGTACAACTGACGGGGTCCTAGTTCGACACAGACGGGATAACCACACCGAACCTCCAGTTCAGTCCCAAAACCAATCCCGCCCGGTCTCGATTTATTATCTCCACATGGTTATCCAAGATAACAATGTATTCAACCATTCCGAGTCACCACCTATAACTCGCGAATAACAGGAAATCACCCGACTTCTACCGATCTAGTTAAGCAAGGCTAAGCATATATTCGTACCTGAACCTAACAGGGTTGAAGTATAAACAGTGGCAAGAAATATAAGTAATGCAGCAATGGTTGAATACATTGTTATAATGCTGATGAGTACCGTGCATACATATAAATATAATGCTGATGAGTACCGTGCATACATATAAATATAAGTAAACAGTGGTATGATGCATAGTGCGTATGAGTACCGTGCATACATATAAATATAATGCTGATGGTGATGGTGAATGAATGTTCAGCTAAGATGAATGATATGATATTTGAAAACATGTATGATAAGCACATGTCATCTGCATTCTCTTCTACCGACAACTCTCCAAATAAGCCTCGCATTACAATTTACTCGCACACTATAGGGAATTATAAACAACCATTATTTCGCACACTACACTCTACTGAACCAAAACCAATAGCAGATCACACATATCACAAATAGCATAAAAAGCATTTTTACACACATGAAATGATAACTTTAAAGCATTATTTATAATTAAAAGAAATCAGGGTATAACTATGACATGACTTTATACTACTCAGAAAATTCTGTAAAAATTACAGAAGCTTAATCATACCAAATAAAGACTACCATAAAAATTTCAAGTCAAAACAGTAAGTACTTTATCTTACACAAAAATGACAAGGCAGCATAATTTAATGGGCCTAAAATACTTTGTATATAAAAGTATGTCAAACAACAGATCTCAGAATATCATTAGCTCTAGATTGACATAAAAACACCCTCCAAAAAGTTTCATGTATAAATTCCTTATATATTATTTATTATGAATTATTTATCATCACATGAAAATAGGCACCATAACTAGACAAATCAAACTTTCCACATGACATAACCTCATAACATTTTTCACAGATAGAGCATGACATAAAAAGACTAACAAACTTGGTCTCATATTTTTCTGAGCAATAGAGAATTACTTATGCATTTTCTAAGATAAAAGCAATTAATAGAGATAAATAAAGCTATACAGAAAAGTTTCACAAATTCCATATTTCATATTTTTCATGCATAGATCATCTCATAAGAAAAATACTGCAAGTTGAACCAACTCATTTGGATGAAAAATGAGCAAGTTATGAATTTTCAAAGGTTTAAACAAAATCTGGAATTCAATTTCTTTAAAACTGGTAAAGAAAACGGTTTTGCACCGGGAACCCTGAGTTTACCGGAAACCAACCGAGCCCTAAAAAGAAATACGCTGAGTCTGGCGACTTTACCCTCAAGTCCGGGAAAAAGAATAGAATCGTGCCCGAGGTCCACGCGGCGGGGGATGGTCGTCGGCGTCGGGATTCCTCGTCGACGGCGAGGTCTCCGGCCGAGCCACGGTTACCAAAAGACTCAGCTCGCCAAAGCGGGCACATTGGTGTAAAAGATGTAAACTAGGAGCGAGGTTTCGACCGGTGGCCCTGTGCGGCGGCGGACGGCGGCGAGGGTTGGCGGTGCGCCGGCCATCTCGGGCCACGGCGGGGCAAACGGACTAGTCTACCAGCGCTAGCAGACCAAGACGGTTTAAATGGACTAGATCAAGTGACGAATGGACGGCCGGAGCAACGTCGGCAAGGTACACCGGCGAGCGGCGGCGCGAATCCACGACGGCGGATGGCCAAATTCGCCGGGCTCGAACCTTAATCGGCCTCACGAACTACACCAACCGAACCTACTCGAGCAGACAAACACGATGCGCAAGATAAAGAAGGGAGGGAGAGGTTGCTGGCCACGGCGGACCGCGCGGCGGTCGGGCGGCCATGACCGGCGAGAGGGGAAACAGTCGATTCGACCTTTACCTGGGGTTATCGAGGCGGGGAGGGTGCGGCGGCAGTGCAAGCTCTCGGCGGCGGCAATGGCGGTTCTGCGTCCGCTTGCTCGGGCTCTGGTGGAAGAGGAGGGGCAAGAGCGCGTCTGGTGGCGGAGAAGAGAGGGAGGGAGAGACTGACGCGGTCGGGGCGGCTCGAAATGGCCGCTCGGGCTCGGACCGAGGCAGTGCGGCGTCGGAGCTCGTCGAGCGCGTGGCAAGCATGCAGGCAGAGCGAGGGCGCGTGGGCGAGCTGTGGGACCGGGCGAGCGCAGCGCGCGGGATCGGTGTGCGGCGCTCGGGTGCGGGGGCGGAACAGCGGGCAGCGGCAGTGGCCCGGCGTACGGACGCCACGCGGCCGGCGTCGGCTCGGACAGCGTCGCGAGGAAGAAGAAGAGAGGAGGAAGAAGAGACTGTTCGGTGGGTCCCACTGCGCCAAGATTCGTGCAGACTTGATGAACCCCATATTTTCCAAAATAACCCGAATTTGAAGAAACTTATAAAAGATGAAATGTTCCTTTTGATGAGTAGAACATTTCACTTTTAAACATCAAAACCTAATTCTGCATAGAATTTGAATTTCAAAAATGGGGATTTAAAATTAAAAGAAAATCATTTTTTACAAACTGTTTTTTGACATTTTTGACCCACTTCCAAGCCTTTTCATGAAATGACCCCAAAATAAGTTTTGCTCCAAATAATTTTCTCTACAAACTTCATTTAACACTCAACCCCAAACAATCAACTTTCACATAGTTCTAGTTCAAGTCAAGGTAAGCACATATTTCAAATTATTATTTTATGTAAAATAAATGACTATGCAAATGAGATGGTCATGTTCATGATGTGCAAGATAATGCATGCTTAACACCAGGGTGTTACATGCGCCATAGTCTAGAACGCCCTCACGGTAACCTCTCAGAGCCCGGCTCAACCCCAGTGAGGCCGGCACCTTTGCCGACCTCGGTCGTCGAGGCATCCTGGCCGCTGAAGTGCTGCCATGGCCAAATCGACCGCGCGCGCCCCTGCAGTGCCCCGTTAGTTGCACCTTAAGTCCATTTGAGCTCCTAGTTCCTCCACACGTAGGCGGAGGAAGAAGATGGGGGCTAAATCGATGTTCCGCCGGAGCTCCGCTACCGCTGACGCCGTCCGCCATCACCACGCCCTCGATGCCATTCTAGGAGCCCCTGGTCAAATTGGAGCCACATCCTCACTCACCGTATCCATCCAAAGAAAACGCGCATGCCAAAGCCCCTTCCTGAGAGCCTAGAGCCCTGCCACCGTGGCCGTGCTGGCCAGCGCCGCGGCGACGCGCGCATCGGCCAGCTGGCGCACTAGCAGCGCGCCGTGACCCCACAGCCGCGCTAGCTTAGCCCTCGCGATGCCTTAGCCGTAGGTTGAGCCAGCCTAGCCACCACGGCCGCCGCGTCGCTCAACGTCGATGAGTCCCGCCATGCCTGGCCACGCGTGCGTGAGATGGGAAGGGGAAGGAAATTCCCCTGCCCATGGACCGAGTCCACCGTGTGCCCCAGCTAGACCTGTGGGAGGAGCTATGTGGGCTTACTGCCCACAGCTCGCTGTGAACCGGCCGCATGTAGCCAGAGTCATGGACTCGGCCTGTTATGAATCCAGACACACCACGTGGCCTATCCTGAAGCCGACACGTGTCCGGGCCGGTGGCCCAACCTGGCCCAGATTAGGACCTACCCAGGCCCGTCGAGGCCCAGATTGGACCCGTTAGCGTCGACCGTTCGATGTTGACCATTGACCCCGGTCCCACCTGTCAGTGACCAGACCAGGATGGACCCACCAGTCAGCCACTATTCCACCTCTGGCCAGTCACGTTGCGCCAAGTGTCAGCCTGATATTCAACCTCTCTTTTCTTTTTCAGAAAATGTTTTGAACTTCGAAATCCATAACTTCTTCGTACGAACTCCAAAAATTTTGAACCAAGTGTCCAAATTTTCATAAAAATGAGCTCTACGTCATAAGCTTATTTATGATTGCATTTGGAGTTATTAGATTTCATTTGGTTCTTTGTGATTGATCTATAGGGGTCGCTTCCATGACCATTATATCTCTATTTTAGTTTCTTGCGAAGGAGTTGTCCGAGGAGGAGGACTAAGGAGTGCGCCAAGGACTTGAGTGACACCTGTTCAGGGGCCACACCCCACCCAACCTCGTAGAATCCTATTACGCATGGCATAATATCTAGTTTGCTAGTGCTTTATTTATGAATATCACCTGATGATAGGTTGCATGGTAGAATTGCTTGATGAGCCTTTACCTTGTCACAACCTTACCCCTACACACCTACTGATAGGCTAGACGCATGCTTATTTACTTATGATGATTTACTTCTACTACGCTTATATCTGTGATGTGATACGTGTTGGAGAGTATGGTATGGTATATGGTTAAGGCACGTGGTGCCACTTCACTCGGGGACAGTGCTGATGTGTCTTGGATGTGTGGTGAGGGTTTGAGTCGATCGGACAGGATTCTACGATGAGCCTTGAGGGAGAGTCTTGTCGGGGGGTTTGTTCTGGGCATCCCTATGAAAGGTATCTGTGGCGGATACATTGTGAGGTATGGTGATCCCGGGGGTGAGAGCCTTCGTGGAGCGAAGCCCCGGGTAGGAGGTATTGTTTTAGCACAGACTGTTTTAGTCCCTATGAGAAGATAATCCTGTCTAATCCCCTAGGACCTGATATCTCTTGAGAACCAGAACCTTGGGATCTACGTGCTCACTGCTCACCCCTGAATGGGCGGGGGACGGATGTCTGACTAGCTAGGATGGTGCCACTACTACTAGGTTGTTAGCAGATAGTGTCAGGAGATACGGGCTTTTGGGACCTACAACCTCCTTAAAGCTGCATAGTTACCTTGGTGGCCCGGGTAACTACGCCTCACAGTCTCAGTGTGCCGGTGGTATTTATCCGGAATGTCCCAGTAATGAGTGGTAGGGTGGCATCGCACCGGTTAGAAAGCAGCTGGAATCAGCCTAGGAGGAGCGCACCACTGATAATGGTGATCTTGTGGTTACGGGAGTACACGCTCTGCAGAGTTTTGAATCTATATATAGTCCACAGCCTCGGCATGGCCTTTCCCTCGACCTACGCTTTTCGGGAGTAGTGAGATGAGTCCTTCTATTCTCCCCCTGGTGTTACCCTTCCGGCTGTGAGCCGCTGAGACAGGCTCCGAGAGGGAGTTAGACCTGTCGGCTGAGTGCGAGAGTGTGAGATTTGTGTGATGGTGATGTGATGGGATGGATAAGTGGATCAGAAGGGTTAAAACCTGATGAACTATATTTATAATATTGGTCACTACTTGCATAGGAAACCACGGCCATATATAAGGCCTCTTTGATTATATCCTCTGCATCCACTAAAAACTACATAGAAAAAGCAAAGCATAGGGTGAGAGATGTGGCCAGTACAAATTATACTGAAAATTTGGATTTAGGTTTGGATGATGGCTTGTCGACACCCCTGAAGGATGAAAGGATTAGACGGTCTCGTTCCTACACTCAAGATGGTGCAAGATGATGCTTCCGTGATATACCATCTACTTCCATAGCTGTTCTGGATGCTAGATACTTTGATAATTCCGCCATGTGATGATGTAATAATTTGTGTAAACCCCTCTATTGTACTCTTTTATTTGATGTGTGGCTTTATAATCAACTGTTATCGGATAATTGATGATTTGATCTACTAGGCTATCATTATATTATTCATTCTGTGTATTTTCCCTTCGTAGAAAATTGAGGATGTTTCAAAGGGCAACCGACCTTATGACTTATTTGATTTATTTAATATTGGATTAAACCTAATTAATAAATTCAATAAAAATACATTTTATTACTATCGGTATGAGAATCATAAAATAGACATGCGTCCCGTTGTAATGCACGGTCATTTTTGCTAGTTAGAAATCATTTGAGATCCCAATATTTCAAAATTCAAATTTATCATATGACCTCAGTTGGTGAAACAATCAGAATAAAAATTGTAGGTCTCGATTAGAACAACAAATTTGTAGTTTATGCAGCTCAAGATCTCTTGACTTGTTTCCTCCCCAGGCCGGTGAAGAACTCATTGAGCGTCTTGTCGCCGCAGCGCCTATACAGCCTCTCCACGGGGTCTTCATCCCTTGACGAACGATCCATGACCACGAGTGCGTTGTCGTCACGGTCGGCACTTCTAGCTGGAGCGTGGGGCGGTTCTCGTCGATCACCGGGGTCCATGCTTAACATCGGCGGTTTCGGCATGAACATCGACGACAGGCACTCTAGGTGCTCCATGACTTTCTCCATTATTTGTTTGGCCTTCTCATCCATCTCATCGCTGCCGTTGCCGCTGTTGTTTTCCTTTTGTGGTAATGGAGCGTGTACTCTTGACTCTGGTAGTAGCTATGGTACCCGTGCTGGGGTATGTCGTCCGGGATCTCCTTGCCAATGGCAACCGCCGTCTGCATCCATCCAAGTTTATAGAGCGTTAGTACTCAGTAGTAGTGTGATAATGTCTAAGTTGCAATGTGACTATCTATATGTAGCCAACAAATAGTACGTACCTCGTAGCACCAGCAGGAGGCGACACGGTTAATGGTGTAGCCACCGCCGCCTAGGAGGAGCAGCGGCAAGCCGTAGCCCTTGACGATGCTGACGCACTTGGCATGGCCGCGCACTGACAGGTGCAGGCCCGCGAGCCGGTCGCCGGTGAGCGAGTCGGCCCCGCACTGCATGACGACGGCGTCCGGCTCGAACACGGCCATCACCTTGTCCATTATCGTCCCGAACATCTGGTGGTACACCCCGTCGGCCGTGCCCGTCTCCAGCGGCACGTTGATCAGAGTGGGGCACGTCCCGTCGCCAACGTCGACGGCGGCTCCGGTGCCAGGGAAGAACTCGCCGTCGAACTGGTGGAACGACACCGTCAGCACCTGGCTATCTCCTTGGAACGCGGTCTCGACGCCGTCGCCGTGGTGCGTGTCGATGTCCAGGTACAGCATGCGCCTGATGAAGCGGAGGCCATGGTGGAGGAGCGCCTTGATGGCGACCACGATGTCGTTCACGTAGCAGAATCCGGCGGCCTTACCCTTGCACGCGTGGTGCATGCCGCCGGACCAGTTGATGGCGACCTTGTACCTGCCGCTGGCGAGGGCGCGCGCCGCCGCCAGCGACCCTCCGGCGTAGCGCTGGCAGTAGTCCCAGAGGTTCTCGATGACGGGGTTGTCGTTGGTGAAGTTGAAGCAGCGCTTGTGCTTGTCCCAGGTCCAGATCTCGCCGAGCTTGTATTTCGCGGCTGCTTCTCTCTGCGTCTTAGCGTCGGCGTTGTAGTCAGCTGGCGTGAGGCTGCGGAGGAATTTGATGTAGTTTTCATCGTGGGCTTTGGCGAGCTCGAGGTCTTCCTCGGTGGCCGGTGCGATGCCGAGAAGGTCCATGTCGTCGAGCAAGCCGTAGGCTTTGATGAGGGCGTGCGTCATGGTGACACAGTGGGGCACCATGGCGTGTGTTTCGCCGTAGTCGGCGTAGGAGATGCGTGGGTCGTAGTAGTAACACACGCTGTTCTGCTTCGTGACGCCGCCGTCGCCGTTGGCGTATGGGTGTGGCGCCGGCAAAGAACGCCTGGTTATGTGGCAAAGAACGAGACGAGATGATTAAATAGAAGATGTAGAACTGAACCCTGGTCGCATAAGATTTTTTTTTATGATATGACAATGTGTTTAAGAGGAGAGAAGAAATGAGTTTTCTAAGGATGACACTCTCTTGACATGATTATCAGCTCTTTGTGAGTTATAGTTGTTGACACCCAAAAATATCGAGCGGTATATTTGGCAACATGAGCAAGTTATAAAGGCCCTTGACATGATTGAGGTTAAGTGACGTCGTCAATGGAGCAAGCAATTACGTAAAGAAAACGGTGAGCCACAAACGAGCCTGCCCAGTCGGCTAGGCCAGCCACCCCCAGACGGCTTAGCCGGGTCCTGAGACCGGCTAAGCCGGCTTCGTGCCTGTTGGCCACGTGGGCCAACTAGGCCGGCTAAGCTGGTTCATGAGGACGGCTAAGCCGGCCCGGTGCTGGCGTGGCAAGTGAAGGCCGGCTAAGCCGGGTACCGAGGCCGGCTCAGCCGGGTCCTGGCTGGGCTGCCCAGGACGCCGGCCCGTGCTCGTGATAACCTGCTTAGCCGGGTGCCAGGCCGGCTAGGCCGGCTTGATGCTGGAGTCCGAACCGATTTGTTCCTAAATCGTGTTTTGGCAAGTTTTGGTCGTGGGAAACTTGAAGATCACGTGTTGGAGTTGTTTCCTACTAGGATAAGACCACCCCCTCTATATATACGAGAGGATCATGGCCGATTGATCCCATCCAATCAATCGAACCAAAAACCAATCTATCAACTCCGTTTATCCCTTTTCTCTCCTCAACCTCTCTACCTGTTGTCCGGTGCTTCTCTCCACGAGATTCATTGGCATCTTAGGCGGTCTTACTGGTCCTAAGAGATCCTTCACGTGCCTCCTCCCGACGGATCCTTCCGGAGGTGGTTCTGAAGTTTATCCAGCCATACACGAGCTCCACATCGGCCTTTTTGATCTCTAGATCGGTTTGGTTGGTTACGCTGCGTATTTGCTGCATTGCAGGTTATAAAAGACAACCTCTTGGACGTCCAAGGCCCGCTGGTGTGTTGGCACGGTCGTGAATCGGCGTCAACAATAATATAGAATGAAACTTTCTAATGACAGTTGATGTTTCATTTATGTTTCATTTCATTCATATAACATGACAACCTTGAAAATAACACCACGAAACTCTTCGTTAAGATAGGCCTTAATTAACTCTATTTGCTTAGGCTACTCACAATACACATTTCACGATAGTTTCTATGTGCATTTATATTACGTTACCACCTAAGCAATTTGCTTATGTGGCAAGACAATTATGGAAGAGAGAGAGAGAGCCAAAAACTCAGAAACCTGGGACTTCACACCGATTGAAGCCATCGGAACCATCCTAGGCCGCATTGTGGAGGAGACCATCGTTTCTTGCGGTCGGAGGATCTCGTGCTCCGCCTCTCCTCTCTGAGTGTGCCGCCATCTCCGCTGTAGCATGTGAGGTCTCCCTACACTCTCCTTCCCACACGCACTTCTTTGTGAGTTTTTTTCCTGCGTGCCATTATAAAAGATCGACCTAGCCTTTATATCACTAAAAAGTTGGTTCCGGCCTGTGTAACCAACACCATCTTTGTTTTTTTCTCCATGCCATTCCGTCCATTTAAGCAGCTAACGGTGTCAAACATGACCATTTTACCCTTTGGTGGACCCTATTTGTCAGCCACTCAAACCATTATTCCTTGTGAGGCAAAGAAAAAATAAAAGAAAAGGAAAAGTCTCCGGTCACGGCTGCGCCGCTCCGGCTCGAGCACCGCCCCTGCGGCGCCGCCGCGCAAGCTCCCTGCTACACCACTCCAGCTCGAGCACCGCCCCACAGAGCCACCACGCGTGCTCCGTTCCAGCCACGCGAGACCGAGCCCGGCCATTTCCCCCGTCATCCGTGCTCGTACTCCTCCTCCCCGGCTACCCGGGCGACGCGCGCGGGAGCTGCTCCACCGCCACGGCCACATGGGCGCGCGGGCGAGCTGCTCCGTCGCCTCGGCCACGCGAGCGCGTGCGGGCGAGCTGCTCGGCCGCCGCGGCCTCGCGGGCGCGCGCGGGAGCTGCTCTGATGAGCGCGCGGTGAGCTGCCCCGGCCACCGCGATGGCGCACGACGAGCTTCCCCCGGCAACCGTGACGGCGCACGGAGAGCTCCATGAGGCGGGCCTCGCGGCCATGGCGATGCGGGGAGGGGCAGAGCTCACGCGAAGCAGCAGAACGGGCGGCGGCGCGACGGAGCAGAACGGACAGGGCGGAGCTCGCGTGGCGGCGCAGAGCTCGCGCGACACGGGGCGGAGCGACGGAGCAGAACGGGCTGGGCGGTCACCTCCTCTGCTCCACGCAATGGCGCGCCGCTGCTCCTCCATCCTGAGGCGAGCCATGGCCACGGGGATGGGGCCGGCGGGACGGGATGGGGCCGCGTGGCCGGTGGCGTGGCGCACCTCGACAGGCCGACCATCCTAGACGAGGTGGAGGAGTGGTTGAGGGGAACAAGAAGATTCCCAAGAGACAAAGAAGAAGGTGCTAACAGCTTGGTCCCACAGGGCAGTGAGAGAAGGGAGATAACTGGTTCAGAGAGAGAGGGGTATTTTGGATATTGTGTCAAGCGGGACCCACGTGCCAGGACGGTTAAAGCGTTGAAAACTGACGGAAGACGGACGGAATGGCATGGAGGGAAAAACAAAGATGGTGTTAGTCACACAGACCGAAACTAACTTTTCAGTGACATGGAGGCTGGGTCGATCTTTTATAATGGCATAAAAGGCTCCTTCTTTTGTCCCCTGGCCCCTGTGGACGCATGCGCATACTCGCTCCTGGCACCATTGACGCCATTTGCTCTTAGGTGCTGAAGCAGCCGCAAAATCTTTCTCACACTCGCTCTTCCTCCGAGCCCGCCCTTCCCTCCGCTTGCTCCCGTGGACAGGTCCCGCCCATGCCAGTGTCGGGGTTCACCGGCGCTCGCACCGAAGGAGTCGTGCGGCGTCCCAATCGGCCGGCGCATCTACCCACCGCAGAGCTCCGGCCTCCTGCTATAGCTCCATGCCTATCCCGCCGCTAGGCTCTAGTCGCCGTTGCGCTCGCCGCCAGGCCCTGGTTACCCTGCTCTCGCCGCCGTGTGTCCAGCCCAATCCGCCGCGTGCCCAGCCCCACCAGAGTGCACAGGGACGCCGGGGAGAAACATTGCGGGTGCAAAGGATCTAGGAGGTGAATGATTGGGAAGACTCAAGAAAAAAAATATTGCATTGTAGGAGACAGTCTTAACAGTTGACACAATGTCCTAGAACATCGAAGCCACGAGTAGTTTGTCAATTATGACTTATGAGTGCTCTTATATCAAGTAATTGGACTCTATTTGCTTACTTATCGGCTAATTGGCTCAGCCGACTCTATTTATAAATAATAAAATATAACAAATAAGAAAAAATTTGTTTCAGATTAAAAATAAAAAATATTTATTTTAGATCTAATGGCATGCATGTTTTGTTGGATATAACAAAGCTATTTGTTTTGGAACGTCACAAAACCTTTATTTCAAAAAAAAAGGACAGAAGGTCTGCCCAGGAGAGGATCCTGTCCTGCACACCGAGACATGGCTCATCTTACAAAACCTCTACTGACTACAGAGTAGCAAGAGTACAAGCACGCAGCATTCTGATAAACTGGGTCTTACTACATCCCAACTGTGCATAAGACAAAGATCCATCTAAGCACAATTTCATTAGCTTCAGCAAACAAGTCTCGTTCCCAGTAAACCAAAACCATAGGTGGTCAAGAACTGGTTCATCCATGAATAGCAAGATCATCTTTAACTTCTTTGACCCTGAAGCCTGTAAGACACAAAAAGATCATACTGAATTTTCGCAGGGTCATATTTGATACAAGGGATTATATAGTGTTTTTGGTAAGGAATCACATTTAACACATGGTTTCTCAGAAGGAACTAACACAAAAAAGGTGAATCCAACTTGCCTAGTCAAATTGAAGAGATTAAACCATCCAGTAAAATACCAGTATCACTGTATCAGTGTTTTCGAGCCAAGAAATACATTTTTTCCCTTTCCACAAAACTGGAAATCGAGATCTGATTGGAACAAAGTGTATTACTACTGCATAAGAAGTACACCTAGACCAGCAACATGGAATTACATAGGTTCAAGTAGCTACCTTAATTGTTGACAACTACAACAAAGTTTTGATATTTTTAATTTTTAATTAGCCTTGTAGGGAGTACAACACAATTTGTCCATTTCCCTTCAATTCACAGCAACGAAAAGTGGATCTTGAGCTTACTGCTCTAAGTGGAGCCTTAACATGCCTCGGTTGAGCAAACACAACCACAGCTAGCAAAGCAATAATACAGAAGGGCACCACGATACTAATAATAGATAATATAAAGCATTATGGACATGGATAATCATTAAATGGTAATAAACATTTACTAAAAGTAGCACCAAGACACCAAATAAAACCCAAAAGTAGCATTGAAGGCTAGAACAATGTAGTAATGACTCAAAGCACCACCAAATCTAGTAGAACATATACACAAACAAAGAGGTGAAAAGGTGCAATCTAAATTGATCAACAGGATAAGGACACCAGCTATCTGTACAAATAAGCAAGTAATTCAGCAAAAAAGATAGCAACTATATATAACTAAAACAAAAATGAACATATACCACAAGAGTATTTTGCATCTTAAATAAGTTCACAATGGCTATTGACCCCTATAAGCTCCAGATTCAATCACAGTGTACAATTTTCATACGAGCATCATGTAACATGAAAATTTAGTGATTGTTTTCAATGCATCTGCACCAGTCTATCATACTAAATTTCAAGGTCACATTCAATTTGTCTTTGGAGATTCACAAAATAGAGTAATTTCTGGCATGAAGTAAAGGAAAAGGAAATAGAACTAGGGAAAACATATCAGTCAAAATCCTTTGTGCATCCACATGTCACACTTGTCTGCTTATGTTCTATAGGGAGGGTGTGCCAACAATTCCAATCTGATAATTTATTACATAATTGAATTTAGATAGGAAAATATCTAAAATGAAGGAAGATGGACTGTCAACTCAATGTAACTTCCTCATTCCTCTAGAGTAAGAAGTATGCTGATGTAGTATTACCTTTCAAGTAACAATGATGATTCACACAATTAAGCTTCAAATTAGCGTGAGAACTTCTTTGCCTGCTGAATGTTAAAATGTAACTTACATGTCATCAACTATCACTCCTCTTGATACTGATTATATTAGGAGGCATGCCACAGGCAATCAAGGTCTCCACAAGTTTGTCAACATTTTTAACAACCTTGCAACAGCTCACTTCAACTCTTTTAAGATGCTCTGTAGGAATAAATTGTTCCACCAGACTGCAACTTTCATCCATTTTCCTTTTATATGTCAGCTCCTGCATCAAATACATTATACAAGTACCTTTGCTGCTCAATCTTTCAGCCATGGTAAATTTAGCAAGTTGCGAAGCATCATAAAATGCATATATTTCACAAAGCTAGAGTGAGTTCTAATACGTCATAAATTTAAAGAACGAGCTTCTCTAGGATTGGCGTGCATTGGAGAAAGCAAATTAGTCCACGAACATCATAGCCAGCAAGGGCCACAACCCAACCATTGAGTATTAAAGTCTTTAACTTGGTAAATGGAGAGCACCAATTCAAATCTCGCATGAAGATATTCTGGGGTCAAGAAAAAAAAAAGCATCCTGTTAAACTTTAAATCAAAGGCAACAGATAAAGAGCATTTATGTAGTCAATTTCTTGATTTGTAAGATTCACTTTACTGACACTGAAGCATTGTTACTTAAAGACATTGATTGACATGAGTCTCTATATATCTTGAGACAACCAAACAGCTTTAGATGTCCATACTAAACATGATAATTTAGCATACAGTAGGTAGTAAAAATAAAAAAGCATATTACAGTCTAAGGTTTATGAACATGAACGGTAAATAAACATAAACAACAACAACCAAGCCTGTCAGTCCCAAGCAAGTTGGGGTAGGCTGGTAAATAAACATAAACATTATGCATAAAAGTGTCGGCGAAACTAAGCTTGCAGACAAGGAAGAAGTGCAAACATACCTCCGTAGATCAACTCTCCGATGTTTGCAACTGTAAACTTGTAGCATTGGATAGACCTCCAAGTACTACACATTTCTCACTGCCATAGCAACCAATACATAGATCACGGCCACAATAATCCCCAAGGTTGGTGTGCCTGAAACAATCCCTAGAGGAATCATGGTGAAGTCTGACAAATGCTGTTGCTAGCAATGGCATGCTTCCAAGGAAAGGAGTCAGTCCATCATTATCACCCAGTCGAAGTGCAGAAAGATTTGGGACAAAGATCTGTAGCCTCGTAGCTTTATCAGAAAATTTACAGCCAGTGATGCACAAACGCCTAATAGATTGGGATAACATCTTCTGGGCAGAAATTCAGCAAGTACAAATCTTAAGGTCCTCTAACAAAGGGCAGCGAGAAAAATCCATAGAGCAGCCATCCAGAACAACACAAAAAAGCTCTAGTCACCAAGTGCTGGGAGATGAGAGGTGCTCAGGGTCCCTCGAAGAAATGACACGGACCCTAAGCACCCAAACTTCGCGCATCAGGGCGTATCGGATCCACATCTGCAGATAACGAGCCGGCTCCACGCTGTCGGTAAAGGCATCAGATGTCATTTGAGGCTGATACGGATAAGTCGTGAAATCGAACTCTTCCAGGGGCGTTTGGTCGCGGAAGAAGAGCAAGTGGTTAACGAACTTGTTGAACTCTGCCGCCGCCCAGCCCCGCCCAGGACGGGCATGGACTTCCAGATCCCACGCCACCGGCGGGCGAGCAAGCACGTCTGCACGGCCTCATGCGCCGGCAAGAAGGAGAGCACGCGGTGAATCGCCCTGTCCGGGAGGGCGCTGATGCGGTCCTCGTCGCTCTCCGCAGCCATCAGCTTGAGTTTCTTGTTGTCGCTTCTCGGGGCCATTGCGTCGAACAGGGGGCGGGCGGCGATTCTGCGGGAGCGGAAGAGGATGAAACGCCAAAGAATGCCATGGAAATGGATGAGGCAAGAGAAGTTTTAGTAAAAGACGCATCATCTCACCTCGCTTGACAGAAGACCCTCTCGCCGGCCGCCGGCCGCCGGCCGCCGCCGCCGCCGCCGTATTTTGATGGTCTAGTCGCGAGGAAGAGGAACGAGCAGGTTGTGTAACTGCTCCTCCGAGAAAGGATTAATGGGCTTTGCCAGTAACAAGATCTTCAAAATTGGCCCAACTCACCAATCAATTTCTTTTGACTCTCAAAAAAAAACAATCAATTTCTTTTTCATATCTTTGTGTTGCCCATTCCAGGTCCGAATATGTTTCAAATATGAAAAATATACCACTTTGTATGACTTAGTTCTTTTAGTTCTCGAAAACTACTGTTACAAAGAGATAAAAAAAATGTTGTTTTAGAAAAGAGGCGTTACGTGTGGAGTAAAACTCCAAAAATACTATGATTAAACTGTGGTTTTTGAAAGTGTGCAGATTTTGAAACCCAAAGTATTTTATAAAATCAAAGTATTTATCCAATACTTCAGAAATGCTTTGGGTTTTCTTTAAAAAAAATGAACTAATGCTGGGATGCGACGAATGTTCCGTTTTTAAAACCATGGTATGATAAAACCATACTCTATTTACAGTTTTATAAACCTCACTTGAGAATCACTTTCACCCACATAATTATTTCTCTTGGAGAATCATCTTCCATATAGATATATGACTATTTAGATGGAGCTCTACCAAACATGCTTTTAGACTCCTCAGACAATTCATAATCTTCGTCCTTTATATTCATCCTCTAAAAGTAATATTCTATCTTAGTCATAAGATTCTCTCCTTTATACCACTTTCTCCCGCACCCATCCATCTTTTATATCATCCTCTATCCGCTGTGAGGCCCACATATCCATTCGACTGGTTCTTCTTCCAGACTTCGATCGACGCCGCGCCGCCCAGTCCTCCACCTCCCTCCGCCAACGGCCTCCACCTCCTCCCTCTCCGGTGGCGGACCTCTCCTCCTCCCTCTCGCGCCCGTCCTCTCCTCCTCCCTCTCCGACGAGGGCAAGTAGCGGACCCAGCTTCGCCGTCGCGCTCCTCTCCTTCTCCCTCTCCGGCGAGGGCAAGCAGCGGCCTTGGCTTCGCCGTCGCGCTCCTCTCCTCCTCCCTCTCCAGCAAGGGCAAGCAGCGACCCGGCGAGATTCGGCGTTTCCTTGAGTTGTGGCGGGGCTCCTCGTGCCCTCCTCGCGCGGCGGTGGGGCTCCTCATGTCCTCCTCGCGCGGCGGCGGGGCTCCTCGAGCCCTCCACCGATGGGCGCTCCCTTCACCGGCCCTGACGAGGTTGGGCGGTAGCGGCGGCACTCCCACTAGGCGGCGGCGGTTGGGCGCGAGGACGAGCATGCGAGCCGGCGGCAGCGCGCGCGACCTGCTCCTACGGCCGTGGGGGAGCCGCGTGCACGGCCTCCTCCTCCGTCTTCTTCGTCCAGCAGAGCTCTGGCGAGGCGGCCTCCTCCCTCTTCTTCGGGTGAGCATGGACGGCCTCCTCCATCCTCTCTCTCTGTCGCGAGCCGGTCATCTCTCTCCTCTATCGGCGCGTGGTGGGGCTGGGTGGTCCCCGCGTGACAAATGCAGGATGGTCTATACGTCCGGCAAACACACCGGATGGGAGCCCGTCCTAACTTTACAGGATCCTTTACAGGCTCCCGCTGCAGGAGGTTTTCTTGTAAATCAATCCTCGGGGATCGTTTACAAGACTCCACTGCGGCTAGTCTCAGAATGATATGACCATGTCATGGCCTAGGGTTGAGCGCTCGAGGGAAGGGGAAGCATGTCCAAAATGACAAATTTCATACATATATGGATGTAATATGCACATTTAAATTTTTCTTGAATGACCAGAATACAATTTTTAAAATAATTTACATGTTTATATTAAGACCAAATTTGCAAGCAACTCACTCCAGCAGCTCGGGAATGTCATAACATTGGTGGACCCCAGTTAATTACCACGCTGAAATAGCCGTACCCGACGAACCGCCCACACAGCAAGCGAACCGTCGCCTTCTCCACGGCGGTTTCTCGTCTCCGGCACGGAACTCCGCACTCGCCTGCTCTTACCGGCAGCGACGGCCACCGGAGGCCGACGAGTGTATCTACGGAGGAGCGAGGTACGCTGACGCGTGGGTGCCGCTCAATCCCCGCTCCATTTCCGCGCTGCTCTCTGGCATCTCATAGGCTTCCCTTTCCGCAGCACCGGCGCGGCGCCCACCGCCTGTTCGACGGAATGCCTCGGCGCCGCAACCGCAAGGACAAGAGACTCAACCCGACGGCCGCGGCGAACGGCGGCGGGGACCTCCTCAGCAGCCTCCCGGAAGAGATCCTCCACCACGTGCTCTACCTTCTGCCACCGCACGAGGCGGTGCGCACGTCCGTGCTCTCCCGCTCCTGGCGCGACCTTTGGAAGTCGATGACCGCCCTGCGCATCTCCGACGGCGGCATGTGGGCCTCCGCCGCGGATTTCAACGCCTTCGTCAACAACCTGCTCCTCTTCCGCGACCGCTCCCCTCTGCAGGAGTTCGAGCTCCACACCTATTTCCATCCCCAAATGCAACAGGCCGATGAGTATGAGGACAGCGATGAGGTTGTACGATATGTTGACATGTGGATTCGGCACGCTTTCATGTGTGACGTTCGGGTGCTCAAAGTCATTGGCATGTCCTTACCCAAACCCATGGTGCTAGCCGATGTGCCTCTCATCGCCAAGCACTTGAAGACCCTGCAGCTTTGGTCTGTATTGCTGGATGGCTGTTCTATGGATTTCACAAGATGTGAGAGGTTGGAGGATCTTATGATGGATGACTGCAGAATT
>CM041633.1:19032658-19094107 GCA_023333625.1 Bothriochloa decipiens
TGTGAGAGGTTGGAGGATCTTATGATGGATGACTGCAGAATTTCGGCTCACAGGATGGTCTCCAAGTCACTAAGGCGTCTGCGTGTCTGTTACTGTAACTTTTCTCATGACACCCGTGCTCGGATTTGTGTGCCGAGTCTTGTCTCGCTTCAACTGGATGGAAACAGAGGAATGACACCTTTCCTTGAAAGCATGCCGCTGCTAGTCACAGCACTTGTGAGACTTGGTCCGACTACGGCTCTCAAGGATCTTGATGGCAGCCAAACTTGCGTCCTTCTTGAAAGTTTGTCCAATGCTACAGAGCTGGAGTTGGTAGCGGAATCTGGTGTGGTACGTTTATCTCTATGCTACCTTAGTATCTGTTTTGGACAACTGCAAACTAAGGCAGCACTAGTGGCATTGAATATATGTTTAGAAAAACTGTCTTCTCTTAGTTATTATTTGCATCAAATGGAACCATGAAGATTACTTAGTCTTCAGGGTGTAGTATTACCCATCTACAGCCCATGTTCTTGGGACTACTCATATTGGTTTTGGAATCTAAAAATAGCTAGATGCTCATGTGTGCTTACTACAGGACTTCCAAGAACATGTATATTTCTGTGCCAGTAAAGAGAACCCTCTAAAAATCAGAATTGAACTATTTATAGCCCTATCAAGTATTCCTCTTCAATTAATGATGTCTTTTATACAGAAGATTATATGCTTTCTTCTTCATCTTCTCTGGGTTTTTTGTAAGTTGTAATTTTCAAGAAGCTGTCCCTGATGGGTATTCTGTAGACAGAGTTGTTTCAAGAATCTGACTATGTTAAGAGATACTCTATTTGTATAGGAGGAGGTTTCTCTGTGTTATGAATCTTATATTCCAGTTTATTATTGATTAATTCCGCTTTGGAAGTCTAATTAGATATCTTTTAACCTTTTCTCAGACAATTTTCAAGCAAGATCTGAAATGGTGCCCTGCATTTAACAAGTTAAAGACTTTGATACTCAGTGATTGGGTGTTGGGCCATGACATTCATGCACTAAAAGTTATCCTCCAGCATGCTCCGATTCTTGAGAAGCTCATTCTTCAGCTTTCTGAAGTATGAACTCATTCTGTCTTTGTGATGTACTACGTATATGCAGTTTATGTTAGTTGACATCTTTCTGAACTTATCTTGCGTGATTAATTTATGTAAGATACTTTTATCTGATACAGGATAATGACTACGAAAATGAAATGGAAGAAAGTTGCAGTCTGGTGCAACAAACTGAGCACCTCAAAGTATTTGTAATTAGATGTAGTGATGATGAAATGGTTCGCAAGCTTGAGAAAATGTTGAAGGCCTGTGGCATAACTTCTATTACAATCAGTTTACAGGAGCCCAACGGTTGATTCACATGTAAGTTAGATACTAATATCTGCCACAATTCTTATGTTACTATATGCACTTATTCAACAATTCATGTGCTATAATGGGAGTCGTAAAGTTCTTGGAGAAACTAAGTATATGTTTAAATGTTTGAGTTGGTTGAACATGTGAAAATCGTGACGTCTGCGAAGGAAAAGACTGAAATGGTCTTATGCATTTACTTGCTAGCACCTATTATCATGAATGGCAACTACAGAGGTATTTGGTTTTACATAACTAGATTCTGCGCACTAGTTTTGAGCTGAGTATGTTATTAGCATTATTTGAGCAACACTAGTCTTTAGCATTGGCTTATGGAGGTGGCTAGATATACATATTTGACGAGATATGAAGATTTCTGGAAGTATCCATGTTGAATAAGAAAATAATTCCACTTTAGACCAATTTAGTCTAGGGACAAGGGGCAATAAATTTGATTCATCTGAACTGAAGCAGCCGATATATTCCTTTTACAGTTTTTTTTTACTTTACAGAGCTATTATGGTATTTTTTTTCTCAAATACATATAGAGAGGAAATAAAGGCGAGCTGTTATGTTGTTAGCTTCTGAATTGGTTTCTTGCACCTTCTATGCCATGAACATGGGCTTGCTGTCTAACAATAACACATAGCATTGTGGTTGTACAATGGCTTGCAGTTACTTCTTTCCATCCTTTTTAATTTTCATTTCACAGAATTACTATGGTCATATATCTCCATTAACGAATTGACCTTGAACTAGAAATTTGGTGCTGGACTAGTTTTAGAATGTGGATACATCAATAACAGAATCAAATTTTAACTAACTTTCGCATTGATTTTTTCCCTCTATAAACTATTCTGGGGCGTGTAGGGTTCCTACTGTTGCAAAATGTATCTAAGATGTGATATAAAGTCTGGTGATAAATTTGTTGTGGCGGCTTCATAGTTTCTGTTCACTACAATAAACTTTTCTCTCCCTTTAGGAGCATATCAGTAATTGGTTTTGCTTACTTTAGTGTGTAATTTAGCTTCAACATTTTCCACACTGGTTCTCTATGTTCAACTTGTACTTTGCTGTTTCAAGTCATTAGTTTCATGCAGACTTCTAGTGCCTCCTTTTCTTTGATCCTTGTTTTGTACTGCTTTTAGTCCATAATGACTAACTCTTTGATACTTGTTTTGATTCGCTATTTTAGTGCTCTGAGTCCTCAGTGCTTTGTTGCTATGGTGTTGGTGATTTTTGCCATTCCCTAGTTCTCACTGGGTGCTATTTTTGGTGATAGGATTCTTCAGTAGAGGAAGGAATTATCTGATAAGGTTTCCGTTAAAACAATAAGGTTGAAAATTATCTGATAAGTTCTCACTGTAGATATGAATTAGGTGGGAAATGACGAAATGGTATATTAGTGGCACAAGGCTACTCGTGCAATATGAAAATTTTGGTTGAAACTCTTGTTGATAGTAGTGCAGCTAGTTTCACTAAAATATGTCCAACTTGCATGCTAGCCTAGGTGAACTTCTGTACAAATGGCACATAAAAGTTCCAGTCTGTGCAAATTCTAGCTACAGAAAAATCTCGCGACCCAGACTGTACCATTACTTAGCCTGAAAATAATGGTTACTGACATTTTTCAGAATGCCTTTTGACATGCAAAATTAGAAATGGGCCAATTCATGGCTTTTCCTGCAGAGAAACCGTGGCTCCACCCGTACAATGCAAATTCCTTTTCCAGCAACTGAACATCTTGATATCATATATGACTCATAATCTATTATGTTTTTTCATGTTTGCGCAGACCTCAGTTTTAGGATGCCACAGATGATTTTGCTGTTAATAGGCCTTACATTCTTTCTTGAGTACCGAGAAACTTGTGGCTTGGGTTTGGATGAAAGAGTTTACTGAAGCTTACAAATTGGAGTTTTGAGTTGGTTATATTTCCTACTTGGATGTGACCAGATTTAACCACACTGTTCAACATATGCTTTTCGATACTCTGCAGTTGTAGTTTTGCAAGATGAACTTCTCATGTACTTGGAGCGTCTTTTGACTAACGTCCATGCCTGATGGTCTTACAAGACTTTTGTTGTTCATTCTATCATGTAATGCTTAGGGATATCAGCTTGTTTTGGGCAGGCTAGGGGTCAGCACTTTGTGAAGCTTCATTTCCATTGGCGCCACATCTTTTGTATCCAAGTGGCGATTCATGACCATGACCGATGATTTTGTAGTTCTTTTTGTCTCCCTGAAAAAACTTGCCGAGAAAATTTGTAGATCCATGAGAATATAATGATAAAATTAATGATCTTTTTGTCACGGCTATAATTTGCAACAATTAGGCAGGTTCACACGCAAACTAGTACGTATTTTGAATTAGTTTCATCCCCATTTAAAACTAAGACAAGTCAGCAAAATTTGCTAGAAATTATGAAGAGAGAGAGAGGATGAGAATTTCATTAGAATGAAACCTAGCCATCATGGTTACCAGGCGGATGAAAATAGACGAAACATTGAGGTAGGACAAAATAGTTTCATCCTCACGTGTTCCCAAATCAAGTGCGCCTTCTGCTGCTCCCCACCCAGAGCGCAAGTGCCACTATTTTAGTGTAGTTTTCATTTTCTCACGCGGGTAACTGAAAACTAAGATGACATATACTAGTCACATTCATAAGCCACTCCTCTTTAAAGCATCTTCATAAGCCACTCCTCTTTAAAGCATCTTCAAGAGATTAGATAAACATAAATACTAAAATCTATATTTTAGCCATTTTGTAAAATAGAACTCTCTTGAAAATACGGGAGTCCTCCAACAGCCTTGGTATATTCTGCATGGGCAACCACAAGATACACCCACGTGACCATGATTTGGAGGGGGGCCGAGCAGATGCCTGGTAATTAGCAGGGGCATGCACGATAGCTAGCAGTGCTCGCTAGCTTTATTTAGCCAGCGACAATGACAGAATAGAAGGTTGCTATTTTAGAAATCCAAATACAATATTTGTTGGAGGAGCTTTTTATTTAAGAATTGCTATATTTGGCTTTACAAAATGATTTAGCATTTCTGTTGGAGTTGCTCTTAGGTTGTATGGCACCTTTCAAAACTACATAATAAAACTATGACTAGGAATGGTCTTAACCTTTTATGCTTAACTTTTGACATTGCACAGAGGGTGTCTAACTAGTTTGGTTAAGACTTAGACATGCCTCTTGGCTGACACATCATGCAACCACTTGGCTGGCTTGGCCTCACATGCGATTGGATTGTGACCATCATGAATATTTGTGCGTAGGGATGTCAATCTATTTGCAATTATGCTCGATGAGTGTGGATATGTATACAAATATTTATTAGTGGCACAACTGTGAGTATGTTACTTCAAGTATAAAACTTCTCTGGACCATGGCATTGTCATCTCTAAGAGAAATGATTATGTGGGTAAAGGTGATTCTCTATGATTCTTTAGTATAAATTCTCAAAACCACGATAGAGAATTACCTTATAAAATCAGGTGAAACTATTTTTTGCTCCTAGCCTCTTAGTTCATTTAAGTGACTCACTACACAATCAAAATCACTTGGTAGAGCTTGTACTGAATTCAGTAGAGAATCAGTTCTAGGAGTTCTACCAAACAGGGCCAAGTG
Organism: Bothriochloa decipiens; assembly: GCA_023333625.1. NCBI lineage: Eukaryota > Viridiplantae > Streptophyta > Magnoliopsida > Poales > Poaceae > Bothriochloa > Bothriochloa decipiens. The sequence goes on from CM041633.1 coordinate 19,037,674, forward strand.
GTAAGAAGATTGTTGCGGTCTAAAACACCCAACACCCTATGCTCTATTTGGATGTTGTGTCCTCAAAAAAATTGTGGTCTTATAAGACACTTTGTCTAAAGATATGTAAAACCATGGCTAAAAACATGATCTCAATTGAGATTTCTAAAGTCACAAAAAATTGGAGATTTCTAAAACTCGATAGAGTATGTTTTTTTTTTGAATCTACCATGGTTTTAAAACAAAAGATTTTTTGCAACATTTCGTTTTGAAAGACCAAAGATATATAAATACTATGATTTTATAAAATAATTTGGCTTTCAATAAGTTTTGGTTTGTTTGGATATAACACTAGTTTAAAAAACCCCTAGTTTAACCAAAATAGTATTTCTATGGAGTTTTAAAAACTCCACACATAACTTTTTTTTTTCTAAACCACATTTTTTTTATTATTTTACTCATAAACAGTAGTTTTCGAGATCTAGGTCATCCGGATAGACCTGTTTTTTTAATATTTCAAAAATATTTCAGGTCCAAACAAGATGTACATTCTTTTGAGCAAATTAGCCAGGGTGACGGGCAACACAAGCATTTTTTTTTTGAGCAACATAGGGCAACACAAAGATTATAACAAAATGAATTGATTCATGGGTTGGGCCAATTTTAAAGTTTTTATTCCTGGAGAAGCCCAGTAACCCTTTTAGCAAAAGGCCCAGTAACCGGCTAGTTCTTCGTCAAAAAAAAAAAAGAAAAACAATCTAACTGGCTAGTTGCTCTTCGTCCAGAAACATTTCCCCCCCGTTCCGCCGTTCCCGACGTCTTCTTGTTCCCAACGGCGGTGGCGGCGGCGGCCGGCGAGACCGCGAGAGGGTCTTCAATCGAGCGTGGTGAGATGATGCGTCTACTAAAACTTCCCTTGCCTCATCCATTTCCATGGCGTTCTTTGGCGTTTCATCATCTTCTGCTCCCGCAGAATCGCCGCCCGCCCCCTTTTCGACGGAATGACTCCCCCCTTTTCGACGGAATGACTCCAAGAAGGAAGAACAAGAAACTCAAGCAGATGGCTGCGGAGAGCGACGAGGACCGCATCAGCGCCCTCCCGGACAGGGAGATTCACCGCGTGCTCTCCTTCCTGCCGGCGCATGAGGTCGTGCAGACGTGCTTGCTCTCCCGCCGGTGGCGTGGGATCTGGAAGTCCATGCCCGTCTTGCGCGTCAAAGATCCTCGATCCTGGGAGACCCCGGCGAAGTTCAACAAGTTCGTCAACCATTTGCTGTTCTTCCGCGACCTCACGCCCCTGGAAGAGTTCGACCTCACGACTTATCCGTGTTATCCTCGTGTTGGCGAGCCCGTGGAGCTGGTTCGCTTCCTCGATATGTGGATCCGGTACGCCCTAATGCGCAACGTTCGGGTGCTCAGGATCCATGTCAGAAGTGACAAACTCCCGCGGTTATGCAACGTGCCTCTCATCTCCCAGCACTTGGTGACTCTGGACGTTTCTTGTGTTGTTCTGGATGGCTGCTCTATGGACTTTTCTCGCTGCCTGTTGTTAGAAGATCTTAAGATTGAGTGTTGCCGAATTTCTGCCCACAGCATGATTGTCACACCCTAAAATTTTCTATTTTGGGTTGTGCTTAAAAAACTCTAATTAAAATAAATATTAATATTTAGATAAAATTTACTAAATTTAGTTTGAACTTGTGCAATTATAGAAAAAAGGTGAGTTTTAAATTTTTTTAAATTAATTTGATGGGATATTGTTTGATGTGATGTCTGCTTGTTGTTTGAGTTTGTGTTTTTGTGTTTGCTAAGTTTTCAAAACACGTTTAGACGTCTTCCAATCCTTCTAGAGAATTTTTTAGACTTTTCTGAAATCTTTTTCCTTTATCCTAGAGATTTATCTAATTTTTAGATACTCCACAATATCTTCTTATGAGCTCTAAATACTTTATTTAGGTTGCTCATGTTTTAAAATGTCTCTGAGAATTTTTCCTAAGTTCTTGGAGCCTTCGGAGTATTTTTCGTGGCTTAAAAGTCAATTCTAGACTTTTGTAGAATTATTTTATCCATAAAATTAATCAATTTCGAAAATAATAAAGTCTCTCAATTTTTCTGACACCTAAAGGCCTATGTCTTTATTTACTAATGGACTTTAATAATTAATTAAGTCTATTAATAAAGGTGGAGGGTGCAATATCAATTAGTATCATATTGCTAGTTGATATTCACGTAGGAAGTTTTTCGCCCTATATATTTGTACCAACTCCTTGGCCAAAGCATATCATAATTACCATAAGGGGAGTCCCCAGTTGGAAGTCCCTATGGTAGCAAATTCTATTTTCTTCCTTTCTCTACGTCATGGTCTCCAACCTCTTGCCAGCGTCGTCGTGTTGTGCATTAGCGTGCAGGCAGGCTGTTTGGTGCCGGTTTGGCCAGCCGCCGCTGGCCCGGCCAAATTTCGGCCGAGCCCCTCTCTCTCCGTCGCGAGCAGCGCAGCAGCCATGGCTGCCAGACTCACGTTCGTGAGGTTGAAGATGACTCAAGGTATAAGTTACAGTAATTATGAAACTGCCACTGATCGTATAATCTTCGTCGTTTCACCGTTTTAACTCCGAATCGAGTCATTCAAGTTGCGTTGGTTTCGTATCGTCGCGATCTACGCAGTAGTGCTAGTGGTTTTCATGTCATATTGTGGTGAATTTATTTATTTAAAAACAACTTGTTTACTAATTATTTAATGGCTTTTATAAATAAAGGCAACATAGGGTTATGTTTTTGTTGTCCTTGTGTTGCAATCTTGTCGACGTATGTTGCTTGTATCATTAATGTTTATTACATCATATGTTTATGTAATTAATCTTGTTAGGTTAATTAATTTTCACTCAGTGCTCTCTTATATAAAAGTAATTTATATTTATACCTTAGTTTTCATAAATATAAATTGATATGACTAGTACCAACTTATGATGCTCTTTATAGTTGTTCTTGCATGTTTACAAGTTACATTATGTTATTTTTTTACTTAGTCTAGGTACATCGTCTTTTCATGCTAATATGGTTAATATAGCAATAATATCTTTTAATAATATTTTGCTAGTTTAACCTTAAATCTTAAGTGCTCTTTGTTTTGTATCAACATGTCTTTATATTTACGACTTGCTTAGATTAATCTTTAAGCATATGATGTTTCTTTTAGTAGCTCTCATATGTTTAATGCCTTATGTCTGTCCTTTCTTTTAAATTAATGTTTAATCATATCATGTTTTGTTTAGTGCCTTACCTATTTAATTGTTTATAGTTATAAATGTTTAAATGGCTTAGATAGTATAATTGCTTATAATTAAAATATAACTAATGTTTAACTCTGCTTTATAATTCAATTTAATTTAGCTGCTTTAACTTTTTGTTTCTATAAATGTCCAACACTTTGCTTTATTTAATAAAAGGAATGGATCTTATAGTTTGTCTCTGCTATGTTGCGTTTACCTCGATAGTCGTGTTCACTTTAATGATAGTTCTGTCGTTTATCATTCTTGCGTTCTTACGATCATAGCACCAAGTTTTGCCGTTTAGACCATCTTTAGTTACCTCTTTGATTGGTGTATTGTTCTTAGTCGTCTCTTCTTGTGTATTGTATGTTTGTCTATGCATGATGCTTGCTACGAGTAGACAAGAACCGCTGTGAACGTTGAAGATCAGAAGCTACAGAATGGAAGATAAAGGATGATGTTCTCTAAGCACTTTGCTTCGGGGTGTAAAGCAAGTCTTAAGGCAAGTATAGCTTAGGTTTTATTTCTATGGCTATGATCTATGTGGCTTAATTAATGTTTAAGCAAACGAACGATAAAAATGATATTTTAACAACTTGAAGATTTATCCGTAAGTGATTTATCACGGATTTATCGTACAAGTGTGAGGGCTACATGGCTCTGGTTTTAACTCAGTATGAGGATCTTTTCTAGTTAGTTAGGGTGCCTAGTTGGTATAGGACAACCTTTGTCCTTATGGGTATAGCCGGGAAGGAATGTGCTATATTGAAAGGGGGGTTCCTATATCTGACGATCTGGCAGCCTAATTGGTTGGTCGAACCTTTGAAAGGCTTCATAGTGTACCCTGCCTGCTCTCCTTGGAAGAGTTTTGGGAGTTGTAAACCCGGGTATATGGGCAACACGACTCACAGTGAAAGTGTACACCTCTGCGCAGAGTTTAAATCGATATATCGTCCGTGCCCACGGACAGGGCGGCCCTAACACATTTACATTATGATAATGACTTATTTGTTCACATGCTCATATTTACTGTTTTATAAAAAAGGACGTACCCAGTGCCGTAGGCTCCCGCACTGCGGGGTCTGGGAAGGAAAAATAGCCAGCAGCCATCCCTGCACAAATGTGCAGAGGTTGGGGCTTGAACCCTGAACCCCTTGGTCACAGGCGGTAAAGCTCTACCGCTTGCACCAAGGCCGCCCTGTTTTATGCTTTACATTATTTATGTTACATTGATCATGAGGTTATGGTTTATATTGCCTTATGCTATACTTGTTGAGTTCGATATGGACTCACTCTTGCTATTCCCCCACACCTCAGGTGAAGTTTAGGCTTGTGATCAACCAGTTAATTGGATCCAGTGGAGTGAAGTCTAGACCCGGAGTTTGAAGTCGTTTTTCCGCTGTTTGTTCATAGGTGATCTTTTATATATTGTGTACGTTGAATTTAAAGCATTGTAATTGATACTATTTGTAGCTATATGTGAGATTTGTCCTTTAAGACTTATATATAGTGTATATCTGGTCTTGTCCTTAGAACCGGGTGTGACAATGATGTCCCAATCCATAAGGCATTTGTGCATCACTAGTTGTCAATTTCCTGACGATGCTACATGGCTATAGATATTTCCCCCAAATCTTTTTGCACTTAAACTGAGAGGAAATAGAGGCCTGACTCCTTTCCTTGGAAGCATGCCATTGCTAGTAACAGCATTTGTCGGACTTTTCTATTGTTGGGCACCATCCTTTAGTGATCGTTGTAGGCGCACCAACCATGGGGATTCTTGTTGCCTCGATCCATGCGTTGATTGTTATGGCAGCGAGAAGTGTGTAGTACTTGGAGGTCTATCCAATGCCACAAGTTTAAAGTTGAATATATTTGGGCCTTGGTCTTTGGAGGTATGTTTGCACTTCTTCCTTGTCCTTGCTTAGTTTTGCCATTCATGCTTTTATGCAGGATGTTTACATACCATTGCATGTTCATAATAAACATTAGACTGTACCATGCTTTTTATATTTTTTATTTTACTACCTATTGTATGCTAAATTATCATGTTTATTAGTATGGGCATCTAAAGCTTGGGAATGTGAAGATATTTGGAGACTCATGTCAATCAACTAACAATGTTTCAGTGCCAGCAAATTGAATCTTATAAAGCAAGAACTTCACTATATAACTGCTCCGTTGACTTTGCTTTAAAGTCTAACTGGATGCTTTTTTTCCTTTTTACCCCAAAAAATATCTTGAAGCGAGATTTGAAGTGGTGCCTCCCATTTAGCAAGCTGAAGACTTTGGTACTCAATGGTTGGATTGTGGGCCTTGCTGGCTGCGATGTTCGTGGATTAATTTGCTTTCTCTAACTTGCCCCAATTCTAGAGAAGCTGATTCTTGACATTCGCGATGTATTAAAATTCACTCTCTAGCTTCTGAGATATATCCGTTTTATGATGCTTCACATCTTGCTAAATTTACTATGCCTGACTGATTGAGCAAAGTTACTTGTATACTTGTATTTGGTGCAGGAACTGACATTTGAAAAAAAAATCGATGAAAGTTGCAGTCTGGTGGAACAATTTATTCCTTCTGAGCATCTTAAAATAGTTGAAGTCAGATGCTACAAGGATGTTCAAGCTGTTCACAAACTTGTGGAGACTTTAATTGGCTATGGCATACCTCCTGATATAATCAGTATCAATAGAAAATATTTATGTAAGTTACATTTAACAGTGCGCAAGTAAAGGTCTCACACTAATTTGAAGTTATTTTCCTATCTTAAAATCAATTATGCTGTTCTCTCATCTGTTTAGTGAAAATAACATATTTCTTGATTCAAATATGAAAGACTGATGTCTTAGGTTTATCTGGTCTGCTCTTGGTTAATTTCCAGTATTCTATGTTATATGTTAAACTGTTTTTGTGACTGCTTACTTTTTGATTGAATATATTTGCAGTTGTGTTTAGCAGTTGACTGTAGTATGAAATATTCATTTAAAATTTTATATTATACATTACTGGTTTTAGAATTGGTGGCACAACCTAACAAGTTAACATAAGTAGACAAGTATGACATGTGGATGCACAAAGGATTTTTACTTCTGCTTTTTCCCTATTGCTTTTTCCTTTCCTTCAGTGCATGCTGTAAAGTACTCTTATCTTGTGAATCCCCAAAGACAAATTGAATGTAAACTTGAAATTTAGTACTCCCTCCATTCTAAATTACATACCGTTCTGACTTTCTAAATACATATCTTTTGCTATGCTTCTAGACATAGCTTTTCCAAATTATATAGTTGCTGTCTTCTTTGCTAAATTACTTGCACATCAAAAAAATAAATAAAAAACCCTGAAGGGGTGGCATTCTAAATAAGAAATCCTTCTCACCAGGCCAAGAAATACCCCGAACCTCCCTGTACCTGAGGAGTGCTACTAGGGTATTCTGACCAATTGGGCTACAAGTCCTTTGTCTGCTTGCACATCCGTAAAGATAACTGTTCTCCGTATCCCATTGATCATTTTAGCTTGCACTTTGTGACCACTTGCTGTTTGTTTTTGTTCTAGATTTGGTGGCGCTTTGGATCATTATTACGTTGTTCTAGACTTCAGTGCTGCTTTTGGGTTTTATTTGGTATCTTGGTGCTACTTTTAGTAAATGATTATTATGATTATTGATTCTTCTTTTGATCTAGTAATGAAGTGCCCCTTTTTGTGTTGTTACTTTGCTCGCTACGATATTGTTGTGTTTGCTCAACTGGGGCATGTGATAAGGCTCCACTTAGAGCAATAAGCTTAAGATGCCCTTTTCGTAGCTGTGTTCAAGGGAAGTGGCCAAATTGTATTTGACCCCCACAAGACTAATTAAAACACCAAAACTTTTTTTTTGAAGCTGTTATTAGTTAAACCTATTTATTTCCAAGGTTCAAGTTGGGGCACTTCTTATGCAGTAGTAACACACTTTATTCCAATCAGGTCTCAACTCCCAGTTTTGTGAAAAGGGAAAAAGTATATACCAGCTTAATTTTTGGCTCAAAAACATGATACTGGTATTTTGCTGGATGGTTTAATCTGTTCAATTTGACATCAAAATTTGAATTGACCATTTCTTGGCTAGTTAACTCCAAGAAACCATGTGTTGAGTGTGATTGCTTCCCAAAACAACTAAAACACTATATAATCCTGTGCAAGTGTGTATCAAATATCACCTTCCGAAATTCACAGTGATCTTTTTGTGTTTTACAGGCTGCAGTTGCAAGAAGTGAAAAGATGATCAAGTTATTCGTAGATCAACAAGTTCTTGACCTCCTATGGATTTTTGTTTGTTGGAAACGAGACGTGTCTGCCGAAGCTAATGAAGTTGACTTGAGTCCTTGACCTCCTCCTTAAAAGAATCTTACCTGGTTAATCAGTCTGCTGACTTGTACTCCTCTTGCTACTCTGTACTCTAGTAGTAGACATTAGTGGTGGTTTTGCGAGACGGAGTTCGGTATCAGTCAGTCTCCTGGCTCCTGGCCCCTGGCCCCTTACCTTTTCATGTAACGACAGCACACCACCCTGCGCTGTTGCAAGTATTCCTTTTAATGCTCCTCTTCTCTTCGTTATACTTGTAAGAGCACTTTGGTGATGAGGTAAGGAAAATGTGTGTGGTGAGTGGTGTTCTATATGAAATGTTTGAACACTGTCAAGGGTGAGTCATTTTCTGTATGATTTAGTTAACAATTATTCGCTTTAACATGACGTTTGGAATGGAAATAGTGTTGTTGCACAAATAGCATATACGTTGGCCCATTGATAAGTGAACCATCAACCAAGTAAATAATTCTGTTGCTAATATGAATGGCGAACCATCGGTGATGAGAACTATGACCGTCATTTCGTCTTACCAACTAGGTTGATAACTATCACCGCTGCTTCGTCTTACCAACCGACGGTGATAGTCTGTCATTATAGCTGGTTTGCACCATTATGACACAGTGGTGATGATGTGCTCCTTGTCACTGACGCCTCAACATTTCAACGTCAACTTTTTGTATCAAATGACGCTGATAATCATGGTGCAATATAACAAAATTTATAACTTTTAAATAAAGTTGTATGAAAACAAACTTTATATCAACTTTATACTTGACGATTTTTCGTTTGAAACCATTTGTGGTCCCACAATTCTATTTAAAGCACTCAAATTTTGAAATTCTTTTTTTTAATTTACATACAGTCTCGGATGGAAAGTCGACCAAACCACTAAGAACTTTTTCATTAGAGATTATAGTCTCAAATTTGTATATATGAATTTTTAAAATTTTTTAAAAACTATAATTTTCAAATTACCTCGGATAGAAATTGACCAAAACTAAAGGTGCAGACTTGATGAGGACGACAACTTTGTAGTCGATAACTTTTTTTATTAGAAATCATTTGAGGTCCAACGGTGTTGCTGGAGTTTTGATATTTTAAAATTTAATTTTTTTCAGATGACCTCAGTTGGTAAAGCAACCAGAATCAAAATTGTAGGTCCTGATTAGAACAACAAATTTGTAGTTTATGCAGCTCAAGATCTCTTGACTTGTTTCCTCCCCAGGCCGGTGAAGAACTCATGGAGCATCTTCTCGCCGCAGCGCCTATGCAGCCTCTCCACGGGGTCTTCATCCCTTGGCGAACGATCCATGACCACGAGTGTGTTGTCGTCACAGTCGGCACTTCGAGCTGGAGCGTGCGGTGGCTCTCCTCGATCACCGGGGTCCATGCTCAGCATCGGCGGTTTCGGCATGAACATCGACGACAGGCAACCTGATTTGTACAAAGTGTTTTACTACTGCATAAGAAGTGCACCAAGCCCAACTTGCTACATGGAATTTAATAGGTTGAAAGAGCTTCCTTAATTATTAACAACTACAACGAAGTTTTGATATTTTAATTAGCCTTGTGGGGGTGATATACAGTTTGTCCATTTCCCTTTAATTCACAGCAACGAAAAGAGGAAGTTGAGCTTAATGCTCCAAGTGGTGCCTTAACATGCCTCAGTTGAGCAAACACAACAACATCACAGAAAGGGGCACCACAATACCAGATAAAAAGAAGCATTGTGGACATGGATAGTCATTAAATGATAATAAAAATTTACTAAAAGTAGCACCAAGACACCAAATAAAACCCAAAGGTAGCAATGAAGTCTAGAACAATATATATGTAGTAATTACTCAAAGCACCACCAAATCTATTTTTAAAGAAAGGTTTCCCTCTGCTTTTAAGAAAGCAACATCATCCGGAGATACAATACTGGGTATTTCAGTTTTCCTTACAAAGCAAGAAAAGAAAGCAAAGCCTAGCACAACATCTAAATTTCATAAACATCATTAGATGTATAAGAGCTTGGCCGAAACTCCTCTCATTCAGTGTAACAGATTTGACTTCAAAAGCAAGATGCGCTGACAGTCGTCCTCCTTAAGCAGCATAGACCACTTCTGCATGAATGACAAAGCATTGTAAATGATCACAGAAGGGGTCCTAGGGAACACATGCTCAATAGCCATTTTGTTTCGATTAGTCACATCTCCCAGGAAAAAACAAGCAAACACAAATAGCACAAACTTAATTGGCAGGGGCCCCTGGCCCATAAGCCAGGTTTCAGACAAGTCTTTGACAGAATAGGGAACATCACAGAGACCAAAAGTGTCCCTTACCATCCCCCAAATAAACTGAGCAATGCGACAGGAGAACATAATATAATCTACAATTTCTTTTCCCTCCCCAAGACAGCAAACTTCATTACCCAACCATCCCCTTTTCATTAGGCTAACCGAGCACTGCAATTTATTGTTGAAGATTTGCCACAAGAAGAATTTAATTTTCAGAGGCAATTTGCATTTCTACACATATCCCACAATCCTATTGGGAAATCCCCCATTCATCATGAAGCCGTATAAGGATTTGGTGGTGAACACACCCCTTTGTTCTCCAACCCCCCAAGAAATTGTATCAACATTTTCAGGATCAAGAGAGTAATCATCCAGGTATGGTTTTAAGTTCAATCCATCTCTCATATTCTTGGCTAGATAGGGACCTTTAAAAATCTATGAACCATTCTCCATCCTCCCTGCACTCTGCTACAGTAGAGTTGATATCTCTAGCCATCTTAAACAGATCACTGAAGGCAATTTTCAGAGGAACATTAGCAGCCCAAACATCATGTCAAAACATGCAATTGGCGCCATTTTTCACTTTGAAGATCACTCCCCAACTAAAGAGGTGCTTAACCTTGTGCAAACCTTTCCAGAATTGGGAGCTATCTCGCTTCTGAGCAGAAAAGAAATTTGAGCCATTCATGTATTTAGCTTTGAGTAATTTAAACCACAGTTCATTAGGTTCTAAAAGGATTTTCCAAATCCATTTAGTCAAAAGGCAGTCATTCATTGTTCTAGTGTTAATTATGCCAAGGCCACCCTGAAGCACCACCAAATAAATCTAGAACATACACAAACACAAAGTAGTGAAAAGCTGCAAGCTAAATTGATCAATGGGATAAGGACACCAGCTATCTGTAAAAATGAGCAAGTAATTCAGAAAAGAAGATAGAAACTATATATAACGAAAACAAAAATGAACATATACCGCAAGACTATAATAAGTCTGTACTCCCTCCATTCTAAATTGTAGTTCACTTTAACTTTTTTGGTACACTCACTTTGCTATGTATCTAGATCTTACTTATGTCTAGATACATAGTAATGTGAGTGTACCAAAAAAGTCAAAGTGAACTACAATTTAGAACGGAGGGAGTAATAGAAATTGTGCACTTGGCTCTAGCATTAATGATTCACTCAAAACCTGATGTTATAAATTATCAGTTTTGGAATTGTTGGCACACCCTCCCGAGCGAACATTAGCAGACAAGTGTGACATGTGGATGCACAAGGGATTTTGACTTCTATGTATTCCCTAGTGATATTTCCTTTTCCTTTACTGCATGCCAGAAATTACTCTATGATTTATGACAGACTGGTGCAGATGCATAGAAAACAGTACAGATGCATAGAAAACAGTCACTAAGTTACTCTATGATTGAATCTGGAGCTTATAGGGGTCAGTATCTATTATGAACTTATTGTAGTCTGGTGGTATATGTTCATTTTTGTTTTAGTTATGTATATAATTGCTATCTTATTTGCTGAATTACTTGCTATTCGATCCAAAAATTGAGCTGTGACACAAGCACAGTTAACATATGTCATATAATAATAGAATTTAAACAAGAACATCTCAGATAAATCCAAAACACCTGCCCTGCATATATGAATCAAGAGATGAGAGAACAACATAGTTGATATTGAGATAGTAAAATATCTGAAATGAAGGAAGATGGACTGTCACAAGATGCACTCAATGTAACTTGCTCATTTGTAGTATTACCTTTCAAAAAACAATGATGTTTCACACAGTTAAATTCAAATTAGCAAGAGAACTTCTTTGCTTGCAGAATGTTAAAATGTAACTTACATGCAATCAACTATCACCTCCTCTTGATAATGAGTATATTAGGAGGTACGCCACAGGCAATCAAAGTCTCCACAAGTTTGTCAACATTTTGAACATCCTTGCGGCAGCTGACTTCAACTATTTTAAGGCGCTTTGTAGGAATAAATTGTTCCACCAGACTGCAACTCTCATCCATTTTCCTTTCACATGTAAGCTCCTGCATCAAATACATTAAGTAACTTTTCTCAATCCTTCAGGCATGGCAAATTTAGCAAGTTTCCAAGCATAATAAAATGGATGTATTTCACAAAACTAGAGTGAGTTCTAATACGTCATAAATTTGAAGAACCAGCTTCTCTAAAATTGGAGTGCGTTGGAGAAAGCAAATTAGTCCACGAACACCATAGCCAGCAAGGCCCACAACCCAACCATTGAGTATTAAAGTCTTTAACTTGGTAAATGGAGAGCACCAATTCAAATCTCGCTTCAAGATATTCTGGGGTCAAGAAAAAATCCTGTTAGACTTTAAAGCAAAAGATAAATGAACAGTTATGTAGTGAAGTTCTCGCTTTATAAGATTCACTTTGCTGACACTGAAACATTGTTACTTGATTTTTTTGAACAAAACATTGTTAGTTGATTGACATGAGTCTCCAAATATCTTCACATTCACAAGCTTTAGATGTTAGTATAAACATGATAATTTAGCATACAGTGGAAGTAAAAAACATGTTACAGTCTAAGGTTTATGAACATGAAACGGTATGTCAACATTCTGCATAAAAGCATGGATGGAGAAACTAATCCTGGGGACGAGGAAGAAGTGCAAAGATACCTCCGGAGACCAACACTGATTTATTTTCAACTGTAAACTTGTAGCACTGGATAGACCTCCAAGTACTACACACTTCTCGCTGCCATAACAATCAATGCACGGATCGAGGCCACAATAATCCCCATGGTTGTTGGTGTGCCTGCAACGATCACTGAAGGATGATGTCCAATGGTGAAGTACGACAAATGCTGTTACTAACAATGGCATGCTTCCGAGGAAAGGAGTCAGGCCTTTATTTTCTCTCAGCTCAAGTGTAAAAAGATTTGGGGCAAATATCCATAGCCTTGAAGCATCATCAGGAAATTCACAACTAGTGATGCACAAATGCCTCATGGATTGGGACAACATCTTGTGGGTAGAAATTCGGCAACTGTCAATCTTCAGATCCTCTAGCAAAGGGCAGCGAGAAAAATCCATAGAGCAGCCATCCAGAACAACACAAGAAAGCTCTAGAGTCACCAAGTGCTGGGAGATGAGAGGCATGTTGCATAACCGCGGGAGTTGATCACTTGTGACATGGATCCTGAGCACCCGAATGTTGCGCATTAGGGCGTATCGGATCCACATATCGAGGTAGCGGACCGGTTCCTCGGGCCCGCCAACCGGCATTAGAACTCGAGGACATCACGGATAAGTCTCGACCTCGAACTCTTCCAGGGGCGTGACGTCGCGAAAGAACAGCAAGTGGTTGACGAACTCGTTGAACTTGGCCGCGCTCCCCCAGGAGCGAGGATGTTTGACGCGCAAGACGGGCATGGACTTCCAGATCCCACGCCACCGGCGGGCGGGCAAGCACGTCTGCACGGCCTCATGCGCCGGCAGGAAGGAGAGCACGCGGTGAATCGCCCTGTCCGGGAGGGAGCTGGTGCGGTCCTCGCCGCTCCAGCCATCAGCTTGAGTTTCTTGTTGTCGCTTCCTTCTTGGAGGCAATTCCGTCGAATAGGAGGCGGGTGGCGATTCTGCAGGAGCAGAAGATGATGAAACGCGCCATGGAAACGGACGAGGCAAGAGAAGTTTTAGTAAAAGACGCACCATCTCTCCTCGCTCGATAGAAGACCCTCTCGCCGGCCGCCGGCTGCCAGCCGCCGGCGTTGGGAACAAGAAGACGGGAATGGGGGAAGGTCGTGTCGCGAGGCTAGTATCTCTGTGTTGCCAAAAAACCTCTGGTTGCACGCGTGACGCGTGATTGATGCTTAAAAGAAAGAGACCTGCACTATACTAGGCTAGGACTATGTTCGGGTCGGGTTAGGACTCCCAGTCCGACGTTGAGTTCCCGTGTTCTAATACGTTCAGTTTGATAGTTGATGGCACGTACTATATATGGAAGCTTCCTTGTCAGCTGAAGGTCGTCATTGTCTATGGCGGCTGGCGGGAAATAGCCTAGCTTGCTCTCAAGATAAACATCCGGAAGGAGAGGTGTGCAGCTTGATATAAGATGCCCAGTGTGTCGCCGGTTCGATGAGGATGGTGGTCACTGCTTTCTTAAGTGCAAGATGGTAAAACGATGTTGGTATAGTCTTTCCCTTGAGCCAGTTCGTCAGCATGGGAGGTTGTGACTGAAGTTTAGCCCTGAATGATGAGGTCAGTGGTGGAACGTGAGAAACAAAATCAGTAAAACGATCAAGAAGTTGCTGCAGAGGTGCTTAATCTGTTGCGTGACGCAGATGAGCTTGTAGCTCAGTGGTAGGACTTCCAATTGGGAAACCACTATTTAGGGTTCAAAGCCTGGGTGCTGCACAATAAAAATCCCCTCGCTGGTGAAGCCAGGGTTCAGGGGTTTTATCGCGGACGGAAAGCCGTAACTTTTCTCTTAATGGAAAAGGTTAGGGCAGTTCCCCTCCGGTCGCGTTTTTTCCCGTTGCGTGACCGGCTGAACAATTTGGAGAAGGTGGAGCCGGTCCGACCAGAGGGCGTCAGAACCAGCTCAAGCTCTATCTTCTAACACCACATGGGTAGGCTGACCGAAAATGCATTGCCGAAACGGTATGCGCGCGCAGATGCTATCTACCACCGCTTGCCACTGCTTCACGATTCGTGTTGGTCAAAGCTCCCATTCCCCCGCTCTCATTCCCAATTCTGTATCCCATATACTTTTCATTCCCCACCTCCCTCTCAATCGATTCCGAACTAGTACTATTGAACAACATCCCCTCCATCTGCCCCGCAGCTCGCTATCTTCGCCATCGCCGACGCTCCTGCAGCTACCTCCTCTGTCTGCCCGCCGCCGCCGCCACCTCTCTCTCTCCCGATGCCGCCGCTCCCTCTCTCCACCGTCTGCTCTCTGCTCCCTCCCCCCCTCCGTTTGCCCACCACCGCCGCCACCTCTCTCTCTCTCCCAGCGCCGCCGCTCCCTCTCTCCACCATCTGCTCTCTGCTCCCTCCCTCTCCCCCCCCGGCGCTGCCGCTCTTCTCTCCACCGTTTGCGCTCTCACGTGCTCCCTCATGTCTTTGCACTCTGCTTCCTCTTCTCGATCCCCTACGACGAGTTCCACCATTCTTCTCCTACCGGCAGCTACTCCACCTATTCTTCTTCATCTCCGGCAATCCGCTTCGCTGCCCTCTATCCTCCTCATCCGGCGCTAGTGCCTTCGTTCTTTTTTGTGATTTTTATCCACATCTGTCTCTAGATCCCCGCCTCAGATCGGCGCCTCTTCATCTTGACCCGGGACGCACCCCCTGACGCCATGGCTGCTTGGCTCCCAGTCGTTGTGTGCCGCCTCTCCGTCGCCTCTTCTTTCAGTAGGAGAGGAGCCCCCAGGAAGGTGATGACGAGCGAGTTGA
This sequence comes from Bothriochloa decipiens, assembly GCA_023333625.1. Taxonomy (NCBI): domain Eukaryota; kingdom Viridiplantae; phylum Streptophyta; class Magnoliopsida; order Poales; family Poaceae; genus Bothriochloa; species Bothriochloa decipiens. Next base: position 19,053,001 of record CM041633.1, read on the forward strand.
CAACAGTAAGAGTAACTTGCAGCCAGATGGCCCATTGTTTTGGACTGCCTCAGATGTTCAGTATCTTCTCATCAGAAACTACTTCTTTTGTTCTCTGGTACTAGTACTTTGACCAACAAGATCAGTGTCCTCAGTTGAACAATTCGAGTTGATGATGAGCAATGCGTGCTACTTGTCAGCTTGTCATAGCTTTTCTGTTTGTTCTTGCTCTGTTCATCAAGACTTCTTTTTGTTATAGAGTATTTGAAATCCTTTCATGAATATTGTCATCTCATGAAACCACTAGCCAGACTGCCAATTTAAAAGTTGTGATTTCATCTGAAGTGTTCATAATAGTATGTCAAAATGTACATTCAGTTCTCTGAAATTTTGTCCTGAATATGGTTTTCCGTTAAGCTAACCGTGACTCTATGCCACAATTATGTACCTATTGTTTCTACTCCAGTCCCCTCATGTGTCTGTGCTCCCTCTTCCCAATTTTTTTCTTGTAGTTCTTGAAAACACAGTCAGATCCGTCGAAAGAAATCACTAGAAGAAGACAGAGTGACTGACGATGCACGCACTGGTTAACACACCTCCTGTTGTTCATAACACATCCATTATTAATTTGAACCACAAATAGAGCTGACAATAATACAGTATGTTGTCACATGCTCAGGTTCACAGCCACGGTGACGAGAGTAGCTTTCATTTAAGCCCATCCATTAATTGACTTTTTTTATAAGATTTTGAAGAGAAGCTCATGAGTAGAGAGTTGCCAATTTTGCGAATGTCAGGTATGTTTTTTCCTTCTCTTAAAAAAGCAATTGTACAAACATAGCAGATATCCATGTTTTTTCCCTTCGATTTTGCAGTTCAAGGCAATCAGTCCAGCAGTACTGCCCACTATGCATCCCTTCACTTAAGGCCTGATGATCACAGGAGAGGAGATTGAAGAACAGAGCAGTGATGCTTCCAACGGACAAATAGAGCATTTGCCTGAACTCTTCATCTGCAAAAAGAAAAAAAGGATATACTTGATGCAGCTTTAGCATTCTGACAGTTGTCTTATTGGTATGTTTTCAGAGTGTTTGGATCTAGTAGCAGTAGGCAGTTCAGAACTAAGGTGTCTATGGATTATGACAACCTGATTGATTGCCCATGCTTGAGATTGTTGGTGCCTAGTTGTTGCTAATGTCTGTAAAGGAGAAGCTAACGTAATGTTGTCATTAAATTTTTTTTTAAAAAAACAATGCTGGCATTCATATGGCACAGAGATATTGCTCAGATAAATTTCATATAAATGGGTCTCTAGATTTTGTTTGTTTGAAGAACTGATTAGTAGTCATACAATTTGTGATTTTATCAGTGAAGATATTGCTTTTAGAATAGTTCAACACACATTTAGACTAATACTTTCAGTATAGAAACTCAAGTACGACTTGAAAAAGTTAACTCTTCTCGATGATATAGAAAAGCTTGAATAACTTATAATTTAAAATGGAGTGAGTAATATTTATAATTTTTAATATCACTAAATTAATCTTAAAATATATTTTTCACCACAAAATATTTTTAAAGACCGTTAAATGTTCTGATATGAATACAAAAAGATTATCTCGAATTCGGATTTGCATTTGGATATCTACTAGATTTTGACCATAATATATATCTATTTGTCTATTTATAATTTTACTAGAATAAAATCATTATGTATGTAGATAAAATAATTATATAACCCCTTAGATAAGGACAACTCAAAGAATAACATATGTAATGAATAGTTTACTAATTAAAATTAAATACATTAAATTTAAACAAGAAATGTTTATAAATAATTATTTATAATATTTTAAAAAAATTGGTCAATATATGAATAACTTGTTGACACCGTTTTTCGGTACGTGTCAATAAGGATCGGGAGACTAAACTAAATCAGCAAGAGGTTGGTTTTTCTTCAGCATTGCTTCCGAGTTGCCGATGGGTGGTTGCCGATGAAGGGCATGTTGATCTCTTACATTGCCAATGAAGCCGAAGAGTTGTTTCCGATAAGGTTGGCAGAGGACGAGAGGATTGTTACCGATGGGGTGGAAAGAGCTGTTGCCGATAAAAATGGCAGGAAGACTGGGAGGTTGTTGCCGATGCCAAGAATATACCGATGAGGAGATAACTTCATTACGACGGAAGCGGACAGAGGATCGGCATCATAGAGCTTATGATTTTCGTAGTATAGTTTAAGTCCAACTCCTATACGAGTTTTATTTCTTTCCTTAGGAGGTAGAGTTCGTATAAGGAATTAGTTTATTTCTTCTATATTTGAGCCTTGCGTGTTAAATTAGGACTCTTCGATTAGTGGAGTATAAGTATATGCCGGGGGGCATTGTAATAGGGATCCAAGCATTAATAAACAAATCTACTTTTTATCGCAATTTACTTCTACCAGTACTTTACTTTTCGACGACTTCGTCAAGTATTTTCTCTTTTTCAATGAATTCTTTCAAGAATCGACGGGCTGCATCAACTTGATCTCCGGCGACCTTGCAAGTTCCGCGTTTACCGAGCACGATTCAGGCTTTGACTTCCGAGCGTATCACTGTCGTCTCGTCTGATCTGTTCAACAGTTATTGAATACATTCTGAGCTTTAACGTCGGGGCATATTGCTATCGTCTCGTTCGGATTTTATTCAAAGTTATCATCCTTGTTGATTAACAGGTCAAATCGACTGGCACGCTTCGGATATCGAATTTGGGTATTAGCCGGTGTGTTTGCAGATAAGAATTTTCATCAACACATCTTTTGGCACACCCGGTGGGACCAAGTCAATAGATTTATCATGAAGAATCCTGCTGATATCAATCCAGAGAACATCATCGAGATATCAGAGTCAGATCTCAAGGAAGATCAGAAGCTTGCCATGGAAGAAGCCATGGAGGACTACAGGCAGCTTTGCTTAAAGTCTTTCAACATGAATAGGGGCAGAGAAGTCATCCAGAAGCAAGATCTGCCGTTGCCTCGGCAGGTAACTTTTGATTCCAACCCTGGTAAATTACAGGAGATGGTTAATTCTGCATTGAATCAGGCTTTGATCAACCACTCCACTGTGCTGTCCAATACTGTTTACAATGCTGTTGTGCAAACATTAAGAGAAGGACAAGCACCAGGTTATGTCGGGCCGGCATATCATTAGCCGGGATCGGCATCTGTTAGTACTCCATCGGCAATTCCAGCCGCTGAGAATATGGAAGCTCCTGCTCCTTCAGCTTTATCAGGATTATCTAACATTGAAGCCACACTGATAAGATCAGATTTAACATCTCAGGAAAGGCAGATCACTCAATTGGGTACAGATCTATCGGCATCGGCAATGTCAGGTCCTTCAGGTCAACACAGTCAGGTTGCTGCCAATTGGTGGGGATACGGGATGCCTCCAGGACCATCTACTGCCAATTCTGGATTGCCTCAGGTGCATGATGTAGCAGGAAAGAGTCCTATGGTATCGGCAACTTTGGTCCGACTGATGACCCAGGTATCACATTATTCTACTACACCTCCTACTATACAACCATTTTCAATGGGATTCCACGCGCCTCCGTAGCAAACGTCTTATGTGAATCCATTGGCAAGCTCCCTGCCAATGCAATAGAAGGTTTCTACTGCAGAACAACCCATAGTGCCGTTTGTATCTCAATCTGGGTTACCTGCAAATCAAGGCAATTATGCTGGTTATCATCCAATCATACAAGAGCATCAATTGTCAGTGAGCTATCAGCCATCGGCAAGTCAGGTGCCGATGAGTTATAATCACAATTGGTCAGGGCAAGCATTAGCTCAGCAACATGCTACTCAGCTAAGTTACCAGGCGATGGGGACTCAGCAGTATTGTCCACAGGTAGCTTTCCAGGATCAAGCATCGGCAAGACAGCCGATGAGTTTTGCTCCGCAGATTAGTGCTGTGAATATGGCGATTCCTCCAAACCAAGTACCACAAGGATACGTAGAAGCAAATCAGCCAGCACCTCCAGTAGAGATTCAGCCAGTGCATCAGCGAGATCAAGATGTGTTTTGAACCAATAAGATTGCGGAAGTAATGAAAGAGCAATTTGGGATTCAGCCCAAGATTAATACTTACTCTTATCAGACTCCGTACCCTCCAGCTTATGACTCAATTCCTTTCCTGAATCGGTACAAGGTGCCAGATTTCACTAAGTTTTCTGGGCAGGATGATACGTTGATGATGGAGCACATCAACAGATTCATCATCCAGTGTGGAGAAGCTTCTAACAGGGATGAGCTGAGGGTCCGTTTATTCTCGTCCTCTTTATCTGGATCGGCATTCACGTGGTTTATCTCATTGCCACCGAACTCTATTCTTACTTGGGCCAATCTAGAAAAACAATTCCATAAGTACTTATTTGCTGGTGTCCATGAAAAGAAGCTTACCAATTTGATGAAATTGAGACAGCGAAGCGACGAATCGGTGGAGAGTTTTGTGCAAAGGGTACGAGACATAAAGAACAGGTGCTACAGCCTAGTGCTTGATGATCGCCAGTTAGCTGGTTTGGCTTTCTAGGGTCTGTTGCCGCATCTTAGGGACAAGTACGATTCTCAGGAGTTTGAAAGTCTTAGCCATATTGTGCAGAGGATCTCTGATCAAAGTGCTCGAGCTCCAGAACCTAGGAAGAGCTGGAACAAGAAGGTGTCCTTTATAGAAGAAGCAGAGGAATCAGACTCAGATGAAGAACCAACTATCGGCCTGGCTGAATAGGTGAAAGGTAAGAAGCCAATATCTTGTCTTTTTGGTCAAAAGGAGCCAGAGAAGTTCACATTTGACATCACGAAGGCCGATAGAATATTTGATCTGCTGCTTCAAGAGGACCAAATCAAGCTATCACCTAATCATGTGATCCTATCGGCACAAGAGCTTAAGAAGATGAGGTACTGTAAATTTTATAATGCAACTTCGCACAGTACTAATGATTGCAAAGTACTCAGCCAGCAGTTGCAATCGGCTATTGAATCTAGGAGGATCAAGTTCGATAACTCTAAAGCTCAGAGGCCGATGAAGATTGATCAACATCCTTTCCCAGCAAACATGGTGGATGCCGTGAGCAAGGCCAGAGTATTAACATCGGCAAATGCTAAGAGGAATGCATCGGTGGATCCTAGAAATCAAGTAACCACCAATGACTTAAGAGGAAAAAGAGCAGTTGAAGAAAGCAGCAGTTCCAGAAGACCTCCTAGACCTGCTCCCTATCGAGTTTCAGGTGATCGTTATCGGCAGCGACAGGAAGAATTACATCGGGAAGAATGGCGTCGGCACGAAGATCATTGGAGATGCCCGTTCTTCATCTACTGCTGGGAAAAAGGTATTAAATTGCCTACGGTTGATAGCTGCCCTGAGTGCAATGGTTATGATCGAGCCGATTGGACAGAAAGAAGATCACGCTATGGTAATCAGAGCAAATACATCGATAAGCCGATCAGAGAGAGGGCATCGGTACATGATCGGTTGGGGGGCAGAACCAGTGTACATGAAAGGCTGGGCAGGCATGATGACTGCTTGCCGATGAACCGAGAGGAGCTCGAGGAGATGGCCAATGCGAGAGTCCCTGATGAGGCGATTCTTTGCAGAGACTCCAATATAAACTGCCCTGGTTCAGGTACGAAACTGTATCAGCCCGTTTAGAAAACGAAGCTTCCTCAATGGTGCCCTGAAGGTCTGACAAAAACTCAGAAGAGGAAGATGCAACGGGAGCGCAAAGAAGAAAACCCCCATGGGGCAAAGTCTCAAATGTGGCAGCCGAAGCGTAAAGATGGAAGTCCATCGGTAGATATCAACATGGTTTTCATGTTGCCGATGGAATTTCAGGCACTTGCCGATGAGGAGGAAGAGAGAGTTCTTTCAGAACAAGTGGCTCAGCTGATCTTGGATCCGATGATGGCCGTCTTTGAGAAGCCTACCAATGATGAGAGAGAGTATCTCAAAGCTTTATTCGTCAAGGGCAGAGTTGATGGGCAGCCAGTGTCAAAAATACTCATAGATGGAGGGGCTGCGATTAACATCATGCCATATGCCGTGTTTCGGAGGCTCGGAAAAGGAGATCAAGATCTAGCCAAGACGGACATGAAGCTCAAGGACTTTGAAGGGAACATATCACCGGTCAAAGGAGCGCTATGCACTGAGTTGACCATCGGCAGCAAAACATTGCCGACCACGTTCTTTGTCATCGGTAGTAAAGGTGCTTACAATTTACTATTAGGAAGGGATTGGATTCATGCCAATTGCTGCGTTCCTTCTACAATGCACTAATGCCTTGTGCAGTGGGTTGAAGATAAGGTTGAGGTAGTTCCTGGTGATTCATCTTATATAATTGCATCGGCAGAATCAGAAACTTACGAGCGGTCCAAGTGCATATCGGGAGAAGCATGGGATTCGGAGTTCCTCAGGATTGCCGATTATGAGCTGCCACCGATCCAAGTAGTCAGTTCTGAAGATGAGTTGTAAATGGATTGGTTTGCCGATGATGGAAAACTGGGCCATGGGTTTACATTGGCAGATGATTTAGTTGAAGTAGATATCGGTAATGGTGATAGACCAAGGCCAATTTTTGTTAGTGCTAAGTTAGATCTCCAAAGCAGAGAATAGTTGATTGCTTTATTGAAAGAATATAAGGATTGTTTTGCTTGGGATTATACAGAGATGCCTGGGTTAGATCAATCTATCATTGAACATCGGCTACCTATCAAGCAAGGATATCGGCCACATCAGCAGCCCGCACGCCGATGCAATCCTAAAGTGTTGCCTGATATTAAGGCTGAAATAACGAGGTTAATTGAAGCAAAGTTTATCTGACAATGCCGATATGCTAAATGGATTTCTAATGTGGTTCCTGTCTACAAGAAGAATGGGAAACTTCGAGTCTGTATTGATTTCAGGAATCTTAACAAAGCTACACTGATGGATGGCTATCCAATGCCCGTTGCCGATTTATTAATTGTTGCTGCTTCTGGACATCGGATTATTAGCTTCATGGATGGGAACGCCGAATATAATCAAATCTTTATGGCCGAAGAAGATATCTCCAAGACTGCCTTCAGATGTCCAGGTCATGTGGGATTATTTGAATGGATAGTCATGACTTTTGGTTTAAAAAATGCCGGTGCTACTTATCAGAGAGCAATGAATTATATTTTTCATGAGTACATCGGCACATTGGTTGAAATTTATATAGATGATGTGGTGGTTAAGCCTGGAGACTTCGAAAATCATCTAGTTGACTTGCAGAAGATATTGGAGTGCACAAGGAAACATGGGTTGAAAATGAATCCCAACAAGTGTGCATTTGGTGTATCGGCAGGGCAATTATTAGGCTTTATGGTGCATCAGAAGGGTATTGAAATTAGCAGAAAATCCATTGATGCCATCAATAAAGTGATTGCTCCTATCGATAAGACTGAACTACAGTCTCTGATCGGCAAGATTAATTTTATTCAAAGATTCATATCTAATTTATCAGGAATAATCAAAGCTTTCAGTCCATTATTGAAGCTGAAGGCCGATCAGGAAAACGTGTGGGGAGAAGAATAGCAGTTGGCTTTAGAAAAAATTAAGAAGTATTTGGTGAATCATCCAGTGCTAGTTCCACCCCAACATAGGGAGCCCTTCAGGTTGTATCTGACGGGTGATGATGAAGTCATTGGGTCAGCTCTAATCCAAGAGTTTGAAGGGAAAGAACATGTAATCTATTACCTAAGCAGAAGGTTGGTAGATGCTGAGACCAGGTGTTCGGCCATTAAAAAGTTATGTTTATGCTTATATTTCTCCCGTGTTAAATTAAGGCATTATCTGTTAACAGTCGAATGCACTATTATATGCAAAGACGATGTGGTCAAATATATGCTGTCAATGCCAATTCTAAATGGAAGAATCGGCAAATGGATTCTAGCATTGTCAGAATTTGATCTGCGTTATGAATCAGCTAAAGCAATCAAGGGGCAAGTGATGGCCGATTTTGTTACTCAGCATTGCGGCGCGGTGAGTTTTGTGGAGATTGCTTCGTGGACACTCTTCTTTGATGGTTCTACGTGTGGAGAAGGAGCAGGCATCAGCATTGTGTTGATATCACCTTAGGGGAAGAAATATGAATTCTCATTGCCGATTGCTACCACATCGACAAACAATTAGGCTGAGTATCGGGCTGTGTTGAAAGGTTTGGAGCTACTCAGGGAAGTCCGTGCCGATGTTGTTGAAATCTTCGATGATTCGATGCTGATCATTAATCAATTAGCTGGGGCATATGAATGTCAAAGTGAGGTTTTAATCTCGTATTATGAGAGATGTCGATAATTATTGAAGGAGTTCAGAGATTTCCGTCTTGAGCATATCTCCAGATTGCATAATGAAGAAGCCAATCGGTTAGCACAGCATGCCTCAGGGTATCAGCCAATCCACGAAGTGTTGACATCGGCAATTGATGCCGATGAGGAAGGAGATTGCCGATTACCTAAAGGATCCATCTAGGAAAGTCGAGAGGCGGATAAGGTTTCAAGCTGCTAAGTATGTGCTCCTTGACGATGAGTTATATTATCGGACGATGGATGGAGTTTTGCTTAGGTGTCTTGGCAAAGAAGAATCAAAGAGTCTAATGGGCGAAGTCCATGAAGGAGTATGCGGGGCGCATCAATCGGCTTTCAAGATGAAGTGGATGATCAGGTGGAACGGATATTACTGGCCGACGATACTTGAAGATTGTTTCAAATATTTTAGAGGGTGTCAGGAGTGTCAGAAATTCAGCAACGTTCAAAGAGCACCTGCATCGGCAATGAATCCTATCATTAAACCATGGCCATTTCGAGGATGGGCTATTGATCTCATCGGCCAGATATATCTACCATCAAGCAAGAGGCATAAATTCATACTTGTCGCTACCGATTACTTTACAAAGTGGGTCAAAGCAATTCCTTTGAAGAATGTGACATCGACAAACATGATTGATTTTGTAAAGGAGCATATTGTATATCGGTTCAGTATTCCTCAGACTATTACGACCGATCAGGGAACCATGTTCATGTTAGGAGAGTTTGATAGATTTGCTGATGATATGGGGATCAAGGTCTTGAATTCCTCGCCTTATTATGCTCAAGCCAATGGTCAGGTCGAAGCCTCTAACAAAGGGATTATTAAACTCATTAAGCGCAGGATTAAGGAAAATCCCAGAAAGTGGCACATGGTTCTGAACGAAGCTGTATGGTCGTATTGGATGGCATGCCATGGTGCTACTAAAGTATCGCCTTATCAGTTGGTATATGGACATGATGCAGTTTTTCCTTGGGAGATCAAGACTGGTTCGAGGCGGATATATAATCAAAATCAGCTGTTGGCCGATGATTACAGTACACTCATGAAAGATGAGTTGGAAGATCTGGTGAGTCATCGGCTGAAGGCTTTAGTTAGCATTGAAGAGAATAAGAAAAGAGTTGCTAGGTGGTATGACAAGAAGGTAAAGGTGAAGGAATTTGTTAATGGCGATCTAGTCTGGAAATTGATTTTATCGATTGGGACTAAGAGCGCAAAATTCGGCAAGTGGTCTCCTAATTGGGAGGGTCCTTATCATGTCAATCGGTCTGTTCCTGGTAATGCTTATATCCTAGAAACTCTCGAGGGGGAGGTATTTCCAAGAGCGTTGAACGGTAAATATTTGAAGAAGTACTATCCTAGCATTTGGATGGATGCGTGAAGAAAACAGATAAAGTACTTGCTCAAAAAGAGTGTATCGGCACTACGTTAATGTGAAGTTTTACAAGTTGCCGATGCATTACTTTGCCGATGAGGAAGAATGTTTACAGATTCAACAATGAACAGATGATTGATATCGTACGCTGGCGAACCTGGTTGGCTTCCTCTAGCGTCCTTGCATCTTCATTGGCATCGCCTTCCACTGGCTTGATCTTCTTCTTGAGGGCCAGAGTCTTGAGGGCTTGGTTATCTCTTTCTTGTTGGAGGATTTTGATAGCTTCGGGCATTTGGGCCTTCTCCTGATTTGCTGCGTCCAAGGATTCTTTGACTTGTCTCAGCTCCGTTAGCAGGGCTTCTCTTTTTGTCGATAGTTGAGCAATCGTTTCTTCCAGATCTGCACAGGAGGCTTCTAGTTTACCGATGTCCTTGTGTTTCTCATCAGCAGATTGCTTATGTTTCATCATATGCTCCTGAAGCTGTGCCTGCATGGATCTATCGGCAATTCGCTGGGCCGTCTTCTGGTATTGCAGCTGCCGGCTCTCCAGATGTGCAGCTTGGAAGAGTACTTCCTTGACATCGGCAGGAATCTGGCCTCGAATTGCTTTGAAGGCTGCTCTTGTAGAATCAGAGTCCTGGATCAGCGAGGAGGTTTCATGTTGCAGCAGGGATAGTAGCGTCTCTAGCCTTGACTTGGTTTCAGATGATAGAGCTTCAAGGGTTGGAGTGGAGCTTTCTTTAGGCTCTTCATCATCGGGAATAACCCCACTGATAGAAAAGAAGAATAGGCTATCGGGGGAATCTTGCTCCTAAAAGAGAAAAGGGACGTCAGTAGAAGAATCCAAGTGGTGAAGACTAACTAAGGGAGCTAACTTACTTGTTTCAAAGCAACCTCTTGTCTCTGCCTAGAAGAAGCAACTTCAAGAGTAATTGCCAATGGCATCTCTAGTGTTGGCGTCTCGATTAGCTGTTGCTGCGGCGCCAGTGCCGATGAAGACTCTTGTACAGGAACAATTGCCGGTTGAAGAACAGTTGCCGATAGGGAAGCCTGCGCAGGAGCATCGGGCGATATCTGGCGAGGCGAGGATGCCGATGATGCGATTGGAGCTGGTGAAAGCCTCGACCTTTTTGATTGAGACTCGTCCTCCGATGAAGCCTTACGCTTGTGTTGTAAAATATCGGCATCGGATGGCTAGGGGGCATCGGCAATGGATGGTTGGAGTGTCTGCGCACTCGGAGCAGTTGCCGATGCGACTACTTGGTGCTGTGAGAGGAGCAAACAAGTAAAAGTGCTAATCCAATAATCAAAGATTAAATAAGGAATACCTCTGGAGAATCGTCAAGGATGACGAGGCGTGGCGATGAAGGTGCAGCAGGTGGAGATGAAGGGCGAATTGCCGATGAGGATTCATCAAATGTAGAATTTGCACCCTGAAATATGAGATCAGTATATCACGGCAATCGGCACACACAGAAGAAAATAAGATAGTTACCTAGAATGTCTGTGCTGAGGATGCAGCCATATCCGATGGAGTAGCCATACTTCTGGTCAATTTTGATTTAAAGGAGCTCTTCTTGGAAAGACCACGGCCCATCAGAGCGTCTAGCGAAGGAGCTTTATGGCCAATGATGGATACTGGAGAGATCGGCTGTAACTGTATGACCTTGCCGCTCTTACTCAGTGTTGGAACTAGGTCATCGACCTGTTAAAGAAGAGTTAGTTGCCGATGGGATAAAGGAAGGTTAGAAGTACAAATGGTCGGACTTACTGCATCAGCAGGTATATCATAGTCAGGGTCGATGAGGTTCCAATAAAGATGAGGAGATGCGAAGAATAGTTGTTCTCTCCATTCTTGCCACCAGACGTTGAAAGATTTGGTAATAAAGGAGGCCGGTGCCCAGTCGGTCGGATCAGCATTAGAGATATTGGCATTAGAAAGGAGAGTAACAATCTTGTGCCAATCCATGCGGTTCGTGATGGTCTTTCTCGGTTTAATCATATCAGCGAAGCAGAGGTTGATGGGTAGTTGTCCAAAAGCTAATTGTCTGGCTACTGCCGATGGATAATAGAACTCGTATGTGGGATTGATGTTCTTCCCACTTCTAAATATGTTGACCGGGATAGTGCAAGGGGTGATTATTACACTAAGAATATCAACATCTTTATTTAGGGCCTCATCGGTAAAATTGAAGAAAAGAGGGAATCTTGCTTCTTCATCAACATAAGGGACCCAGGCCCGAAGCTCAGAAGGGATGCCTATGTAGAGTCTGTGGAAGAGATTACCGATCTGAGCTCTGTTTGCTTCTACCCCTGGTAATACTGCCAGTGCTTCTCCGAAGTTGAGAGGGGGGCGTGTTACCGATTCTTCTTCCCCGAGTTGATAATCTTCAGGAAGATTCCAAGGGAACCGCTGGGTGAACAGATCAATATGAAAATACTTGTGCATATGGGCGTTCAGCCACATATTGATGAACCACCAAGGACCTCCCAGATTGCCGATGGACTTGTCTTGCAGCAGCCTTTGTGACACTTGGTAAAGAAGATGGTAAACTGAGCCAAGGAGATATCGGCCAAGTGGGAATTTGACACCGTTAGCCAACATCTCTGCTGTAGGAAGGTGCATATTGGTCGGTCCAACTGTTCTGCCGTAAAAGATGAATTTCTCAAGCCACATGTTCAAGAAAGCTGAGTGCTCCCTGTGATTAACAAATCCAGATTTCTGATACTCGCTGATATATCCGGTCCAACCGCCAATGTTCCTGGTGGTCAGCCGATGCTCAGGCTTCCTCTGAAATAAAGTGTTGTCATCGGCAGTTGAGACATCCAGGCCAGTGAGCATGACTACATCAGCAAGAGTGGGGGAGGCTGGTCCATGTTTGAAGATGAAGGCATTCATGGTATCGGACCAAAAATAGGAGGCGGCAATTAGCAGTGACTCGTTTCTCTCCATATCGGCGATGGACAATTTGATGCACTGGTCTAGTTCTCGTTCTACCCAGTACAGCTCCATCGACCTGGCAACCCTTAGATACCAATCTTTCCATCCCTTAGTGGTTTTCGGCCAAGATCAAAAAGTGTCAGTCTAAAGACCCAAATCGAAGTTCTGAGCTCTAAAGGGAATTCGATTGGTTTCTGCATTTATAATATCAGTTGGGTCTGGATTCCCCATTGGGCCTAGGCAGATGAATTGGTTTTGATGCGTAGGGATGAGAAGTTTATTGCGAAGTTCCTGAGATTAAAAGATTGAAATGAGGAGGAGTCATGAACTCTGCGGAAGAGAGGAAAAGTTAAAAGACGGATAAAGAAGAAGATTAACCTTAGGGATGTCGAAGGGGATAGCCATGGCTGCGGACGAAGATGGAGAAAATGAAGAATGCTAATGGAGGCTAAGAATCGCCGCTAAGAGTGGTGCCAATTGAGTTCGTCGGAGGATCGCCTGTTGATGTCGCCGCTGGAGAGAGAAAAGCTAGGTTGAATCACGGACGAAAAATGGGCCGCGGCGGAGGAAGCATTATATGGGCCTGTTGGTATAGGATTTTCACTATAGTGCGCACAACCTTCGAGGAGAAGTTCAAGCGGCTTGGGTAATCATGACCTCGAGAAAATTTTGGTGCATAAAGTATTTTATACTCTAAAATTGGGGGCATGTGTTGACACCGTTTTTCGACACGTGTCAATAAGGATCGGGAGACTAAACTAAATCGGCAAGAGGTTGGTTTTTCTTCAGCATTGCTTCCGAGTTGCCGATGGGTGGTTGCCGATGAAGGGCATGTTGATCTCTTATATTGCCAATGAAGCCGAAGAGCTATTTCCGATAAGGTTGGCAGAGGACGAGAGGATTGTTACCAATGGGGCGGAAAGAGCTGTTGCCGATAAAAATGGCAGGAAGACTGGGGGTTGTTGCCGATGCCAAGAATATACCGATGAGGAGATAACTTCATCACGACGGAAGCGGACAGAGGATCGGCATCATAGAGCTTATGATTTTCGTAGTATAGTTTAAGTCCAACTCCTATACGAGTTTTATTTCTTTCCTTAGGAGGTAGAGTTCATATAAGGAATTAGTTTATTTCTTCTATATTTGAGCCTTGCGTGTTAAATTAGGACTCTTCGATTAGCGGAGTATAAGTATATGCCGGGAGGCATTGTAATAAGGATCCAAGCATCAATAAACAAATATACTTTTTATCGCAATTTACTTCTACCAGTACTTTACTTTTCGACGACTTCGTCAAGTATTTTCTCTTTTTCAACGAATTCTTTCAAGAATCGACGGGCTGCATCAACTTGATCTCCGGCGACCTTGCAAGTTCCGTGTTTACCGAGCACGATTCAGGTTTTGACTTCCGGGCGTATCGCTGTCGTCTCGTCTGATCTGTTCAACAGTTATCGAATACATTCTGAGTTTTGACGAGGGGGCGTATCGCTATCGTCTCGTTCGGATTTTATTCAAAGTTATCATCCTTGTCGATTAATAGGTCAAATCGACTGGCACGCTTCGGATATCGAATTTGGGTATTAGCCCGGTGTGTTTGCAGATAAGAATTTTGCATCAACATAACTAGACAAAAATCATGTGTGTTGTCGTGGAATTTTTTTTTAAAGTGATATCTTGTGAATGATAAATAAATTGATCATGCAAGAAGGACGAACAGCTTCGAAAGACGTGAACGTGAAAAAAGATATATATTTAACAAACTACGAGATGTTGTTTTAAAAAGATTTTTTACAACAGTTTTAAAAAAATTGACTGTCCATAGCAACTACACATGTACATGATTGTCAAGACAGGCCCCGCAGATAATAAGCAGAAGGTCAAAGAGACCAACAAACTCTGATGATCGATTCAAGTACCTAACACGGTGAGTGGCACCCTTGAACAATAGAAACGGGTTCGTCACTATTCCCCATAGTTCTGAATTTTATTTGTTATGTGCTACTAGATCCCTATCACAAGTAGTTTTTTTAAAAATTACTAGAGTTTGATCAAAGTTTTTTTTAAAAAAAAAGAGTTTCTATGAGTTGAAGATGATGAGGGGGCTGAATTATCAATGTCTTATGGAATACCTATCACAAAATTGTCAGTCTTGTCTTATTTAGATAAAAATATAAATATTATCGAACGGATGAAGTAATTTTACAATTTATTTAAATTCATATTTGCCTAACATTGTTAATGCCTCACAGTCAGTGATTATAGTGAGTTCAACATAGTTATGTTTCCGTGGCAAATAAAGCTGAACAAGTTAATGCCACCATCATCCATGTCATCTCAGAGTTATATTGTTTGTTCTAGCTAAAAGACAAGGAACGTTTATTTATGCTTCAAAATGATATAAATACAATTGCAGGTTTAGCTGCAAGAAAATGGATAAATTCAGGCTACATGTATTTTTGGATTGAAATCAAGAAGATTACTCTGACTGCATTTGCATTGCCAATTAAGAAAAATGGAACTACAGGAGAGATTAGCTAGTGAAAAGAAGAAATTCAAGTTATTGTGGTGTACGAGTTCGATCATATCCTGCATGCTACAATATGTGAAAGATTGTTAATCTGACTGCATTGGTGTAATCTGTACAATATATATCCCTGTTAATATAAATAAATATTTTATATTGAATCATTGATGTTTTTATTTGTCGACAAGGTCTGTGACATTGAAGGAAAAATTAATATGTGTACAAAACCTACGATCTTCTTTGAGAACCAAGAAATAACATCATGCAGTAGAGGGTAACAAAAAAAACATGAGCGTTCCATTTTTTCTCTTTCTTGCATAGGTACAAATCTAATATATGAAGGGCTAAAATGGAATAGAGAATGGAAACAGGTGGCAAAAATGAGGCTTACCAGGTACCGATCATCGGTAGAACAACTCTGGTTTCTCTAACATGTATTCTGCACAAGAAGACATAGTAAAACTAATGGCAGAAAATCAACAGATAATCACATAAAAAACACTAACTAGAAGGAATATAAGGAATGTACCTGTCATCATTTGCTAGCTGAATTCCTTCCTGTTCTTATAGTTGTAAGGGACAGAAGAAAAGAAGGTGTAGGATCAGATTTTAAATGTATTGTAATGCATTTTCAGTAGTACATATTGAATCCAATAGCTGAAATGTGGTATTACCTCTTATCTTTTCTTGTATGCTCTTGCAAGTTGCAAAGGCTAATTGTCCTTCGGTCGGCACTCTGCCAAAAAAGGTTAACACTGTAACAGCAGGTAACCAAGAGGAAATGGCCCAGAACACAAAGAACAAGAAATAACACAAGAAAATCCATGACTGAAGTGTTACGAGTAGCTATTTGATTTAGAGAAAAACTACTGGGTGTGAAGTGTGAAGACAGCTAAAAGCCTAAAACAAGTGTGAAGTGTGGATCATAGAACTGTTTCTTAGTGAAGCATATTAGTGTAGTATGCATAGAAGGGTAAATAAGAACAGATGCTGTAGCCTTAACAATCAACAAATTAGCTTTATTTCTCATCAATGATACAAGAGAAAAACTTTCTTGAATTATATAAAAGAATATTCAAGGCTAACAAGTAAGAACTCAATGAGCCTCTATAGGGAACAATTAACGACAGATGAGGTGAAAACTGATGTACCATCTACTCAGCATAAGCATGACTACAAGGTCTTCACATCACAAGGCTAAAAATTAATGTATCAGCAAAAGTCACAGTATAATAATTTCAACTGAAGGAATCTCTTATTAAAAGTACTTGCAAGAACGCGCAGATGCTAACTGAATGACATGTTCAAAAGCAAATGCGGGTAAGTATATCTATCTATTACAACAAACCCACGGCAACAAGATGCAGGAAATCAATGAGTAGCATACATGGGATCTAGGACTGCATGTACCAGTGACTCAAACAAGTAATAAAAATCAAATCGTGTGGAAGATGAAGAAAGAAGCGTACAAATACCGATTAAGAGTTTTGAAAAAAAAACTCAAAATGAGCTCAACCTTGAGCAATCAGTGAAAGGGAGAGGGAGAGAGTCAGAGAGGCATGAATCAGTCCGATTTGGAGGAGAGAAAGGGAGACAAAGAGAGGGAGATAAATACGACTGTCAGAACCGGATCTGGAGAGAGGAATGTAGAGAGAGACGGAGGGAGGGAGAAGACGAAGGTAGGAGACGACTTGGAGAGAAAAATAGAGAAAGAGGAGCAGCTGCAACAATGGTGGAGAGATGAGCGGCGGCGGCGGCGGCGGTGGAGAGAGACGAGAGAGAGGGGGGAGACAGAGCAAAAACGATAGGTGAAGAGAGTTCAGATCTAAAATGAATGGAATCGATCTTCGGAATCGGACTGTGGCCTTGTTTAGATACCAAAATTGGTATCCAAAATCTGCATATTAAGTGTCCCGTCACACTGTAGCAATTTTATTTTTATTTGGTAATAATTATCCAAACATTGATTAATTAGGCTTAAAATGTTCGTCTCGCAAAGTACAACAAAACTGTGTAATTAGTTTTTGATTTCATCTACATTTAGTACTCCATACATTTACCGGCATTTTGATGTGATGAGAAATAGAAATCCTGCATAGTAGAATTTAGGGATGAATTTAGGAATCTAAACAAGGCCTGTGAAGCCAGGAATGCAGCAGGGGAAGGGAAAAGAGATGGGTGAAGACGAGGGTTGACCGGCGTGAATCTTGGAGCAGCTGCAGCCGCAGGATAAAGAAGGCGCGCGCATACCGTTTTGAGAAAATCGGGTTGGTAAGCCGATTCGAACATCCAGCAACTAACTGCGGTGTAGAACATGATGAAAACATATACAAAGTCTTTTGGTACGTACCAGAATTTGTCGTGTGACACGAACTCATCGTAAATTAAAAAGAACTGTCAGTTTCCTAGTCAGACTGAGAGTCCTATCCGATCGTATACTAGTACTATACTACGTGCTTCACAGGTCTTCTTTTTAAGCATCAAGCGTGCAACCAGACGGTCTTTGCCAACAGATCGAGAGACACTAGGATTAGCCATGGGGAAACGGAGAACCGAGCACCCGCTGCCGCCTCCGCAGCCATGCGCCGCCGCCGACGGCGGCGTCACGAAGCAGAAGAGCGTGTGCTACTACTACGACCCGCGCATCTCCTACACTGACTACGGCGAGACACACGCCATGGTGCCCCACCGCGTCACCATGACGCACGCCCTCATCAACTCCTACGGCCTGCTCGAAAAAGACCTCCTGCTCGCCCACGATCCAGAGTTCGTCACGTTCCTCCGCGACCTCACGCCAGCTGACTACAACGCGGACGATGAGATCCAGAGAGAGGCCGCCGAGAAATACAAGCTCGGCGAGGTCTGGGACACGGACAAGCTCGGCCGCTGCTTCAGCACCAACGACAACCCCGTCATCGAGAACCTCTGGGACTACTGTCGGCGCTACGCCGGCGGGTCGCTGGCGGCGGCGCGCGCCCTCGCCAGCGGCCGGTACAAGATCGCCATCAACTGGTCCGGCGGCATGCACCACGCGTGCGAGGGCAACGCCGGCGGGTTCTGCTACGTGAACGACATCGTGGTCGCTATCAAGGCGTTACTCGCCGACGGACGGTTCAGGCGGGTGCTGTACCTGGACATCGACGCGCACCACGGCGACGGCGTCGAGGCCGCGTTCGTGAAAGACAGCCGGGTGCTGACGTTGTCGTTCCACCAGTTCGAAGGCAAGTTATTCTTCCCGCTCACCGGAGACACCGTGGACGTCAGCGAGGTACCTGCCGGCGACGACGCCGACGGCGGCGTAAAATGCCCGACTCTGATCAACGTGCCGCTGTCGAAGGGCACCGGCCACGGGCGGTACCACCAGCTTTTCGTGCCGATCTTGGATAGGGTAATGGCCGTGTTCGAGCCGGACGCCGTCGTGATGCAGTGCGGGGCCGACTCGCTCGCCGGCGACCGGATCGCGAGCCTGGGCCTGTCCATGCGCGGCCATGCCAGGTGCGTCAGCATCGTCAAGGGCTACGGCTTGCCGATGCTCCTCCTGGGCGGTGGCGGCTACACCATCAACCATGTCGCCTCCTGCTGGTGCTACGAGACCGCGGTCGCCATTGGCAAGGAGATCCCGGACGACATACCGCAGCACGGGTACCAGAACTACTACGAGAGCCAGGATTACAAGCTCCATTGCCACAAGGAAGATAGCAGCAGCAGCAAGAACAGGGACATGCGGCCGAAGGACACAATAACAATGGAGAAAGTCATGAAGCACCTGAATCGCCTGTTGTTGGAGCTCATGCCGAAGCCGAGGCCGAGCGATGAGCAGCTCGACGACGAGGCGCCGCCTAGCAGCGCTCCACCGCTGCCACACGCCGACGGTGTGGACGCACTCGTGGATCATTCGCCATGGGATGAAGACGCCGTGGAGAGGTTGCCACGACGCTGCGGCGAGAAGATGCTCGACGAGTTCTTTACAGAGCTGGGGAGGAAACATCCCAAGCGAGCTTGAGCTGAAATAATGCTCATCAGTTTTTCAAAGAAAAAAAAATGCTGAGCAACAGCTCGCAGCTTCATCTGGCCAGCGCAGCGGACCGGCCCCATTTTTTTTTAAAAAAAAATCCATATTCCCTATACCTTGACCTAAGGATGTTCCCTCATAAATAAGTTTGGTTGATTTTGGTTCTTTTAATCCTCTGTGCCTAAATAGGCCACTATCATATTTTCCTGCATTCTCAGAGAGCCACGTCATCCTTCCACGTTAACCTCGCTCCCACCCACTCGGCAAGCCTGCGCTGCCTGAACTCCTCCCGTCGACCCACCTCCACTAACTAGTATAATGCCCGTGCTAACGCCACGGTTTTATTTTAGGAATACATATAAAAACAACCAATGTTTTTTATTCGTAGATCAACTTTTATATAATTGTATTTGAGTTCATATACAATCCGAGAAACACTATTGCATAACGCTACGGGGCGAATTCAAGTTCAAAGTTAATTAAGATTCACGTTTCATATTCTCAAGGATGCTAAGCAGAATTAATCTTTCCCCACCAGAAAAACTTGACAATAGAATTCTTGTGACAACACACCAGCCATTGTACATCTATCCACAAGAACTCAATACAGATGAAGAATTTACAACACTGTCTGTAGAGACATTCAGAACAAAGTTTCAAATCAGATTAATTTGTTTTGGCCGCCAATCAGCTTCAACTCCAACTGACAGAAGAAATGATGCTGGAGGTGTTGAAACTCTTCTATTGCCAAAACCAAGATTCAAGTTCTCGATTATCTCTACCTTGGTATTTGTTCCCAAGAACCAATATACTGCAAAAAGGGAAAAGTTTGTCTTAAATAAAATGAGACAATATACTGGATAGTGGTCCACTGTAGGTGATTGCTGAATTGTAATATTTTCTGAGAAAATGAGATAGGACAGGGATCTAATTGAGGAGCACATAGCACATCCTAACTCTGTAGCTGAAAAAGGATTATTGATTTTGGAACTCTGCTAACGTCAATCTTTCATATTTTGTTATTAAATGCTAAGTTCTCATTTTATCTCTCTAATTTTTTACTGGACCATAGGTAATACTCTTTCTTTCTCTAGGCTCACATCTTTTTCTGAATTGCATCAAATGCTTCACAAGAGAAAGTCCAAAATATCAATAGAGATGCATATACCTTCCGGTAATTGTCAAAGATGCTCATTTAGCCCTTATCCTCTTCCTTCCATCAGTTTTTGTTGTTTTGCTACCTGCAGCCAGCAAAGAACACATGGTGGGTGAGATGAAATTTTGGAATCCCATCAATATAGATTTCCTGTAAAATCAGACACTAACAACAAGGTAAAATTTTGAAAATAAATACATTGAACATTTGTGCCCATTGCATACACATAGACTTGGGTGAGATAACAATTCAGTACTGCAAAATGAGAGGAGGGTGAGCTACAGCCACTGCTGCTCCGACTCTGAGCAGACCAAGCGTAGAAGCTGCATCCCCTGCTGAAGGGAAATAACCTCAAACTCCACTCTGCATCGTCCATTGCCATCAAATTAGCCACAATTGCATAAAGATATATACGATCTATACCCGCGACATTGTATCGCATGACAGTGAGACAAACTAACTAGTGAGACAAACCGGGATTACTGAGGTTTTTAGTCCCGGACCAAAAAATGGCCGGGACTAAAACTTCGATTCAAAAGCCATTTCTCTACCAGTGACAGTACTCGCGGTTGAACGGATGTAGACCAACCTAACTCAATTATGGCTCATATATAAAATAAATATATAGCAATTTCAAACATGACAACTTCGATACACAAATGAAAGATGGATGGCAACGCATTCACAGGTTCATTTCTCCATGATTCATTAGAAACAATCTGCGTACAAAAAGATTTAAATTAGTGACACATTAACTTCAAAATTTGGAAAATGCAGAAGAGAACGTAGCATGTCATACCACTAAATTATTCCGAGGCACTAACATACATCAATTCTTCATGTCTTCAAATAAAGGACGTACCCAGTGCCGTAGGCTCCCGCACTGCGAGGTCTGGGGAAGGAAAAATAGCCAGCAGCCATCCCTGCACAAATGTGTAGAGGCTGGGGCTTGAACCCTGGACCTCTTGGTCACAGGCGGTAAAGCTCTACCGCTTGCACCAGGACCGCCCTTCATGTCTTTAAATAGCTTTATAAAATCTTATCAAATTTTAGACAATTAATTATGTGTCCAAACTTCGAAAGGCAAATCTGAAGAAAAATACCCGTGTATATGTCTGCTGCCTTGGCGCCTGGCCGATGCCCCTAGCCCTGGCTTGCTGCCTGCTGCTGCTGCCCGGTGGAGTGGTGGCTTGGGCTGGCTGCTGGCTTGGTATGTGAAGTATCGCAAGTTAAGCCATATTCAGATCCGTAATAGCATACCTGACTGCTAATGTTGATTGAAGCTTGTGAGACGCTAGCTTTTTTATCTTATTAGTAACACCAACTGTAGATATTGTCATCATCCTTTGCCCAATTTTTAGTTCCTGACAGAAGGGAATTCACACACTTACTAAAGGTATATGGGGAGTAATTTGTGGTAACTTTTGACATTAAATTGAAAGCGTGAGAGGAACGTAGTCCTAGTTACTTCTCAGCAGACCTTATTGAAGCATCGGTGTGCTTCTAGAACTGACTTGAGGTTCATCATAGGCTCACTCATCCTTATGAACACAACATTTGTCACCCTGGAGAAGTTAAGCCCTCCTAAACAGGGCCTTAATCTTAGCCGTTGCATTCGTAGTAGACATGTTATGAGTTGTTGATCTTAAAAGATAGAATCATCTGGAGAAGTTTTCAATTACAGTAAGGACGTGTCATTCAGCTACTATGCAGTTACCACTACGCACTATCCGTCCTCCAAGCTCCACCTACTGCGCTCCCCACTAACTATCCGTCAACCGTCATGCATGATTTGAAACGCCTGCAGTCCAATATTGCTGCTTAAAATGAATCCTGTCCACTTACAACTGTGTCATAGCGTCCAGCTTAATCTTTGGCTCCCTCGCTCCGCGCGTTCGGTCGCCTTGGCCACGCAATCTCGCTGGCTCTCGCTCGGCAGGCCGTCCGCCTCTCACCATCTGCTCCCACCAACATCCTCAGGATGGTGCCCACGCTGGTACAGCGGAGGCCGATGATGCCGGCAAGGTCGTCGTGTGGAGAAGAGAAGAGAAGAGAAGAGAAGAGAAGAGAAGAGGATGAGAGGATGCACTGGAGGCTTCGCGGCGCGGCGCCAGGGACGTCTGAAGGCTTAGTGGATCTAGATCGGGAACTGCTGTGAACTGCGAACGGTGAGAGGCGGTCCTGGTTCCAAAAAATCTGCGATTGTTTGTTTGGTTTTTTAGGGGTGCATGTGGCGGCGGTCCTGCGTCATGGATGGTGTATTGCTGAATTTTTCCCCATCAAGTCGCGTGTATGCAGTCTTTTGGGATATTATTGAGATGGGTATGTTTGAGTTTTGCATTCTACAATGTTGAAGCATGCACCAAGTCTCCGCTGTTACGTTCCTGTCCACACACATTCAGCCGGGATTGATCCTTTCCACTAGATTGATGGCCTGTATATTATCTAATAAATCCTTCAAAACACTCTGAAACTACTCTGTGTGACTCTAGTCCTAAGATTCTCTCCCTTTTGCTTCACGAGTTGATGCTGATAAAAGGAAACGATACACTTTTGGTATCGACTGCCCAAGTACATGTGCAGCCCCATCGTTTTCCCGCAGATTCAGCTGAGTCTTCAATCGGACCTACTTTTCATTTATTAGGATGTATTCGTGGGTATAGGAGGGGGCCGGCTGGCTGCATCTCGTGCTCTGCGAAATCAATCGAGGGGAAGTTTAAGCTTGATTTGGTCGTCATCTGAGTTCGTGCGGCTGGAGCTTGTTGCATTGCATGCCTGTCTATCCTGCTAATTTTAGGCGCCAGCTTTTTTGGGTGCTTGCTTTGTGGAATGCAGGTACCGTGTTAGTGCTTGTACTAGTAATTTTTCAGAAATTGTGGAAATAACTATGCTAGATGCACATTGTTTTTAGGTGTTTTTAGTGTATACAGTGGTGTAGGGATCGACGACCCTGCCTGCAATTTTTTGAGGTTTTATGTATGATTCATAGTTCTAGCATATACATGTCTCTTCACCTAGGATCTGGATATTCGTCATTCAGTCAATTTCTGAAAAAGGCAAGCAACTATTAATTGACTAGTGGGCAAGCAGCTATTCGAGGGTGTTGGGGGCAGGCTGGGTTCCAGTCACATGTAGTACTGGATATTTTTTGTATGCGTGACCTCCACATTGTCGCACGTGTCATCTGCTGCTGCTAGTGCAATTTTTTAGACTAATAAACTATCAAATGTTTAAGATGCTCATTGGGTAACTAAAATAACCTACAATATCAAAAATTGTTCTGTCAGTTTATTGTTAGTCAAGTTTCAGTTTAGTATATCAGTTGCAAAACTGAGTGTTTATATCACATCTTCCTTGCTGATCATGTATTTTATATCATAAAACCAATGTAGCTTTATGTATCTAAACTTTGGAGAGCATATAGTATGCATGAGTGCCTTCTTTTAGTCCTAAATTAGTTGGGTTTTGGTAACTCAGAAATTATACACGCATATTGTTTCTGAAAGTTTGCTGATCATCATGGCTTGGCCAGGCATTGAGCATGCAAACTTTTATGTTGCATTTTTAGCCTGCATATTTCTGATGTAGTTAACTACTTTTCTGATATCATTGAAATGCTTTTCCAACTTTGTTTAGTTGATTTTCGAATTATTGAATTTCTTTTTCTGAAATTTTGTGTTCTTTAGGTGTTGCTTTTGTTTTGGGCAATGGATAGAGGGCCGCAACACGGTGCTTCTTCGCCTTCAGCTGTCCCTAAGGTATGTCATCTATGTACTTTTATGTATATAATGCACCTGCACTAACCCGTAGAGAAATATTGAAGGGAAAGCTCAGGCTGCCTTCCCATGGTAACTTCACATGTTTGACCCCCTGTATTTTTTTTATTGTTCCATCCCCTGAAATCTGTACCTGTTACCAAAATATGCTACATACATTTCTGCATTTTTTAGATATCTGCCTGCTTACTTCGTCTGAATGATATGTGAATGATAACTCTATGCTTGAGTCTGGTACATTCTACTTTGTACTGAACTAATTTTCTATAATGGCTGAACTTCTTTTTTTCTGGATTCTCTGAACTGCTGTTATGAAAATAGTTGAATCATTGAAGTGGTCGCCTACTTTTTGTTAGTTTAAATTATCGAAATTAGTTTTGTGCTGAACTACTTTTATGAAATCATTAATCTGCGTTTCCTAATATTTAGTTGACTTTCTAAAATTGTTGAATTACCTTTGTTTTTTTCATGAAATTTGTGTTCTAGTTTTGTGATGAACTATATCCCATCATACATGTTTTGCTTAGACAGGTGAGACTCATGGTACCAAAAGAGACCCTATGGCCTTTACACCTCCAGATTTCAGTCTCAACCTCACACCTGATGTCGTTCCATCTGGTGGACCCAAAAGCTCAAGTGGTGTTGCTGCAACTAGAGGAGAAGAGGATGAAGTTCGCACAACTCCTGCATCAGTAAGTTCTGGTTGGTCACTGTCAACTGCAACAGAAGAAGAGCTTGCAATGCTTGCCCAGGCAGAGGCAGATGCTATTCAGAAAATGAATATGAGAGATTTGCAAGCAGCAGCACCTCCTCCTTCCACATCTAATGTGTTTGCCGCTGGCATTTCCGCCCCTCCACCCACAGACCATCTTACTTCAGCACCTACTCAAAGCACACCAAAACATCTTCCTGATACTTCCATGTCTGCCCCATCATCTTCCAAGGACCCTTCCAGTCATGCACATCTTGCACCCATTTCTAAGGCCCTTGCTATTGGCATCTCTTCCGTTACACCTGCATATGTCCCCCACCCAAGGAGAATTGCTAGGCGGGCTGCTGCTTTGCAATCTCCATACATTAATTATAATAGGAAAATGACTTTTCATTGCAGCAGAGAGGTTTGTGACTTATACGATGTTGTTTGTGCATTTGGAACAAGAAGGGCTTCTGGATCTACCAAAGCTAAAGAGTAAGTATGATGACAATCACGTTTTTTTTTTGCTTTTTCTTTTTTTCTTTAATCATGTTGATCATGCTCTGTTTTTCCAAATACCTGCTCATATTGCTTAACATTATACTTTTTTAATGTGTGCAGTGAGGTTATAGTCTTTTTTTTGGGTCCTATTATGCTACCCTTGGTAATCTCGCTTCGTCTGTCAAGCCCGGCGGATTGCTAATGTCCCCAGTTGCTGAAGTTGCAATATTTGCTATTGATGACACGAGAAGGAATGCTAAAAAGCATGTTCTACTATTACGTGTCTCGGTTAGTTCATATTTATCTTCCATCATTTTTTTCCACTGTAAATACTTGCATTTTGCTTGAGAAGCTTTGATAAAAGTTTTCTTCATTTCCTTTTCTGCCTTTTTCTCCCTGAATTTACCGGAGATATGCATGTATATGACTGTTTCCCATGATTAGACCGTGGTCAAACAAGATATTAGTATTCTAGTAGCAATTTAATATAATTTTTTAGATAATGGCAATTTAATGTAATTGGTTAGTCAAGTTATTAGTATTCTGGTAGCAATTTAATATATGAGTATTTCTATACATCAGCCCAATCTTTGGGGTTTCTGAAACGTGTACTCCGAATTTATTGAACTGCTTTTTCGAATTTGTTGAATTGCCTTTCTGAAATTATCGAATTGCTTTTCTGAAATTTCTTTATGTCAGCATCATTAGCTACATGGACAGCCCCTTCGTCATTGCAGAACTTTTAATTTTTGGAGCCAATGAAATTTCACCTTCATCATCCATTAAACCTGTTTTTTTCGCAGACTTTCATGATGCAGGGTGACCTAAGTAAGCATGAGATTGGTATGGTATTCCGGAAACCAGATAACAAACTGCACCATCGTCATATGGTAAGTTTTCACACCTTCACATGTTTATCTTTTCTGTGTGTTTTTGGCTCGGTCATACATGTTTTTGTTTTTGTTTTTGTTTCCCTCCATGACATGCATTGATAATAATTTTCCAAACCTGTCCCCGTTCTCCACACAGGTGATGTTTCCTGTCCTTCAAATGCTCCGAGATGGTCCAGAACAAGTAGGACACTACTTCTTGCTTGTGCTGAACCTACGCAACCAAAGGTTTGAGGTATTGGACTCAATGAGAAGTCTTGAGGATCCAGCTCTCTCTGGTTGTTGCAAAACTTTGATAGGAAGAATCAAAGAACTATGGATCAAACATAAGTATGAGGAAGAAAAGCCCATATCCAACTACGAGCCGATAGATATTGGCGTTCCACTTCAGTCAAATAAGTAAGCACTTTTTAATTCCAATACTGCAGAGATATTAGTATTCTAGTAGCTATTTAATATAATTGGTTAGTCAAGTTATTAGTATTCTGGTAGCAATTTAGTACATTGGTCGTAGGTTATTAACATTATTGGTCAAAATTTTTAAGCTGCCTCCTTTGCTGCTGTTGTTTTGTGTGTTACAATGCCATTGTCATGCTTGTACTAAGAGGAGCAAGCAGCTTGCTCTTCTACTGAGAAGCATAGCAGCAACATACACTAGTGTTTAAGCCACATCGGCAGTGCCTAGTACCAATACTGCAGCTCTGTTTTGTTTTGATGCTCCCTCTTTCTCTCTTTTTAATTCCAACAGCCATGACTGCGGGTTTCACATGCTGATGCACGCTGAGTATTGGGATGGAAGTTTAATGGATTACTTCAACGAGCAAGACGTTCCCAATATACGCAAGATCCTGCTACACAAGTGGGTAACTCACAAGAATAATTACACAAATTGGAAACAGAAGTTGAATTTTGAATAGGTAAAGTCATTCCTCTCTTTGTTTAAAGCCCTTATATTTTACTGTTTTCCTGAAATTATAGGATAAAGGCTAATACATGCACCTTAAGATCACAATCAACCTACTAAGCAATATATATTATTTTGGCAGGCAAATTATTAGAATTCTGGTAGCAACTTAATTATATTGGTCAAGCAACTTATTGTCTCAGTAGTGCTTTGGTAGCAACGAAGCATTTTATTTCTGGAATAAAATAACAGTTCTGCCAACTTTTAATGGCAGCAATGAATTTTGTTTTTCTGTAGCGCACTTCAGGTCTGCCAAACACAAACGTATTGGTTGACTTGCTGCTAAACACAAACGTTCCCCTGCTAAACCAGCATTTCCAACTCCAGGGACATCAAGCAAATCCTGTTGGTTGACTTGCTGCTGATTAAGCTGAATCTCAGGCACTTGAGTGCAGAATATCGGGTTGCTGGTCACATAATCCAAGCCAAACCCTTCCAAGAATCTTCATCAAATTCCGGTGGTGGATTGTTAAGATCCATACCTGAGAACATAGTGCTATCAGTTATAAGTTGCATAAGATGGGTAAAGCAATTCAATAGTTTCAGACCACCGGTTCAATAAATTCATTAAAAGTACTTTTCATGCCAGCTTATTGAAATGTAGCTTAATGAATCAGTACTTATAGGCTAGGTCTTTGAGCAACATGCTAGGGAACAACTGGTGGAAGAAGAGGGTATGAGCAGCATTGTAGGATGGTCATTTTCAGTTTTGTAATTTCAGTTGGGAAGTTAGAACTATGGAGGCACACATTAGAGACGAAAGGGTTTAGACTTAGTAGGACCAAGACCGAGTATATGAGGTGCGATTTCAGCACGATTAGGAATGAGGAGGGAGACGTTAGCCTCGATGGGCAAGTGGTGGCCAAGAGGGATACTTTTCGGTATTTAGGATCGATGCTACAAAAGGATGGCGACATTGATAAAGATGTTAGGCATAGAATTTCAGCCGGTTGGTTGAAATGGCGTTAAGCTTCAGGCGTCCTCTATGATAGAAGGGTGCCTCAGAGGTTAAAAGGTAAGTTTTATAGGACAGCGATTCGTCCGGCGATGTTATACGGTGCTGAATGTTGGCCTACAAAAAGGCGACATATCCAGCAATTGAATGTAGCAGATATGCATATGTTACAATGGTGTTGTGGGCACACAAGGAGGGATAGAGTCCGGAACGACGATATTCGGGATAGAGTTGGGGTGGCACCAATTGAGGAAAAATTGATTCAACACCGGTTGAGATGGTTTGGCCATGTCCAACGGAGGCCTCCTGAGGCGCCGGTGCGTAGTGGGGTTCTAAAGCGGGTCGATAATGTAAAGAGAGGTAGAGGTCGACCTAAACTGACTTGGAACGAGTCGGTTAAGAGAGACCTTAAGGAGTGGAATATCCCTAAGGATTTAGCTATGGATAGGAGCGCTTGGAGATTAGCAATTAACGTGTCTGAACCGTAATCTTTTTTCTTATACCATTTATGTGTTCTTTGTTTTCATACCTTTTTTGGGTTTCATCTCTAGCCTACCCCAACTTGCTTGGGACAAAAGGCTATATTGTTGTTGTTGTTTTGCTACTAACTATGTGCAACTACCCATTGTCAGCTACTGAACTGCTTTTTTCAAATTACTGAATTGATTTTCTGAACCTATTGAATGGCCTATCTGAAAATATTGAATTGCTTGTTTTCATCTTAAATAAGCCAGTAAAGTATGCAAAAATAAGCCTCTACCAGCATAGAAGTTTCAGTTATGTTTGTGCAGTTCAAATTTTTCATCCTTTATCGTACTTCTATTTTTCGCAGGAGTGAGGCCATCAAGCAACAAAAAATGAACTTATCATGACATGAACAAGGTGTAACTATGTGGAGCAGCTGACTCAAGAAGAACTTAAAACTTTCACGATGAAAATATGTTTTCCTTGTACAGTATGCAGGAGGAACTTTGCAGAACCATTTGCCTCTACTTGCATAAACCACCATACTTTGCTTACTTGCAAGAACTGAATTGGTTTTCTGCTGTGTCAGATCTGCTTTTCTATAGCAACAGATTTGTACCGTAGATGCTTTTATAATGCCACACTGCTTTGATTCTGCGGATAGGTTTTGTGTACGTACCTGTTGTTTATTTTGCGGTTGAATCTGCTGAAATCGCCAGGTTGCTTGTTTATTTTTGCGGTTGAATCTGCTGAAATCGCCAGGTCGTCAGATGGTGGCGGCGGCGTCCTGAGGGGTGAAACGCCCTCTGCGTTAGCGTGCCCAGCAGAAGCAAAACAAGGTTTTGCTTTTTCTTTCTGGGTTGGGGATCGTGATGGGCCTCGTGGGCCTCTGAATTGCCTGGGAAAGGCACCGCTTCTCCCGCGCGTTTTCTCATGCATGCGCGCCGAATTGGCAGCTTTGGGTTGCAACAGTGCGCGCCCAGGATGGAAATTGCTATTTTGGGAATGTTTTCCTATTTTTGGCACTGTGCGTGCAAACAGCCAAACGCACGCACGCGCGTGCTCTAGCCGCGTCCCTTTTTTTTTTCAAAATTCTATTTTTTTTTAACCTAAAGTCAACAAAAGTTTGCCTGATGTTCTCTTTGTTGTATTCACACTATCAACTATTGTTTATCTGAATTTATCATTGAAATTCTACGGCAACACACTATGGTCGCTACATAAATTCTTCTCATGTACAACGCAATAAAATCCCGCAGCAACGCGCGGGGTATCACCTAATAGTGTTCTATGAGAGAATACACTGTAGTATGACTAATAAACTGTCTGAAAGGAGCATGACTTGCAACTCACACTGATAGGGCTAGCGCCGGCTAATCTCTACCGACTGTTACTACCTCTAACTTCTACCTGGTGACTGGCATCCCTCCTCCAATAACAACAGGAGTAATGTGTTGGATCAAAAGAACCACATCTGTAAGATATTTTTAGGGCAGCTCTACTGTTAGATCAATCCATAACTAGAACAATTAGTCCCTTAGCTATAGTGCCCGAATGGATAAAGAGAAAACCTTGAAATCTATAATTCTATATACATAGAAAGTTAGAACGATACGTTCTATAATTTGGGAGAGGGTGGTACATCGCTTAGCCCGCTATCTAGGTACATAAAGAGTTATTGGCAATGGTAGATGTAGAAATTTACAAAGCCTCAGGTAAAACCATGTAATAAAGGATTAATTATTTTATCTTCAATTTTTATAGCTGAGGAAGTAAATTTATATAGAGTTTTGTAACTAAGGACCAGTGCTACAACACGTGCAGCTCTACCGCCCCTAGGTCCGCCATTGGACCCAAAAAGATGCCGACTAGTTGGTTTAATGCTGCCTTTGGATCCAAGCAAATTGCAGAAGCTAGCTTCTAAAAGTCAAATTACTATAAGCTAGATTATAAATACAGAAATGAGACGTTTTGGATTTATAACTCGTAGAAGCTGGCTTATAGCACAACAAGACTAAAACTACCAAAATGTTCTTACTTTTGTGATGAAGTGTGTAAAGGGGAAATAGAGAAAGGGGTAACTTGTCTTTTTAACATCTAGAAGCTAGTAGGTTGGATCAGCTTGCCAGAACCTGAGGTCCGTATACCATACAATCTGCTTACAAGCTAGTGCTGTTTGAAGATCTTGGAAGCTTAAAGGCCCATTTTAGATGGGATTCTAGAATTGAATTTTGGATAAAAGTAATCGATCATGTTTCTTGAGCTCTGTGTACGTGTGATAATAAAATAAAATCCTATACAATTCCAACATGTTTGGATGAGGTTTAAGATTCTGAGATTGTTTTACCCGGATTTTCAAAGTCGGTGGGAACCAAACGACGCACATTTGGTAGTCACATGAACGGAGTAAAAAAAAACGAAAAAAAGAGTCACGTAGACGCCTCCCAGGGTGCCAAGAAGAAGTCAACAGGACCTCATCATTCTCTCTCATTTTTTAATTAAAAAAGACCTCAACAAAATTCTCTCTCATTTTTTTTAATTAAAAAAGACCTCATCAAAGCACTGAACAACACCCCCCTAAAAAAAATCAAAGCAGCACTGAAGCGTGATAAACAAAGGGAGCAACGCCTTCTCACGAGCACATGCCGCCGCATCCCCCGTCTTGCTTCCGCCACCACAGCTCGGACGGAGAAACCCCAGCCTGCAGCCTGCCTCCTTCAGTGGCGGAGCGGCGCAGTGCCGCGATAGGGCGCCTCTCCTGTGCCCTCCAGCAGCTGCGTGGCGCGGATCTGCAGTAAGTCCCCCGCCGCCTGCGGCCATCTTCCTCGCGCGAGATCTCGCACTCCTGCATCCCCGCACCGGCAGCGCACACCCTCGCATGACAGCTGCGGCAATGCCGGCCCCCTGGATCGGTGGATCCTCGGCCGTCGGCACACCCTCTAGCGGCACGACTCCCCTCCGCAGCAGCGCCGCCCCGGCGGCGCCCATCTCCCTCACGCGGCACCTCGCCCCGACACAGAATCTGTTCTTGGCTGTCTCTAGGAAAGGGACCTACCGGCCACGCCTTTGGCCAGAGCCCGGATCCAAGGCCCCGGAGGGACGGCTGAAGGCAGGACACCATGAAGGTGGGTTCCTCTAGACCGGTGATTCGAGCATCTCTACTTCCTTCCCGTTTGCCATTGCTCATGTTCTTGCGTGCATGTCCTGCAGCCTCCGGGCCCCTGGCGCCCACAGGTTGTTCGATAGAATGGTTCACAGGAACATGTCACACCCGGCCCGTTTTCCGTAGTGGCCCATGTGGTTGTTATGAGATATTGTGGAGAGTTTAGTCCCACCTTGGTTGTTTAGGGTGGGGATAGACCAACCTATAAGGTTTCTAGAGTCCATCCCACCATCCCCGGGTTAATCTTTTTAAGCGAAACGAGGACAAAAGTTTAAGTGAGATGGTGATAGGTGTGGTTCGCTCAACGTGCAGAGTGGATCTGAGCCGTTTGGACTCTGGGTCGCTATAAATGGTATCAAAGCCGACCTTCGCGGCCACGAGCGCGTGCGGGCCAGGGGCTGGGCATGGGGGTTCATGCGCGTGTAGGCTCTGCGGAGTGCACGGCGTGGCACATGTGCCTGCACTGGGCGCACGGTCGCGTGTGCCAAGAGGGGAACGT
This sequence comes from Bothriochloa decipiens, assembly GCA_023333625.1. Taxonomy (NCBI): domain Eukaryota; kingdom Viridiplantae; phylum Streptophyta; class Magnoliopsida; order Poales; family Poaceae; genus Bothriochloa; species Bothriochloa decipiens. Next base: position 19,085,252 of record CM041633.1, read on the forward strand.
TCTTGGTCATCGTTTGCCTGGTTGTGGGTATGTTGGGCTCGACGAGGACGTCGAGTTCTTTGAGGGGGTGTATGTCACACCCGGCCCGTTTGGCCCGTAGTGACCCATGTGGTTGTTATGAGATATTGTGGAGAGTTTAGTCCCACCTTGGTTGTTTAGGGTGGGATAGACCAACCTATAAGGTTTCTAGAGTTCATCCCACCATCCCCGGGTTAATCCTTTTAAGCGAAGCGATGACGAAAGCTTAAGTGAAATGATGATCGGTGTGGTTCGCTCAACGTGCAGAGTGGATTTGAGCCGTTTAGACTCTGGGGCGTTACAGAACAGGACCAAGACAGAACCGGGGCCCCGCGACGAGGACCGATCAGCGCGCTGCCGGACAGCATTCTATAGCACGTGCTTGGCTTCCTGCCGGCCCACGAGGCGGTGCGGACCTGCGTGCTCGCCTCGCGCTGGTGCCAGATCTGGAAGTCTTTGGGCCGCCTGCGCATCGTCGCATTCTATAGCACGTGCTTGGCTTCCTGCCGACCCACGAGGCGGTGCGGACCTGCGTGCTCGCCTCGCGCTGGCGCCAGATCTGGAAGTCTTTGGGCCGCCTGCGCATCGTCTCCTCTGAGTCCGAGGAGTGGGAAAGCGTGGAGCATTATAATGAGTTCGTGAAGCGCCTCCTCCTGCGTCGAGAACCCAGCCTGGCCTTGGATGAGGTTGAGTTTTCAGGTGACGGGTTCTTATGCCGCGATTACACACACAACAATATTTGGATCCGGCATTCTCTGCTGTGCGGAGCTTCTGTGCTCTCTGCTAGACTAGCTACTGCTAACTCAGTACGCAGATTGGAGGGTACCCTTACCAGCAGGCAGTCCAAGCTTAACATTGATATTGGTAACCTTGTTATTCTAGACGGCCCCGCTATGCACTCTCAGCAGTTGGCAAAATTGGAGCTGGCTAATGTGCGTTTGGACAGCAACTTTCTTGATTTTTCTGCCTGCCCTGCTTTGGAGGATATAACATCATTTCCCAGTCCGTGAAGCGCCTGACCCTCAGTCAATGTTATTTGGATGGTGATACCCGGATCCATATTTCTGTTCCTAACTTGGTTTGGCTGCACCTCCATTCTGAGGGTATTCATGCTTCTATACTTGAAAGCATGCCTTCACTAGATACTGCCTTTGTCAAGCTTCCCTTTTTCTTAGCAGAAGAGTGTACTGATGGAAATTGGGGAGAATGTTGTGGTGCCTACAATTCTTGTCTTGGGAATGATGATGATGATGATGACTATAGCGGTCAATCTCTACTTCTTGGAAGTTTATCAAGTGCTAAGAACTTGGAGTTGATTGCTCAACCTGGAATGGTATTATACATTTTCCCATCCTCACTCCTAACACCATCTTTGTCACTCAGCGTCTACAACCTTCTTTGTATGTTGATAATTAGACATACATTTCACATGCAGTGCAATAAGAATTTTTTATTGTTATGCTCTTTGTTCCATCTTGATGGTGTTCACAGTACTGTTCTTGATTCTTATTGTATATTTGTTTTCCGTTGTTCTCTTCATTCAGTATATATGCACTCATCTTTCTATGTTAATGACTTGGCATTTAGGACTTCACATGCCATACAATCAGATTTTCTTTTGCACAATTATCTTCGACGGGCACAAATGAGAAAATACTTAACTGTATTTTTTTCATTTTAAAAACTGCATCTGTTAAGTAGGTTCTATTTCTAACATAATTCTGGTAAAGGATTTAATGTGGCATTTCTACAACTATTTTCTTAGCTTACCCATTGTATGAATCATGTAGTAATTTAGTTTTGCATCATCAATATATGGACATTACAATGTAAATTGCATGCGACGTGCTATATACCTGTGACTTTTAAACTGGATCTTCGATTGTCTTACTATTTATTTAGCCAATTTTCCACAGAGACTTGAAATTGTGCCGGAGCCCTGCATTTAGTAAGTTAAAGACATTATTGCTGAATGAGTGGTGTGTTGCTATTGGCCTACATGCATTTGCTTGCATTCTTGAGCATTCACCTGTTCTTGAGAAGCTGACCCTTCAACTATCTAAGGTATACCTTTTTTTCTCTTAAAGGCATGTCACGTGATTAGTTGATCACCGTGGGTGCCTCTTTATGCACGATAGTCTGATGTTTGGTACATATTTTGTTTCCTGCAGGGACCTGGCACATTAGTAGAATTAGAAGGAATCTATATTCCAACAGAGCAACTACCTGCAGTATCTGAACACCTTACTGTGATTGAAGTCAAGTGTGAAGAGGTTGATGGGAGGGTTTGCATGCATGATTCTAATGTTCCTGAGTAGATTTGGTAGACAAATTAAGATCACACCAGACAACAGACCTTCAACATGTAAGTTTACAGTATCAGTCTCTGCCTTTTCAGTAAGTCTATATATATAAGTTCAGGCAGTTGTGTTATTTACTATGAGCAGGGGGGAAATTGGTCTAGTCCCTGTTTTTGAGGCATCGCCTAGGAGTTGAGGCGTACCCAGGCGCCACAGGACGCCACAGGGTTTTATACGTCATATCGCCTAGGCGTCCGCCTAGAAGGCGTCTAGGCGTTGAGGCGTACCCCCAGCGCTACAGGACGCCGCAACGCCTCAAAAACATATACATAGATTTAGAGGAATTGAATTAGACTGTGGTAGCCTATTTTGACATGTCACTGAACTAGACGGTTTCTATCTAACCTCACTTGCTTTGTTCAATTTTGTGCAGCTTTCAGTTTCGAGTAGGGGCAAGAAACTCTGGAATGTTTGACATAATGTCAGTAATTGGCTCAAGTTTGTCACCTTCTATTGTGAGAAAATCTTAGTAACTATGTTGGCTGTTTGCAGTAGCAACAGCATATAATAGTCAATAATATTTGTTTTAAGACATCTAGCTGGACCTAATTTGTAGCATTATGAATCCTGTTACTCTTTCACTCTCTGTGATGTTTTTAGCTTCCTGTACTTTTCAGTCTACTCTGAGTCTGATGTAATGAGTGGAACTGGTGCATATGATCTTGCCCGTGGTATATTAGTTGGACCTGGTTTGTGGCATTATTAATACTATCATGTGACCATGATGAAAATATATTCAGCATCGCTCAAATCGTCACGGACTATCTGGTGTTGGGTTAGATATTGTGCCATGGGCCGACATCGTATAGCCCAAGGCGAACAGGCAAACAATACAAAGCAAGGCAACTGAACTGACTGGAAGGTTGAACACAATTGCTGAACGACTTCTCATCCTATATTAGTTCCTTCCACCTCTGACTGCTCATGGGTATCCACTGATAAAAATATCCCTCAACAACGGTGTAGAAAAAGGCTTTCAATGCTAGTTTTTTTTGTTGGTCTAGGTGGAAACTGATGCAAAAATAGGAGGCCTACAAGATTTTGGCTCCGCTGGCCATGAAGGTAGGAAAAAGAATGTAGATTTTAAGCCTCTAGGGTTTAGGGAAGATCAAGTCTAAGAACCGCACTGCGCTTCACTTGCCCTTTCTTGTGAAGAATGATGTTTTCGCTGACACCACCTCATCCCAATTCCAAAATGCCCTTCGCCACACTCGTCGTAGCACTACCCCGCATCCTCCCACCCAACTCAACCGCAACTGCGTTCGGTGTTCGACTGGGGATGGTCAGTGGTGGTGTTCGACTAGGGATGGTCAGAGGTTGGGTGATTTAGGGAGGAGAGGCGTTTTTCTCGAAGATGTGGGAACAATTTTTTCACATAGAGAAGGTGAGCGCGGGCATTTGTTTTGCGGAGGGCATGGACATAGGAAGGAGCAGAACGGGGTTGTGATGATAAGACGCCAGCCTTTTTAGCTGTAGAGATTGCTCGCAAAACCTTACCAATACAAAAGGAATGGAGAAGGCGACCTGTATTGCATTTATTTTATATAAAAATTGCTGTTTTATTTCGTTGCAATAGGCATAATATGCAACTTTTGGATCCGATAATAAAAATCTGTTAGATAAAACCATAAACCTAAGCAAATCTAATATATGTTGGCACAATGATAATTACCAATTTATAATTTTTTCTATGGTAAGACAAGAACAAAAGGTTAATATACTGTAACATAACACAAAGATAATTAATAAATCATAAACAAATGACAAGAGGACAAATACAGACTGTGCCATACGGCCAATGTAAAGTCTAATTTTCAGGCATCCACCGTTTAGGAAAAGTGAAAACAAAAACCCACAAAGCCCCATCCCAGAAAGCCAAAAAATTTGTTTTACCTTGGAAAATTATGAAATTAACATCAGTTCTTTTTTTCTATAATCATGCACGTTCTAATCATGCTCTTTATTATGAATTTTTTTTTCTCCACACGTTCCGGCGCCGCTTCCAAATCATTGCCGGTGTCTTCGTCTCAGGCACTTGCAAAACTGTTTATATACCTGGCATTGTTGGATGACGTCTATGACAATCATACGGGCACAGAGGAGATCGAAAGGTTCACCTACTAATTAACATGCCCAAGGACTCAGACGTCATTCGTAACATTGTGTCCAGCAGAGTGAGCTTCTCCAGTACTGGTGAGCATTGGAGAATGTAAATGAATGCACTGAAGTCAACAGCCAAACACCACTCATTGAGTAACAAAGATCTTAGTTTGCTGAATGTAGTGCTGGAATTGCAGTCCTTTCTGAAGATAAACTGGACAAAACACAATGAGCATTGTATCAGTTGTAATATAGAACTGAATTGGAACATCCAATGCAGATATAGTACTCTAGATATAAGTTTATAGGTTTTGTGCATTCTTAGCCATTGGACTGGAGAATACAACTTGTGAGATAATCTGACCTTAAGATTTGGACATGATGTCTCAATAACAGCCGGAAACATTCCCCAGGAAATAGTTCCAAGATATACAATGACAATTTACTATCTTTTACAAGCTATGATAACTAACTGTCACATTCTCAATGACTTGCTAGCTAAACCGATCTTAATTTTTACAACAGATACTACCAACCAAATATTTTTTAAAAAAACAATGGAAACGTGTCACACCTCTCCATCAGACAATTTTTACAATAATTATTTTTTGTTCTGATTTGTAAATTTCTTGTCCATTTTTCTTACCTTTCACAATAACTATGAACTCAATATGATGTATTTGCACGTAAAGGATGAGCTATGACAATGGTAGCATTCTAATCCTTGGGGGGTCAGTAGGGCCACAAATCGTCTAACATGATTTAATATTAGGGCTTTGTTTGGTATAACTTCACCAATAGTTTCAGCAGCCATTGTGAGCTATTTCTTTGTCAAATAAGTGCTTTGAAAACAGCTTCATCCATGAAGCTTCTTAATTTGTGCTCTCATGTGGGAATGATGTGGAACGAAGCTGAAAATAGTAGTTTTCTCATAGCTCTCCTCACACTTGTGGTGTGTAGAATTCAGTGACAGAATTTTTGGGGGAATCTACATGCAGAGCTGTTTCTGGAGCTTCACTGAGAAAGCTTCTTGTGAAGCTGGAAACTAAAAGAACAGTATCACTTAGAACAGTGCCAAACAAAGAATTCTTAAAATAGGTAGTGTGCCAGTTCTATACATGAATGCACACATTATGTCAATTACATTGATGGAAGAGATCCCAGTTCAATATTAAAAATATTGTCGGCGCCCCAAATGAAAAAAAAATTTGAAAGCATGGCAAAAACCATAATATACAAGACATAATAGAAACAAAATGCACACCAATTTCATTTATTTATTGAACACATTATATGGAAGAATTTACTAATGGAATTGGTGTTGCTAAATTGCTAGTAATACTTAGGGTGTTGGTCTGAACTTTTATACTGATGAGCTATTTATTACTTTGATTTGATAGTTTGATTGATCGATGACAAAGATATGCAGTGGTATAGAGGAGATGACAGTTTCTTCTAAATATAATGAAGCAAAGTTCATTATATTTAGAGGAAAATAGAGGAGATGACAGAAAGATAAGAGCAAACATACCACAAGAGGGTCACTGATCAACTGTAAATTTGTGGCTTCTGACAAGCCTTGGAGAACACTGCTTCCATCGTCGGCTCCATAGCAGCTATCACAACTAGCCACGTTTTCAAGGTACACACCGCCTCCATCCTCGTCGATACAATAGCAGTTTTCCCTACTATCTTCATTGGAGCCATAAGAACTATCATCATCAAAACAGTCATGTTTACATACATTGTGCTCACATGTATCATAGCACAAACCCTTGAGCGTGACACTTGCTGCCACCAAAAGAGGCATCTTCTCAAGAAGAGGAGCCCTGCCCTCAGAGACAGATAGTCTGAGCGAAACTAGGCGAGTAGTAGAGATCCGAGTGCGGGTTTTACAATAGAAATAGCAATGAACAATGATGAGATGTGCCAACGACGCAGAAGAAATCCTCTCGCTATAAATCTTGCATCCACTCATAGTGAGACCCTTCAGTGCCGGGCATCTTGAGAAATCTATACTTCTGGAGGAATCCATGATAGTCACCTCTGTGAGTTCCACCCTCGTCAGGTGCGGCGACGCCAAAGGCACACCATTGAGGCACAAACGCTGCCTCGTCTGGAAGCAGACTCGGAGCACCCGGGCATGCAAATTCACCACGGCCGGACGGATCCACAGACAGGCCGCCCGGTTCAGATCGTTGTCCTGCGCCTTGGAGTCGCCACACGCAAGTAGCCGCAGAGGATGTCGCACTCGTTCACTGGGATGGCGGCTCCGCGGAAAAGCAGGAAGTGATTGACGAAGTTGGTGAGCGTCGCACTCGTATCAGGTAGGGGAGCATGCCAAGTCTGTGATCATGGCTCTATGGTGCTAGAGCCACCCGCCTCGTCGCCAGGGTAGGTGATGCCGCCAGAGAAGGCGACGTGCGCTTCATAAGTGAGGTTATCATTAATTACAGCCGTCTGATATACATGTATAGATACATAAAAAAGGTAGGGGACTAACCCTTCAATATTCCTACACTCCTTTGGTTTGCATCCTATATTCGAGCCTTAGTACGTCCTTTGGTTTGTATCATAAATCTGATCATTATACTAGCAAGAGAGCTAAACACGGTTTGTAATTCCATGAAAATCGTATTTCCCAACCGTCACAGTGGCCACCTTGTCCAGTTTCCGTCTCTTAGCCCTCCCCCGCCGGCTGTGCAGCATGCAGTTCTCTACTAGGCCAAACCCACTACCAGAGGCTCCTCCTGTTCACTATACCACACACTTTTTTTATACTAGAAAAGAGTCGCTATAAGTTGTTGGCATAGGCTCGAGCACCTTCGATGGCTACACCATGAGGCTGGTGTGAACCCCTCCAAAGGTGCCACAAGGGTTGTAAACCGGAGAGCTACTCCCTCAATATCTATGGTATGTAGATTCCCTCACCCTCTCTCCCTCTCCTATCTCAATCCACTCACCCTCTCTGCCTCTCTCGCAGATCCGAGTGCATAGGCAGGCAGAGATCCAGTGCAGGTAGGATCTCCGTTATGTACTTGGAGTGGCATCCATGGCGGCCAGGCTTGCCGTCAGGCTCACAATACCAGACAGTTGTCACTGGTAAGGTTCTCTGTAACCAAAATCAAGAAAGATATCGACGCCGAAGAGCATGACGAAGCCATGATAGAGGGGGAATTGCATGTAAAAACCAAAGAAGTCAGAATATTTGGGGTAGGATCTAGATACCATGCATGTAAGGAGTATTGTAATGGCTTAACCTTTTCGTGCGAGCTCCCCTAAAAAGAAAACTTTGGGTGCGAGGCTTCCACTATATGACAACCTGAACAGAATTGACCGTTGCCACTTAGGTTTGGTCCTCTCGGTTCTTGACCGAGGGCTTGAACTCCAAGTACTTATTGGATATGCATCATAGAGATTACCGACACTTATTATCATAATGTATATATTCATGTACAATGGCTTCTCCAACGAAGTTGAACTATTTTTTTTTACGGAGGAAAACCTGCTTCTGTAAAGCAAAACGCATACAAGCAGAGTTCAAACAAATGTGCACGCCACACCCAGCTGGAGTAACCAGCAGTTTATAAAGTTTAGCAAAAAAAAAAGAAGGACTGGGCAGAGTTGAGTTCAACAACCAACTAAGCAACACTACTATGATAGGATATTAAACGACGATCACAAAATGTCAAATCCCAACACTACAGGAAACGCTAGCTTTGGCGACTGCCAAATACTTTGCCGACTGTTTTTTATCGACATTCGGCAAATAGCTGCCTTTGCCGAGAGCCATGGTGGGCACTCGGCAAAGCCGGCTTTGCCGAGTGCCTGGCTTTGCCGACTGCCTGGCACTCGGCAAAGGCTGCGAGTCCTGGACGCCATCCACGCCGTCACCTTTGCCGACTGCCACGCCGTCAGCAGTCGGCAAAGGTGGCAGCCTTTGCCGAGTGCCAGTCTGTCAGGCAGTCGGCAAAGGCTCTTGCCGAGTGCCACATGAGGCACTCGGCAAAGTTTTTTTTTTGGTTTTCAACCCTTGTTTTTTTCTTACCTTGCTATAGTAAATACATTCTAAATTCCATGTTTGAGGTAATTTTGATTTGTTTTGCTATATTCCGTTAATTTTTTTTCTTTGATTTTTTCGGCAAGTACAGATTTGAACTGCAAGTACATGAAATATTGGAATCCGGTGATTCAAAAAATGATATTCATGATTTTTGGAGCATGTTGAGGCCGTATGCAGGGCCTCGCATGAAATTTCGACCGTGTTGGTGTCGGAACACGCCGAGTCACGCGCGTGAAAAGTATTTTTAAATTTTATAAAATCCAAACGGAGTCCGAAAATGACGAAACCTGACTACATGTCTCGCCATCGCATGTG
>CM041633.1:19099107-19183405 GCA_023333625.1 Bothriochloa decipiens
GGGATTAGGACCTATCCTTCAACTATTAGATGGTAGGAGCACGTTGTAGATGCACTTGCTGGTTTTATCACATGTTAACATTGCCGCATGACAGAGCATGGGTGACCGTCAGTGGATGTACTCGGGCTTCGCAAGTAAGAGCAATGAATGGATTAGGGGGACGAATGAGTTCCTGGAGCAAGCATTTGGCCGAGCTGCGAAAGGGTCAATTCGGATGCCGTGTCCCTGTAGCCAGTGCAAGAACAAGAAAAGGAAAGTAAAGGTTGCGGTGGGGAAAGATCTGTTTAAGAACGGATTCGTTCCAAACTATACCCGTTGGTGCCACCATGGTGAAGACCATCCTATTAGGGACGAGGTGGTGGGACCCGTCCTCGAGGAGTATGATGCTGATGCCGGGATGGCAGACATGATGGCAGACTTCCACGAAGCACGGTTCGGCGAAGGAATGGATGTGGAGGAAGATCCGGAGGAAACCGCGAAGGCGTTCTACGACATGATGGAGGCGGCACAGAAGCCCCTTCACGAGAAGACAAGGGTTACGCAACTGGATGCTGTCTCACGCCTAATAGGGTTGAAGTCGCAACTGGGCATTAGTCCAGACGGCGTCGATCTCGTGTTGAGCATTGTTGGCACACTGCTTCTGGCAGATCATGTCCTGCCGAAAAACACCTACGCTACACAGAAGCTCCTTCGTGCGCTTAAGATACCGTATGAGGGGATCCAAGCTTGTCTGAAGGGGTGCGTCCTGTTTAGGGGAGACCTCGAGGAAGCAAAAATTTGTCCAAAGTGCAAAGCCTCTAGGTTCGTGTTGGTAGAAGGCTCTGATGGCAGCATGAAACAGTCTAAGGTCCCCGAGATGGTCGTACGGCACCTTCCTTTCCTACCGAGGCTTCAACGGCTGTATATGACAGAGGAGTCCGCGAAACAAATGACGTGGCACAAGAATGGCAAAAGATACCATCCTGACAAGATGGTACACCCGGCGGATGGTGATGCATGGAAGCACTTCGATAACATGAATCCTGTCAAGGCTATGGAGGCTCCGAATGTACGCGTAGCGCTGGCAACAGATGGGTTCAACCCGTTTGGAATGATGGTGGCCCCATACACTTGTTGGCCCATGTTTGTGATCCCCCTCAATCTCCCCCCCGATGTCATGTTTGAACCTAGGAACGTGATCTTGACGCTGATAATACCCGGACACCCGGCGCGACAATATGGGTGTGTTCATGTAGCCGGTGTGGGATGAATTGCAACTTGCTTGGGAAGAGGGGGTACTCACGTACGACCGAGCTACAAAGAGGAACTTCAGAATGCATGTGTGGTACCAGTATTCAATGCATGACTTCCTGGCGTATGGCTTATTCAGCGGGTGGTGTGTTCACGGGAAGTTCCCTTGCCCGACATGCAAGGCAGATGTGATGTTCACCTGGCTGGCCAAGGGTGGGAAGTATTCTTCTTTCGACAAGCATCGCCAATTCCTGCCTGAGAACCATGAATTCAGGCTTGATGTAAAGCACTTCACAAAAGGTGTTCAAGTCACCGGCCCCATTCCGCAGGTTAAGAGCCATGCCGCCGTCCTTGCCGATGTACAGGCTCTCAAAGTTGAGGAGACAGGTGGTTTTAAGGGATATGCTCGGGACCACATGTGGACTCATATATCGGGCTTGACTAGGCTCTCCTACTTCAAAGACCTTCTTCTTCCACACAACATCGATGTAATGCACACAGAAAAGAATGTGGCCGAGGCACTCTGGGCAACACTCATGGACGTTGGTAAAAAGTCGAAGGACAACGTCAAGGCTAGACTGGACCTAGAGATGATTTGTGATAGACCAAACCTGGTGATGAAGACCCCTGCGCTCGGCAAGAAATGGAAAAGGGGCCCGGCCGATTACATCCTAAAAAGGGCCGATAGGAAGGAAGTACTTCAGTGGATCAAGACGTTAAAGTTCCCTGATGGGTATGCGGCAAATCTGAGTAGGGGCGTGAACTTGCAGACTATGAAAGTCTTAGGAATGAAGAGTCATGACTTTCACATATGGATTCAGCGGATCCTTCCTGCGATGACCTGGGGATACCTCCCAGAGCCAGTGTGGCGCGTCGTGGCAGAGTTGAGCTTTTTCTTCCGCCAGCTTTGTGCCAAGGAGTTGTCTCAAGATGTTTGTGTTGAACTGGAGAAGGCTGCACCTCTGTTGCTCTGCAAGTTGGAGATGATATTTCCACCTGACTTCTTCCTGTCGATGCAGCATCTGATTTTGCACCTACCGCGCGAGGCACGGTTGGGGGGTCCCGTGCAGGCCCGTTGGTGCTATCCAATCGAGAGGTGTCTAAAGCTTCTTCGAAAAAAGTGTCAAAATAAAGCCAAGATTGAGGCATCCATGGGAGAGGCCTCCGTTCTGGAGGAGGTGTCGACCTTCACACAGGCGTACTATACTGAGAATCTTCCCATCATGCACAATCCAACCCCTCGTTACAACACCGATGAGAACTCATCGACCCTCTGCCTTTTCCAAGGGGATCTCAAAAGTGGAAGCGCAGATACCAACAAGCAGTTGACCCATCAGGAGTGGCACACTATCATGTTCACATTGTTGCTCAACCTTGATGAAGTGATTCCTTATCAGAAGTAAGTTCTCAATGAGGTTGTTAGCTACGCCGTCACTATCCTCCACCTATCATGATCCGACCCTCTAGTCTCTTGCTTCTTTCAGGGAATTTATTAGTCAATACTACACAGGCAATAGGGCTCCTACCGAGCAAGAAGAAGACAATCTTCTTAGACACGGTGTGCCTGATTTCATCTCCTGGTTCTGTACAAAGGTACCAACCAACTAACCTCTTTCCGACTTTGTGATTCCACTTTGCTCCCCGGAGCGAGTAATGTAACGATCTACCTGTCCTCACCCTTGCAGGCCCAAACGGATATAGAAATGAGTGATGAATTGAAACAGGTGGGTCGTGGCTTCTCCCGTAGGGTGAAGTCATTCACCGTTTATGATGTGAATGGCTATCGCTTTCGCACGAGAAGGCACGAGGAGAGTCGACCCAACCTAAAAACCATGTGCAGCGGAGTTCGTACGGCCGGCACGGATCAGAAGGACTACTACGGCATAGTCGAAGAGATATACGAGCTCAACTTTAAGGGTGCTGAGACTTTCAAGCCGGTGGTATTCAAATGCCATTGGTTTGATCCCGATGTCACGAGGCAAGACCTTACGATAGGGCAAGTCGAGATTCGACAGGACTCTAGCTATAAAGGAGACGATGTCTACATTGTGGCCAACCGAGACACCACACAAGTTTATTACCTCCCATGGGCGTGCCAAAAAGACGAGAAGCTTGCGGGTTGGAGCCTTGTGCATTTGGTGTCACCGCGCGGCAAACCGCCTCTCCCAAACGACGATGATTACGACTTTGACCCAAACCAAGATGAGTTCTATCAACCTGAGGGGCTAGAAGGTACTTTGGAGATAGACATTGGTTTGCTCATGGGCATGGAAGTAGACAACGAAATCGATGAGGACGAGGGTGAGGAGGTGCAGGATGCCAAGGACTTAAGAATGCTTGAGCGATGGCAGATGCAGCGCGATGGAGTTGTCCAGGAGGATGAACATGATGATGACTATGGAGGTGATGAGGATGATGATGACAGTGATGACTTAAGAGAGCTCGACAATATGGATAGCGATGACGACGATAGTGATAGTGATGACGACTCCACGCCCGCCATATTGCCGTTTGCGGAGATAATTACGAGGCCATGTAATACTATATTGTTATTATTATGTTCCTTTACAAGTACTTGTCATTTATTTATGCTAACTCTTTTGTTCTTTGTCATTGCAGGCACTCGGCAAAATGCCAGGCGGACGGCGGCAGCGGCCGCATCGAGCCGTACGCTCGGCATACCAGGTCCCCCCGCAGGAGACCGCCAACGATCACGAGGAGGAGGAGGAGGTGTTGGCGGGCGGGTCATCCAGTAGGGGGTCGCAACCCTGCAGCGGACGTCACCAGGCGATGAGGAGGCTGCCGTTCTCGTCCTCGCACGAGGAGACGACGACGGACGACAAGGACGACGACGACGATGACGACGCCGACGACGCCGACGACGCCGACGGCGCCGACGACGCCGACGACGACGACGCCGTGCCCACACCAGGCCAGATGGCTTCGACTTCGTCAGGCATGGCCAAGGTGTACTCGCGTGGGCCCACGCAGCTTCCTAGGGTGCGGCCGCAATTCAGCAGACGCCCGGTGATTACACCCGTGGGCCAGACGTAAGTAACCATTATTGATTTCACTACTTGTTCATATGACATGTTGAAAATTGAACTACAGACTAACAATTATTCTTAATGACTTGTGCAGTACCTGGGCGTTTGAGAGCGGAGAAGGTGAATCACGCCATATCAATGGCATCCAGGGCCTCCTGATTAAGGAGTACTACCCTGGCCTTGTCAACGTGGACGACGAGTTGAAGGTGCCCACAAGGTGGGCTCACTTCTACCTCGTCAACGTGGGTGGCGAGACCCTCGCGGCAAAGATAAAGAGGGAGTTTTGGGTGAGTCTTTCATCACACCGCATTGCTAAATAGTACGCATTCGTCAGACTTCTTAAAACAATGCAATGCTACATGATGTGTCTGTGTGCAGGACTTCTTCACGTGCGAGGAGGGTAAAGCGGACCAGGCGGCGCGAGTGCAGGAGGCGGTCTGCAAAGATCGTCTCAAGGACCTGTACCATGAGGCGCGCATACAGGCCATCCGCGACTACTACGCCGACGTGCATGCAGAGTCCATCAAGAAGCCCGAAATCTACCAGATCATGAACTCGAGGGAGACCGACCTCACCTTCGCTCAATACGTGCATGTAATTAAGTAGGAAAACATTCCTTCAGACTCCTTCAGTGAAACATTACACTAATCTTCTCACATGTCAAATACTTGATGTCATGCAGTTCTGTCCGGGGTGGTGCGACAACCACAGGGACTGCTGGGAGGAGATTGTGCGCATGTGGCAAACGGACGAGGCGTACGCGAGGTGCAACGACTGTCGGGGCCGCCTCCTGCAGATGCGAGGGGTGCCACACCACCAAGGGAGCCAGCCCCTCCCAACGTACATGAGAAGATGGGTATGCGTCCGTTCATGTCTTTTTTGTAGCCCTCAATTATCATTACTTGTAACCATATTTCTGTTTTCAATGCAGTCGCAGGCGCACGGTGGGCAGGAAATCAACCAGTTCACCAGGTACCTCCTCTCCCACAAGGGCAAGGCAACAGCGCCGGACAACGTCTACAACCCGGAGGACGGGCCCGAGGCGTACAGCAACCCCACCGCCTACGAGAAGGCGACTGAGTACACCGCCGTGGCTCGCCAGTGTAACGGGGAGACGTTCGACCCCACCGTCGAGCCCCTGAACATAGACCTCCTGCAGAGATTGGGACCAGGGAAACAGCACGGCCGGTACTACATGGCCCACAGCGCCGTCGACCCGTCCGATGCTCCCACGCTGAGCCAGGTTCGATCTAGGCCCACGAGCTCCACCGACATCCCCATAGCGTCTCAGTAGCCGAGCATGTCATAGTTCCAGGTAAGTGTGGTTTCGTTCGTTGTTCACTCATTTCACACCTATACTTACAATCAACACTGCGGATGTAATATTGCAGGGCCAGGTGCAGGAGCAGATGGCGCAGATGCAGGCGCAGATGCAAACGCAGATGCAGGTGCAGTTGCATGCGCAACAGATGGCTTACCAGCAGCACCTGACAGCCATACAGTAGCACTACAATAGTCAAATGCAGGGCTTTGCCGGCTACTTCCAATCCCTACAGATCCCCGGGCCGCCTCCACCGCCTGAATTATTCGCTCCACCGCCTTCTCCACCGTCTTTTCCTGTGCCTGCTCCTGTCACTCCTGCTGGGACCCCGGTGAGTACATTGACTCTTGCTTTAGCTTGTGCGTCCATCCTGCAGATACTAATGACATCACTTGGCCTTTAACTTGTGCAGGTACAGTCGGCGGGTTCGAACCTGTCTCCTAGAGGTGCCGGCCCTCAGATGATGCCGTATCCACCTCCGGGTGGCCCTTCTCCACCGTATCCACCTCCGCGTGGCCCTCCTACACCTTACTCATGGCCGGTGGGCGGAGGTCGGCCGTACTGGTCGGCGCCGCGTGATCCAGGGTGGGTTCCGTGGGAAAACCCTGGGGGCTCTGGGGACGGACAACCTGACGGCTCCGGGGACGGCGCGACGAGCTAGGTACTTGTCGCTTGTCTTATGCTCCTGGACTTGAGTATCGTCGAAGTCTCTGTCATGTATTTCTTCTCTTCGTGATGGACCTAGACTTGTTGTGTTGAACTTCATGTGATGGACCTCGAGTTGTGGTGTTCGACTCGTTGCGTTGAGTTTCGTGGTTGTAATGGACTTGTGGTGGTGATAAGAGATGCTATTGTGAGATATATGTGTTATTGTGATATATGGTGACGGTGGTGATAAATGTGATGAAATTGTGATATAAATAGTGCTACTTGTGGTCCTGGTGAAATTGTGATATAAATTGTGATTTTGCAATGTTTGGATGCAAGAAAACAGGAAAAAAAAGGGGAAAAAAATTTTCCCAGCTTTGTCGAGTGCCAGAGTGGCACTCGGCAAAGGGGTCATGCCTTTGCCGAGTGTCAGCACTCGGCAAAGAATTTTCTTAAAAAAAAATTTTTTCTTTGCCGAGTGCCGGCACTCGGCAAAGAAATTTTCAAAAAAATAATTTTTTCTTTGCCGAGTGCCCCGCCGTCAGCACTCGGCAAAGCGACCCGTCAGGCTGACAGCGCCACGTGGCTTTGCCGAGTGCCGACGTGGCACTCGGCAAAGCCTTTGCCGACTGCATGCCACGTGGCACTCGACAAAGCCGCCTTCGCCGACGTTTTCTTTGCCGACAGCCCTTTGCCGACTGCCACGTGGAATTGCAGTCGGCAAAGCCTTTGTTCTACTGCTATTCTGCCTTTGCCGAGTGCGCATTGCAGTCGGCAAAGAGAGCGAACCCTGTAGTGCAAGGAAAAAAATTAAAATCTAAATTCTTTCCTTCCCCTCGTCTTGAGCCGCCGCACCTGGCAACCTCCCTTCCCATCGCCCTATCTCTCTCCCTTCCGCATCCGCAGCATGGGTTTGGGCTGCGGCGATGGTGCTCCGCACAGGCACGTCAGGGCACTGCCGCCGTACTTTGACCTTTTCTTTTCCACCTCGCCGGAACGGTGGTCGAAGTGCTGGCAAACTCCTGCATGGTGGGGACCGCAACGGTGAAGATGGAGGAGGGCGTGGTGGCAGGGGCAGGGGTCGCGGCTCCCGTGGCCGTGGCGGCCGATTCAAGGGGAGCGAGCGCGGGCGCGACGGCGGCAGGTCTGATGACGTGGAAGATGACCGGGAAGCGATCTACTTGGGAGCAGACTCGGAGCACCCGGGCGTGCAAGTTCGCCACGGCGTGGCGAATACACAGGCAGATCGAAGTCCTGCGCCTTCGACTCGCCGCAGAGGATGTCGCAATCGTTCACTGGGACGGCGGATCCGTGGAAAAGCAGGAAGTGATTGACGAACTTGGTGAGCTTCGACGCCGTCCAGTGGCAGTGGCTGTGTGGGCACGGAGTCAAGCGCAGGGAGCGCGTGAACCGCCGGGCGAGAACGCAAGTCCGCACGGCGTCGTCGGAGGGCAGGAAGGAAAGGATGTGGTGGAGGGCGTCGCCACGGCCGCCATGACGCCAGCAGAAGACGGCTCGGTCTAGGAAAGAAGCGAGTCGAGAGGAGACAACTATATATATGAGAGGCGCGATCACAGCAGGAAGGGTTTCTATCCTGAAAAGAAATCAGGAACAAACCAACGATCTGCGCGATCTTTCCGTGCATGCAGTCCATGCTTGTGATGCTGTGGATCATGCATGCTTATTGCGCTTCTCAACTCCCAAAATTGAAACATGGGCACTTGGAAGTTTCCATACTACGGCGGCCGGTCATCTTTTTGGGCATTTTCTGTCATTGTTCATCATCGGGTTCACGTTATTATCAGGAAGCAAAGAAGTATTGCAATCAGGATAATCCTCTGTCTTTAGATCCCTCGACGTACTATCAACTAGTTCCTAAAGTATAGATCTGGAGAAAATATCGGAAGACTAATGAATTGGTTAAAGTTTAACCTTAAATTCCAACTCGTTATTAGCTCACCAGTCTGAGCTAAAGTTCCACACATTGCAAAAAGGACACCCATAACCGCCAACCCCACACGACCCTATCCACATAATCATGCCATTTTTCCTCCCTCCGCATCTGTTCATGCTCCACCATGGCCGCCCCCGCCGTCGTCTTCTCTGCCAGCCAGCCCTTGTCGTTGCACCGCCACGAGCTGAGAACTGGCCATGCTGCCGCGTGGTGCGCTTGCCATCATGAGTTGTCTGCTATCATGCGAGAACCGGAAGCAGGGGTAGATCCACGCACTAGGCTGAGGGTCTATAGCCTGGGGCACAACCAAAATTTCTTTCATACAAGCAGGTCTTTCGGCAGCCCGTGGATATCCCTCGATGTTCAGCCCAGGATAGCCCTTCCTATAGCCACCCTAAGACTATCTCCAATAGCTCATGCAAGCAAAAGGCAAATGCAAAATCGGTCATGCACAGTGCTTCTACTTGTCAAAAACAGCGTCCAGGAGAACCGGGACCTTATTTGCGCTCTCTCTCTCCTCCAGACGCAAAAGCTCCAGCACCCATAGTGGTGGGCCTGCACCACGTCGCTGCCAGTAAAGACCGCGGCGGGGCATGACCGGCTCAACGAGGCGAGCTCCCCTTGGGAGCACCTCCAGAGTCGCCGGATGGGCCTATCACTTTATCTGCTACTTTCAACAACCTATTGTTTAATACCTTTATGAAAATCTTAAAATATACGTTAAGGATACAAATTGCTCTATACTGTTGTATTCTAGTTGCCTCTGAGATCTTGCGTAAAAGCATAAGTACCCCAAAATTCATTCTATGAATAGGCAATCTCTCCATATAGATTTCATAAAAAAGACTCATCATATCCTGCTTGACCACATCCCAGAAGAATTGGTAGAATTCTGTAGAAAAACCATCTGGATCTGGTGTCTTATTATGTTCCATATCAAAAATTACCAATTTGACCTCCTCCTCACTGAAAGGAGCCACCAAAAACTCAATCTCCTCCTCCGACACTTGAGGTATATCATGCCTCAAAGTCTCGTCTAATGAGAAAGAATTCTGTAAATGTGGTCCAAACAGTCGTTTATAGTAATTAGATATATTATCTTTCAGGTTTGTATCCCCAACAATAATTTCTTCTTCCTATTCAAGTTGAGTAATTTTAGTTTTCCTATGTCTTCCATTCGCCAACAAGTGGAAATACTTAGTATTATCATCCCCTTTCAATAACTTTGTTGCTTTTGATCGTTGAAGCCAATAAATCTCCTCTTCTCTTAATAACTTAGTTAATTACCCTTTAAGATAATGACTAAGTTCTACCTCTTGAGATGACAATAAAATTGTCTCCATTTTCCTGTCTAGAGCATCTAATTTGCCAAACAAATCAAGTTTAGTTTTCTTAGTCTGAGAAACTAAATTTCTAGCACAACCTCGGAGAAAATAACGCAATTTTCTTATTTTAGATTGCCACCGTTCCAAAGGTGTCCTACCTCTATTCTCTGATTCCCACACCTCCTTAACTAGATCAAAAAAACCATCCCTCATCAACCATCCTAGTTCAAATTTAAAATTTCTAGCTTTATCTCTGTGAGAAGGTTCCCCTCCATCAATTAAAAGGGGCGTGTGATCAGAGATCTCTCATGTAAGAGCTTGAACGGTAGCCAACAGAAACTTCTGTTCCCACTCAGCAGTCACTAAAACCCGGTCAGCTTTTCATAGGTTGGAATTTCAGCATAATTAGTCCAAGTAAACTGTCTACCCGTTATCTTAATTTCCCTTAGATTTAAGCTTTCAATAATAACATTGAAGAGACGTGGCCATTTCGACAAGGTAGTTCATTCAAGTGGGGTGCTAATCTGTTGGCAAGCATCTTTTAGAAGAACTTTGCAATGCTGTTGATGAGACCGATGGGTGTGAAGTCAGTGGACCTTAATTGCTTCACCTTTGAGTGTGAGGCTTTCAAAATATAGACAACTGGAATAGAATTGACCGATACCAATTGGGCTTGGTCCTCTCTGTTCTTGACTAAGTTACATGCCTAGAACTCCAATGCAAGTACTGATTGGATAATCATCTTACAGATTTCGGAGTCCTAAATATTGTATATATTTCTATCGTGGCTTCTCCAACGAAATTGAACAGTTTTTTTTTTTTTACATTGGAAAACCGGCCTGCTTTTGTAAAGCAAAATGCAAACGAACAGACTTCAAACACATGCGTGGCACACCCTGCTGGGGTAACCAGCAGCTTATAAAGTCTAGCACAAAAAAAAAGCTCGACAGAGTTGACTTTCAGTAACCAACTAAACTAAGCAACACAACTATGACAAGAAACTAAACGACGATCAAAAAATGCCATTACGTCTGCAAGAGTCCTCCAGCCAGTTCCACAAAACCTTTTGCTGTTTCCATCCAAGTATTTGATATCACCCTCCATATGGATCACACACATTCCATTTTATCAAACTGGGCTCATCAGGATAGATACCGGATCCATTACATCCAATAATCACCATAATCCGAATCTGTTGAGTAACCATGCACTGTAAACAAAAACAGTTGCAGTAATAATAAGGATTAGACAGAAACAGAGATGTATGTGTTCTTTTGTAGGATTAACGAGATAAATAACATACAATCAGGAGGATAAAAATCTTCTTCAATCTGAATTTGCTTGCTAGGTACTCCATTGGTCATTAGTAACAATAAAAGTTTTTCAACCAGCTTATTTTTCTTGACACATCTTATCTCAACCATCTTCAGTTCTTTTGACACAAAGAATAGGTGTTCCTTTGGGTTGTAGCTTTCATCTGAATTAGTCTCAGGGTACCGTATCTGAAGAAAACAAAATAGTTTACTAAAACATGGTGGGTTGAAAAAGAACAAAATTATGGTACATCGCAAATGCATACCTCACAATGTCCAAGTTCAAGTGTGAGCTTCTCTAGAACTGGTGAGGATTGTAGAAAGTAAATTAATGAACCAAAGTTGATGGCCAAACACCACTCATTGAGTAACAAAGTTCTTAGCTTGCTGAATGTAGTGCAAGAGTTGCAGTCCTTTCTGAACATAAACTGGACAAAGCACCATTACTGAAACTAGGACTTTGCCGTGTGTAATTACACACGGCAAAGAGTCCGTTACACTTGGCAAAGCACTTTGCCATGTGTAGCATTCGGTAAAGTACACGCGGCAAAATTAGACTTACCAAAGAAACTTTGCCATGTGCTGCACACGGTAAAATATTCAAATATTTTGCCGTGTGCTTGGCGCGACACTCGGCAAAATTTTAAACGAAACTTTATCGTATGCCACCAACCCAGGCACATGGCAAAATTTTATTTTTATTTTTAAACAAAATACTGTGCCGAGTGCCCCCTGCCCAGACACTCGCAAAGTTTTTCTATTTTTTTGTAAAAACATTACTTGCCCGAGTGCTCCTGCCCAGGCACTCGGCAAATAATTTTTGATTTTTTTAAAAAAACTGTAACATGCGTCCCAGCAGCATGATTGTTTGTACAGGTCACGCATATCAATCGGCAAAAGAAGGTAAATATCTGAAGTGCATAACTGTATATGAGAAGCAATAACATATGTTTATGAGCAAAGTATGCTGTAGTATGTAATGATCCTAAAACCAATCAGGACCATAAGCAATGCATAGTCCATAAACAGTGCAATCACAATGGTTCTCAAGTTGTAGACAGAAGAAACATTTGAGGATAGTACACATGAACATAGGTCACTAAAGTTAATACCGATTTAAGGTCAAGATTTTTGACTATATGTAACAGGATCCAACAGAAGCACCCTAAAACCATAGCTTTTTTTGAATAATGGGTACCATTTTACTAGTTTTCCCGAACAAACAGGTTAAACTTCCAACTGAAATAGGAAAACGGACTTAGATCAAGGTACCAACTTTCCTTTAACAAGGACAAGAGCACCTGGAGGTGCAGCAGAAATAGGATAAACCTCTATGCTTGCTGAGCTCCATGAGCACTCAAGGTGCAGCAGAAAATTCTTACGCACAGTGACACCATGGCACCATGGCAATAGCCGTAGCCATCACAAGACACCACATGACTTCAGGTTGGAAGTGTGTGCTCTAAACAAAGAGCAAGAAACCCAGACATAATATAAATGCAAAAATCATTTAATGTGCCGCAAGCAAGAAACCTGAATTAAATCTGAAACTCTCATCTGAATCCGAACTATATTAAATCTGAATAACTCATATCAATCCTGAGTAAGGTGTAAAATACCATAATTAGAAACGTATATATGGTGCATTAACCAGTAATGGACTACCCTAAAACTGAATTTCCTAAGATTAGGAGCTAAATTTTGTATTAGATAACCATTGTTGGTAATTAATAAGATCATTCAAGCTTCAATCAATATACGAAACATACACGTGAGCAGTGAAAAAAATTTCAAGCCTCCAAGGTTGGTAAATATGTATGCTTTGTTGTAATTCAGTAGTTGAAAAAAATTTACAAACTAAGCAAAAGGAACTCTGTTTTACCTTTGCAAAATCCAAGACAGGGATGTGAGCAGAACCAGGCCAGCAATGCATGGGTCATTTCAACAACAAGTATCCTGTGTTCTGTAGCCGAGAGTTGCTTCAAGGCTTGAAGCATATGCACGTCACCATTGGCAGCCTGGTGGGGGATGGATCCTTCAAATTCCATGGCCTTGTGCAATCCTACTTTAGCTAAGCTACTCGGCAAGTCCTAAATCCCAATAAATAAGAATAATAAGCTAAACAGGGTTTACACATTTACTGAATAAGGATACAAGAATAATCATATTTTGCCGTGTGCCGTGCCACGGTACACGGCAAAATTTCTTTTAAAAATAATGAAAAAAATTTGCCGTGTGCCAGACCATGATACACGGTAAAATATCATTGCCAGGCCCTGACACACGGCAAAATTTGTTTTAAAAATAATAAAAAAACTTTACCGTGTGCCTAACGGCTGGCACTCGGCAAAATCTGACAGCAGGTGGCCGCCGTGATGGGCTGGCCACCTTTTGCCGAGTCGGAGGTTTGCCGAGTGCCAGACTTTGCCATGTGCCTAGCACTCGACAAAGCCACCTTTGCCGTGTGCAATATTTTGCCATGTGCTCCGATAAATTACACACAGCAAAGTACCAGGCACACGACAACGTCCAGTTTTTCAGCAGTGCACAATGAGCAGTAATTGGTGTTTGTATCAGAAGTAACATTGAACTGAACATATAGGAGCATCCAATGCAAATATAGTATATATTTTTCATATTCACTGCCATTTGGACAGCAGAATACAAGTTGCTAACTAATCTGATCTTAAGATTTGGATATGATGTCTCAATAACAGCACAAAACATTAACAGGAAACTTTTCATGATTTTAATAACCAACCAAATTCTAAAAAAAATAAAGGAAAAATGTGGCACTTTTCCATGCCAACTATTTTTTTGTGATTTATAATATTTTGTTCATTTTGCGTATTAACTACCACTCTAATTTTGTTGGCATGCAAAGAACGAGCTATGGTAATGGTAGGTATTCTAATTTTTGGGGTCACTGTGTAGCCACAAGGGCCCACACATGTTTGAGAATAAATGAACAACAATATTTCTTCACTAAAGACTAACTCTCTTTAAAATAGTTAGCTAGGCTGCGTGTTCTCTACAAGGAAGCAACTGCACACATTAATACATACTAAACTTACATGATTTTTTTGGGGATACTAAGTGACACGTTTACTCGGCGTATAAATATTAAAATTCATTCATTGGACAAACTATAGGGAATTTACTACTTGAATTCTGATGGTGAATGGTGATGTGCTTAATTGCTAGCAACAGTTATGGTTGTCGTCTGAACTTTGATATTGAACAAACTTAATTACTTTGAGACTTTGACTGATCCATGGTAAAGATATAGAGGTACAGGACATGGCAAGCTACAACAGGGGACATTGATTTAAAAGACAAGAGGAAGAGAAAACGTACCACGAGAGGATTACTGATCAACTCCAAATCTGTGGCTTCTGGCAAGGCTTGGAGGAGAACACTGCTTCCATCATCGACATTGATTTAAAAGACAAGAGGAAGAGAAAACGTACCACGAGAGGATTACTGATCAACTCCAAATCTGTGGCTTCTGGCAAGGCTTGGAGGAGAACACTGCTTCCATCATCCCTTCCATATAGCAGCGAGCACAGCAATACAAGTTGTCAAGGTACACGCCTTGTCCGTGTCTATCGATACAATAGTCACGTCTACATGTATTGTGCTCACATCTATCGTCGCACGGCCCCTCGAGCGTGACCTCTGCTGTTACCAGCAGTGGCATCTTGTCTAGAAGAGGAGCCCTGCCTTCAGGAGTGGAGATCCAAGTGCGGGTTTTGCAATCGAAATAGGAGTTGGCAATGGTGAGATGTGCCGCAGAAGAAATCCTGACACTGTAAATTTTGCACCTACGCATAGTGAGATCCTCCAGCGCCAGGCATCTTGAGAAATCTTTGCACCTGGAGGAATCCTTGAAAGTCGCATCTGTGAGCTCCAACCTGGTCAGGAGCGGCGACGCAAAAGGCACGCCGTCGAGGCACAGGCGCCACCTTGACTTGAAGTGAACTCGGAGCACCCGGGCCTGTCAATTTGCCATGGCGTGGCGAATCCACAGGCAGACCAGCCGGTTCAGCTCGTCGTCTATCATATATTTGTCAGTGTCGGGAAGCTCCTTATGCCAGTCGCCATCCACCTGGCCGCACAGGATGTGGCACTGATGCACAAGCACGGCGGCTCCGCGGAGGAGGAGGAAGTGATTGACAAAGTTGGTCAGCCCCGGCGCGGTCCAGCAATGACGACGGTGTGGGCGCCGAGTCACACGCAGGGAGCGCGTGGACCTCCAGAGGTAGCGCCATCGCCGGGCTAACACGCACGTCCGCACGGCGTCGTCGGAGGGCAGAAAGGAGAGGATGTGGTGGAGGGCGTCGTCAGGGAGCGCGCTGATGCGGTCCGCGCCGTCGCCGGCCACGGCCGCCATGTCGGCCAGTTTTGTAGCCAAAACGCCGGCAGAAGATGGCTAGGGCCTCGGGGAAGGAGTGCAAGTGATCGAGATGAAACAACTATATATAGATATATAGAGAGAGAAATATGAGAGGGGCCATCGCAGCAGCAGGAAGGATATCCCGACGAGAAATCAGGAGAAGACCAACGATTCCTGCGATCTTTTTGTGCATGGAATCCGTGCTTATGATCGATTCGTCAACAGATATGTAATGGAAATCCCAGGTTCAAAAAAAAAAAAGTCCGTATGCTTGTGATCCTGTCGAGATCATACATGCATACTTGTATTTCAACTTTCAATTTCCAAAATTAAAACATGGGCACTTGGAAATTTGCATACTACGGCGACAGGTCATCTTTTCGGCATTTTTTGTGGGTCACGAAGAGTGCTGTGGTCAGCCATTGTTGATATCCGGGTTGATCCTATTGCTAGTGTGTGAGATCTTGTGATTTAAAATTGGTTTGATATGAACATGGCATTGCAAAGTGATTTGAATTATGGGCTCATGGCATATATAGGGAAATATGCATGTGCTACTTATGTATGCCTGTGATAGCATGATGATTGGATACACTGGTCGGAGTGTAGTGAACTTGTTATTGTTGCATGACGTGCGCGAGTGAGGTGTTGTGTGGATTGACTTGAGTCAATTCGTGGACTTGGGCTTGGACGCGGTTTGCATGGTTGTTCATTGGCAGGTGTTTCCTGAGGTGGAATATGGTCCATGTTGACGGACTGAAACTAGGTTCACAGAGGAACTGGGATTTCGGAACTGAGTTCAGGGAGAAACTAAGGTCCTATTGGTCACAGAAGATGATCATGCCGTGAGATGTCGATATGGGAGATGTGCAGGCTTGAGGCTACGGTGTTATGATGAATGGCGGTCGTGTCCTGACACATGGACAAGAGGGATGTGCGTGGATCCATTAACGACAACAGTTAAGACGTAGCTCTTATAGACGTGCAGGCATACATGCATTTGGGTCATGCAAGGAAACGGATTGGTTTCCTTGTGCTGCACGGGCTTGGTCAAGTGCTGTTTATATACAACGAGAAGAGGAGGCCGAGTTTTGGTTGCTGCGTTGCTGGACGTGATGGAGTTCCAGTTCCAGGCCTGCTGCATTGCGTGACCGAGAAAGGGTCCTAAGTCACGACTCAAGAGTGCTGTGCGGTCAGCCATTGTTCATATCATCGGGTTGACATTATTTTAGGAAACATTTACTTGTATTATAATCTTCCTAAAAAAGCTATATACTACAATAATCGTGATATAAGATATTCTCGGTATGACCAAATCAAGTTTATCACCTAGCTTCTGTAATTGCCATCTATAAACAGATGTGGGGCCTTCCAAGAGCTCAACGCTTCCCAGTTTCCTTCATGGTAATCAGGGCAACCTCTTCCATCACAACTAATCAAGGAGTATGGTTTCCAAGTATCAGACTTGATCATTTGGTTTTGAGGTTATGGAATTTTAGCACAGATCTTAAGGGATTTGATCTGTTTCAAACATAGGTGCGTTTGAAAATATTTTTAAACTCGTTTTTTCAAACAATAAAATTTGATGCATTCAGCAAGAATGTAACAAACATATTGGATTAAATTCCAAAAGTTTGAGAAAGTCACATTTTTCATTCTTTAAATTACAAGGAACAAAAATAAATCTGGGAAAATTTAAGAAAATTCATAAAATTATTTATTTTATTTTATTTTATTTATTCAATTCACAACCCAAAATTGCAAATTTTAGGGTCTGACACAGCTTCAGCAAACTCCAGAGATCGAAATTTGTATTACGAGCCCAAATGATTGCCTGTCGCACATTCATTGCCTGCTTGTCATGACCCCGTCTTTTCTTTCCTATGTCCACCCAAAAAACGTCCCCCATAGAGAAGCCCATACTCTATGCATTCAAAAAATTATACCCACAAAAACGACACTTTTAAAACAGACCGCTCAGATTTATCCTAAACAATCTCTTTCCTTACTCATTATTAAGTTCATGCCCGTGTGTTGCTACGGGTAGATAAACTTTTGTATTAAAAACATATGGATCGCAGGATAAGATAATACTTCCTGCGTCTCAAATTGTAAGTTATTCCAAGAATCTCGAAGAGTCAAAGCATTTCAAGTTTGATCAAATTTATATGATAAGATAATAACATATAGGATGCTAACTAAGTATTATTGGATTCTTCGTTAACTATATTTTCATAATGTAAATAATTAATGTCATAAATCATTATAGTTTTCTCTGTAATCTTGGTCAACCTTGAAATGCTTTAACTTTTCAAAATTCTTGAAATGACATACAATTTGAGACGGAATTAAACACGTATGTTAAAGTGATATTTTTTAAATCTAGAAAACATAGTTTATGAAATTAACACAATCATGGAGAGGATGATGTCGCAGGCTCACAAACCTTTCTGTGATGCAGCTGAGATAATGTTTTATATGAGCATGAAAAAATCTACAATATCTATTTCTTTTGTGTATTAATAAATCCAAAAATAAGTTCATGTGTTGCAACACGGAAAAAATGATAAGACAAATGTATTATACTTTACCATTAAAGTATAGTACAAACTCCTTCATGCATCCCAGGTAAATCCCATCGGCCCTTCAACCCATGTGAGCCTTCCTTCTGCACTGCACAACTGCACGACAGGCTATGGAGCCACAGTGGGCTTCTCGCGCTCTCACGGTGGACCCACGTATCTGCTATCCGCCTACCAAACGGCTCATTGTGAATCCCAAATAATTGCAAGATTGAAATTCGTTGCTGCTTCACAATCTATCTAGTTGTCTTTGAGATTGCAAATCCTGAAACAAAAAATGTACCATTGAACAAACAAACAATTAACGGTACGACAACCGACGACGATGAACAAACATATGCACCGCTAAAACCCCCTCAAGTTCAAATAGTATGGAAACATAATCTACTGAACTATAAGCTATAAGCTAGTATGCAGACATTTTTTCTGAAACATCATAAAAAGTAGTCGGACCAAGGATCTATAAGAATCGGCATCCGTGTTCTGTATCCTGAGCTCCTAACTGAATAGACTACAGTAGCAGCACCAATCTTCAGTTCCATAATTAGCATGGACTACCCATCATTTGTGAATGCAAATGGCAAATGAATTTGTGTATATTGTTTGTTTAGAGAATATATTATTTATTACATAAAGGTACTATTTAGTCTCCGACACATGAGTATATTAATGTTTTCATTATTCAGGTTTCAGATAAACTACATGAACTTTAGATTGTGGCACTGTGTTCCTTGAAATAGCAGTACCTTATAGGAGTAAAAAGAAATTATTTTAATAACATGTATTCTTTTGCCAAATCAATCACTTTTCAGTGTGCGCATTAGATCCAAACTACAGTGGCGGACTAACTTAGGCATGAGCATTTCGAATTTCCTGAGTTCCTAACTGTACATATATCAATTTGTTAACCTTTCTGAATCTCTAAACGCATGGGCATTTCGAATTTCCTGAGTTCCTAACTGTACAAACTACAGTGGCGGACTAACTTAGGCGCATTATCAGACTTCCCCCGACCCCCGCGTCGCCCTCCCGATAGGGCGACTTGGGCGGCGACCTTCCCAGCTACCGCCCGGCGCGCTCCCCTCCTCCTCTCCCCTCGCCGCCGCCAGAGGGCGCCGCTGGGAAGCCCGCACGGTTCCCCAAGAGGGCGGCGGCGGGGCGACGGTGTTGCTCCTCTGCAGCGTTGAGTTCTCGCGCGGCTTCTGGAGGCAGGGTGGTCGCCGGCGGCCGGTTTTCGGCCAACAGTGCCCAGATCCAGCGCCCTCCTGGCCGGATCTGGCCCTCTGGCGCATGGATCCGCATCTCGGGGGTGGGGAGCGGCTGCGGTTCGCGGTTGGAGATCCCCCAGCCGACCGGCGTCCATGGTGGCAGGCCAGGCGGATTTGACGCCCGGCCTCGGACGGCATCCTCTGTGGGTCGGGGGCCCGGCGGATGGGTGGCTCTGGGCCATCTCTTGCTACCGTTGCCCTCTGCTGGCCCCTCCCCCACCCCTCCCCGGTGTCAAGGAGGTCACGGCTGGAGGTGCCGGGGCGGCGGTTTGATGGCGGCAGAGGCACCTAGGTGGCGGTGAGGAGGTGCTACCGGCGGGTGACCTCCTCGCCGAAACCCTTGGCTGGTGGTGAGGTGCTGCCGACACGGTGGAGGTGTGTTCATCGGATGCAATTGTTCACCTTACAGTGGTGCGGCTCCCTCTGGCGGCAGTGGTGCGGCTTCTTCGGTGACTCCGCGGTGGCATGGCTGGCCATGCCTTGGGCACGTGTGCGGTGCCGTGGTGGTGCTGTTACGGTGCTGGGCCTGGTGGAGGTCGCCCCACTCCATCGGGGCTCGACGGCGGACACAGGGGCAGCGACGGGGCTCCCCCCTCTCTGTTTGCCTCCTCCTTCTTCTTGATGGTGGGATCTCTGTGGTGGTGGCTGGTCCTCATCTATGTCGTCCCTCCCCCCTTTGGCCTTGATTGTCGTTGTGGGGCGGTTGCTGTGAAGACAAAGGCTTTGGCATCTTTGGGGGCACTTGTCGACGATATCTACTCGGTAGTCTACCACGGGATACCTCGAGGTAGTAGATTTGCGGTGAGGGCGTGCTAAGACCTACGAACCAGATGTGAGACGCAAGACAAACAACCAAGACAACCAGGGTTTATCCAGGTTCAGGCCACTCGGAAGTGTAATACCCTACATCATGCGTCTCTGCTACTATATTGATGAGTACCGGAGTACATTGAGATGAAAGATTAGATAGATCATTCTAGGAGGGTTCTTGCCTGCCTTATATAGCTAGGGGGCAAGGTTACATATCTAGGGTTTCCCTATGGTCGGTTACATTGCTCCGTATCTTGGAGATCACGAACAGATCTAACCGACTAAGACTCCTTGCACGCCAAGTAGCCTTCAGGACCCGTGTGGCCCACCGACCAGGGTGGTAGCAGACCATGGGCTTCGTCTTGTCGTTCGGCCCACCGACCAGGATGGTGATGGACCGGCCTTCGTCATGTCATCCGACCCACCGACCATGGTGGTGATGGACTGGCCTTCGTCTTGTCATCCGGCCCATCGACCAGGGTGGTGATGGACCATCCTTCGTCTTGTGGTCTGGGCCGTCTGGTCTGTGTAGCCCCAAGATTAACCATGAGGGTATAGGGGTCTATACCCCCACAGCTAGTCCTCGAGCACCAATGTATCTTAAGGGAGACACCGTCTTGACCTGTGCCGAGCAGTGCAGATGCAGACCACGTAGCACCAACCTGTGAGGATGCAGACCACGTAGTGCTGACCAGCAAGGCTTCATCTCGAGCAGTTCGTAAGTCTACTTCTGACCACCACTCCTATCAAGGAAGGTGATCTGTTGAAAGATGCATGGTGTTCCAAGAAAAAGAAAAATTCTTTTCACATCCTGAGACGTGGGCCCATGTCAACACGTGACACGAAGTATCACTGGGATGTCAACATGAACCAACCGTACGAGTAGGGTAGTGAACCGAGAATAGAAAAATAGGCCCAAGTCACTGCGAGGTGATGTGGGCCCACATAGTCCCCAAGCTCGATAGAAGATAGGATATGCTGTATTGAGCTTTTTTAGAAAAAAAGTCAAACACAGCCCCAACTAGACATAGTCAGTGCCAAAGGACTAGGTGTTCTCAAACTTTCATACAATCCCCAGGTACACCCTGGACAGGCTCAATCGGAATTAGGGAACACTAATAGCCTATGGTCCATGGGTGCCACTGGGTGGCAAACTGTAGCACAGTCCCCAGGTGTACCCTAGACGAATCATATGCTCGATCGGGTCGAAGAACACCAAGAATCTATGGCCCATGAGCCCCTACTAGGTGTCAAAGTACTGCGCAGCCCCCAGGTGTGCTCTGGACAGAGCAGGCTCAATCAGGTCGAAGAACATTGAGAATCTGTGGTCCGTGAGCCCACTGGGTGGCAAGGTACTACGCAGTCCCCGGATGTGGGAAATTACTTATGTGATCCAAGAAATCAGTCCCTAGATTTGAGGAAAAATCTAGAACAAATTTGGAAAGAAATATATATTTAAAGAAGAAATCGAGGGATAGATCCCAAGATTGCCGGGCACGTGCCAACTTAGGTTATGAACAGGTGAGAAAGGTGCACGGGGGAATAAAAAATCCCACAGCCCACGTCCGCACTCGGGGAGTAGTACGACCCACTAAGGTTAAAAAGCCGCGTCCACACGAGTTAATGGGTCCAACCCTACAAGTCAAAGCGACGTCATCTGATTCCTATAAATAAGCGGCTGCCCCTAGGGAGAACAGTTTGGTGTTTCATTCATTTCCAACTCCTCAGTCTCCTAGTTTCTTGAGTGCTTTGCCTCTTCTGCTCCCTCGCAACTATCGCCGCCGCTCCATCCGCCACCGCCGCATCGTCCGTCGGCATGCAAAGCAGCTGAGTGGATCTAGCGCATCCACACCTCCACCACACACTGCTCACCCGTCCACCCACCACCCGTGGAGGAGATGGTGAGGAGAGGAGCCAAGAAGGCGATGAAGGTGACTGGATTTGGCAGATCCGAGCCACAGTGGCTGCAATCGATGTCCACGCGGGAATCACTGCAGGTGCTCACTGACGAGGGGCTACTTTCGACGCGGGAGATGGGGAAATCGTAGTCTTCGAGGATTATGTGACACGGGGATTGGGGCAGCCCATGAATGGGTTTTTGCTAGATCTCTACATTTTTTGGGGGATCTCAATTTGCAATCTCGACCCCAACTCCATCCTCTCCATCTCCATCTTCATCGCATTTTGCGAGTGCTTTTTGGGCATCCCCCACTTCAATCTATTCTGTCATTTCTATCTGCTGAGGAAGAAAGGGCCAAAGACTGAGGGGTCATAGATTGTAGGGGGCTGCTACCTGCACTTGTGGGATGGGATGAAGACCTAGTGGCTGGACATCGCCCATTAGTCGACGCAGAAGAGCTGGTTTATGTGCTGGTTCTACATGAGCCAAGATGTGGAGGGTCAGAGAGTTCCCTACGATGTGAATCAGGTGCCTGAGTTTAATCCCAAGTGATCAGATAAACCATCTATGAATGAGATGCATCAGGTAAGAGAGTTGTTGCAGCTGATTGACAACAAGCTTGTTAGTGGTCTTCTGGTGGCTAGGACGTGGCTAGTGCGTCAGATTCAGCCCTGCAAAGAACTGTGAACCACCTGTTCGATTACGCCATACACGCTGACCCTTCCCAGGAGACTCTGGAGAAGCTGCCGTTGGAGGCACTGAACCAGCGGATGGCTTCTCTGTTTGAGAAGTTTGACCTAGACACCAGTTATCCGAATATCCATGCATGACCCTACGACATCTCCCGACCACCACCAGTGGTAAGTCAATCAATGATGGAATTGGATTTATTCATGCAGCATGCTTGATGATGATGTATATAACGTTTGTGATCTGACTGACAGACACTACTTGGATAGGACCGAGCATCATTCTTCTCTGTTGTGCTAGTGGAGCAGTGGCCTTAGGGGGAGGCACTCTCCAACCAGTAAAGGACCGAAGAAGCCTACTACCTGAGCAAGGCCAAAGCAGGGCAGGGGATAGTGGATATCTCTAGTCCTGATGAAGATGAGAATTCCGCTACTCAGGCAAGGTGCCAAGCAGTGGGCAAGCGGCCAATGTCAGTAGCTGCCAAGAAGAAGAAGCCCTCCACTCTGCTGTCAGAGGGCAAGTTGAAACTGGATGGTGGAGCAGGGGGAGCAAGAAGAGGGATGCCTCGACCACTCTGGAGTGATCGGACTCTGATGACTTCTTGACGTTGGATGAGCGCCGGAGGAAGCGTCAGGCATCGACGCCTCAAACGGGGAGGACTCCGAGGCCCTCGGCGTCATCGACAAGGAGGTCACCACGGAATGTACTGCCACTGCCTCCTCCCCCTAATCAGGGGGAATCTATCTCAACAACCCGACCTGAACAAGCTGGGGGATCTACAACACCACCACCATCACCACTGCCTGTGTCACACAGGGTGGCGACGCCATCCGTCGGGACAACCTCATCTCTAGGGCATCGAGAGGTGGCAAGGAAGCCGACTCCACCGGTGCAGTGCATCAGGACGGGCGAAGCCAGCGAGACGTCGGGCCAAGTCCCCAGACACGGCAGCAGGGCGACAGGCGGGACCCTAGGCACTCCTAGCAAGAGAGCAGCCCCACGGTTCATGGGAGGATTTTGATGGTCCTCAATGCAAGTATTGTGTCGTAATTAATTTTGTTTTCTTCCTGTATGCTTGGTTTACCTATGCACATGTTCTATTGATGCCGACTATGTTGATGATTCAAACAATGTGGTGAAATACAGCCATGCCCCGTCGGAGACGACACAATGCACTTCGGCTTGGCAGACCATACCCCCACCGGCCATCGAGCAGGTTCCGGCTCACGACATAGCCTAGTCTGCAGGGGAGGCGGCAGCTACCAGTAGCGCGGTGACACCGACCAGGCCTGCTGCTATGCCAGCAAGCTCTCCTGAGAGGCGGATAGCACCCAGAAGGAAGGTTGCGACGTGTTGTCCACCCCGTCATGCTCCGGACCAGGCGGGGTTGTCAAGTGCAGCAGCTCTGACTGCAGTGGGGGAGGTGCACAGAGTGCCACCCGGGGTCCCTCGGACCGACATCCCGCGGCAGCGCGTGTACACCACGCGCAAGATGGGAAAGGACTTCGTGTTGTATGAGGAGATCCTGGACGATGATGTGGAGTCGGGCATCCATGACGCCGTGGAGGCACTACTCAGCCGAGTCAAGGTAAGTCCTAGCAAAGAGGTTATTGAAAGTTTTCTCGATGTGTGCTTGGAGTAGCCATTTCGTATCAGCATTTGGCATGCTCAGTCCCTGCAGGAGACGTGGGCTCAGCGCGGCAAGACCATCGACCGATTTGTGACCATCTAGGAGGAGTGCCAGACACTCAAGGTGGCCAAGGGCTAGCTTGAGGACCAGGTCAAAATTTACCAAAGCAGGAGATTGACCTGGAGGCGGATGTCACCTTGCTACGTTGGAAGGTGGAGGCACAGGAGGAGGACAACAAGAGTAAGATGTTGGATTATGCAAACATGTGTATATGCCTTGCTATAATTCTGTCTTGTTTGTTTCGCAGAGCTGAATGACCAGAATACTTCAATGGCCACGGAGATCTTTAGCCTACGGAACCAGAAGGAGGCGGCGACGGAGAAGCCAAAGGAAGATGCTAACCACCATTCTTGTGTTGATACAGATTTGAGGGAGCGCACATGGCCTAGTTCAAGGTGTTGGAGGATGCCAACACCTCTCTCCAGGGGAGGATTGGGACCATGAACGACCACATTAGGCCAGTGCTGAGGGCCGTCTTCTGTGGAGAGGAGCACCCCACTGACCTTGTAGGTGAGTCGATTGCAGTTGCCAACCAATGCTGGAGGTTGTGGCCGGCACTGCAAGAGTTCATCGTGGGAGCTGGGCGCTATGTGGTTGACACCGTGCTCGCCGTGGTCTGTGCCAACTACCCAAATGTGGAGTTGATAGACGTCGAGCGTGGGATCCCTCTTGAGGTTCTTGATGAAGAAGCTGAAGAGCTCCAGGCCTCTTCTGGCCCAATCGCGTCTGCCCTCGTTGAAGATATGACCCTAATCAAAGATCCTATAGCAGGTGATGGTGGTCAGTAGACCATAAACAATGTATTTATGTTAAAACACTATTTGTAAGTTGTGCCGAGCTCTGGGTGCTCGTAAACCTTTAAGCTTTTGATGTAGACAAGTAGGCATGTTTAAGCGGGTGATAAACATATTGCCATTTTAGATGCATGATATGCGTAGTTCATAGAAAAAGTTTCAACGATTAAGTTTTACCCCTGTCCTCGAAGAAACTAACTCCACGGGTGACATATGGATGTGCTAGTGAATAGCGTAGGACCGCCAGGATTACTAGCTACCTAGTACCATTAGAGAGCAACTGCCGAATCTCCTAGTGCCATGTAGCGCAGAGCTGTAACACATCGTAAGAGGATCAAAGCAGTGCCTTGTCTAGCCGTTCTCGGTGGGCAAGAGACCAAGTTTAATTGTGACTTATGTAGGGTGCATGCATAACAGACGGTGCATAGATGCCAAGTTGTAACTGGAGAAGAAAAAGATGTAAACAGCTAGGTACGCAGTCTCCAGACCCTAGCAGGCAATTCCTTGAGCCACCGACCAGGTTTGAGGTCCTTGTCATCTTGGTAGACTCATTTACGTAGGGCGTCAATAATCATGCCGTTGGCTCGCCCCACTTGTCCATTGGCCCGAGGATGGGAGATGGATATGTATTTGACTTTGATGTTGAGATCGTTACAAAAATCAAAAAACACGTCGCTGGTGAGCCTAGATCAGTAATGATACTATTCGGCACACCAAACTGATGGATAACATCATCAAGGAACTGCACCACCTTTTCAGCTATGGCTTTCTTGATGGCCTTGTACTCGATCCACTTGGAGAACTTGTCGATGAGCACGTAGACACACGTGTGACCACCAGGAGCCTTCTTAAAGGGACCGATCATTTCCAGTCCCCAGCATGAGAAAGGCCAAGAAACCGGGATGGTCTAGAGCTCATGTCTAGGGACATGAATCTACTTGGCGAACATCTGGTAATTCTTGCATTAGCGCACATAATCCTCTGCATCAGTGATAGCTATAAGGTAGTAGAAACCTACTTGATAGGCTTTGCTGACTAGCGTTCGGGATGCAGCATGGTTACCACAAGTGCCGGCGTGCATATTTTTTAGAAGTTCGAGACCATCTTGCTAGGTGATGCATTTCCAAAAAATCACAAACCTTGGATCCTTGCGCCTCAGCTCACTGTTGAACATGAGCTCGATGGATCAACTGTTGGGCTTCAATCTTGTCCTCCGAAATAAGGCGGTCATTCAGGTATCTAACGAAGGGCTCTCTCCAGTCGGGCTGGGGAGGCACTGCCTGCTCGACTGGCTCATCAGCCAGCGGCTGCTCACTACCATCATCAGATCCTTGCTGGTTGGGGTAGCTTTGCTCAACCTCCTTAGCTTTGCCACTGAGCACTGCTACAAGCTGGTCGGTAGTGGGGCTAGGCACGGGTGCTTCATGAGCTTGATCAGGGATCGAGGGCTTGATCAAATCTTCGACAAACGCCAGGGGGTACCTCGGCACAAGATGATCCAAGCTTGGATAGCTCATCAGCACCTGTGTTTTTGGCACAAGGTACATGCATAAACTCCAGTCCCATAGAACTTATTCTCTAGCTTGCATATTTCGGCCACGTAGGCATCCATCTTCTCATGGACAACGTCCCAATACTTATTGACCTGTCGAATGACCAAAGCAGAATCTTCGTACACCAGGAGCTGTTTTATGCCCAGCTCAACTGCAATGCATTGGTTATGCAGGGCAGCTTCATACTCAACCATGTTGTTGGATACGCAAGACATAGATTTGAAGTAGACACCTGCCCCGGCGCCATCGATGTTCAATGAACCATCGAAGTACATCTGCCCATGGTCGGCATTTGTATCAGCCAGGGGCAAGTTGATTTCTGACCACTCCACGATACAAAATGTTAGTGTGAACACGCAAAGTTCTAACGTGTATTTAACAATATGGCCACTGGCGTCTTTGTTGCGCAGGATGTCACCAAGTGGAGCTTCCGTGACCACTATGATTTTGTTAACTTGGTGGAGGAGCTTCCTCTTGGTGATCAAGAGTGCATAGAGCAGCTTCTGGACATGGTTATAGCGTTGCTTGATTTCATTAAGGACCTCGCTAATGTAGTAAATTGGGCGTTGTACACCGTAAACGTGCCCGGGTTCCTCACGCTCAACCACCATCATAGTGCTAACCATGTTAGTTGTAGCGGCTATGTAGAGGAGAAGCTCCTTGCCTTCTCATGGAACTATGAGTACTAGGGGAGTCGCAAGGTACTCCTTAAGCTGTTTGAAGGCCTGGTTGGCCTCTTTCGTCCACTCGAACTTCTCTTTCGCCTTGAGAAGCTTGAAAAAGGGCAGCCTTTTTTGCCCATTTGGGAGATGTAGCGACTGAAGGCCGCCATGCACCCACTGAGTTTCTGTATGTCTTTGATGCACTGTGGTGGTTGCAGATCCAACATGATTTGGACCTTCTCAGGGTTGGGGCGTATGCCATCCTGACTAACCATGTTGCCCAACAAGACCCCCGAAGGAACACCAAAGATGCACTTGTTCGGGTTCAATTTCCATTGGAACTTGTTGAGGGCCGCGAAGGTTTGTTGGAGGCTATCGACCAACATATGGGATTCCTTGGTCTTCACCACCACATCGTCTACTTATGCCTTGACAAGGTCATCGGCGATCTCGTGGTCGAGGTAGGCCTAGGTGGCCCGCTGGTAGGTAGCTCCCACATTCTTGGGGCCAAACGACATGGTTGTATAGCAGAAAGTATCAAAGGGGGTGATGAAGGCAGTCTTCTCCTGGTCCTCCTTCTTGAGGGCTATTTGATGATAACCCGAGTAACAATCTAGGAAAGATAGTAACTTGCAACTTGCAGTAGAATCTATGACTTGTTGATTTGAGAGAGATTGAAAGCCTGTTTAGGGTAGTATTTGTTGAGATCAGTGTAATCAACGCACATTCTCCATTCATTATTCTTGTGGTCATGAGCGAACCATCACATTTACTGCTTGATCTATTTAGCAATCTTCGAGACGTCAAGGTAGTGCTCGGCCTTTTCCCTCGGGACACCTGGCATATCTGCGGGTTTCCACGCAAACACGCTGATGTGGTCCCAATGGAACTAGATGAGCGCGTCTTCCTATTTAGGAGGAAGGTTAGCCCCGATCTTCGTGGTCTTTGAGGGGTCATCAGGGACGAGCTCAATCAGCTTGTGCTGCTTGACCTTGTTGGAAGGGTGTCGAGCAGAACCGACTGGGACCTCGAGTTCCACCAGGGGTGCTTCCTTGACCTCCAAGCTGGTGTACTCTAGGATGTGCTTCAGCTCCTCTAACTCCACAGCTGCGTAGGCGTTGGTCTCGCACTCCCGAGCCAGGAAGACATTGGTGCGCAGGGAGAGGATGCCCTACTCGGTTGGAAGTTTGAGTATGAAGTACCCATAGTGAGGAATAGCCATGAACTTGGAAATCCTTGGGCAGCCGAGGATGGCCTGGTAGGTCCCCTCAAATTCGGCCATGATGAAATTGATGTTGTTGATGCAGAAGTGCTGCTTTGTCCCAAACTAAATGGGCAAAGTGATCTGCACCAATGGGTATGAGGGCTTGCCTTGACATGAACCCCCAAAACGAAGAGTTGTAGGGCTTGAGGTTCTCTAGCTTTAGGCCAAGCTCCTTGAAGGCTGGGTAGAACATGATGTTTAGGACACTGCCTCCATCGATGGCACCTTCTCGAACCGGACGCCGTCGATCACCGGGTCAAGGACCAGTGGAAATCGACCGGCATCAGGGTGTTTGGCCCACATATCGTTCCAGCTGAATGAAATGGGCTGCTCAGACCACAGCAACACCCTGACATCGATGATGAGGCTATCAGACTTCTGGATAGACGTGATGGCTCACGTCAGGAGCTTCTTGTCCCTTGCGTTCTTCAGCCCAATTTTGCCGCCAAAGATAATGGCAGAGACATTTTTCACAGGATCCCTGTAGGCATGCCATGGATTGGGGTGTTGGTGCTCTTCCTCATCAGCGTCATCCTCACGGACGACATCTTTAGTCTTGGCCTTGGGAGCTGAGCGTGGCTTCTTGTTGGCGGTTATCTTGAGTGCGTCCATCAGAACTCTGCATTCGCCCATAGTGTGGCCCTTGCCGGGGTGGCGAGGGCAGTCTTGACTAAGGACTTTGTTGAGCTCTTGGTCATGCTCCTACTTCTGGCCCTTTACCGTATTGACGGAGTCATTATCACGGTTGCGATTGCACTGACCACTGTTGTAGCCGTCCTGACCACGGCGCTTGAAGGAACGATTGTCATCACGCTGGTCGAGATCGTGATTGCCACGGCAATTTCCATGGTGATCTAGACGACGCCTAGTTCAGTGGTCCTGATCACTATCGCGGTCCTAGTCATCGTCACGACAATAGTTGCGGTTAGAGGGGCCAACGTCGCCTTCGTTCAGCCCGTCGTCTATGTGGGCATACTTTTTGGCGATGGAGAGTTCTTCCATGGTCTTTGGTTGCTTAAGAAGCAACTTCTTTTGCAGGTCCAAACCATGTGGTTGGACCAGACCATCAATGAAGAGATCGATTCCCTCCGCCGGGGTGACATCAGTCACATAATTCCATGTGTCAGAGCAACGCCTGATGTACTATCTCAATGATTCCCTTGGTCGATGCCACACCTACGCCAGAGCATACTTGGTGCTCGACTGAACGCAGGTTGGCTTGAAGTTGTCGATGAACATCTAGCGGAGCGAATCCCAGCTATGGATGGATCCGACCCGCTGGCATAGTAGCCAGGAGGTAGCGACATTGCTCATAACCACCAGGAGGTAGTTTGCCATAACGTACTCGTCGCCAATGGCTACTCAGACAGCCACCTTGTATAGCATGATCCAGTGCTCGGGATCGTCCTTCCCGTCGTAATCTTAACGTTGCTGATTGGAAAGCTTTTTGGATAGACCATGGCCTTGAGGTGTTTCAAGAACGGCGCTGGTCCGCTCATGTGCCGGCGAGCGTGGTAACGTTCATCGAGGTGGTCTTGGAGGCCGGAGCCTTGACGCTGCTCAACTTCCTGCTTGGCACGGCTGTTATCATCGCGTCGCCGGTTGCCACACTAGTGATTGCCATGCTGGCAATTGTCCTGTTGGTCATCGTGTCGTTCATCACATGGGCCATTGTCGTCGTTGTCCTGTCAAGACAGCTCACACGGAGGGTTAGGCCTCCCGTGGTTGGATGAATTGTCGGTGCCTCCTTCGGACAATTGATTGTGATGGTTGCGGTTGCGCCAATGACGAGACCGTCAGGATCAATATGACGTGGTCATAGATCAAGCCTCTTGTTGATGCAAAAAGGCGTTGGATCTGCAAACACACCGGGCTAATACCCAAGTTCGATATCAAGGTGTGCCAGTCGATTTGACCTGTTTATCGACAAGGATGATAAATTTGAATAAAACCCGAACGAGCCGACAGCGATACGCCCGGACGTCAAAGCTCAGAGGATATTCGATAACTGTTGAACAGATCAGACGAGACGACAGCGATACGCCCGGACGTCAAAGCCTGAATCGTGCTCGGTAGACGCAGAACCTGCAAGGTCGCCGGAGATCAAGTTGATGCAGCCCGTCGATTCTTGAAAGAACTCATTGAAAAGGAAAAGGTACTGGTGACAAAGTCGTCGAAAAGTAGATTGCTTGAAAAGTAGATAAAAGTAATAGATTTGTTGTATTTGATTGATTCTCTTTTTCACATTGC
Source organism: Bothriochloa decipiens (assembly GCA_023333625.1). Taxonomy (NCBI): domain Eukaryota; kingdom Viridiplantae; phylum Streptophyta; class Magnoliopsida; order Poales; family Poaceae; genus Bothriochloa; species Bothriochloa decipiens. Next base: position 19,129,805 of record CM041633.1, read on the forward strand.
CTCTCGGTACATATTTATACCCTGGTACTATGAGTTCTAAACAGACACGACAAAGTGTTACCTAAACAAGTCTTATCTCTAAGGAATAAAAAATAATGACTCGTACCAAGGTCGGACTCAAAAGTAAACTATTAAAATATTGGCATAAATATTGCTAGTTTCCTTATCCATTGCTTACGATGAAACCTCTATCGGCACGCTCTTCATCTCTGTAGATTCCATCGGCAAACCCATCGATAATGATTCAGCTCTGCTTTCCATGTTCTTCAGCTCTGCTTTCCATCGGCAACCATGCCTCTCTCTCCATCGGCAATAGCCCTCTGCTCTCATTAGCAAAATCATATTTAACCCCCATCGGCAACTATCTGTCAGCCATACTTTTAAGCAAAGTAAGCTTAAAAGCACAACCACACCCTTGCCGATCGGCACAGTTTTTGGCTTATATTGACACGTGTCAAAAACGGTGTCAACACCTCTCGCAATCGGTTCACCTGATCTTCAGCGACTATCAGGTGATCGATGATGGTGTCAGCCCCAGGAGTCCCTGGAGGAAGAGTTGTCAGCACGTGCCTGGCCACGGCTATGTTTACCGTGGGAGTCTCATGGACGGGAGTGTCCCCGACCATGTTGAGTTCATTTTGGAGATCGCGATAGAGATGACGCAGCCTAGGGCCGTTTGCGCCGTTCACAGCATGCTCCGCCTGCTACTGCTCCTGGAGTCGGCGCTGGTCACGATCGTGATTGCGACCCTCTCTGTCCTGTCTTTCCTGGGAGGTTTCATTCAAAATAGGAGGTTCATTGTTGCTGATCATGAAGATTGTCCCACCAAATCCAAGAGGGAACTTGGGGAAATCCAAGGTCAGATCTGGCGGGGGGTCTGTGCTCGGTGCTCTGGCGTGATTGGGGTCGCATCCTCAATGTGCTCCTCTGTCTAGACCTCATGGTCAGAGAGGAGGTACTCGGTATAGTCGGAGAGGGTGGAGGGCGACCTCTCAATCTGGGCCAGCAGATCAAAAATGGTGTTGCTCTCCAGGACCATATCCGAAGTGGTCGGATTGAGCTCCTTCAGGGTCACCATGTTAACACAAGCCTTGGATCTTCGGGGACCAAAACCCTAGATAGATCTAGGTCAAATAGGTGGTCGCCCCATTGTACGGGGGCAACCTGCAAGTTCCTCGCAAAGGAGGTGGCTGGGTTGTCCAGGCCGTGTGGAAAGACGGCTTGACTGCTCGGAGCAGGAGCGCTTGGGCCCACTGTTGCTGGACCAGCAAGCTGTGGGTGCTGCATGTGGCATTCTTGCCTCTGCTATCCTCGGGAGGTGGTCTAGTTCTGGACTGGACGAGGCGGTCGATCAGCGCGGTTCAGGAGGCCACACCGATGCTGGTGCACGTTGATGAATTCATCCAGCCTGACCGGAGGAGGAGCATGCGTGGCAGCCAAACTTGGATCTGGCCGGTGCTGATGGCGGACCTGGTTGACAGGCCCTCGCCACTACTGCTGGTTGGGAGGCGCACCTCCTCGACGAACAGGAGGCGGCACTCGGGCCGCGGCTGGATTCGGATCCTGGCAGCGCGGGGGCCGGCCTGGCTCGGGCGGCCTTGCCGACGTGATTGGTTACGATTAGGACCACCCTGCCGATGAGCGAGAGGTGGTGCTTGGGCCACAGGCAAATTTGGATCTGCACGACTTGAGTAGTTGGTACGGTTCGTACGCCCGCGCCAACGTGGAGGGATAGGGGTGAAATCTAGATCTTTGTGAAGTCGCGTAGGAACGGATTCCACGTAATCTAGGATCTTGACCAGGCCTGCACCTAGCCAATTGATCATCTCGATCAGATCGAAATTATCGATGTGCCTCCTCTGGTAGCGAGGAAGCTGCCAGTTCATCGCTGGCGTGGCCACCATCTTCGCGACCATCATGGGTTGTGCGGATGACCCCGGGGTCAGCCCCAAGATCGGAGTTGTTGGTGAAGAGGTTGGCGCGGTTGGTGCTGGGACTAGCTGCGCCGCAGACGATGCTAGGACCGACTGCGATGCTCCCATGAATGCAACGGACATCGTTACACCGGAGGTCCAGGTGTACGCCTCGACGGTGAAGGTGATGCCCCTCTCAAAATTCATGGAAGCAGGGAAGTAAACCATCTGGCTCACCTCAAGATCAGATTGCGCACCCCCTACCTGGTGTGCCACTGTCGACGATATCTACTTGGCAGTCTACCACGGGATACCCCGAGGTTGTAAATTTACGATGAGGGCGCGCTAAGACCTATGAACCGAATGTGAGATGCAAGACAAACAACCAGGACAACCAGGGTTTATCCAGGTTCAGGCCGCTCGGAAGCGTAATACCCTACGTCCTGCATCTCTGCTGCTGTATTGATGAGAATCGGAGTACAGTGAGATGAAAGATTAGATAGATTGTTCTCGGGGGGTCCTTGCCCTCCTTATATAGCCGGGGGGGGGCAAGGTTACATATCTAGGTTTCCCTGTGGTCGGTTACATTGCTCTATATTTTCAATATCACGAATAGATCTAACCGACTAAGACTCCTTGCACGCCAAGTAGCCTTCAGGACCCGCATGGCCCACCGACCAGGGCGGTAGCAGACCACGAGCTTCGTCTCATCGTCCGACCCACCGACTAGTATGGTGATGGACCGGCCTTCATCTTATCGTCCGGCCCACCGACCAGGGTGGTGATGGACCGACCTTCGTCTTGTCGTCCGGCCCACCGACTAGGGTGGTGATGGACCGTCCTTCGTCTTGTGGTCTGGGCCATCTGGTCTATGCAGCCCCAGGCCTAACCGTGAGGTATAGGGGTTTATACCCCCCACAGCACTGGACTGGGACCCTACTCCAGGTTCGGTACCTTTAGGCTTCGATGGCCGTACGTTGCGGTGGGTGGTGCTGTTGGTGGACGTGCACGGCGGTGGGAGGTCAGTCATTGCATGTCGGCTATTTGGAGCGGTGCTGGCGCAGCTTTGCGGCTACTGGCGTGGCCGGTATGCCGATCTTTCCGGGGAGGCTTCTGAAGGTCTGGCAACGATGGCTTGGGTGTCTGGTGGGGAACCGGGATCGTGACCGAGGTCCGTGCTGTGGGTACTTTGGGCGAAAGCCTGGCGATGACGACACCTGCGGGTGCCGTTCTCCCTGTTGAGGGCGTCGCGTCCCCTGCACTCTCCACGGGTGTAAACCCAGCCCTTCTCATACAGGCGACGGTGGCGCTTGGACGTCGTAACCTTCTTGAAGGTGTCGTCGTGGTTTTAGACTCGGTCGGGATATCTTTTGGCAGGCCTGGTTCGTCGCTTCCGCTATTGTGTCGTGGGGTTTGCGCTAGTGGTGGAGCAGGAGTACAGTGTTTTGTGCCGTGTTGAGGTCCCAATTCAACCAGTAGTTATTGTTTCATAGTTTAGAGTTGAGTTGTAGTAGAGGCTCGTGTCAATGACCCAATCCAACCGAGTTGTTAGAGACTTGTGTCGATGTCCCAATCCCACCAAGCAAAAAGTTGAATGGGCGCTAGTCGTAGCACGAGTTGAGTTGACTAGGTACTAAGTGTGCAGGCGGAGTAGGGTACCCTCCATAATTGTATGGTTTTTCTGGCCTGATTTCTAGTCAAAAAACTGGGCTGACACTTACCTTTTCATTTATTCATCTAATAAAAATTAGAGCAAAGCTTTTGCCGTCCTTTAAAAAAAAACAAACTACAGCGGCTCCAACTGTACGTCAGTTCGTTGTAGAAAGAGGCAAGTGCGTGGACACAACTGGGCTACAGCTGGTCCAAGCCTGCAAATTGCGTGGCAGGGTTTGAGATTATATCATTCGAGCATTGGCGCATGCATATTCAGTGTCCAGAAATATTACAGAGAAGTAAATGTTTTTATTATATACACGGACATGACACTCAGTTGTTAGCCTATGTATTGGGTTACATTTTGTATTCTAGGCAGCAGTAATAAAATACAAGGTGTTGCTAGATGGCTAAGTTCATAGCTGGCTTGAAATAAAAGAACATTTTTTGTGAGTATATAAGCATGTTAGAATAGGAACCTCATTTGTAGGCAAGATGAAAAACAACATACATATAATGAATCTGATAGAATAAAACGGATGGTTTACCAGCTTTATGATAAAACCAAAAGCTTCCTGATGTTGTGGTGTTTACCTGAAAAGTGCTGGTTCAATCTAACGTCCTGAACTCAGCTTCCTCCATTGCTAGTAAGGATTCTTTGACATTAATTGAGACAACTCGATATACAAATGATTGGCACAGGATATTATACACATATAGTTATATATATATTATATATAAATGCTAACAAATCTTGCTCCGACACATAGGGATATGGATATACTTCTTATGCTACAAATAATAGTATATCTTATCATCATCATATATATATAAATGCTAACATATCTTTGGCGGACACATATGGGAATATGGATATACTTCTTTCACTACTATGGTTTCGCTATAGCCTGATATAGATTTTTGAGGCAGAGTGCCGCTATTTGCATTCATGCACAATTTTACCGTTATAATCTGATATAGCTCCGCTAATAACGATTGATAAAACGCTAAACACCTTAGCCTTAACTCGCTATTTAAAACAATGTTCACTACAAATAATATTACGTCTTATCATTAAAACTTTAAAATGATGGTGATTGCTTTCCTATAAATAGGAGTACACATACTGGAATCCTAAATAGAATAGCAAGTTTCGGCCGTCGTTGCGCCGTTGTTGTTTCCTCCAATCCATAACCACTACCACTATAAGATGTTTGCTGGGAAAGTAGCAGTTCTCCTCCTAGCCTGGACACTAATTTTCTACCAACCAGTGGTTGGTTTACCATGTACTGACGATCAGAAGAGAAAAATCCTGCTCGAGTGCGATCCAGTGTTTTTCACACCCATTTATACTCCGGCCCGAAATAGTGCCTGCTGTGAGGCGGCGAGAAAGGTGCCACGCTGCGATATGCTTTGCATTGGCGTAATACTCACATCTCGTGAGAAGGTTAAATACAGTTTACCCAAAATTCTGGGCTACAGAGATGCATGCTGTCCGCCGCCTTCACATCCTCATTAGGTAAAATTCTTTCTACCGCTTGACAGCTGTTCATAAGCTACAATGGCGACTCCTGTGATAAGCTAACAAATTCAATGTTAATCCGGTTCTGCGAACCAGGTCATAGCCTAAAGGAGATATATCTTCTGATTAATAAAAGAAAATTGGTTATTAACTTAATTGTGCCTTCTTGTGGTATGTATCTTTCTAAGAAAAATGTGTTCCTACTAAAATTCTTGAGTGCCATAGGAACGGGAAGATGACGAGATTCATTCGTATCGTAAGGACACAGAGTCAAACGATCGAACTCCTACTGAACCGGATCGTAGGTGTTACGACGATTTTAATTGGGGTTGGCCAAATTTTATTTAATTAAAATTAATAAATTCTAGGGTCTATATTAAATAGTGTCGATGTCGGCGAAATAGTGTTGGTGCCTTATATATGTGGGGTAGGGTTACAGTTCGATTAGATCTGAATCTACTCGGTTACATGATAAGTATTTACAAGAAATACAATATATTGAGCAAATCCAAGCAAATCTCTCTCAATCTTCAAGATATCTTCTATAAGTCTTATAGAGCACGCCGACCAGTGCCATGCGCCGCGGGTCTTGATGTCGTGGGCTGGACCACCCCTGACAATGTGGCTCATGTATATTCATGTGGGTATCTGCACCCCCCCCCCCCCAACACCCGCACACACACAAAACTAGTCCCTAAGCACCTTGTATTCATTGAGAAATATCGTCTTAAACATGTCCGAGCAGTTTAACTTAACGTGACCCGTGAAAATTGCCAAAAGAATGCAAGGAGCTTATTGATAGTGAAAATGTCACAAAATTGTACTCTCGAAACACAGTCAACAACCTTAACTCCTGGAGGAATAAGATTTCATGAAACATATTCTACCAATAACAAGTTTCACTTGTAGTTTTGGCTTGTGTATGCAGATTATGAAAAAACTAGAAAAAATGAGCCTGTGAAGCCTCCATATGTAGGTCGACTGACCTCCATATGGGTCCACCAGGTTATGCCAAGGTGGCGGGATCCATGTGAAGTATCCCAGAGCCATTCCCCACCCTTGGATCACACTTTTGCTTTCTAGCAAGGGTGAAAGATGAAATCACAGATTCATGGACCCACAATGAAGCATCTGATGTGAAAAAAGCGACCAACTCACTCCATGACATGTGGCGACACCTTTGAGAAGGAAGTCGGCCAACCTCCCCATGGAGGCTCCACCCCAACACCGCATTCCCCACACATTTAACACATGCTAAATGGTCTTAACCGTCGGTGTAAAACCTGTCCCCATTCTTGCTTGACACCAGAAGTCCTTTGCCACCTTGCAGTCTAAAAGGACATGCCGAATAGACTCCACTGGATAACCGCACACCTCGTAGAAGTCTACTAGTTCAATGTGTCTTCGATGCATGATCTGTCAAGCAAGCAAGAACTCGTGTAGAACCCTCGACCAAAACACTAACCTCACGTTGAGAGGGGCTAGTAATTTCCATACTGCTTTGCTGCAATCTCTAGCAGTAATTACTTTCGGGTGAAAGTGAGACTGAATGTGTTACCTTGGTCTTGCCCCATCCCCCTGTGTTGTTTGGCTGGTTCTGCCTCTTTTGGTAGGCTTTGTGCTGGCATAGCAGCAGATCCATTCAGCATAGCAACTAAATAAGAATAGCGAGCAGCAAGTAAGACCTGGGATAACAATACCAGGAAGTTGTCATTGATAGGCTTCCCTGTAACCAAAATCGAGAAAGAAATCACCGACGAGCTTGATGAAGCCTTGATATAAGGGGAAAAGCAATTAGCGCTTCTATGCCTGTAAAGGCTAAAGTAATTAGCAACTAGCTAGGATTAATATTTGGAGTAGGCTCTCAATTAATAGCATCATGTAAAGACTACAGTAATGGCCTCACCTTTGATAGTGAGAGTCTTTCACTATATAGACAACGGCAACAAAATTCACTAACCTTTTAGGGTGGGAAGCTCTCACTATTACCAGAACAGAATTGACCGTAGCCCTTGGTCCTCTCGATTGTTACATGCCTAGGACTCTTAAGAACCGATTCGGTTGTTACTAACGTCCTATTATAGAGACTACCAAGTCCTATTATATTGTATATTTCTACGCTGGCTTCTCCCAACGAAATTGAACTAACTTCTTTTTACAGAGAAAACCTGCTTTTGTAAAGCAAAACATATATGAACAGAGTTGAAACACACGTGCACGCCACACACCCTGTCCGGGTAAGCAGGATGTCACGCCCGGTTTTAAGGAAAAAACCAGATACACACCATTTGTGAGTTTCTGAAGACAAATCTCATAAATAGCTACAAATAGTATCAATTACAATACTTTAAATATAACGTACACAATATATAAAAGATCACCTAATGAACAATCAGCGGAAAGACGACTTCAAATCTCTGGGTGTAGACTTCACTCCCCTGGATCCAACTGACTAGTTGATCACAAGTCTAAAACATCTCCCGAGGTGTGTGAGAATAACAAGAGTGAGTCCATGTCGAACTCAACAAGTATAGCAATAAGACAGTACCCATCAACTCATGATCAATGTAACATAAATAATATATGAAGTATAAAACGATAAACCATGAACATGTTAGCAAACAAAAATCATCATCTTAATGTAAAGATTCTAGGGCCGCTCATGTCCTTGAGCAAAGCTAGTATACCAGTTTATTAAACTCTATGCAGAGGTGTGCACTTTCACCATGAGCCGTGATTTACCCTTTTGCCTGAGGCGGCCAACCTCTTAGCCCACTACCAAGGATGGCTGGCAGGGTTCACTATGAAGCCTTTTAAAGGTTCATCTAACATGTTAGGACAGCTAATGTTTCTACGCCTACGAATATAGTATCCCCGTCCTAGATGGCATATAACTGCAGCCTATACACATATAGACAGGGGTCCAACTACACCTAACCCGGACACACCCCTCTTGTGCCAAAAAGGAAACCGCTAATAAGCTAGAAAAGGTCCTCATACTGAGCTAAAGCCAGAGCAATATAGCCCTCACAGCTGTACTGTAAATCCCGGAGGTTCTGTTACAGATAAATCCTTAAGTTGCTAAAAAGTCATTTTTATCGTTTTATTGCTTAAATATTAATTAAGTCACAAGATCATAGTCACATAAATAAAACCTAAACTATACTTTGCTTAAGACATGTTTTACACCCAAAGCAATGTGCTTGAGAAGCATCATCTTTATCTTCTATTCTATAGCTTCTGATCTTCAATGCTCACAACGGTTATTCTTCTACTCGTAATAAGCACCATACATAGGGAACATACAAGCAACAAGAAAAAACAACTAAGAATAGTACACCACACAAGGAAAAACAACATGCTAAAAGAGAGCTATAGCTACGATCACAAAAAACGCCTACCGAAAGGCTTTACGTTATAAAAGAACAACTATAAGCTTTATTTACTTTATTTAAAAAAAACATGAACAAGTTGTTAACTCAAATTACATAAAACCATAATTTGTTTTAAAAACCAAATTAAACTAATTATGTTTTATTTATAAACATATCTCATATTATTAAGATATTTAAACTTTACTTTGCAAAGAACATAAACATATGAGAACATTTATGGTCTATTAAATATAGCATGTTCAATCTAACCAAAACATAATTAGAAACATATAGGTTAAAATTAATCAAATTAACATGTCATGTACAAATATGAAGATAAGAAACATATATTGTTTTTTAACTATAAAACTAACTAATTACAAGCATATTAAATAATTTAATATTTAGCTATATATAGAAAAGCATGAGACACGATGAAGATCATATTACACACAAAACTTAAGGTTGACACGTTCGTAGCACAAAGAGATCGGAAATAGAAACCCTAATTTACTTTTATTTATGAAACTATTAAATAATTATTAATCCAATTAACATTTAAATTAATAAATAAATTTACAACTAAATAACATAAAAACCACTAGCACTACTGCGTAGATTGCGACGATATGAAACCAATGCAACTTGAACGACTCGATTCGTAGTTAAAACGAATAAACTGCAGAGGATTAAAGATCAGTGGCAGTTTCGTAATTACGAGCCTCTTCTACCTTTGGTCATCTTCTCCATCATGAAGAGGACATGGCCATGGCAGTCATGGCTCTGCTGCTGCTCTCACGTAGGAGGGAAGGAAGGGGCTTGACGGGGATGTGTTCGGGCCATCGACGGCTGGCCAGACCAGCACCGAGCAGTCTGCCTGCACGCTCATGCACAGCACGACGATGCTGGCAAGAGGTTGAAAACCATAACATAGAGAAAGGAGGAAAATAGAATTCGCTACTATAGGGATTCCCAACTAGGGACTCCCCTCATGATAATTATGATGTGCTTTGGCCAAGGGGTTGATACAAATATATATGACGAAAAACTCCCAACGTCAACGTCAACTAGCAATATGGTACAAATTGATATTGCACCCTCCACCTTTACTAATAGGCCTAGTTAATTATTAAAGCCCATTAGTAAATAAAGACATGGGCCTTTAGGTGTCGAGAAAATTGGGATAAAATAATTCTAGAAAAGTCTAAAATTGACTTTTAAGCCAAAAAAATACTCCGAAGGCTCCAAAAATTTGGGAAAAATTCTCAGAGACATTTTGGAACATGAGCAAGCTAAATAAAGTATTTAGAGCTTATAAGAAGATATTTTGGAGCATCTAAAAAATTAGAATATGCTCTCAGATAAAACGGAAAATATATTCCGGAAGAGTCTAGAAAATTCTCGGGAAGAAGCGATCGACGTCTAATCACGTTTTCGATAACCTAGCACACTAAAAACACAAAGCACAAGCAACACGCAAGCATCATACTAACAAAACCCATTCAATTATTCTCTAAATTATAGAAAATATATTTTATTTAGTGTTTTCGGATCACATCCCAAAATAGAAATTTTAGGGTGTGACACAGGAGCATATATAAAGTTAAGCACAAAAAAAGTTCAACAACCAAGTAACACTACTAAGATAGGAAACTAAATGACTACCACAAAATGCAATTTTCGTCTGTAGAAGTCCTCCAGCCAGTTCCACAGAACCTTGCTCTTTAATTTCCATCAAAGTCTTTGATATCACCCTCCTTCAATAATAAATGCCACTTTTGTAAACGATATTGCACTAATGATCGTTGACATTCAATTTTATCGAAGTGGGGTCATCAGGATATACTGGATCCATCACCAGTAGTCACCATAATCTGAATTTGTTTCGTAGCCAGACACTATAATCAAAACCAATTGCAGTAATAAGCATTTGATAGTATATTGTTTTGCAGTAAGAAGGACATGGCAAGCCACAACAGGGGGCATTAAACTTCAAAGAGAAGAGGAAGTGGAAGAGGAAGAGGAAGAGTTAGAGGAAACTTACCATGTGAGGGTCACAGATCAACTCTAAATCTGTGGCTTCTAAGAAGCCTGCGAGCAAAACACTGCTTCCATCATCCCTACCATAGCAGCTATCACAGCAAGACAAGTTTTCAAGGTAGACACCCTCTCCAGTTATCATTGATACAATAGCAACTGTCCCTATTGCGGTTAGACCCGACGACCAGCCATGTTTACATACATTATGCTCACATCTATAGAAAAAACGACGATAAATCATTATATAAAAAAATGATGAGATGTCAGGAGGAAATCAACGATTCCTGCGATCTTCTCGTGCATGCAATCCTATGGAGATCAAGCATGCCTCCTACCACTGTAACACAGATGCCACCGGCCCCTTCTCCACTGCCACCGGAAACGTCTTTGGGCCGGCAAGGGCAAATCCCGCCATACAAAGGCTGCCTGCGCCTCCGTGGCCTCCTTCTCCCTCTCTCCCCTCGGACGCCTCCTCTAGCACGGCCTTCTCCTCTCCACTTCAACCTGAGTTCACGCATGCCTGAGTTCATCAATGGCGATGAGCAAAGAAAGAAGATGATCAGAACATCACACGTTCATATATAATATACACCCACTAACCCTCTAACCACTACGCAAGTCCAATGACCTAAGCTCGAATGTGACAACTAAATCTAAAGGAGGGCTCGTTCTTAAGCAAACCATTTTATAGTTTTGAGAATACTACCTAATGATGTTATCTTACTTAGGCCAATTGCAATGGGAGTTTTATAGAGTTTCATGGATATCAAATATGCTGACATGGTACTATGTTAATGAACAGAGAATGGTGAAAGTTTCATGGAAACAGAGATAGTTTCTCAGGGATGAAACAATTCCACACTATTTTCAAAATATGAGAATATTGGAAACCATGCCATGAAATCCCTATTGGGACTAGCCATATGAACCTTGGAGAGGGCAATGAAATACTTGGAGAAAGGTGTGGAGGCAGACAACACCATCAAGGATGTCCAAGCCAAGTCGGAGGCCCTGGCCAATTCTAGTTTGAGTCTGTCTCAGCCTTGTGGACTAGCTGCATATAAATGGATCTCGAGGATGTATACCGACTTCATATTTGACGATCCACATATACATGTAAAGGTAATTTTATAAGTTGACCAATGGCTTCTCCAATGAATTTAAACTATTCTCTTTACGGACAAAAACATGCTTTTGTAAAGCAAAACACACATAAACAGAATTGAAAGACATGTGCAGGCCACACCTTGCTTGGGTAACCAGCAGCTTATAAAGTTTAGCACAAAAAAGCTAGATAGTGTTGAGTTTAACAACCAACTAAGCAAAACTACTATAACAGGAAACAAAAGGACGAACACAAAATGCCTTTGATATCTGTACGAGTTCTCCAGCCATTTCCGCAGAACCTTGCTCTTTCCATCAAAGTATTTGATCGCCCTCTTCAATGATAAAAGCCACTTCTATAAGCGAAATTGCAATAGGGATCATAGACATCCCATTTTATCTAAGTGGGGTCATCAGGATATACCGGATCCATCACCAATCACCATAGTCTGATGAATTTGTTTCATAACCGGTCACTACTGTAATCATAAACAATTTCAGTAATAAGCATTCGATAGTAAAGATATATCTATATATTCTTTTATGATGGATCTTAAAAAAATCGAGAAAGGAGATTATAACATACATTCAGGAGGAGAAAAATTCTGTTCAATCTGAATTTGCTCACTACGTACTCCATTGGTCATCAGTAACAATAAAAGTTTTTCAACAAGCTCGTTTTTTCTGACACATCTTATATCAAATATCTTGAGTTGTTTTGGCACAATGAATAATTATTCCTTTGGGTTGTAGCTTTCCTCTGTCTTAATCGCAGATAACTTCTCTGAAAAATAGTTTACTAATAAAACATGGAGGGTTGAAACAAAACAGAAAAAAAAGGTACTTGGCAAAAATGCATACCTCACAATGTCCAAGTTGAAGAGTGAGCTTCTCCAAAACTGGTGAGCATTGGAGAATGTAAATCAATGGATTGAAGTCAACTGCCATACACCACTCGTTGAGTAACAAAGTTCTTAGCTTGCCAAGTATAGTAAGTGACTTGCAGTGATAGGTGTTTATATCAGTAGTAATATTCATATGAATAGGATCATCTATATATAGTAGGTAACAATAACACGGATTTATTAGGAGAAAGTAAATATAAATTTATAGGTTCTCATATTCTCTGCCATCGGACTGCAGAATAAAACTTGCTAGCTAATCTGATTGATCTTACGATTTGGACACTATGTCTCAACAACCACCAAAAATTTCCCTACCGATCCAGCAAAAAAAAAGAAAAAAGAGACCAGCCAAAAACATTCCTAGGAAAATAGTTCCAAGGTGAATAATACTTGCTAGAAAATTTCATGATTATGAAAGTAGCAAATATCATGATTATATTAACCAACCAAATGTTAAAACTAAGTGTAACAGGAAGGTGTCAAACCATCCATGTCCATTACATTCATGAAAGAGATCCCGGACCAATATTTAAAAGATTGTTCACAATATAAGCATGAGAAAAAAAGCAAAATACATACCAAACTGCTGATGAGGGCAGATCCCGCTGCTACGGCCTTCTCCTCTACCCATCAGGCTGAGTTCGCAAATGGCCGAGTTCATCAATGACGATGAGCAAAGAAAGAAGGTAGTGAGAACATCATCACACATTTGGATACACCCACTAATCCTCCAACCACTATGCAAGGTCTAATGTCTTGAGCTCGAATACAACAATTATACCTAGAGGCAGGATTGTTCTTAAAGCGAACCTTTTTATAGTTTTGAGAATACTATGTTATCTTGCATAGGAACATTCGAGAGAGTCATGAAATATATGGAGAGAGATAGATGTGGAGGCAGAGAGCACCAGCAAAGATGTCCAAGCCAAGTCAAAGGCCCCTGAGGACTAGCTGCACTAAAATGGATGTCCACGACATATAGGACCTTCGTATTTGATGATCCATGTAAAGATAATTTTATAAGCTAACCAATAATGCCTCCTACAACGAAATTAAACCATTTTTTATGAACAAAAACCTGCTTTTGTAAAGCAAAGTGCACAGGAAACAGAGTTGAAACACATGTGGGTGCCACACCCTACTGGGGTAACCAGCAGCTTAAAAAGTCTGGCACAAAAAAAAAACTCAACAGAGTTGAGTTCAACAACCAACTAAGAAACACTGCTATGAAAGGTAACTAAATGACGATCACAAAATGCCTTCTGACGTCTGCAGGAGTCCTCCAGACAGTTCCACAAAACCTTGCTCTTTCCATCCAAGTATTTGATATCACCCACGTTCATCAATAATAAACGCCACTTCTGCAAATGAAATTGCACTAACGACGATCATACAAGTTCCATTTTATCAAAGTGGGGTCATCAGGATATACTGGATCCATCATCAATCACCATAATCTGACTCTGAATCTGTTTCGTGTTCGTAACCCAACACTGTAAACAGAACAATAGCAGTATTAAGCATTTTTTTTTGCGAAAAACAGTAATAAGCATTTGACACTAAGAGACATCTATGTATTCTTTTGTAATGGATCTTGAAGAAACGGAGAAAGGGGATAAATAACATACAATCGGGAGGAGAAAAGTTCTGTTCAATCTGAATTTTCTCGCTAGGTAATCCATTGGTCATCAGTATTAACAAAAGTTTTTCAACCAGCTTATTTTTCTTGGCGCATCTTATCTCAAACATCTTGAGTTGTTTGGACACAAAGAATGATTGGTCCTTTGGGTTGTAGCCCTTATCTGTCTTAGTCACACGATACGATGTCTGAAGAAAAGAAAATATTTTACTAAAACATGGTGGGTTGGAAAAGAAAAAAAATTACGATACTTGGTAAATGCATACCTCACAATGTCCAAGATGAAGACTGAGCTTCTCCAGAACTGGTGACCATTTGAGGAAATAAATTAATGCACTAAAGCCAACGGCCAAACACCAGTCGTTGAGTAACAAAGTTCTTAGTTTGCTGAATGCAGTGCTGGAGTTGCAGTCCTTTCTGAATATAAACTGGACAAAACACAATCAGCAGGAATAGGTGTTTGTATCAGTAGTAATATTGAACTGAATAGGAGTAACCCATGCAAAGTTTTTTCATATTACTGCCATTCGACAGCAGAATACACGTTGCTACCTAATCTGATATTAGGATTTGGACATGATGTCTCAATAGCAGCCAGAAACATTCCCAGTAAGATAGTTCCCTGATATACATAGAAAATTTACTAATTTTAACAATCTATAATAACGAACTGTCACATTCTCAGTAACTTGCTAGCTAATCTGATCTTGATTTTACAGCTGACACTATCAACCAAATTTTAAAAATATTACAGAAAGGTGCCACACCTTTCCAAGCCCATCAATCCATGACAGCAGTAGTATTCTAATTCTTGGGGTCACGTACTAGAGCTACAAATCGTCCACACATGATTCAACATAAATCAACAACAATTCTTGAAATAGTTAGGCTGTCTGTGCCAATACTAATTGATCGATATTCCTGATTATATATCACTGACCACCGAGATTAGAAACTATCGGAAGTCAGCCTGCCTCTGCCGACACTAACTATATCAAAGTAACTGATCAATGAGGTAACAGCGGACATTTTGACTGAAAAGATAAGAGGAAACATACCACGGGAGGGTCACTGACCAACTCCAAACATGTGGCTTCTGACAAACCTTGGAGGAGAACACTGCTTCCATCATCGGTACCATAGCAGCTATCACAACTGAGCCACTGTCTACGTACATTATGTTCACATGTATCATAGCACAAACCGTAAAGCCTGACACTTGCTGCTACCAACAGTGGCATCTTCTCAAGAACAGGAGCCCAACCCTGAGACACAGATATGTGAAGCGAAACTAGGCGAGGAGTGGAGATCCGAGTGCGGGTACTACCATAGAAATAGTTGTCAGCAATGCTGAGATGTGCCAATGACGGTGAAGAAATCCTCTCGCTATGTAATTTGCATCCACTCATAGTTAGATCCTCAAGTGCCGGGCATCTTGAGAAATCCAAACATCCAAAAACCTTGGCATCTTGAGCTCCACCCTCGTCAGGAGCTGCGATTCAAAAGGCGCGTCGTCCAGGGACAAGCGCCTCCTCGCTTGGAAGCGAACTCGGAGCACCCTGACCTGCCAATTCGCTACGGCATGGCGAATCCACAGGCAGGCTGCCCGGTTCAGATTGTCGTCTAGCTTACGTTTGTAAGCACGGGAAAGCTCCTGGTCCCGCTCCTCAGAGTCGGCGTTTAGCTGGCCGCAGAGGATGTCGCACTCATCCACCGACACGGCGGCTCCGCGGAGGAGCAGGAAGTGATTGATGAAGTTGGTCAGCGTCGACACCGTCCAGGGGTATGGGCGCCCGCCGCGGTGTGGGCGCGGAGTCACGTGCAGGGAGCGCGTGAACCTCCAGAGCTGGCGCCAGCGCCGGGCGAGCACGCTCGTCCGCACGGTGTCGTCGGAGGGCAGGAAGGAGAGGATGTGGTGGAGGGCGTCGTCAGGGAGCGCGCTGATGCGGTCCCCGCCGTCGCCGGCCACGGCCGCCGAGCCGGCCAGTCTCCTAGCCAAAACGCCGGCGGCAGACGGCTAGGGCTAGGGAAATAAGCGAGTCGAGAGGAGACAACTATATATATATATATATATATATGAGAGGAGCGATCGCAGCAGGCAGCAGGAAGGGTTTCAATCCCGACGAAAAATCAGGAGCAAACCAACAATCTGTGCGATCTTTTCGTGCATGCAATCCTGTGGAGATTATGCATGATTGCGCTTCAACTCCCAGATCCCAAAATTAAAACATGGCACTTTGATGTTTCAATACTATGGCGGCCGGTCATTTCTCGGAATTTGCTGAGTCACGATTCAAATCGTCAGCCATTGTTGATGATCGGGTTGAGGTTATTGTTAGGAAAGAAACATGTATTGTACGTAATCAGGGTAATCATTAGCCTGTTTGGATCCCATGGACATACTAAAGTACTGACAACTACAGTAGTTGCTAAGGTTTAGACCATGAGAATCCAAACCGGACTATTAATGGATATGCATGGCCGTGTTCCTTATGCTTCACGTGGTTTCGGCTGTGCACCATTTTCGGATGGTAGAGCCTGGAACTTTGTTCCCTTTTCTAAAAAAAAATGTTTCTTGTGGTAATTAGATGGTGATGCCCTCTGTGATAATCCGACTAACAGAATGTGCTGCAGACATTATGTGTAGATGACATCTAGGACCGGTGTCATCAGGCAACCCCTCGCCTAGGCCATCAAAATCCCTCACCCCTCACGATGCTCCATTCCATCCTAGAGACCGTTCCACTGGGCGCTCCAAGGCTTATCGATGGGCGGACAACGAGGCATGTTATTAGTCCAGACATGTGGAGCTGTTCACTGGTGCAATGCCGCTTTCTTGTCATCTTCAATAATTTTATCCTGTCCTTTTTCCATCATCTTGCGTGTGCAACTAAAAGAGAAAAAAAGCTTGGAGCTAGAGGATAGCAGCATTACTTTGTGCCTAAAACACTGTAATAGTATTATTTGATCTCTAATATTTAGTAGCAGTTCATTTCCTATGGCCTTTTAGTACTAGAAAATATGTAGCGAATACTGATTATGTTTGCTCTGATTCAGATTTCACAGCACTGAACAATACTGAACCACTGTCAGTGTCAGTGATAGTATGAAATTTGTAGTAGCACTAAGCGAACGAGGTTTGGTGAATTGTGCACATAAGGCCATATTAATGCCTACAATAGTTCATCTCTTAATTGAGGCATATATGATGATTGATAAAATTTCACTGGTGTATCTTATTCATTTGTTCTTTCCTTACCAAACTAGGTATTTTCTTCAAATAATTTACAAGAGCTGAGTCTAATTTCTGTTTTACTTTGATCACAATTACATGGAAATGTAAGGGGTAAGGATCTGGTACCAAATTTGCCACCGTAATCCTTCAAATTTTCCCAATAGACCCCTGACTCCAACTTCCATGCCCTTAATTAAATATCCTGAGTCTACCTTTGTTTCATTCGTCGGGTCCGTTGATATAATTAGTGTCTCAGATTACCCACAGCAATGCGGTAGGAATTCATCTAGTTATGAAATGGTTAGTAACTCATCTCTGAGATAATGAAAACGTCTCCAGTTTTCTATGGCAAGCTATTCAACTCTTAAGAATTTTGGAATGGCATTATGGCTCTACAGGGTTTAGAAAGTACACCTGATACTTGGGATGAGATTCATGCAGCGTTGGTATTACAAAAGTGACTAGTTATAAATCGTTTGTGCTGTCTAGTTAGTTTTGTTGAATTCATGGTTGACTTTAGATGGTGGCACCAATAAATGGTTTTTTATGTCAATATTACATTTGAGTAACCAAAAAATGTTTTATTTCTTGTAGGTGCAAAACTCAGCTACTGGTGACTGATGAGGTTTATCAAACGTGTCCTGTATGGGCACAAAAGAAACATATGGCCAACAGCTTCTCACAGTAGATGGAATCTAACTTTCCTTTTTCACCTGCAGGTAATGATCTTTTTAATCTTAGATACAGTAGATACTCCAAAGGTTGAAAGACTTCCATAGACCATTTTTGCTAGCGCCTTCTGTTGAAGGCACACACTTTATTGTGAGAAATGTAACCTTCAGTTGCTCAGTTGGGGTTTGGGAGTTTCCAGAGTTGGTGAATAGAGATAGCTGAGTTCCCTGAGCACTCTCTCTCTCTCTCTCTCTCTCTCTCTCTCAGAGTCTGCATATGCTATTCATTTTGAATGTTATATGCAGAGCCCATTCATTTACATGAAGTCAATATAGTAAATTTTACCTTGTTTCATGCATGCATTTTCTGCTTATTCCTATCAGTTATTGTTGCTTGAATTGTTGAATGAAGACATCTCATTTCCAAAATTGCAGGAGAGGCTGATGAAATTGTAGTAGAGGGTGACTGAGCTGACAGGTTGCATCTGCTTCTTCCATGGCCGCAACATCTGGCGGTGGCTTCATGAGCACCTCTTCCTCAACCGGATCATTGTAGGTTGTTCTATCAAAGCTCCTTCCGTCTTTATGTTTTTCCTTGTTAGAGTGCAATAAATTCAGAAATATTATCGGAGTCCTCATTTGATTCGGACATAAATGAAACATTGTCCTATGACTTGACATTTATTTAATTTATCTAAGATTTTTAAGATGTGGCTGGAGTTGTGGGCTGCATTTCAAACAAGGGAATTGCTAAATCTCACTTGAGATTTTTTCTGCACAATCCCTCCTGACAACATTATTGGCTTTCACGTGTCCATTATAGAACTGCATGAGGCATGGTTCTTTTTCTAGAATCTGATTTTTCCACATATAGTCATATACCCAATGTATGTTTTAGCGACTGCATATGTGATCAGAAGTGCAAAACAAAACAATGACCGGTAGTCTGATAAAGTTCCAGCATAGTTTAGAAACTAGTCATAACAATCAACTGAAATTCCTAGATTTCCGTGTCTGTGGCTTGGTAGATTAACGTAATTTTTTTTGGTTGACTTCTGTGTCTGCAGCTTGTTGCTGCATCGGCTGCATTTGACCTGTGTCAGTCAAATTTGATAGTATGCAAATTTATGTTTGCTTAGCCTGCTGACATTAGTTTGCAAACGATACTGTCATACCTGAGATGCCTAGTATGTGTTTCTTTTATTTGGAAGATTCAGCCATACCTGATTCTGTGATGCCTAGTTTGCAAATATTTTTGTTCATGCAGTCATTTGGAAGATTTTGTGATGCCAAATCTTTTGATCCATTATATATTACTGATGTATGTCATTTGGACTTTTTTCCATTGAGCAGGAAGATGAACCTTTGAGGGATTCTTGGCCAGATGAACTGAATCAAACATTCTGCAATGAGAAAGATCCTATGCGGATTTGTGCTAAGTGACATGTACATTTGTTTAATTCTATAAGTTAGTGGTCTGTTATGCAGTTTCAACTGTGCAATTACTTCATTGAAATCGGAAGTCCTTTGACTTCATTATATTGTACAAGCTATTGAATGTGGATGATCAAAGCTATTAATATTATTTCCCTTTTGTGTCACTGGATTTTCTAATTTTATGAATTTTTGTGCCGTGAATAAATTATGTTGCAATAAACATAATACCGATGTGATAGTTTGTATTGCATCAAGTCTAATACTGATGCAATAGTTTGTATTGCATCAAACCTCGTGTCCATGCAATGGGTTGAATTGCATCAAACCTAAATGTTAATGTAATATGTTGTATTACACCAGACCTAATGTCGATGCAATAAGGTCTATTGAACCTAATGTTAGATGTTGCAATAGATATTCTTATTGCATCAAAATTGTTAGATGTATCACATCTACATGATTTTGATGCAATAACTGTTTTGCATCTCTCCATCATGATGCAAAAGACATACATGGCCGATGCAATAAAGACCTCGCATCAAAACAATTTTGATGCAATACCCTTTTGCATCTCTCTATGGTGATGCAAGAGACAACGCATGCCCGATGAAACAGCACACTCTCAAATCGGTCATAGCATACTGATGCAAAAGGCTATTGCATCAATAGCACTTGCATTGGTTCACATTAAACATGAAATTGATGCAATACTAAGCTATCACATCAATTTTGGCCCTATTACATCAAAAATTTGCCAGTGCAAAAGGGTCAAAAATTAGTAGTACGCGTTCTCCTTGTTCACTAGCCTCTTTGGGTTTGCACAGTAGCCCGTCGAGACTTTGAGTTCATCGAAGAATGAAATAAACATTTCCTGTTCTTTCTTGCTCAATGTCCATGACACAACTAGAAGTTTGAACTGGCTATTTTCTAGCTCCACAGGATGCAGCTCCAGACTGATTCCCAATATGTGCATGTCCAGGAGTGTGGCGTATGAATCCTTCGTTGTCCCCCGGTGTTCATCAAGGTGTTAAGCGTGTTAAAGCACACATTTTTAGTAATGTGCGTGGGATCAATACAGTGGCATACAAACAAAAACTGACCAGTAAGGTAGTTTTCAAAAGTCTGATTTTTTCTTCCAGATGCTCCCTTCAGGCGCTGCTTTAGCCGTGCCCCCTTGCCAAGGACAACGTCCAGTTTGTTAAGTTCTCGAAGTATCTCTTTCCCGTCTTGATAGTTAGGAGGCTTGCATGTATCGACTTTCCCATCAATTTTTTTTTATTTTTGCAATATCTGTGTGTCATAGGCTGGAACTTACGGTGCATCATAACAACAATTTTGAGTTACTGGGTAGTTGTACCAAATAGGTTTTGTCGAGGCACTCGACACAACCTGTATAGCCTTTTGTCTTCTCTCCAGACAAAGGAACCGCCCTGGAAGACCGGTGCTTGTAGCGATAAGTACCACTTTGACAATGCCTTGTACCTTTTTTACCCATCCCAAACATGCTTTACACTGTTTCAAACAGCTCCACTAGTTCATTGATAACTGGTTCTGGGAATGTTTCGATGTCATTCCTAGGTTGTCTTGAGCCTTGGATCAATAGTGGCATCTGGATGTACGACCGCTTCATAATGAGGTAAGGCGGAAGGTTGTATATATAGAGTGTCACTGGCCAAGTCCTATGATTGCTTCTAACCCTTGCATATTATACCATGAAGACACATACAGAGACCTAGATAAGTGCCCCCAGTGTGAAGCTCCTCGGTACAAGGAAGGGCCGTCAAATGAGGGTATCAAGACGAGAGGAGGCCCCGTAAAGGTTTGCATGTGCGAAGACAACTAAGCTGCCGCGCTGGCATGGCGAAGAGCATAAGAAAGAAAACACAATGAGACATCCTGCCGATGGGCATGACTGGAGGACAGTCAATACTATGTTCTATAAGAACATCGGCGGAGATGTAAGGCACCTTCGGGTTGCATTGAGCACGGATGGGATGAATCCAGTGTGGTGCAATGCATGGTTCACACTGCATGAGGCCATTCAGGCACTTCATCATAGGCAATATGCTATCATCTACATGGAACAAAGGTTGGAGCACTTCAATTGCATCCCCTACCATACCAATCCTTTAATGCGTTATCGTTAGATGTAATAGATCCGTTCCTTGCTAAACAATGTGAAATACATCAAGAAATTTTCTATGACCTGAACCTCTAATTGTTATGGATCAAGCATAAGATGAATTATGAGAGGAGTTGATCAGAAATACCCTTAGGATAATTGCACGTTTTTAGTCCAAGCTATAAGAAGTGTCAATATTTTCTTTCCCATATCGAGAGACAACCATTAATTTGAGAAGCTGCACAATTACCAGGGGAATGAATTATATGAAAATAGTCTTTTTCCATAGTTGGGTATATCATGTTTCTAATGTTTTCTTCTTACATTGGATGATTTGTTATTCCCGTTGCAATTCACGAACACTCACCTAGTATGACTGTGACCTAGTTGACCACATCCAAAACAAATGATGGTCCACAACTTGTAGGTGCGGGCGTGGCAACCTTGTTACCTGGCTATCCTGAAACTTTATGGCCAGGCTGGCCACGTCCATAGTAGGGAAAGGCACATTGGTCTTAGGGGCAAGTGAGGTAGCCTCCCATGTGTCACAAACCCAAACGGGGCAACTCTGGAAGGAGCTTGCTTGTAGGGAGATCATGTGTGTGCGGTCGTTGCTGGGCCGGGCTGTGAGATGATCCCTCAAGGTGACGCTTCATTCGAACGAGCGTGCCTAACTCACGGTGGGTCTTCTCTGACTTCATTGCCTCATTGATGGCCTCCTCAAGGGTGTGGCAAGTCCTTCTTATGATAGCAATGCGATGGGGAACTTCCAGTCCCTGAATGAAGTAATACAGCTTGTCCTCCTCGGTGGCCACACTCTCAGGGTGCACATACCACATCAGGTGAATGAAGCGGATAGCATACTCGTGACATCAGGTGAATGAAGCGGATAGCATACTCATGAACTATGCCGGCTCCTTGCTTGATACTACGAAGCTCTTCTGCTAGAGTCTCCTCCACTTCTACGAGCACATGGCGCTCGTAAAAGGCCTTAGTGAACTCATCCCCAGAGATGTTGGCGGGGTCTCGGTGAGATGTGCTGAATCCATTCCACCATGCTTGAGTGTTACCCTCGAAGTGGTGGGCTATGATCTTGACCTGATCCTCCTTTGTGTAGATGGTTGATTTCAGCCACTCAGTCATGTCATATAGCCAGTCTATGGCGGTGATAGGGTCACCGTTGGCACCATCAAAGGTGGGGAGTTCTAACAGGAGTGCACTAGCCAACTTCTGCTGGAATTCCTTAGCCAAGGTTCCCAGAAGGTGAGTCTACTGAGTCAACACCCTAACCAAAGGTGGTGGGGGTGGTGGAGAACGCTCCTCGACAAGGGTCCTGACGGTTGGCGAAGTGATGAACGAAAGTTCTTCCTTCTCTAGGTCGAAACCAATGGGGGTCCGGTGTCCCATGTAGCTATGACTACCACTGCATCCATGGCCCATGGCGGGCCCTAGGAGTGGTGCATGGTGGCTCAGATGTGCTGAACGGCGGGTAGAGATCCTGCTTCAAGACCACCAGACTTAGAAACAGGTGCAAGTGATATGAGTTACTATCAACTTTAGCTAAGTAATTTAAACTGATTTAATTAATTTGAAACATTTTTATCTATCCAACACTCATTCAAAGAAGCAATGAAAATCCATAAGACACAATAAGATCTGAGCATTCATTACATTGAGTTGGTTACATAGCGATGTCTCTAGTAGCTACACTAGAAGACTCGCAAGAATTTTCACACTATGCGCAGGTAGGCTTCAAAAGGGGACAATATACTCTACTTCAAAAGTGAGTCATGTCATCTTAGCCATTGCGGGGCTATCATCAGCTTGGCTACTTCTGCATCGTCTGTGGATCACTGCTCGGGTGTCGAACCGGGTGGCTCGACGGGGAAGGTACTAGCAGCCATCTCCTGGAGCTGTGCGTTGGTCCTCAACATCCTTCGCGCATGTTTCCAGGCTTCTTTCCACTCTGGAGTAGGTTCTGCTGAAGGTACGGGGAAGGCATCCATGTGAGACTGGTGTATCCCACTCTGAACTTCGCGGCGTGAGGCACCTTGCGGCGGTGGGCAGGTAGCTGCATCTGGACCTTCCAGTACTGTCGGATACGGCGTGCATCGGACTGCTTCCACTTCTCTCGTACTGTCCTCACGACGTCACATAGATACACACAAGCTTTCATGTATCTTAGCCAATTCTTCCTCTTGGGCCTTCACCTTCTTCTCTAACTCAGAGATTTGATGCTTGTAGAAGCGCTTGTCACCTTCCAATAGCATGATAATCTTATCCTGTATGAGTACATGTCTTCCCGTACTCTTGAGTGAAACGTCATCCTCCTTAGCCCAAACACTCATGGCCTTGGCCCAATGTTCCCTGTCGTACTTGGAAGGGTCAAGAGCTTGGGGCAGCAGACGAAGTGGTCTTGTCTTGAGTAGCTCATAGGTGTCTCATATTACTTCTTGAAGGGCACACGTGCTGTGAGCTGTGCTGCATAGGTGACGGTATGTTCCACCTCGTGGACTACGAAGGTCTTCAGTGCGGGAACCTCCTCGCACCCAGTAATCCAGATACTCACCACATAGCACTCTTCTGGTTTATTTGGTTCGATCTTGCGGTGGCAAGTCTAGCTGTAGTTCTGCTTGGGGACACCAAGCAGCTCAAGTGTCTCATGCAGGATCTGAGCATAGTCTTGCTGCTTCTATCCATTGAAGGGTACCTTTGCAAAGGTTGCCATCAGCATTTGGAATCAAGAAAGAAGTTAAAAGGTGAGTAAGGGAAGGGTGAGCCAAGCATAAAAGTGTATGCAGGGTCGGTATATAACCAAAAATAGTTCAAGATCTTCTATTCTATCGTCCAATCCTATGGGTCTTGTCCTAGGCTCAAGCATGGCTCTGATGCCAACTGAAACATCCTCAATTTTCCATGAAGGAAAAATACACAGAATGAAGGATATAATGATAGCCTAGGAGGTCAAATCATCAATTATCCGATAACAGTTGATTACAAAGCCATACATCGAATAAAAGAATTCAATAGAGGGGTTTACATAATTTATTTCATCGCCACATGGTGAAACCATCAGAGTATCTTGCATTTTAGAACAGCTACGAAAGTAGATGGGATATCACAGAAGTGTCATCTTGCACCATCTTGAGCATAGGCATGAGACCATCTAATCCTTTCGTCCTTCAGGGGCGTTGACAAGCCATCATCCAAACTTGAATCTAAATTTTGGCCGCATCTCCCACCCTATGCTATGCTTTTGCTATGTAGTATTTGGTGGGTGCAGGATACAATCAAAGAGGCCTAATATATGGCTGTGGTTTCCTATGCAAATAGTGACCAATATTATAAATATAGTTTATCAAGTTTTAACCCATCTCATCCATGTATCCATCCCATCCCATCATCATCACACACATCTCACACTCTCGCACTCAATTGACAGGTCCAACTCCCTCTCGGAGCCTATCTCAGCGGCTCACAGCCGGAAGGGTAACACCAGGGGGAGAATAGAAGGACTCATCTCACTACTCTCGAGAAGCGTAGGTCGAGGCAAAGGCCATGCCGAGGCCATGGACTATATATATATATTCAAAACTCTGCAGAGCGTGTACTCCCATAACCATAAGATCACCATCATCGGTGGTGCGCTCCGCCTAGGCTGATTCCGGCTGCTTTCTAACCGGTGCGATGCCACCCTACCACTCAGTACTAGGACATCCCGGATAAATACCACCGGCACACTGAAACTGTGAGGCGTGGTTACCCGGGCCACCAAGGTAACTATGCGGCTTTAAGGAGGGTGTGGGTCCCAAACGCCCGTACCTCCTGACACTATCTGCTAACAACCTAGTAGTAGTGGCACTATCCTAGCTAGTCAGACATCCGTCCCCTACCCAATCAGGGGCGAGCGGTGAGCACGTAGGTCCCAAGGTTCTGGTTCTCAAGAGATATCAGGTCCTAGGGGGATCAGACAGGATTATCTTATCATAGGGACTAAAAAAGTCCATGCTAAAATAGCACCTCCTACCCGGGGCTTCGCTCCATGAAGGCTCTCAACCCCGGGATAACCATATACCTCACAATGTATCCGCCACAGATACCTCACATAAGGATGCCCAGAACACACCCCCAGCAAGACTCACCCTCAAGGCTCATCGTAGAATCCTGTCTGATCGACTCAAACCCTCACCACACACCCAAGACACACGCAACACTCTCCCCGAGTAAAGTGGCACCACATGCCTTAACCATATACCATACCATACTTTCCACCACGCATCACATCACAGATATAAGCGTAGTAGAAGTAAAGCATCATAAGTAAATAAGCATGCGTCTAGCTTATCAGCGGGTGTGTAGGGGTAAGGTTGCGACAAGGTAAAGGCTCATGAAGAAATTCTACCATGCAACCTATCATTAGGTGATATTCATAAATAAGCGCTAGCAAACTAGATATTATGCCATGCGTAATAGAATTCTACGAGGTTGGGTGGGGTGTGGCACCTGAACAGCTGTCACTCAAGTCCTTGGCGCTCTCCTTAGTCCTCCTCCTCGGACAACTCCTTCGCAGGATCTGAAATCGAGACATAATGGTCGCGAGAGCGACCCCTATAGATCAATCACAAAGAACCAAATGAAATCCAATAACTCCAAATGCAATCATACGTAAGCCTATGACGTAGAGCTCATTTTTATAAAAATTTGGACACTTGGTTCAAAATTTTTGGAGTCCGTATGAAGAATTTATGAATTTTTGAAGTTTAAAACATAATCTAAAAAAGAAAAAGGACTGGATAAAACCAGAGCGCAATATGTGATAGGTTCTGATTGATCCACGTGGCACTGTGGGATGAACAACAAGGGTGCAGTGCTGACGTCACGCTGATGTCATGCTGACGTCAGCGCTGACGTGTGGGGCCAGGTCAAGCAGTGGCTTACAGGTGAGTCCCGAGTCAATGGTCAATGACAGGTGGGACCCAGTCAACCGTTGACCAGTCAACGGTCAACATCGACCGGGCCTAGACTGGGCCTGGATGGGCTCGGGCAGGGCCGAATGTGGGTCAGGTTGGGCCGGCCTGGCCCGACACGTGTCAGTAGGGCAGACAGGTCGCGTGGCGGGTCTGGTCCAGTGGGCTGTGGTTTATGGCATTTGGCCCCATAGAACCGGTCCACGGTGCACCAAGGTCACTGGTGCTACATGGCTGTCGCTGATTGGTCCACGCTGGCCCTGTGGGCTTGGTGCACCGGGGGCAGGGGAATTCTTTTCCCCTTCCCTCTACCCGCACGTGGCTGGGCACGGCCGGCCTCGCTGGTGGCGAGCAGTGAGCGGCAGCGGTGGGGGGCCCAGGTCAGGTCAACCGGCAGCCAAGGCATCGGGATGGCATGGCGAGTGCGTCAGCAGCGATGCGGCGGGCTCCTGGCCTCTCGGCTCGCCCGCACCCGTGCCACAGTGGCACTGCGCGACTACGCTACGATGGCGGGGCGTTACGATGCATGGGAGGAAGCTTTGGCTAGCGCCATAGCTTCGCGTGGACCTGGCGAGCATAACGGCGGGGTCACAGCGTGCTCGCGACGCTCTGGCTCGCCGGCACGTGCACGACGGCGACGGGGAGCGGTGCGTCGATGGTGGCAGGATGCTACGGCATGATGGGGAAGGCTTTAGCGCGCGCAAGTGCATCCCGAGGCCAAGGCGGTCAAAATTTGGATCTCAATTTGGGAAACGGGGCCCACATCAAGGCAGTTAGCGACGGCGGCGGAACCGACGGCGACAGCGATTTCTCCGGCAAGGGCTCCATCTCGAGCTCCATCTCCACGTGCTTCCTTCGATTGGGGCCATAAGAAGTCTACCAGGGAGGTGAGAGAGGCACGACGAGGCGCGCGTGGCTGAGACAGCTACGGCGGCACTCCAGCGGCCGGAGTCTGGGGAGACTAGGGCCCACAAAGGTGCGGAGCCCCACAAAGGTCTATGTTGGCTCCCTAGATGTTGCCCTAAGGGCATTCCAGGCTATGGCGCACTCGATGGTGAAGCTAATGAAGAGAAGGGAGGTCAAGAGAGTGGGAACATCGGCGGCGCTCTAGGGACAGCCATGGAGGGTGTGCTCACCTCGGTGATGCTCCGACGTCAGCAGGGGCTTGCTTTCCGGCTCGGGGTAGAGGAAGAAGTGTTGCGGCCGATGGCGTAGTCGTACAGGGCCCTGTGGCTTCCCCTAGCGGCTTGGGAAGCAACGACGGTGGCGCGACGAGCTCGCGGTACTCTGCTCCGGTCCGGCAGCGGCAACTCCTTCCCCGCCTCCCCCTCTCCACACTTCACCTCTTCTTCTCGGCAGCAAGCAGGTGCGGGCGCGGAAACCTTAAGCGGCTGGGTGCTCGGCTTTTATAGCCATGACAGCCGGCCATGGCACGAGCGAATAGTGGAGATGCGGCCGGGCGCGTCTTGCGGTCGCGGCGCTCTCCCGGCTAGGGTTAGGGCTAGCGCGGCCGGGGCGAACGGATGGACGGCATCTGGCATGGTACGACGAGGGGTGAACGGTGGGAGCGTGCCATTCCTATATTTGGGACGACGGACACGATGGGCAAGCAGCCAGAAATGGCGACGGGGAAGCTAACAAGGCGGGCCCGCATGGCAGCGACAGAGCGGGGGCGCGCGTGGGCGCGGCGCTTGCTGGGCTGGCCTGGCTTTCATGGGCCGCGGGGCAGCGGAGCAGGCCAGGGCGCGGTCAAGACGCAGCAGGCCGGACTGGGCCACGACAGCAGCGGCGCGGTAGGGCCGAGCTGGGCTGCGGCGAGCTGGGCGGGCAGGCCGAGCCTGGTGGCTTTGCTGGGCTGCTACTGCCACTCGGGCTGCTTCCCTTCTTCTTTTCCTTTTCTAATTCCAAAACCTTTTCTAGTTTCATCGCTTAACTATTGACTAACTATGCCATGATCTCATGTTAACAATGTTAGTGACAATGGTGCACACACCATGGTAGGTCCACTAGGGTCTCATGGTTGAGTTAGTAGCCATGTCTATGGTTAGTGACACATGTTAGTTACATATATACATATATATATAAAGGTTATTTGATTTTATTGAGCATCACATAAAATCAAATAAGAAGAAAATCAAACTTGCGGATTAAAATGCAAATGCTCATGCTAACATTAGGTGCTACTTGTGCAACTATTGAATGTTTTCCTATATGACACTCACCAACCATAGGTTATTTTTAAAAAAAAATTTGTTGGTTGTGATTTTTAGTGTTTGGATTTTTAGGGATGTTACAAAACCCTTCTATGCTTGCTAAGTATGTTTGTACTTACACTTGTTTTATTTCATTACTTGAAAAATCCCAGATGAGTAACAGATCAAGATTGGAGTGAGAGTTATCGACACGACTACTGACTTGTGTCAACCAGTTGACTTGTCCCTGTAGTGGAGCTATCATCTAGAGTTATCTTAGTTATGTCTTATTTTTGTTAAAGACTATGTCATGCTATTCGTGCGCTATGTAATAAACTCTGATTTGGTACTATTTATAATTTGTCAACTTATGTGTGCGACATCCTAGGACGCATGTAAGGCTTTTATATATCTTATTTTACTCCTTTAAAATGAGATATAACAGCTACATAGAGAGTATCTACCTACTTTCTCTGTCTTAAATTATCATCATTCAATCTATGCGAAAATAATAATATTTTATGATACTAAATTCCATCTGTTATAAAATACATTTTATGTATTGCTTTGCTTTAGCACATATTACTGTTTTGATCCATAAATTTGATCATCATTAAGATATTTTAACTTAGGACAAATATAAAAGTCCTTGTATTCTTAGAATTGAGGGAATATCAATTATTGGTGTATATGTACAGCTGTTACAGATACAGGACAAGACATTTAACTAAACTGCAAATTGGACCCCAATCATTTCATCATTACATATGGAAAATCTGGTTGGCTTCACGTGGCTATTTGAGCACCACGCGTATTTTTATGTCTTCCGTTCGCTAGTAAAACATTTTGCACAGTCATTTCTAAAAAAACATTTTGCACAGTTAATTGGTGACCCACCATTTATAAGGACGTTTAGCCAACCGGTTGTACATCTGTGATGTCTGCGTTTGTACTTTATAATTCTAAAAAAGGATTAATTGAGCACCTTTAAAAGACGACAGCAAGACACAGCCCAGAAAAAATAAATAAAAATGATGTATTTTTGCAGCTGGGCCGTCTCTAGTAGCTAGCAACATGATGTCACATGTTTTAGGCGAATTTATGCACAGATGAGGCTTCTCATGGATCGATTCCTGGTCTTCCACCTCGTATGATCTTTTTTACTATCCTAGTATCCCACTACACAGAATTGGTCGAATTGGAGCAACTCCAAGAAAATATAGGCTTTTGTTCCATACCTTGTGGGAGACGCTATTTCCAAATGATATAAGCTGTGCACCATGTTTTTATTTCCTCGGTAATAAAGAATCATTAGTGACGCACTACAAAGACCCACGTGTTGTTACTGTACGTTTTTGTCCACTAGAAAACTTGAGTACACACTATTATGGGAACACTATGTTCATATGGCTAAAAGTAATTTATAGAGTTGGCTATAGGAATTGTCTCTATTGATTTTTCTCTGATATTATGGAAACAATACAGGGTCTACAAGTGGTTTCCAGAGACGACTATAATTAAGAACCGCCTCTATCCATTATCTCTAGAGACGCAGCCTTTATAGTAGTTGTATCTTATAGTCACCCGCCTACCCACGCGCGCTGGCCTATTGTGGGGGATGCAAGGGCTAGTACAGCCGCCAGGGACGCCGCATGTGCCCATGCTGGCCCAACCGCACAGTCACCAAGGGACATCTTGCATGCCTGTGTGCTGGCCCACTGTGCTGTCACTAGGGCAACATATGCACCTATGTTGGGCCAATTTGGATGCCGGTCGCGCATGCTGGTGTTAGGTTAGCCATGTCGGAGGTCGCAATAGCCATATCGGAGGTCACAACATAGGCTGTAGCCAAGAATATCATGGAATCATCAGAGACCAAATACAGAGAGGTGGAAGCAAAAGGAGATGAGAGAAGAGAAGAGGCAGGGATATCTTAGGGTATGTTTGGATTTTGATATTGGAGACCACAGAATTGAATTTCGTTCAGTACCAAATCAGCCATAGTATTGAAATGGCCTCAATTCAAATACTGTTGTATGGATGGCCAATGAATTGGCTTTTGCAATCCTATGAAGTACCTCAAATCCATTAATTGGTGGCAGAGATGGAGGAGGGGCTACCATCAAAGCTGGCAGATTGACGGATGGAGGAGGAGCTTGGATCGATGGCATCAGAGATGGGGTAGGAGGATGGAGGGAGCTTGGCATCGGAGACAGAGGGCAAGACGAGGGCGGAGAAGCTTTGTCGCCGTTGTTGAAGAAGGCAGAGCTGGGCCAGTTCTGTGTAAAACCGAGGGGTGAGGCTCTGTATTGAGGCAAGGGGCACACAAGTGTTGTGTATGCCAATTGGTATTCAACTCTATTTCCAATTTCTAATTCCAAACAGCTTCATTCAGTGCTAGCAAATAATACCGATTCCAAATTCTAGAGCTTAATATCTACATCCAAACACCCCCTTAGAGAAAAGGAGCAGACAGTGAGCCGTGGAAGGGATAAGGATGGGATGGTGTAATGACAAGGTTGGGCTAGTGGTGGGCTCAATAGCCCTCGCCACACAAAACGACAAATTTTAATTCCACTGGTCCTATAGGCACAATGTCATCTTAATTTGCATGTCCTTTCATAGACACTCCTCGTTCCACACGTCTCTATATTTAATTCTTAGAGGTGTTTTTTTATTCTAATTATCTCTATATAAATCAATTTTTATAGACGTTTATTATTCCAACCATTTTTTAGAAGCGGTTGGTAAGGCTAGCTAGATGCCTCTAAAATAATATTTCAAGACAGGTTTCTTCATAGTCGGGGCTCTCTAGAGACATCTCTAGAGGCAGATTTTTACCTAAACCCAAAAAGTTAAGTTTGTTTTAAAAATTATTTACGTAGTAGTGTAAATTGTTTTTGGAGGTTTGTTTCGCAAGTGGATCACATAAGTATATATAACTGTCTTTTGTGCAAATAGTTCTTTATGTGAATAGATTTTCACAATCACAAGATTTCCAGGGTCCATCACAAAAACGAAGGGTGGCCCTAGTGCAAGCGGTATAGTTTTATCGCCTGTGACCAAAAGGTCCAGGCTTCAAGCCCCAGCCTCTGCACATTTGTATAGGGATGGCTGCTAGCTATTTTTCCTTCACCAGACCCCGCAGTGCGGGAGCTTACGGCACTGGATACGCCCTTTTTTATCGCCGCTATAGAAGGCGGCCGAATGGTGCGTAGCTGAGACAAAAAAATATAGTCATATATGGAGTCGTCCCAACACAAGAGTAAAAAGGACGACGACGAGGAGCATAGTCGTCCGCGAGCAGGCATGGAGGCGGACATCGGCAAGAAGGAGCACGAGCACGGCGACAAGGAGACGCCCGAGCAGCACAGCAGCCATGTCCACACCCACGACCAGGGCAGCAAGCATGGCCATGGCCATGGCCACAGCCACAGCCACACCGAGGAGGAGCACGTCGTCGGCGGTAGGGAGCGTGTGGACCTATTGGAATACCTCGACGCCGGTGGCATGGCACCAGCGGCCGTTCTCGTAGGCATCCATATGGATCTCTCTCGTATCAGTTTAATTGCTTACTACGTTTCTGTGATGGCGAATGTATAGCTTACTGACCTGCATACAGGAAATCGGGTAAAGAAAGCGACCGGGAGACCATACGACGTCAAAGTGGAAGGATTAATCGGCCCGGGGCAGATCGCCAAGCAGCAGCAGAGCGAAGAGGAGGAAGCCGGCCGCAGCGAGAAGAACAAGGGCATCATCTACGAGTTCTGATAGTCAATCATGCATAACACACGGAGCCGGCCAGAGATTCAGATGTATGAATGTATGTATGCTATCTATGGATGGATGGTCCTGTCTATTTCCACTTATTATATTGCTTATTAAAATAATAATAATATGCAGCGCACGCTCTTCAAGAAATTGTTGGCAAAAGATGTACCGTGCATATGCATATCTATTGTATATTCTACGATCAGGTTTGTTCAATGTTATTTAACCCTGTCCCGGCAAAAATAGTTGGCAAAAGATGTATGTAGCTGTCGTCTACTGTATCCAGATAGGTCACTCCTATCGGTAATGCTTGGTGAGGGGCCTAAGAGCAATGGAGGTGAGTATTATTTGGAGTTCGTGATGGATGTGTTGTCGCTGAGACAGGATATATGTTTGAGGATTGTCGTTTTGCTTTGGCGCTGGTGGGATGTGAGAAACAAAACCAATGCCGGCGAGCTAATGCCGACGTGCCAAGGACACAGTGAGATCGGTCATTGCGGTTCTGAATGACATACTGTGGTACAAAACGGGGAAGCATCTCGGCTGTACCAGCCCCATCGTTAGTAGCAAGCTCCATTGTCTGACATCCTGAAGATTAATATTGATGGCGCTTTTCAGCATGAATCGAAGACTGGGGCATGGGGATTTGTCATCTGAAACCATGAAGGGTTGGCAGTGCTAGCCGGAGCTGGGAACCTGGCCCTGTGCATGATGCTTTGCTTGCGGAGACAATGGCCTGCAATAAGCAGGCTTTGGAAGCAGCCGAAAACTTTGGCATTTCCCAAATAGTGCTTGAGACAGATTCGTCCCTGAGAGGCCTGTTCATTGATATAGAGATCTTTCTATTGGCGGTGGCCTGTTCCACTGCTACACATTTTTTTCTGCAGTGGGCGAAAAGGATTTTCGGCAGCGGGCAATCCCGTCCGCCATCAGTGAAAGGTCATGGAAAATACTGATTTTCCGCACCGGACTCCAGGTGCCTGCTTCCGTAAATAAATTAATAAATAAAAAATGACGAGCCCAACGTGAGCCCATCCAGGCCCGGCGTTGAGCCCGTCCACCGCTGCACTGCCGTCGGGGTCGAATCCCTAGCTGGAGCTCGCCTCGAACCAGCATCCTTCGCCATAGTGGAGGCCGCCTCCGCCGGATCCAAGCGCACAAGGGCCAGATCCGCTGTCGTGGAGGCCGGCGGCACCGGATCAGCACATGCCATGGCCGCATACGCCATCGTGGAGGCCGCCTCCGCTGGATCCGCACGCACCAGGGCCCGATCCGCCGTCGTGGATGCCGTCACCACCGGATCTGCCACCGTGGAGGTCACCTCCGCCGGATCTGCACGCACAAGGGCCCGATCCACGGTCGTTGAGGCCGTCGGCGCCGGATCTGGAAGGGAGAGAGGGAGTGAGGGATGGATTTGCACCGAATCTGAGAGAGGAGAGAGAGGACGACGACGGGGCATACCTCCTCCTTGGCCGGAGTGAGCTCCTCACCGGATCCACCGGTTGGGGCTGCACCACCACTGGATCAACCTCCGTGCTCCTCCGCTGCTCCATCCCTCCGGGTGCAGTGTCCCCACACCCATCGAGCTCCGTGGACAACTCCTCCGGGTGCAGCATCACCATGCACCTTGTCATGGCCGCGCTGGGAAGAGGATAGGGAGGTGGAGAGGTGGTGCGAAGTGAGGCCGACGAGGGAGCCCATGCGACGGGGGAGTGAGGTGGAGTGAGGAAGAGGGAGGGAGTGGCGGACGTCGGAGGAGAGGGCGGCGTCGTAGTTCTGCTGAGTGGGGGGGAGAAGAGGGCGGCGTCGGAGAAAGAGTTGCGGACGTCGGAGGAAGAGGTGGAGTGAGGTGGGCGCCGTTCTCGGTCTGCTGAGTGGGGAGAGGAGAGGGTAACATTCTAATGAAAACCTAAGTCCTCGTATATATATGCTGACGGCTATTGGGCCTGCACTGGGCCATTTGGGCCTCGTCCTTTTTCGTGACGGGCCTTTAACATTGCCCGCTGCGGTTAATCTATTTACCGCAGTAGACGTCTTAAGATGACTGCCACAGAAAATAGGTATTTTCCATGGCGGGCATTTTAAGTTGCCCGTTGCGGTAAATCGATTTGGTACTATTTATTTGCTTGTTCAAAATGGTGCAAGATGACGCTCAAGATGGTGCAACAAAAAGACGCTTCTGCGATATCCCGTCTACTTTCGTAGCTGTTTTGAAATGCTAGATACTCTGATGGTTCCGCCATGTAGCGATGAAATGAATTATGTAAACCCCTCTATTAAATTCTTTTATTCGATGTATGGCTTTGTAATTAACTGTTATCGGATAATTGATGATTTAACCTCCTGGGCTATCATTATATCCTTCATTCTGTGTATTTGCCCTTCGTGGAAAATTGAGGATGTATTTTCCCTTAGTTGCATAGTCATTAATCAAGTTACAAGATCATCTTATAAAGCACTAGCATTAACCCATATGCGACATCCTCAGTTGTCAATGTAAACAGGAAATCAAAGCTAGAAAATCTTAACAGGGTAGCAAAGAGACACATGCATATGATTTTAGTGTATATAGTGAACAGGTAACAAGGATGGTCCCAACTATACTTGCCTTGATCAAAGCTCTCCTGATGAACCTGCTAATCCTGGTTGTAGAAGTATTCTTGTCCTCCAACAAATGGCTCACTCTCTAAACTCGATCATCAATCAACAACACACAAACATCGAGTAGTCATACACGAGCAAACAAATATATTTAATTAGAACAGTACACCACACCATTAAAAAAGTATGAGAAAAGTTTATAAAACTATTCTACACATAAATATCACCAAAATCGGAGCTATAACGAGAAAGTT
Source organism: Bothriochloa decipiens (assembly GCA_023333625.1). Classification (NCBI taxonomy): domain Eukaryota; kingdom Viridiplantae; phylum Streptophyta; class Magnoliopsida; order Poales; family Poaceae; genus Bothriochloa; species Bothriochloa decipiens. Next base: position 19,165,205 of record CM041633.1, read on the forward strand.
ATGAATTTTACAAGTTTTCCTATTGTAAAATAATAGGTTAAAATAAATCTTGATTTTCAAAAGTTAGAAATAAATCTAACAATGGTACTAATAGGTAGATTATGAAATTACGAACCTAACGCAACTTGAACGGACCAAAGAGTTAAAACAGAGAAGTTATGAGCTTTTGAAATTAATTGCAAAACTATAAATAAAAGAAAACATATTTTGGAATCTGTTAAAGGAAAATACGCTTTCCAACGAAGACAACGTATTCTGCGGAACCCAAAAAGGGCTTTTAACGAAATAGGCAGAAACCCGAGGGGTTTTTAGCAAAGTTGCCACACGAAGGGGTACGGGCTAATCTGATCCATTGGATCAGGGTTGGACGGCTCAGATTAGATCGGGTGGATGAGAGAGGAGGCGGCTCGTCGGGGAAGACGACCGGCGCGGCGGTCGGCCATGGGCGGCGGCAACGGAACTCGCCGGAGAACTCGAATTCCGGCCCTAGAGGCCACAAAAAGAGATGGGACCGGTACCTACCGAAAGCGGAGCTCAAGGCGATCTCACCTGCGGCGAAGATGAAGGTCGGGGCGGACGGAGGTGGGCTGGCGGCGAACGACGGCGACAGAGAGCTCCCTGCGAGACCCGGCAAACTAGCGTGACCAAAACAGTGAGGAAGACAGGGGAAAATGACCTCGGCGACTTTGCGAGATTAAAACGGAACCCGTTATCTTACTTACGGCGAGGTTGAAGCTACGGAACGACGAGCTTGAGCTTGGAGGTGGCGGCTAGAGTTTGCGGCGGCTCGGGAGCTCGGGTTGCGGCAGTGCTGGTGCGAGGGTTCGGGGTGGAGGACGAGCTGGAGTCAGGGCAACTATTTATGGGGCGGGTCGGCTTGGACTGCACGCGAAGGCGGGAGGCAGCGTCGGGGCGGACTAGGGCAGTCCCGGTTGGGGATGGCGCGAGGAAAGAGCTGACCTAGGTGGCCCCACGTGTCGGCGACTCGAGGTGTGGGGCCCACCTGTCAGCTGGAGAAGGAGGAGAGGCGGCGCAGGCGCACGCGCGAGGCTGCCGCTACGGCTGCTGGGCCGGCTTTTTGGCCCAAGAGGGAGGGCGTGCAGGCCGCGGCGCCGAAAAGGCCTTCGGGCCAGATGAGGGAGGAGGAGGAGGAGCGAGCCGGCCAGGCCGCTTGGGCCAGAAAGGGAGAAGAGTGAGGGAGAGAAAAAGAAATCCCTTTTCTTTTATTTGAACATATTTTTAAATAGATTTTTAAATAGATTTTGAAATCCAAATCAAACTCAACACAATCCAAACATCACAATAAAAATTATGCAGCAGCATGAATGCACAAGCATGCTTCTTGTCCTATAATTGATTTTATTTTCATAAAAATTATTATTTCCTATGTTTTATGCTCACACAAATGGACAAATTAAATCAATTTTGACTATTTTAAAACCATGCAAATTTTAGGGTGTTACAATTCTACCCCCTTAAAAGAATCTTGTCCTCGAGATTGAGCTGCTTACTCAAAGAACTTCAGATATGCCTTTCTCAAGTCCTCTTCTCTTTCCCAAGTTGCCGCGGCTTCAGAATACCGATTCCACTGACCCTTGCACATCTCAATAATCCGATTCCTTGTGACCCATTCTACTGTTTCCAAAACCTTAACCGGATATGCTTCATAAGTAAGGTCATCCTTTACTGTAAGCTCTTCAATAGGTATCTGTTCTAATTCCAGCACACGCAAACACTTTTTAAGTTGTGACGCATGGAACACATCATGCACGCCTGCCAACCTTTCAGGCAACTTGAGTTGATAAGCCACTTCCCCACGTCTTGCAAGAACCTTGAATGGACCAACATACCTTGGTGCTAATTTTCCCTTCATGTTGAACCTCCGCACATAGGCGACTCCTTCAAGTACACATAATCATCTACCTTAAAAACGAGTTCCCTCCTTCAAGTATCCGCATAACTCTTCTGATGAGATTGTGCCACCCTCATATTTTCTCTGATCATTCTGACTTGTTCTTCCGCCTCTCGAAGCGACTCTAGACCAAACTGATGTGTCTACCCAGTTTGATTCTAGAACAACAGAGTCCTACACTTTTCCCCGTATAAAACTTTAAACGGTGCCATCTTGAGACTCTATTGGTAACTGTTGTTATACGAGAACTTGGCATAAGGCAAACTCTTATCCCAACTAGTCCCTTTCTACAATGCACAAGCCCTCAACATATCCTCTAAAACCTAGTTTATTCTCTCAGTCTGACCATCGGTCTGAGGATGATAGGCAGTACTAAAATTTAGCTGAGTTCCCAGTGAAGTATGTATTTTCTTCCAAAATTGAGAGGTGAACTGCGAACCTCTATCGGACACAATCTTCTTCAGCACCCCATGCAGACACACAATCTATTCCATATACAATTCTGCCAATTTTGGCCCATTGTAAGTGGTCTTGATAGGTAGAAAATGTGCTACCTTAGTCAAGCGATCAACAATCACCCATATAGAATCACAACCACTCTTATTACGTGGTAATCCTACTATAAAATCCATACCAACTTCATCCCACTTCCATTCAGGTACCTTCATTGGTTGTAAAAGTCCTGCTGGCCTTTGATGTTCTTCTTTCACACGTTGACACGTGTCACATATAGAAACATACGCAGCCACATCTCTCTTTAACCCGTACCACCAATACCTTTCCTTGATATCTAGATACATCTTTGTACTTCCAGGATGAATGGAATAAGCTGACTCATGTGCCTCCCTTAGAATTGCATCCCGAATAGCCTTTACTTCTGGCACACATATCCTCTTACCAAACCATAACGTACCATTTTTGTCTATATGAAAACCAGGTGCCTTCTCAATCACAACATTCCCTACTATCTCCTTCAATTTCTCATCCACTAACTAACCCTTGCGTATTTCTTGCTCTAAGGTAGGTGTCACTTCTATCTCCATAGTTCTAAGAACAACATCCAAATTTAGTCGCTACAACTCCTCACATAGCTCCTTGGTCCTAGTCATCATTTGAATCTCACTAGCATACCTCTTCCTACTAAGGGAATCAGTCACAACATTTGCTTTCTCAGGATGATAAAACAGTTCAAAATCATAGTCCTTGATCAATTCCATCCATCAGCATTGCCTCAGGTTTAAATTTGTTTGAGTAAAAATATATTTCAAATTCTTGTGATCGGTATAAACATCACACTTGTGGCCAATCAGATAATGCCTCCAGATCTTCAAAGCATGGACCACTGCTGCTGACTCCAAGTCATGAGTAGAATAATTTAACTCATGTTTCCGCAACTGCCTGGATGCATAAGACACAACTCTCCCTTCTTGCATAAGAACACACCCCAATCCTTGTCGAGATGCATCACAATAAATAGAGAACTTCTTACTCAGATTTGGTAGTATCAACACAGAAGATGTAGTCAAACTCTTCTTCAACTCTTCGAAGCTAGCTTGACACTTATCAAACCACTCAAACCTGACATTCTTCTCCAACAGAGCTATCATGGGTTTAGCAAGCTTAGAGAAACCTTCAATAAACATCCTATAATAATCGGCCAAACTAAGAAAACTATGAATCTCACCGACATCAGTAGGTGACTCCCAATCTAAGAAGTCCTTCACTTTCTTAGGATCCACTGCTATACCTCCATTAGAAACAACATGACCTAACAAAGAAACTTCATTCAGCCAGAACTCACACTTACCCTTCTTAGCATACAATTGGTGTTTCCTGAGTTTTTGTAGCACCAATCTGAGATGCCCAACATGTTCCTTTTTGGTCTTGCAGAATACCAATATGTCATCAATGAACACTACCACAAACTTATCAAGGTATTCCATGAACACTTTATTCATCATGTACATGAAATAGGCAGGTTCATTGGTCAAACCAAAGGACATAACTGTATACTCATATAACCCATACCTTGTGGTGAAAGCTATCTTCAGGATATCTGAATTCCAAATCTTCAACTGATGATAACCAGAGTGTAGATCAATCTTAGAAAACACACAAGCTCCCCTTAACTGATCAAACAGGTCATCAATCCTTGGCAACGGGTACTTGTTCTTGATGGTGACTTTATTGAGAGAACGATAGTCAACACACATCCACTGAGTGCCATCCTTCTTTTCAACAAAGATTACTGCTGCACCCCATGGAGATGAGCTAGGACGTATGAAACCCTTCTCCTGTAACTCCTTCAGTTGTTTCTTAAGTTCTTCTAATTCATTTACCCCCATTCTATACGGACATTTTGCTATAGGCGTAGTGCCAGGTAATAACTCAATATCACGGTCAGGTGGCATACCTGGCAAGTCATCAGGAAAAACATCCGGGAACTCCTCCACGACATGTCCTTATGAGCATCGTCTTCATCTAGCAGATTCAATATAGCCGTAGGTGGTGCTTGCACTGCCACATCAAAACTGATTCTGTCCCCTTTTGGTGTTGTCAGAACTACCACTTTCTCTTTACATTGAATTACCACATTGTGTTGCTTCATCCAGTCCAAACCTAGGATCACATCAATGCCAGACGCACTCAACACAGTCAAACTAGCAGTGAACTCTACCCCCCTTAAAGAGATACTAACTGAGGGACAATAATAAGAGGCTGGTATTCCTCCTCCTGGTGAGTTCACTAGCATGGATTCTTTCAAGGCAAGTAGAGGTATACTATGTGCTTTAACAAATGCTTGTGATATGAAAGAATGCGAAGCTCCAAAATCAAAAAGAACAGTAGCGGAGCTAGAGTTGATGCTAAACGTACCCGGCATAATTTCTGGCGCCTCCTGAGCAGTAGCCTCCTGCGCAGTCTCAGTGGACACATGGTTCACTCTCCCATAGGTAGCATAAGTTCTCCCATTGCCACTCTGCCTCTAAGGAGTTTGTTGATTTGACTTCTTGGGGCAATTGTTAGCATAATGCCCCACATCACCACACGCAAAACACCTATTGGGAGTGCTAGGGGTGCCATTCTTCAAGGGTATGTTCTTAGGTGTAGTGAGGCATGTATTTTGATTACCCTGCTGCTGTGGTGTGCGCGGAATCCAACTCTTTTGTTGGTTCCGTGAGCGGTTCTGATTATTTTGAGGATACTGAGGACGCGGTAGGTTGGAAAAACGATTCCATTGCCTATCCCTTGGAACCTCTGCTGATAACCTTGAGAGTTAGGACAAAAATGATTGTTGCTTCCAGATCCCTGTCCTTCCATCCTCCTCTTCCTATCCTTGTCCCTGCGCATATTGTCAAGCACAATAGCGCTATTCACCAATTCCTGAAAACTAGCATGCTTCTGTCTAGCCAACTGCAGCCTAAGTTCATAGTAAATCCCATTGAGGAAATGGCGCCGCTTGTCAGCTTCTTCCCGCACCTCATTTGGAGCATAGTGAGCCAGCTCATTGAACTTGTTGTGATACTCGCTCACAGTCATGTTGCCCATCCTGAGAGACCTGAATTCCTCTTGCTTCTACTCAATAAGACTTTCTGGAATGTGGTGCGCCTTGAAATAGCTAAAAAATCTGCGCACATGATGGTGGAAGCATTGGCGAGATGAGCAGCTTGATAAGACTCCCACCATGTTTGCGCAGCACCTTGCAATTGTCCAGACGCATAGAGCACCTTTTCCCCATCATTGCACTGAGCAAGGTTGAATTGCTTCTCCACCACACGTACTCAATCATCGGCTTCTAGTGGTTCTATGGAGTGAGAAACACGGGAGGGTTACCATGCATGAACTCTCTACGCTTATCCCGTGGTGGTGGCGCGTGTGGTACTCCTCCAGCTTGCATGGTCTGTGCCAACTGGGTCAAAGCTTGCATCATCTGACCTTGTGAGGCCATGAATTCCTCACGGGTGACTGGCGAGGGATTATTTTCAGCAACGTTCCTGTTTCCCCTTCTTGACATTTGCACCAATTCATGCAAAGGACCTTAGAATAATCCAAGACTACAACACTGTCATCCTCTGAAAATTTTCTGGGCGAGTTACAGTTTTAGCAGTCCAGTAAAATAATCATAACCGGAGTTTTATACATCCAATTCAGACAAACTTTATATGGTTGGAAAGCTTAGGAAGTTATCTACAACTTTCGTTTATATTGTATCACTAGATTCAGTGGTTAAATTGCTCAAAAATAGCACACAACAGAAACTGCTTTTGACCTCGAGACTGTGCAGAAACACTGACTTGAAAAAGTTATAACTTAGTAGCTCACAAATGATCTAAAGGTAATTCTTACGGTATTAGAAAGGTACTGAAGTCTAATCATTGCCATCAAAATTTATCAAATTTGAAGTAGCCAATTTTTAGATATATCAGAAAAAGTACAGGCTGCTCTAGAATCTTAGCACAGGAAAGATTCGAGATTAACCAAACTAAACTTTTTTAAAGACCCCAAGACTCTAATATGGTTAACTAAGGAGCATTGCGGATATGCCCACAAAACTGCATCACTCATTACAAAGATTCAAATCACTCAAAAGCACAAAAACAAACTCAACTGGCACACCAAAGTTCACTCGCAATTAAAAGACTCAACTCCACTTGACTAACGAAACTAACGACTATTACATAAACAGTCTCCTGTACCTAAAGATGAACAGGAGGGGTATGCTTCTCATAAATCTTCGGTTCTCTAATGGAAGCTCTAAGGTCGTCATGCGTCTTCTGCAACTTCCTGTAGTCCTTCCCTTGCTGGTAGAGTGTAGATTCCAAGATCCTAACCCTTTCCATCATATCATAGCCAAAGTGCGCTGTAGCTTGGTGTGCCCGATCTAGACCCGGAGGAAACATCATTTCCCATCCATCTCCCATATTTCGGTCCTCATATGGAAGATAACGGTAGCGATCATGTTGCATTGGCTCACGACGAACCCCACGAAGACTCACCCACGCTTGAAACATTGCATCATCAATACTACTCTCCATGGTATGGCAATGTCCCCAATGAAAATGAACCCTTTCACGCTTGAAAACTCCTGGTCCCTTATTCTCAGAGAAGATGTTCACAGTGATCTTCCAATAAGTTGTTGCAAGAGAATGAGTATACTCAACATAGACAAACTGTATTGCAGGCTTCCAATCAGCATAGTATTGCATCAACACCTCCACCAGGCGGCAGTGTGCTGAGAAGTCATGGCTCCACAAGGTATGCTTCCTTGAAGTCCACTCCATTGGAAAGGTTTTGTCATCACCTTCAGCAGCTTCCATCTCATCGTCTTGAGCAGTGTCCGCCTCATCATCACTGAGGATAATAATATCTTGCTCTACTTCCATAGGCTCCAGTACTTCCACTTCTTCTTCTTGGACTTCCTCCGTAGGTTCTTCTTCTTCAGACGCAGGTGTAGGAGACGGTAAAGGTGATGGCGCCTGTTGTGCAGGGAGTGCGGCCACTTCATCTTCATCATCCTCATTGTTTCAATCACGCACTTCAACCCGTGGCGGAATGAATGCTCCAGTACTCATACGGGCGGTCTGACGGATACACATCTAGAGAATTAGACCAATTTAAGTTAGAATCAATATTTTTGTTACGCAATAAGAGAAAATTAGCATACCAATTTTGAAAATATCAAGTCTAAGATAGTAAGTAAGAATCTAGTGAAACAAAGAGAGCTAAACACGACCATTCTAATTAGGTTTGCATCCTACAATCAACTATGCTCTGATACCAATCTGTCATATCTTATTTTAAAAAACTAAAATAAGATATATAAAAGCCTTACATATACCTCAAGATGTCGCACACATAAGTTGACAAATTATAAATAGTACCAAATCAGAGTTTATTATATAGTGCACGAATAGCATAACATAGTCTTTAACAAAAATAAGACATAACTAAGATAACTCCAGATGATAGCTCCACCACAGGGACAAGTAAACTAGTTGACACAAGCTAGTAGACATGCTACCCATGTCGACGTATTCCGCTGAGGGGTCAGCAGCCTCCCTCCTGCCGACGTGCTCCTCCCTGTGGCCGTGGCCATGGCCGTGGTTGTGCTTACTGCCCTGGTCGTGGTGGCTGCTGTGCTGCTCGCTCATGTCCTTGCCGTGCTCCTTCTTGCCGGGGTCTGCCTCCGCCATGCCATGCGGACGACCACCATGCTTCTCGTCGTCCATACTCTTGTGCTGGGACGACGAGTCCACGACAAGATTTTCTTGTCTCGGGCAGGTACCATTGGGCGGCCTTTTATAGCGACCACGCAATGCACACACATAAATCATCACTACCCACTTGACTTGCCGCTTACTTCATCTGCCAGCCACTAAATAATTAATTAGATGGGCCAACGTGTCCTATATAGCTTATCATAGAGAGATATTTTCACACACGGTTCCTTATGTGACTACTTGTGATTGCTAAAAAAATCGGTTGACATAGAGAACTATTTGCACAAAGTGGTTACTTTATGTGATCTGATCCACTTGTGAAATAAAATTCTTAAAAAAATTTACACTACTACGTTAATGATGATTTTAAGAGCAATCTCTACTTTTGGATAGAGGTGGACATCTTAAAATCCGCCTTTTAAAAATGTCTCTAGACTGGAGGGTCCTAGCCCAAAAATGCCTCCGGTAGGAATCTAATTTTAGAGGTGGCTCACCTTTTACAAATTAGTTTTGAAAATTATCTCAATTTTTAGAAATGGCCGGGATAGCAAACGTCTTTAAAAATCCATTTGTGGAGACGATTAGAATAATTGACACATCTACAGATCAATTCATAGAGATGGGTGGAACAACAAAATCTACCAAAAGACATGCAAAATCTCGGATAAAGCGGTGCCAGCAGAATGAAAACTTGTCTCGTGCTGCGAGGAAGGTGTGTAGAGCTCACCACTACTCCATAACGGGACAAGAAAAAGATAAGAGCCTGTCATTACTCCATCCCATGCTTATCCCCTTTCATCGTTCAGCCGTTCATCTCTATCTGTTCCTTTTCTCTCAGACATCTCCCAGTCTTCCCTTCTCTCCTCTCCTTTCCACATCCATCTCTCTATGTATTCACCTCTCTGACTCTATGATATTATTGACGCCGATTCGCGACGGTGCCAACCACCAGCGTGTCTTGGACGTCCAAAGAGGTTGCTTGGACAACCTACAACGCAGCAAACACGTAGCGTAACTAGCCGAACCGATCTAGAAATCGAAACAGCCGATGTAGCGCTCGTGTAAGGCCAAAAAGACTCTTAAACCACCTCCAAAAGGATTCGTTAGGAGGAAGCATGTGGAGGATCTCTTAGGACCAGCAAGGCCGCCTAGGATGCCAATAAATCACATGGAGAGAAGTGCCGGACAGCAGGTAGAGGGTTTGAGAAGAATAAGATTAGTATAAACACGGTAATTGTGTTGTAATTTTGATGATTGATAGGATGGGATTAATCGGCCATGATCCTCTCGTATATATAGAGGGGGGTGTCTTATCCTAGTAGAAAATAACTCCAACACGTGATCTCCAAGTTTTCCACAACCAAAACTTGCCAAAATACGATTTGGAGACAAATCGGTTCAGACTTCAGGTCCAGGCCGGCCTAGCCGGCCTCCCACCCGGCTTAGCCGGTTTTCACGGGGGTGTGCCAGGCGCCCAGTCGGCCTTAAGCCAGACCAGCTTAGCCAGTTCAGGCACTCGGCTTAGCCGGCCTGCCCGGTCAGTGTGGCCAGCTGGCAGGAAAGCTGACTTAGCAGGCCTGGTGACCCGACTAAGTCGACTGGAAGAGGGGACCCGGCCTGGCCAGCCTAGCCAACCGGCTTAGCCAACTAGGCTAGCTTGCTTGTGGCTCGCCATCTTCTCCGCGTGATTGCCAGCTTCATTGACAAGGCCACTTGACCTCGACCATGTCCAGGGTTCCCACAACTTGCTCATATTGCCAAATATACCACCGGATATTTTTGAGTGTTAACATATGCCTCCTGTTTTCAGGTAAATGATGCATTGAACCTGAAAACACTTGTCAAAAGACGACCAACCAGCATGATACCCATCACATCGGCTGATCAGCGACTAAGGACGATGTATATATCAGCCATTTTTGTACTAAGGGCGACACATGTATCGGCCATTGCTTGGTGGAGCTCTTAGGCATCTTACCAAACACTTGGAAAGTGTTTTTTAAGATACCTTCCATTGATTGCCTTCGGGAGAGGCTCACCTTTCAATGTCTCTAGCAAGTATCAGTTCTTGAAGATGACTCTAACCACTCTCAAAGGACCTTTCCAATTGGGCGACCATTTACCAAATTCACCGCTCTTCGATCCAATAGGAAGGACAGTTTGCCATACTAGATCTCCTACTTGGAATGATTTGCTTCTCACTTTCTTGTTGTAGGCCCTTGCAACACGAACTTTGTCTTCTCAATCTCCTTTGGAGCATTCAACCTCTTATCTGTCACTTCATCCATATTGTCCATCATTAGATCATGGTGCACAACAAGAGATAAATCATTTTGTTTAGCAAATCTGTATGCACTCAAGTTCACTTCGATAGGCAACATGGCCTCTTGACCATAAACTAGCTTAAAAGGAGTTACTTTTGTAGCACCATGCTTTGATATGCGATATGCCCACAAAGCTTCTGACAAAACTTCATGCCACTTACTTTGTTTCTCCTCGATCTTCTTTTTGATGAGCTTGATTAGAGTCTTATTACTAGCTTCGGCTAGGCCATTAGCTTGAGCATAGTATGGAGAAAAGTTAACCAACTCGACAAAACTCAATTCTTTAGACATAAAAGATGTTCCTTGATTTGTAGTTTGATCGAGGAATGTCGAATCTATGAATAATATGCTCAGTAATAAACTCCATAACCTCCTTATGTGTTATATTCTTCAAAGAAATAGCCTTACACCACTTAGTGAAATAATTTGTCGCAACCAGGATGAATTGATGCCCCTTTGAAGATGAGAGATGAATTTGGCCAATGAAATCAAGCCCCCAACCTATGAATGGCCATGGCTTCATAACGGGATGGAGTTCAGCAGCAGGCACCATCTAAATGTTACCAAACTGTTGGCACTCATCACAACCTTTGTAGTAGCGAAAACAATCGACCATCATAGTAGGCCAATTGAAACCAGCCCTCGTCAACAACCACTTCATCTTCGGGGCCGATTGATGCGTACCACAAATTTCTTTATGGACTTCTTCCATTGTCACTATTGCTTCATCAAATCATAGGAACTTGAGCAATAAATCATCAACAGTCCTTCGAAAGGGGAAGAAGAAACTCACCTCTGTTGCAGGGTCAACAGCTCATCGCAAACTCACCGGCTGCGGCTCATCACCAGTTTTGGGTGATTCGGTGCAGCCGGGTGGCAATGCTCCTGCAGACTATGACCGTCGTGGGGGAGGTGACGTCGTAGGAGAGAAGGGGTGGAGGACGGCTGGTGTTCGAAGAGGTAGCCAGCGTGAAGGCTTCAGGCGGCGCAGGTCCCCCAGATCCGGTGTGAGGGGGGAATAAAGTGGAAAAATTGCAGCCCCGACGCCCGCACAGATCTCGCTGCTGCTGCACGCAGGAAGATGAGCAGTTCCTAGGGGGGCGGGGGTCCCAAGGAGGGGAGGTGGAGGGGAGTGAGCCGAAGCCCACAAGGAGGGGGCGGGGGTCACGCCAGTGGCGTTAGGCTGGCGCCGACCGGGCTGTGGTGAGCTGCGGCGATGGCGGCGGCGCTAGCAAGGGGTAGGGTGAGGATAGGAGCCAGACGAGCGGACGAATCTGAGAAACTGTGAAAGAACGTGGGTGAGCTGGAGCCTAGGATACCCAGCTCAAGCTCGTGGGTGGGTGGGCCGGGCCCATGAGCCTCGGGTCCGAACGGGGGAAACTTGTGAGGAAAAAAAGGAAGATGGTGCCGCCCGTGGATGGTTTGGATCAAGCAGCAGTGCGTTGGGCTGGCTCCAGACTGATTACTAATTAGTACCCAAGGTAATATATATCATAACTATATATATATATAGACATATATATATGTATATATTGTCGGTTATAATGGAATATAAAAAATAAAAAATTTATAATTCTCGCAAAGTATTTTTAAAAAAATCAGAAATTCTTTGCCGAATGTCTGGATAGGGGCACTCGGCAAAGTAATGTTTTAAAAAAATTTAAAAAAACTTTGCCGAGTGACTGGGCAGGGCACTCGGGAAAGTATTTTTAAAAAATAATAAAAAACTTTACCGAGTGCTGAGGTTGGCAGCACTCGGCAAAGTTTTTTTGAAAAAATAAAAAACATTTTGCCGAGTGCCTAGGTTAGTGGCACTTGGCAAAGTTTTAAAAAATAAAAAATATTTTGCCGAGTATTTGGTCGGACACTCGGCAAAATATCCGTTAACAGCTGGTGCCGTGACGGACGTAAAAACATTGCTGAGTGCCGCTCATGGCACTTGGTAAATTTTTTTAATACTTTACCGAGTGCTCCGATAAAAAGCACACGACAAAGTTTATTTGCCGAGTAAATTTTTACCATGCGAATTTTGCCGAGTGCTACACTTGCCAAGTGTAAAGGTTTCTTTACTGAGTGTAATTACACACAGCAAACTTCCAGTCTCCAGTAGTGTTTCTTGCCGGCGTGGTGCAACAATGTTGAACGCTCCGGACGAGTGACAAGACTCCATGCTTGCTGCAAGCATGCCGTCGAGCGATTCACGGTTGCCACCTATAGCCGCTACCTCTCCTTCGCTTCCTGCACGCCTAGATGTGGATGAGGCCATGGCCAGGCCAAGGCTCTTGTTCGTGCGTGGAGAACGATGGGCCAGAGATTGGATAAGAACGGTGGTGTATGGTGAATGTTGCTGGACTGAGTCATAGACCAGGTGACCCTACAGTCTTCTCAGATTCCTACGCTCACAATTCCTATGTTCCAAACAGTTTGTTCAGTCCTTTCTTGTGTTTTTCCAATCCTCCATTTTGATCCTACATTCCTATTCTCTCCATGTGTTTCCTTTCATTCTTGTGTTTTATATTCCTCCGTTCCAAACTAACCCTAAAAATACACATCACAGCTATGCATATGCAATAAATCCATCTAAATATACTATTTTGCCTCAGTGCCAACATTCATCAATGTTTAGAAACTAAATTTATGTTACTCCTACTTGAAATAAACTTGCCCTCATCCATCTATACGCCTCGCAATTACTCCTGCTGAAACCACATGAAGCTCATCAGTCTAGCAGTATAGGTTCTTAATCATCTTCAGAGTTGCAGTATAGGTTCATAATCTTCTGTGTTACTTGATCACTGATATACTATTATATTGCGGATGTCTACATCTTAGGTAGTAACAGTAAGAAAAAGAGAAAATATTCATCATTACATGGCTGAGTTAACAACAAATAAAGTAGTACTAGACTAATGTCTACAGTTTGACCAACTGCCTGATCCAATGATAATAGAAAGTAACTAAATTTTTAGAATGGGCTTCCAAAAATAAGAGCCGAAAGTAAGAGATTCTTAATTTAGTTTGTAATAGTATATATAGATGTTCGCCATCTATAGTGGCTGTATGAGTCATCAATAATTGACGCATACAGACAACCTCCAATATAATATTAGCACAAATGCTTGATACACAAACACGTTTGGTCCAGGTGCAACAGATTATAATATACTATTGTATTATGAATAGATTGCCTACCTAATAAATACTATCTTCTGTGGAATTTATTAAATATTTTAGAAGGCAAGTTCCAAGGCATAGTATCCTACTACTCCTTGTATCCCATAATACAGTGCATTCAACCATGAATTGCTAGCAAGAAAGAAGGGAATTATGTGAAGGGGGTCAAATTGCTTGTGCACTACACATCAGGTGTCGTGCACGAAGAATGTCAGCTGCTTCCACTAAATTTCAGATTTTAGGTGTCATCTTTTAGGTCACATGCAGTAGCATGTTTCATCGGGAGGAGAACATTATGGGCATTAGTCAAACGATAAAGGTTCCGAGTATAGTTTCCAAATGCTGGCTGGCTGGTTGGTTTGGCTGCAGATTCTGAACTTTATAACATTGTAAAAGCGACAGTTTGGCCTACTCCATCATTGTTTTCCTTTTAGGTAGCGATTTGTCAATATGGCAAGATTACAATTACAATATAATTAACCGTGAAGTTTGCTACTAAATTATCACGACATCATATGATTCAATAGGCACAACTGCAAACATGTCATTCCTTTGAAATTGTAAGAGTGCAAAAAAAAATACTATGCAACAGTTTCCACTGAAAAACTGAATGACTGAATATTCCATGTTATTGTATTTCAAAACACAAACACTGATATTGGTCTCTCCAATATGAATTTTAGCATGATCTCACCAGGTCTCCAAGAACAGAAAGAATGACTTTGATCTCCCTAAAAACAGAATGAACCTCAGAACCTGCATGAAGATCAAGATGCAGACAACATGACATGATGAGCGTTGCTCCTGCTACTGCATGCATCATGCTTCCTCATTCTTCTTCATCAAAAATTTAGAAGTCGTCGACTCCCTGACCAACAAGCACGCAGACTTCACATATTCCCTCCATTCCAAATTGTAAGTTCATTCCATGAATCTTGGAGAGTCAAAACATTTCAAGTTTGACCAAATTTATATGATAAGATAATAATAATTAGGATGCCAACTAAGTATTAATGAATTCTTTGTCAATTATATTTTTATAATATAACTATTTGATGTCATAAATCATTGTAATTTTTTCTGTAACTTTGGTCAAACTTGAGAAGTTTTGACTCTCCAAGATTTTTAGAGTGACTTACAATTTAGAACGGAGAGAGCATCAAATATTAAAAAAATTATGCATAACGGAATGGTTTAGGTTTACAGGAATGGCAACTCTTCAGAGCAAAGGGCCAATTTAGTAGAGCTCCTCCTGCACTGTATTTTTCATGGAAATTGATTCTCTGTGAGAAGTGATTTTCTCACTGATTTTCTATAATTCCCTAAGATAAACTATATGCATATAGTCATTCTACATGTGGACCGGATCAAGTGAAACTAGTTTTTTCACATCCCTATTTCAGAGATTCACTTAACGAAATTAGCAAATTAAGAATTGATTCTTAGTATAAAATATTATTCCACGGAGCTTGCTCTAGACGCTCCGCCAAACTGGCCCTAAGACCGACAATAAAAAATAACCGTTAAATTCGTGTATCAGTTTTTGGAATTGGAAATGAGCACGAATAGTTGTTGGAATAGAGAATGAAAAGTTGCATGAGTTGTGAAGCCTGACCGCAGCAAACGCTTTGGCTGCACCTGCATGACTTCAAAGGCTACTGACTTGTGAGACCCTTTAGACGGCGTGGCTCTTAACGAAATAGTTAAACAATCTACTAATAAAAAGTTATTGACAGTAGACGACAGTTACATACATCTTTTGCCAACAATGTTTGTTGGGACCGTAGAATATACAGTTGGTGTAAATAAACGGTACAGTACATATATATATATTGCCAACAAGTTCTGCCAGAGCGCGATGCGTATTATAATTTTATAAGCATGTAATAATAAGTGGAAATAGACGACAGGTCCATAGATAGGAGAAACAAGCAGACGCATGCACATCCGAATCTCTGGCCGGCTCCGTGTGTTGACTATCAGAACTCGTAGATGACGCCCTTGGCCATCTGCTTCCTCCTCTTCGCTCTGCTGCTGCTTGGCCATCTGCTCCGGGCCGATCGATCCTTCCACTTTGACGTCATATGGTCTCCCGGTCGCTTTCTTGTACCCGATTTCCTGTATGCAGCTTGGTCAGTAAGCTATATGAAACATCCTTAATTTTTCACGAAGGAAAAATACACGGAATGGCGAATAATTCAATAGTTTGAAACTCAAACCATCATATCATCCAGCGTTAGTTGATACAGTAATCCATACTTCGAACAAAAGAATACATTTAGAAGGGATTACATAAATAGTTCACCGCCACACTGGCGGATCATGAGAGTAGCTGCAGCGTCTGCAACAGCTGTGGAAGGCGGAAGCACATAAATCTCCAAAAGAATCCTGAGCATAGGAACGAGACGTCTACTCCTCCTCATCATCATAGTCGTAGTCGGGCTCACCTGCCAAATAATTTTCAGTACGGTTTGTACTGGCCACATCTCCCACCCTATGCTTTGCTTTTGCTATGTAGTATTTGGTGGGATGCAAAGGATATAATCAAATCGACCTAATATGTGGCTGTAGTTTCCTATGCAAACAGTGACCAATATTATATAATATAATTCTTCCAGTTTTAATCCATCTCATCCACACATCCAAACTCATTCCATCTCCATCACACACATCTCATCCTCTCACACTCAGTCGACAGGTCCAACTCCCTCTCGGAGCCTGTCTCAGCGGCTCACAGCCGGAAGGGTAACACCAGGAGGAGAAATAGAAGGACTCCTCTCACTACTCCCGAGAAGCGTGGGTCTTAGAAAAAAGCCATACCAGTGGCTCGCGGACTATATATATAGATTCATAAACTCTGCAGAGCGTGTACTCCTGTAACCACAAGATCACTATCATCGGCGGTGCCCCGCCTAAGCTGATTCCGGCTGCTTTCTAACCGGTGCGATGCCACCCTACCACTCAGTACTAGGACATCCCGATAGGTACCACCGGCACACTGAGACTATGAGACATAGTACCGGGCCTCCGAGGTCACTATGTTGTCTAAGGAGGGTGTGGGTCTCCATGCCCGTACCTCCCGACACTATCTGCTAACCACCTAGTAGTAGTGGCACCGTCCTAGCTAGTCAGACATCTGTCTCCTGCCCATACAAGAGCGAGTGGTGAGCACGTAAGTCCCAAAGTTCCGGTCCTCAAGAGATATCAGGTCCTAGGGGGATCAGACAGGATTATCTTCCCTTATGGACTACAACAGTCCATGCTACAACAGCACCTTCTACCCGGGGCTTCGCTCCACGAAGGTTCTCACCCCCGGGATCTCCTTATGCCTCACAATGTGCCCGCCACAAGCACCTCACACGGGAATGCCCAGAACACATTCCCCGGCAAGACTCGTCCACATGGCTCGTCGTAGAATCCTGTCTGATCGACTCAACCCTCACTACACACCCAAGACGCAAACAGCACTCTCCCCGAGTAAAGTGGCACCACGTGCCTTAACCATATAACCATGCTCTCCACCACACATCATCATCACACAGATATAAGCGTAGTAGAAGCAAGGCATCATAAGTAAATAAGCAAGCGTCTAGCCTATCAACAGGTGTGCAGGAGTATGTTTGCGACAAGGTAAAGGCTCATCAAGCAGTGCTAACATGCAACCTATCATCAGGTGATATTCATAATTAGAGCACTAGCAACTAGATATTATGCCATGCATAATAGGATCTATGAGGTTGGATGGGGTGTGGCACCTGCAAAGTCATCACCGAGCTCCTCCTCGTACTCGTAGTCGTCCTCCTCAAGCTGCTCCTCCTCTAAAACGAGACATAATAGCCGCGTTAGCGGCTCCTATAGAGTCAACACAAAGACGCAATAAAATTCAATAACTCCAAATGCACTCATACACAAGCCTATGACGTAGAGCTCATTTTTATGAAAATTTGGACACTTGGTTCATATTTTTCAGAGTTTGTATGGAGAAGTTATGAATTTTCGAAGTTTATTCTATTTTCTGAAAAAGAAAAGGGCAGATTAACCTGGTACTGACGTGGCAGCCCCTGATTGGGCCACGTGGCGTGCAGGAACAGTGCAGCTAGGGATGTGCTGACATCATGCTGACATTAGCACTGACGGGGGACCCAGTCAGTGGCTGACAGGTGGGGCCCACGGATCTGGTCACTGACAGGTGGGGCCAGGTCAACGGTCAACGTTGACGGGGTCTCGACCGGGCCTCGGAGGGCCTGGATAGGGCTGGATCTAGGCCGGGTTGGGTCAACCACTGTACATGCGAGGGTACGATTCGGGCGACCCCTCGAGGACGGAGCTTCGCTCGGGCAAACGGACTGGCCTCGAGGACGAAACTTCGCCCGGCGAACGGGCCTGCCCTCAAAGACGGAACTTCGTTCGCATGAAGGGGCAGCCCTCGACAACAGTGCACCCCTCGAGACTCGTAAAACTGCACGTTTCCCGCATTTCCTGGGATTCGACCTTATTCGGTGAGACTCGACCCTCTAGCCTCGAGCCGGATCCTCGACTCGAGCAGGTCCTCGATTAGAGCCAGGCCCTCGAC
>CM041633.1:19183415-19309971 GCA_023333625.1 Bothriochloa decipiens
CTAGGTCATGATGGATCCATTTCTGGAGTTAGCGGGCATATATATATGTATTAAAAGGTTATTCGATTTTATTAACATCACATAAAATCGAATAAGAGGCCAATCAAGCGTTGGTCATTTAAATGCAATGCTCGGGCTATCGTCAGGTGTTATTTGTGCAACTATCTGGCGGTTTCCTATATGTCACTCGCCACACAGCGGTATATTTTTAGAAAAATTTTTGAAAGCCCGTATTTTTGGTGACCGGATTGTAGGGTTGTTACAGCTTCGTCGTCACAGAAACGTAGTAAGCAATTAAACTGACACGAGAGAGATCCATATGGATGCCTACGAGAACGGCCGCTGGTGCCAAGCCACCGGCGTCGAGGTATTCCAATAGGTCCACACGCCCCCTACCGCCGACGACGTGCTCCTCCTCCCTGTGGCTGTGGCCGTGGCCATGCTTGCTGCCCTGGTCGTGGGTGTGGACTTGGCTGCTGTGCTGCTCGGGCGTCTCCTTGTCGCCGTGCTCGTGCTCCTTCTTGCCGATGTCCGCCTCCATGCCTGCTTGCGGACGACTATGCTCCTCGTTGTCGTCCTTTTTACTCTTGTGTTGGGACGACTCCATATATGACTAATTTTTTCTTGTCTCAGCCACGCACCATTCGGCCGCCTTTTATAGCGGCGATGCGATGCAAAAAATCACTAAACCCACTAGACTTGCTGCTTAATTCACTTCCCAACCACTTAATTAATTAGATAGATGGGCCAACGTGTCCATGTTCAAAAAAAGAAGAAGGATGGGCCAGCCAACGTGTCCTATACCTTTGCAACCGTTTATTATGAGTGATATTTTCACACAAACACACGGTTCCTTATGTAACTACTCTAGAAATCTTGTGATTGTGAAAATCTGTTCACATAGAGAACTATTTGCACAAAAGACAGTTATATATACTTATGTGATCCACTTGCGAAACAAACCTCCAAAAACTATTTACACTACTACGTAAATGATTTTTAGAACAAACATATTTTTTTGGGTTAAGGTAAAAATCCGCCTCTAGAGATGTCTCTAGAGAGCCCCGACTAAAAAAAAACCCATCTTGAAATATTATTTTAGAGGCATCTAGCCTTACTAACCGCTTCTAAAAAAATGGTTGGAATAATAAACGTCTATAAAAATTGATTTATATAGAGATAATTAGAATAAAAAAACACCTCTAATAATCAAATATAGAGATGCGTGGAACGACGAGTGTCTATGAAAGGACATGCAAATTAAGATGGTAGTGTTCTTATAGGGCTAGTGGAATTAAAATTTGTCGTCTCGTGTGGCGAGGGCTATTGAGCCCTCGTCTTGCCCTCTGTCTCCGATGCCAAGCTCCCTCCATCCAACAACCCCATCTCTGATGCCATCGATCCGAGCTCCTCCTCCATCCGTCAATCTGCCAGCTTTGATGGTAGCCCCTCCTCCATCTCTGCCACCAATTAATGGATTTGAGGTACTTCATAGGATTGCAAAAGCCAATTCATTGGCCATCCATACAACAATATTTGAATTGAGGCCATTTCAATACTATGGCTGATTTGGTATTGAACGAAATTCAATTCCGTGGTCTCCAATATCAAAATCCAAACATACCCTAAGATATCCCTGCCTCTTCTCTTCTCTCATCTCCTTTTGCTCCCATCTCTCTGTATTTGGTCTCTGATGATTCCATGATATTCTTGGCTACAGCCTATGTTACGACCTCTGACATGGCTAACCGAACACCAGCATGTGCGACCGGCATCCAGGTTGGCCCAACATAGGTGCATATGTTGTCCTAGTGACAGCACAGTGGGCCAGCACACAGGCATGCAAGATGTCCCTTGGTGACTGCGCGGTTGGGCCAGCATGGGCCTTCTTCCTTTACCGACTCAGCATGGGCAAATTATTTTGTCTACTAGCCCTTGCGTCCCCCAAAATAGCCGAGCGCGCGTGGGTAGGCGAGCGACTAATAGATACAACTACTATAAAGGCTGCATCTCTAGAGATAAATGGATAGATGCGGTTCTTAATTATAATCGTGTCTAGAAACCACTTGTAGCCACTACTGGAAACTGGCTCTTTGCCGACTGCTGAAAGCAGTCGGCAAAGGCCGGAACGCAGTCGCCGAAGGCTTTGCCGACTGCATTCCCATCTGGCAGTCGGCAAAGGCCTTTACCGACTGCCAAAGGCTGAGTCGGTAAAGGAAGAAGGCCCCGTCGTATGACGGCTTCTTCGCCGACTGCTGACTTGGCAGTCGGCAAAGAGTTTTTTATTAAAAAAATCTTTTTTTAAAAAAATGATCAACATTTATATTCATCCACAAATACACAAGTCATAATTCACGACCCACAAGTCCATTTCAAAAGTCCATTACATAGTCATAAAAAAACCATTATCACAAATTCAGTAAAGCTATTTACTCAATAAAAAAATATTATGTAAGTCAGCAGGATATGACATCAATGTTAAGACAATACTCTGAAGCAGAAAACATGAAGCCCAGTTTAGCAGTAATTATCCCAATTGAGTGATTGTAAGTTTCTCAAAAAAAAATGAGTGATTGTAAAACATACATTGATTGCTTCATGAACATGGGATTTGCATAATCAATTACTTTTGCTACTATGAATTTTGAAAGGGATCCCAATTAGTGGTTATCATGAATCCAATGAGGTCCAGCTAATAATCAGATATGTTGGCAAGATAGAAAAATAATCATATCATATGAAAAAATCAGAAGAAAAGAAGATTAACCATCTCCAAGATGCAGGTCACAGCAAACGCAGTTTTCCAGGAACTGAATCGATGTCAGCTTTCCTCCCTGCACAAGGTAATTGCAAGGAAAATTCTCAGGTCATGAAAAACTCCTGTCGCATTGATAAAGAAAGGGAAATATATGGAACTCATGAATTCCACCATACGGTTCAAATTTGCAAGGTATCACAAGGCATCAAATGTAATACAGACAAGAGTTCAGAGTTTTAGCGGATTCCTTGCAATTGAAATGAACAAAAATAGAACCCAATTTGTAGAATCATAGACATATTCAGCTCAGATTTGCCCCATTATCATCACATCGCGTCTAACTGGTTGCTTGTATATGGTATACAAGCCATCCTAGTTTAGCAGCTTACAAGTATGGGGGACATTTCATCATCATTGCCTCTGCCTCAGCATAAAAAGTACCACATCATTGCATATGCCACTACCTCAGCACTTTTTTAGAAGTTCAGTAAAAAAATCATCATTGCAAATGCCATAGAAAAGCAAGCACTAAACAAGCCATTTGCTAAAATGAAAAATTAGAGATAAGTAGTAGGTGAACATAGGCACTGAGGTTAACATAGCAACAACATATGGCCAATAACAAATATAGCAACAGATAGTAGAGTTGTTGTGGCATGTGCCCAATTAGTCAAATTCATCTCAAAATTATCTCAACTCAGCCACAAATTTATCCCAATAAAAAGTTCAGATAGCGGCACTGACATTTAGCATCATAGGCAGTGGCATTTGTCCCAATTTGGCATCGCAGGCAGCATGTAATAAAAAAAGTATCACAATATACAGGGGTAACAGGGTAAGTAGAGGTTCATTGAATTGGAGAGCGAGGTGGAGGACCTCCGCCGCGCCGCAATCCCTGGAGCCGTCGGAGATGGAGATGGAGTAGAGGCCCCGCCCTTGCTCCGCCATGCGAGGGCGCCACGGGTGGAGCAGATGAGGGCCGCTCGTGTCGGTGCGAGTCCACCGGCGTGGCGCGCGGGACCGCCGGCTCGGGTCCGCCGGCGCGAGCGCGGGACCCCCTCGAGCTCGGCGGCGGAGAGGGCGAGGGAGTAGAGAGGGGGAGGGAGCCGGACACCTCCGCCGCGCTGCAATCTGGGG
Organism: Bothriochloa decipiens; assembly: GCA_023333625.1. NCBI lineage: Eukaryota > Viridiplantae > Streptophyta > Magnoliopsida > Poales > Poaceae > Bothriochloa > Bothriochloa decipiens. The sequence continues at coordinate 19,187,311 of CM041633.1, forward strand.
AGCCGTCGAAGATGGAGATGGAGCAGGGGCCCCGCCCTTGCTCCACCACGCGAGGGTGCCGCGGGTGGAGCAGATGAGGGCCGCTCAAGCTGGTGCGAGTCTGCCGGCGCGATGCGCTGGGACGCTGGCTCGGGTCCGCCAGTGCGGCGCGAGGGACCGGCACGGCGGAGAGCAGCTGGGCGGCGGCTACAGGCGGAGCAAGGGGTGGGGGTTAGGGTTAGGAAGACGAGGGAGGAAGAAGACCGCAGAGGGCCAGGGGCGGGCGCAGGGCAGGAGACGCGCCAGCGGGGCCGCCGCGGAGGAGGAGAGGAAGAGCGATGACGGCACCCAGAACCCTAGCGTTTGAGAGGCCGCGCCGTGGCCCCCCATCGCCCCAGGCGCCTCCGGAGGCGGGAAAGGGTAGTTGGCCGCCGGATCCAGCGACGGCGGGGCCCCGCAGCGGGAATCCGGCCCTCCCGCGACGGCGGCGCTGCTCGGGCTGGTGCGAGTCCGTCGGCGCAGTGCGCGAGACTGCCGGCTCGGGTCCGCCGACACGGCGTGTGGGACCCCCTCGAGCTCCGCGGCGAAGAGGGTGAGGGAGCCGGACATCTCCACTGCGCCGCAATCCGGGAAGCTGTCGGAGATGGAGATGGAGCAGGGGCCCCGCCCTTGCTCCACCACGCGAGGGCGCCGCGGGTAGAGCAGATGAGGGCCGCTCGGGCAGATGGAGATGGAGCAGGGGCACCCATCACCCCTGGCGCCTCCGGAAGGGCAGCCGGCCACCGGATCCAGCGACGACGGGGTTGGGGAGAGAGGCGGCCGGTGTGGGGAGAGAGTGGGGGTGGGGGTTAGGGTTAGGAAGACGGGGGCGGGGTCGGGGAGAGCAGCCACGCGGATGGGGTTTGGGTTAGGACAGGAGGGGATAAGGCCCCGGTGGGCTGGATTTTTTTCTTTAACCTTTGCCGACTGCTAGGAAGGGCAGTCGGCAAAGGCGGCTTCTTTCCCAACTGCCAGTGACGCGGCAGTCAGCAAAGACCCTCTTTACCGAGTGCCAGGTCCAGCAGTCGGCAAAGTTTGTTTTTTTTAATTTTGAGTTCAAACTTTTTCTGTAGTCCAAGTATATTGTATTCATGCATATTTTCGAATTTGGGCCTTTTTATAACATTTTGCTATATTTTGTTCATTTATTTCATTTACTTGAATTTTTCCGTATAATCCAAATTTGAACTGCAGGTGCATGAAATAATGAAACGTCGTCATTCAAAAAATGATATTCGTGTTTGAAAATGTATTTTTTAGCCGTGTCCAGAAACTCATCCAAAAGTTTGAAAGCCTTGTATACGAAACACGACCATCCAGGTGCGGTAGAAATGTTTTTTAATTATATAAAATGCAAACAAATTTTGAAAATCATGAAACTTGGTGACGTGTCATCCCATCGTATGTGGAGGCTGTGGTAAAAAATGGATAATGTTTTGAGCAAGTTGTGATATCGGATGTCTAAAACCCAGACATCTCCACGTGTGACCACAAGTATGGAGATATCTGGGTTTTAGCCATCCGACATCATAACTTGCTCGAAACATTATAAATTTTTTATCATAGCCTCCACATACGATGGGATGACACCTCACCAAGTTTTATGATTTTCAAAATTCGTTTGTATTTTATATAATTAAAAAACACTTCTTTCACAATTAGATGGTCATGTTTCGTAAACAAAGAGTTAAAAGTTTTGGGTGAGTTCCTAGATACATACTCAAAATACACTCTCTAACATGAATATAATTTTTTGAATGGCTAGATTTCATTATTTCATGCACCTGTAGTTCAAATTTACTTTTTTAAAAAAATACAAATAAACAAAATAAATTCAAGAAATATAGCAAAAAGTTATAAAAATTTTAAATTTGAAAATATGATTCAATACAATTTAGAAGGACCACACAAAAAATTTAGAATGAAGATTCCAAAAAATAATTGTAGATTTGCCGACTGCCTCTGTTGGCTGTCGGCAAAGGCCTCTTTGCCGACTGCCAGTCTGAGGCAGTCTGTAAAGGGAGCTGTCTTTGCCGACTGCCTGAGTCTGGCAGTCGGCAAAGGCCCTCTTTGCCGACTTCCTTTCTTCGCTGACTGCCGGGCAGTTTGGCAGTCAGCAAAGCCGCTGTTTCCCGTAGTAATTGTTTCCATAATATCGGAGAAAAATTAATAGAGGCAGTTGCGGAAATAGAAACATGGTCTTTGAAGTGCGTCACTAATGATTCTTTATTACCGAGGAAATAGAAACATGGTGCATAGCTTATATCATTTACAAATTGCGTCTCCCACAAGGTATGGAACAAAAGCCTATATTTTCTTGGAGTTGCTCTAATTCGACCAATTCTGTGTAGTGGGATACTAGGATAGTAAAAAAGATCATACGAGGAGGAAGACCACGAATCGATCCATGAGAAGCCTCATCTGTGCGTAAATTCGCCTAAAACATGTGACATCATGTTGCTAGATACTAGAGACGGCCCAGCTGCAAAAATACATAATTTTTATTTATTTTTTCTAGGATGTGTCTTGCTGTGGTTTTTTAAAGATGCTCAATTAACTTTTTTCTGGAATTACACAGTACAAACGCAGACATCATAGATGTACAACCGGTTGGCTAAACGTCCTTATAAATGGTTGGTCACCAACTAACTGCGCAAAATGTTTTTTTAGGAATGACTGTGCAAAATGTTTTACTAGTGAACGGAAGACATAAAAATACGCGTGGTGCTCAAATAGCCACGTGAAGCCAACCAGATTTTCCATATGTAATGATGAAATGATTGGGATCCAAGTTGCAGTTTAGTTAAATGTCTTGTCCTGTATCTGTAACAGCTGTACATATACACCAATAATTGATATTCCCTCAATTCTAAGAATATAAGCACTTTTATATTTGTCCTAAGTTAAAATATCTTAAGGATGATCAAATTTATGGATCAAAACAGTAAGATGTGCTAAAGCAAGCAAAATCATAAAATATATTTTATAACAGATGAAATTTAGTATCATAAAATATTATTATTTTCGCATAGATTGAATGATATAATTTAAGACAGAGAAAGTAGGTAGATATTCTCTATATAGCGACAGGACCATATTTGATTAATAATATATGTGTGGTGCTAAATATAGCCACGTACAGCTAAGATAGTTTATTTCATCCTTTACTTTATCTTTGTTCTAAGTAATATTGTTTTTCAATTTTGACCAACTTTCTATAAAAGTGCATCAACATCCAAAACATCAAATTAGTTTCTTTAGGTTATACATAATTTTTGTTTTGATGAAGCATTCTATTTGAAATTTAGATGTTAATATATTTATTTTAAAACTTATCAAAATTAGAGATTTTCAACCTAAGACAAAGCCAACGTATATAATATAATTCATAAGCCGATGGTGTATAATCAGCGGAAATATTGCAGTCCAAAGATAGTGTGCCTAGTAAAACTTGCAATCTGTGTTGATGTTCACCGTCTATAGTAGCGTTGTACTCTCTCCGTCCTAAAATAAGTGTCCTTCTTGCTTTTCAAGAAATAATCTTAATTAATTATATATTAAAATATATAAATATTTATGATAAGTAATTAGTATCATCAGAAAGTTCTTCACATCTAGTTTTTTTAATAAATTTATTTACAGTTATAAATACTACACGTGTTTTCTATAAACTAAGCCAAACTTGCGACTAAAAACCCAAAACAACGCTTATTTTGAGAGGGGGGGAGTACGTGTCACTAATAGTTTGACGCGTATAGACAACCTCCAATATAGTGTTAACACAAATTATTGCACAAACACGTGTAGGTCCACGTGCAAATAGATTGTAATATACTACTGTATTATGAATAGATTGCCTACCTAGTAGTAAATACTATCTTCTGTGGAATTTACTAAATAATATACAAGTCAAGTTCCAAGGCATATTTTCCTATTCCTTGTATCCCATCCCATAATATAGTGCATATATTCAACCATGAATTGGTAGGCAATACATCAGATGTCATGCAACAAGAAGAATATCTTCTGGTTCCATTCCACTAAAATTCAAATTTTAGGTCTCATCTTAGGTCACATGTGAAACCTCCTTAATTTTCTACGAAGGAAAAATACACAGAATAAAGGATATAATGATAGCCCAGGAGGTCCAAGCATCAACTTATCCAATATCAGTTGATTACAAAGCCATACATCGATTAAAAGAATATAATAGAGGGGTTTAATAATTTATTACATCGCCATATGGCAAAATCATCAGAGTATCTAGCATCCAGAACAGCTGCGAAAGTAGAGGGATATTGCAGAAGCATCGTCTTTCACTATCTTGAGAGTAGGGACGAGACCAACTAGTCCTTTCGTCCTTTAGGGGCGTCGGCAAGCCATCATCCAAACCTGGATCCAAATTTTCAGTACATTTTATACTGGCCACATCTCCCACCCTATGTTTTGCTTTTGCTATGTAGTATTTGGTGGGAATACAAAGGATATAATCAAGGAGGCCTAATATATGTTTGTGGTTTCCTATGCAAGTAGTGACCAATATTATATAATATAGTTCGTCAAATTTTAACCCATCTCAACCGCACATCTTTCCCATCCCATCACATCACACACATCTCACCCTCTTGCACTCAGTCGACAGATCCAACTCCCTCTCCGAGCCTATCTTAGCGGCTCACAGCCGAAAGCGTAATACTAGGGGGAGAATAGAAGTACTCATCTCACTACTCCCGAGAAGCGTAGGTCAAGGGAAAGGCCATATCGAGGCCGCAGACTATATATAGATTCAAAACTCTGCAGAGCGTGTACTCTCATAATCACAAGATCACCATCCACGACGGTGCGCTCTGCCTAGGCTAATTCTGGCTGCTTTCTAACCGGTGCGATGCCACCCTACCACTCAGTTCTAGGACATCCCGAAATACCACTAGAACACCGATAGGTACACCGGCACACTGAGACTGTGAGGCGTAGTTAAACGGGCCACCAAGGTAACTTTGCAGCTTTAAGGAGGGTGTGGGACCCAATGCCCATACCTCTCGACACTATCTGCTAACAATCTAGTAGTAGTGGCACTATCCTAGCTAGTCAGACATCCATCCCCCGCCCATTTAGGGGCGAGTGGTGAACACGAAGGTCCCAAGGTTCCGGTTCTCAAGAGATATCAGGTCCTAGGGGGAATCAGACAGGATTATCTTCTCATAGGGACTACAACAGTCCGTGCTACAACAGCACCTCCTACCCGGGGCCTCGCTCCATGAAGGCTCTCATCCCCGGGATCACCATATACCTCACAATGTGCCTATCACAAGCACCTCATACGAGGATGCCCAGATCACATCCCCCGGCAAGACTCGCTCCAAAAGCTCATCATAGAATCTTGTCCGATCGACTCAACCCTCACCACACACCCAAGACACATGCAGCACTCTCCCCGAGTAAAGTGGCATCGCGTGCCTTAGCCATATACCATACCATACTCTCCACCACGCATCACATCACAGATATAAGCGTAGTAGAAGTAAAGCATCATAAGCAAAATAAGCATGCGTCTAGCCTATCAGCGGGTGTGCAGGAGTAAAGGTTGTGACAAGGTAAAGGCTCATCAAGAAATTCTACCATGCAACCTATCATCAGGTGATATTTATAAATAAAGCACTAGCAAACTTGATATATGCCATGCGTAATAGGATTCTACGAGGTTGGGTAGGGTGTGGCACCTGAATAGCTGTCACTCAAGTCCTCCTTCAAGTCCTTGGCATGCTCCTAGTCCTCCTCCTCAGGAAACTCCTTCGTAGAATCTGAAAACAAGATATAATGGTCGCGAAAGCGACCCCTATAGATTAACACAAAGAACCAAATGAAATCAAATAACTCCAAATGCAATCATACACAAGCCTATGATGTAGAGCTCATTTTTATGAAAATTTGGACACTTGGTTCATATTTTTTGGAGTTCGTATGAATAAGTTATGAATTTTAGAAGATTAAGTCTATTTCTAAAAAAGAAAAAGGGCTGGATGAACCAGAGGCTGACACGTGGCACGCTGTGGCTGGTCCACGTGGCACTATGGGTCCAGCAGCTGTGGCACGGGCTGACGTCACGCTGACGTTGTGCTGACATCAGCACTAACTGATGGGGCCGGTCGACTGGTCAATGACAGGTGGGTCCTAGGTCAACGGTCAATGACAGGTGGGCCGATCGACTGGTCAATGACAGGTGGGTCCTAGGTCAACGGACTGGGCCTCGACCAGGCTTTGGCGGGCCTGGGCAAGGCCGGTCTTGGGCCGTGTTGGGCCGGGCCAGGCCCGACACATGTCGATTAGTCAGGCTATCCATGTGGCTAGTCTAGGTCACCAGCGGACTGGGTCTACGGCCTGTAGTACATGGTCCGGGTCCATGGTGGACCAAGGACTCAGTGCCCACGTGGTCCTCACCGTTGGTCCAGTGTGGCGCCTAGGTGGGTGCGGTGCACCCGGTCCACAGGGACAGGGGAACCTTCCCCAGTTTCCCTTGCTCACGCACACGTGCAGGCATGGCGGTGGGGTGCTGCTGTGTATTAGAGGCAACGCAGGCAGGCACATTAGGCTCACGTGGCCAAGGCAAACACAACCAAAATGTCAATGGGGGTTGTGGTAGGCTCGAGGCGCTTGGGCTCGCCGGCGTGCCTACAGCGGCGGTGCCCGGCGGCATGGCCGTGGCTGCGGGGTGCAACAACGCGCGGGAGAGATGCCTAACGTGTGCATCTGATAGGCTAGGCCAAGATAAACAAGGCAAGGTCATCAATTTGGGAGAAGCGGCCTCCTAGCGGGCAGGCAACGGCGAAGCGCTCGGCAGTGGCGGACGGCGTCGGCGACAAAATTCTTCAATGAGGTTGCACCTTCTCCTTCATCTTCTCTTCCCTTCTCAACTAGAGCAGCTGGGAGCTCTAAATCCTAGCTACTGGATCTAGCGGAGGCACGGCGGGCATGCGCTGTGAAGATTCGGGGCGCGCCGATGGCTATGAGCTTGTAGCGGCCAGGGCTGCAAAGTTGTGTGGCCCCACTGTGGCTATTGCCATGCTCCGAAAAGTTGCCAAAGCGACATTCTAGAACAAGGAGACCTCGGTGGTGAAGCTATTGAAGGGAAGAGAAACAGGAGAGTGGGAACATGGTTGGTGCTCCGACGGCGGCCATGGCATGACGGAGTGAGCTCACCTTTGCGTGGCGTCAATTTGGGATGGTCCGATGCGATTGTGTTGGCTTGGTGGAGAGGAAGAAGCGCGGGGGTGACGGCGTAGGCGCACATGAGCTCCGGGACCTCCTCCTCTGATGGCTCATGCAGCAATGATGACGGCGCTCGCGGTGCACAACTCCGGCTCCGGCGGCGGCACTCCTTTCTACCTCCCTTCTTCTTTCTAGCTTGGCAGCGAGTGAGAGAGGCGACCAGAAGGCTGCACAGTGGGGTAAACCCTAGCAGCGCCGAGGTCCTCCTTATATAGCCGACGTGGTGGCCATGGACCATGGTGGATGGCCAGGATGCGGCAAGGCGCATCGAGTGGCCACGCGAGCTCCGAGTTAGGGTTAGGGCAACCCTAGGGATGCGCGGGCGGACGGACGGCACCCGGCGAATGCCAGCATGGGACGAACGGCGAGGCACGCTACTGCCATTTTTGGCATGATGGAGGTGACAACAGGAAGGCCAGAAAAGGATAGAGGAGGGAGCTGAAATGTCGGGCCCAGTTGGGGTGGCAGCGGGGCGACGTGCGGTGCTGGCAGTGCGGCTAATGGGCCGCTTGTCCTCATGGGTCGTAGCATGGGCGAGCGGGCTTGCAGGCAGGCCCGCTAGGCCGCTTGGGCCACGGCAGCGTGGGAGGGCAGGCGAACCGGCCGTGTTGGGCTGCGGCGCGCGTTGCAGCTGGGTCGTTGCTGTGCTAGGCTGTTTGGGCCGGTTGGACTAGCTCGGAGGTGGGGAGCAATGGGCCGGCTGGGCTACATTTGCTGTCTGGGCTTCTTCGTCTTTTCCTCTTCTCCCTTCCTTCCAATTCCTTTTCCATTTCTATTTCTTAACTTATCAACTAAACAAGCCATGATCCTTTAGTAGAGAGGTTAGTGACATGGTGTGTGCACCATGGGAGGTCCCCTAGAGTCTCATGGTGGTGTTGGAAGCCATGTCCATGGTTAGTAGCATATAACTTGTACATGTTGACACATGTGATATAAAGGGTTATTGATTTTATTATAAACACATAAAATCAATAAGAAGCAAATCATACTTTGTAGTTACAATGCAAATGCTCCTACTTTCTTTGGTGCTACTTGTGCAACTATTGGGTGTTTTCCTACATGACACTCACCAAACATTGGTATACTTCAGAAAAAATTTTATTGGTTGTGATTTTTGGTGTTTGGATTTTTAGGGATGTTACAATCCTACCCCCTTATGAGAATCTCGTCCTCGAGATTAAAGGTATAACCTCCTCGTCCAACTGGTGTGGGTAGATAGGGCTCCCTTAAGTTCTGACTCCTTTCCAGTTGCTTCTATTTCGGTGGGATCGCTCCACTGATCCTACATGGTGGTATATGTTGGTGCTTTTGTCTTCTTTTAGTGGTTCTGGTCCAGACAAAAGATGGGGTGCTCCCTGGTATTCCATGGTGTTCTAAAAACCAAGTGCCTCTTGTGGATATTGGTTGTTCCGGTGGTTCCTTCACTTATGTTGCTATGACCAATGGAGACTTTGGTGTATATCTGTGAGTCACCCAGGCAACTCTATCACGTAGGAGTACTTGCCTACCAATCCAGTTCAGTTCCTCTTATCCATAATTAAGGGATGGGTTCTATATGATCTTCCATCCGAGGCCTCGAGTGGTGCTCCTTGAAGATTGACTTGGTATCTGTTGTTGTATGTGAATTCAGCATGGACCAAACTTTTTTTCTGAGTTGTTCATATTTGTAAACACAAGCTCAAAACCTGTCTCCAAGGATCAGATATATTTTTTTCTCCATTGATCTGAGGATGGTACGCGATGCGGTAGTCCCGGTTGAGTTCCTATAGCATCTCCCAGGGCTTTTCCAAACTTGGACGTATACTAAGGTCCATGATTAGATGCTATACTTTTGGGGCTCCATGCAACTTGATAATGCTCCAACATGCAGATCTGCTAGCGGTTCAACTGTGGTGTCACTCCTTATTTGCCAAAAAGGTGAACTAGTCTGGGTCAGGTGATAGATCATTGCTCATATAGTAGGTCCTTCAGGGTTCGAGGCTAAACCACGATGAAGTCCATAGGCATGCTATCATGATTCCATTCAGACACCTCAGGTGGTTCAGAGCTCTTATGCTCTGCCTTGACATGTTTGTATATGCTACTACTTGCAGCATATCCTGCGTTATCTACCTTCATATTCTTCTGCCAGGATTTCCTTTTCAAATCAGCATACATCTTGGTACTGCCTAGGTGGATACAATACTTGGAGTCATGTCCTTCTGATAGGATCTCATTGCGGATAGCTGGGTCTGCAAGCACACAAATTTTGTTCTTGTACCAATAGGTACCTTGCTCATCTCCACTGAACTCTGGGCACTTGCCTTGCATCAGGAGCTCGTGTATCGCCCAAATCTCTGGGAAATGGTGCTAGGCTTCATGAATCCTATCCATGGGGGTGTAGTGTACATGAAGCTCATTCAACAGGCCATGGGGTATCACCTCAAGCTATAACTCGTCTACATCCTCTTGCAACTCCTTGGGCAAAGCTGTGGTGAATGAGGCATGACGATGGCTCTTGCGGCTAGGAGCGTCATCGACTTCATTAACCTTTCCTGGGAGGTAAAGGATCTACAGATTGTAGTCCTTAATCAACTCTAGCCAATGACACTGCCTCATATTCAGATCTCCCTAGTGAAAAGTAATTCAGGCCCTTGTGATTGGTGTAGATCTCACAATTGTTCCCAATCAGATGGTGCCTCTAAATCTTTGATGCATGGATCACAGTTGCAATCTCGTGATCATGGGTAGGGTAACATTGTTCATGCTCCTTACGCTAATGGGAAGCATAGGCAATGACTTTCCCATTTTTCTTCAGAACACAACCAAGCCCATGGCGAGATGCATCTCAATAGATCACAAGGTCCTGGGGTTATTAGGCAAGGCAAGAACAGGCGTCGTGGTGAGCTTTTCTTTCATGGTCTAGAAACTCTATTTGCACTGGGGTGTCCATTCAAACTCCTTGGTCTTCTTTGGAAGGTTGGTCATGGTTTTCTTTGGAAGGTTGGAAAAGTTCTCGATGAATCGGTGATAATAACCAGCCAATCCCAAGAAACTTCTGACATCGGTCAGATTCTATGGCGGCTCCCATCCCTTCATTGTCTCAATCTTGGATGGATCAACAGCTACTCCGTCAGCATTGAGTACACAGCCTAGGAAAGCGACCCCTTCAAACCAGAACTCACACTTGCTGAACTTGGCGTAGAGCTGATGCTTCGTAAGTTCCCAACCCTACCCTCAGATGCTGCTCATGCTCTTCGGCGGTGGCAAGATAGATAGGAATGTTGTCAAAGAGTACCACCACGAACTCTTCTAGCCTCTTTCATAAGATAAGTTGGTGCGTTCGTAAGACCAAAGGTCATAACAGTGTACTCAGACTGCTCACACTTGGTGACAAGGGTCATCTTGGGTACGTCTTCTTCGCTGATCTTCACCTGATGGTAGTTGTATCTTAGGATCAATCTTGGGGAAGTACTTAGCATTGTACAGCCAATCTAGCAGGTCATCTATCCTTCACAGGGTACTTGTTCCTGATGGCATGACATCTTATTTCCTTTGTTTCCTTTTTGACATAGAGGGTTGCATTCATCCATGCGTTCACATGCAAAGACTTTTCCCAAACAATAAAGTACTGCTCCTGCTTTTTAGGGTAGCAAGGTGAGCTTAGCTACTAGGGTATCCTAGAGTAGCAATCCTTATAATCTACCTCTCTAGGGGTGAAGACATAAAAGGACTAGAACTGAGGAAAACCTCATATGGTAGTGTGCAGGTTTAAATCTCATATCGACTTGGTAATAAGTGCATAAAAAGATGCAAAACCAGATTTAAAACATCATTTTAGCATTAGCTCCAATTATATGCACATACCTTGTTCTATGTCGGGAATTTCCTTAGCAGCTTGCTTGGCGAGACGCCAACGGGCAGCTCTTCATGCACTATGGTTCATGGTACTCGGAGTAGGGAAAAATGCAGCCTTATGACCCTTTTGGAAACATCTAAAATAGGTTACATCATCAAGAGTTGTGGTGCCCCTTGCACCCTGATCATCGTTGTCAAGGACATCTTTAGCAGAACTGTGCGTAAGTTGCCAGCGGGCAGCTCACGCATCATTGCAAACCTTCTTTGTTGAACCCCAAATCCTCCTAAAAGGAATCATAGTTGGTGATGCAATGTCAACTCTGGCACAGTCGATAACTCTATGCCCTGGTTGTTCGCATATAAAGCAAATGAGAGGAACGCCACCTGTGGGTGTGGGTGTGGTAGCTCTCTCTCTTGGAAAGACCTAGATCTTGTGACCGGGATGGCCACATCCATAACAGAAGAAGGGCACTTTTATTGTAGGAGTGATTGCAGTAACCTCTCATGTGTTGGAATGCTGAAGGAGGTGGCTCTGGAAGGAGCTGCTCGTAAGGAGATCATGCATATGTGGTCATTGCTGGACCGGGTGCTGATATGGTTCCTCAAGGTGACGCTTCATAGGGACGAGGGTGCCTGTCTTCTGGTGGGTCCTTTCTGACCTTAGTGCCTCGTTGATGGCCTCTTCAAGGGTGTGGCAAGACCTTCTTGCGATAGAAAGGCTGTGCAAAACTTCCAGCCCCCGAGTGAAGTAATACACCTTATCCTTCTCAGCGGCCACACTCTCTGGGTGCACATACCGCATTAGGTGAAAGAAGTGGGTAGCATACTCGTGAATTGTGCATGTTCCCTACTTATTTCTATGGAACTCTTCTGCCAGAGTCTCTTTTGCTTCTGCTTTCACATGGCGCTCGTAAAAGGCCTTAGTGAACTCTTCCCATGAGATGTTGGCGGAGTCTTGGTGAGCAGTGCTGAATCCATTCCACCATGCCTGGGTGTTACCCCTGAAGTGGTGGGCTATGATCTTTGCCTGATCCTCCTTGGTGTAGATGGTTGATTTCAGCCACTCAGCCATGTTGTACAACTAACCTATGGTGGTGATAGGGTCACCGTTGGAGCCGTCAAAGGTAGGGAGCTCCAACATGAGTGCATTAGCCAATTTCTGCTGGAATTCTTCAGTCAAGGTTTCCAAGAGGCGAGTTTGCTGAACCATCACCCTAGCCAAAAGTGCTGAGGGTGGTGGAGAACGCTGCTCAACATGGGTCCTGATGGGTGGCAGAGTGACGATCCGATATTCTTCCTTCTCTGGGTCAAATCCAATGGGGGGTCCTATGTCCCATGTAGCTATGACTACCACCATGTCCATGGCCCATGGTGGGCCCTGGGAGTGGTGCATGGTGGCTTAGATGTGCTGAACGGTGGGTAGACATCCTGCTTCAAGATTACCAGACTTAGGAACAGGTGCAAGTGATATGAGTTATTATCGACTTTGCTAAGTAATTTAAACTGATTCAATTAATTTGAAACATTTTTATCTATCCAACACTTATTCAAAGAAGCAATGAAAATCCATAAGATGCGATTAGAATTCGAGCATCCATTACATCAAGTTGGTTACACGGCGATGTCTCTAGCTGCTACACTAAGAGACTCGTAGGAATTTCCGCACTACGCACAGGTAGGCTTCAAAAGGGGAACAATCTACTCTACTTCAGAAGTGAGTCATGTCTTCCTAGCCATTGCGGGGCTGTCTTTAGCTGGGTTACTGTGCGTCAGCTGTGGATCACTGCTTGGGAGTCAAACTTGGTGGCACGAGGGGGAAGTTACTAGCAACCATCTCCTGGAGCTGTGCATCGGTCTTGAGCATCCTCTACACATACTTAGGGGCTTCTTCCCACTCTGGAGTAGGTTCTAACTCGGGCACGGGGCAGGCATCCATGTTGTGGCTGGTGGACCCTACCTTGAACTTCTTAGTGAGAGGCACCTTGTGACAGTGAGCAGCAGCTACATCTGTACCTGCTCGTACTGTTGTATACAACGGGCATCAAATTGCTTCCACTTCTCCAGCGTTGCCCTCACGACATCACGCAGATGCACACAATCTTTCATGTACCTAGCAAGGTGTGCTGTGTTGGACCAGCTCCACTTCTTTAGCTTGGCCAACTCTTCCTCTTGGGCCTTCACCTTTGCTTCCAGCTCTGTGACCAGATGCTTGTAGTAGCGCTTATCACCTTCTAGCACTAGGATGAGCTTGTCCTGGGCAACCATGTGTTCTCCTGCGATTCTAAGCGTGCGATCATGCTCTCTACCCTAGATGCTCTCGGTCTCGGCCCAATGATCTATGTCACCTCTGGAGAGATCAAGGGCTTGGGGTAGCAGGTGGAACGGTCCTATCTTGAGGAGTTCATAGTGTCTCTCATCATGATCCGGAGGGCGGCACGTGCAGCAAGCTGTGCGGCATTGGTGATAGTCCTGTCCATCTTACGGATGATGAAGGGCTTCAGTGGAGGTACCTCATTGCACTCAATGATCTGGATAGTCACCACATAGCAATCCTCTAGTCCATTAGGTCCCATCTTGCGGTGGCAAATCCAATGACAGTTTGACTTGGGGACACCAAGGTGCTAGAGTGTCTCACGCAGGACCTTGGCATAGTCTAGCTGGTACTTCTCATAGAAAGGGATCTCCACAAACTCTCCATCTGCATACAGAGCCGGGAAAGAAGTTAGAAGGTGAGTAAGAGAGGAGATGAGCCAGGCATAAAAGCGTTATGCAAGGTCGGTATATAACCAAAAGTGGTTCAAGATCTCCTATTCTATCATCCAATCCTATGGGTCTCATCCTAGGGTCAAGCATGGCTCTGATACCAACTAAAACATCCTCAATTTTCCATGAAGAGAAATACACAGAATGAAGGATATAATGATAGCCCAGGAGGTCCAAGCATCAACTTATCCAATATCAGTTGATTACAAAGCCATACATCGATTACAAGAATATAATAGAAGGGTTTACATAATTTATTACATCGCCACATGGCGGAATCATCAGAGTATCTAGCATCCAGAATAGTTGCGGAAGTAGAGGGATATTGTGGAAGCACCATCTTTCACCAACTTGAGGTAGGCACGCGACCAACTAATCCTTTCGTCCTTCAAGGGCGTCGGCAAGCCATCATCCAAACCTGGATCCAAATTTTTAGTACATTTTGTACTGGCCACATCTCCCACCCTATGTTTTGCTTTTGCTATGTAGTATTTGGTGGGAATGCAAAGGATATAATCAAGGTGGCCTAATATATGGTTGTGGTTTCCTATGCAAGTAGTGACCAATATTATATAATATAGTTCATCAGATTTTAACCCATCTCATCCGCACATCTTTCCTATCCCATCACATCACACACATCTCACCCTCTCGCACTCAGTCGACAGATCCAACTCCCTCTCAGAGCCTGTCTTAGCGGCACACAGCCAAAAAGGTAATACTAGGGGGAGAATAGGACTCATCTCACTACTCCCGAGAAGCATAGGTCGAGGGAAAGGCCATACCGAGGCTGTGGACTATATAGATATAAAACTCTATAGAGCGTGTACTCCTGTAACCACAAGATCACCATCCTTGGCGATGCGCTCCGCCTAAGCTGATTCTGGCTGCTTTCTAACCGGTGCGATGCCACCCTACCACTCAGTTCTGAAATCGAGACATATGGTCGTGGGAGCGACCCCTATAGATTAACACAAATAACCAAATGAAATCCTATAACTCCAAATGCAATCATACATAAGCCTATGATGTGGAGCTCATTTTTATGAAAATTTTGACACTTGGTTCATATTTATTGGAGTTTATTTAAATAAGTTATGAATTTTAGAAGATTAAGTCTATTTTTGAAAAAGAAAAAGGGCTAGATGAACCAGAGCCTGACACGTGGCACGCTATGGCTAGTCCACGTGGCACTGTGGGTCTAGCAGTTGTGGCGCGGGCTGACGTGGCGGCTGACGTCACACTGATGTAGTGTTGACGTCAGCACTGGCCGATGGGGCCGGTCGACTGGTCAATGACAGGTGGGTCCTAGGTCAACGATCAAAGTTGACCAGTCAATGGTCAACGCGAACGGGGCCTCAACCAGGCTTTTGCAGGCCTAGGCAGGTCCGGTCTTGGGCCATGTTGGGCCGGGCCGGGACCGACACATGTCGATCAGTCGGGCTGTCCACGTGGCTGGTCTGGGTCACCAGCGGGCTGGGTCTACGGCCTGTAGTACACGGTCCAGGTCCATGGAGGACCAAGGACTCAGTGCCCACGTGGTCCTCACCTATTAGTCTAGGGTGGCGCCTAAGTGGGTGCGGTGCACCCGGTCCACATGGACAGGGGAACCTTTCCCTGTTTCCCTTCCTCGCGCACGCGTGTAGGCACGACGGTGCCCGGCCGTCGGTGAGCGGCGGCACGCGGCTGCGGTAGTGCAGCTAGGAAATGCCATGGCAGGGGCTGCGCATAGGCACGGCAAGCACGATAGGACAGTTGTGGCGGCCTTGCTGTGGCTACTCCGGCCGGTGTTCGCGCCGTGGTGGCACGAGGCGGCGGCGCTGCGGCGGTGAAGCGCTGCTGTGCACTAGAGGCGACGCGGGCAGGTGCATTAGGCTCGCGTGGCCAACGAAAAAATGATCGAAACATCATCGGGGGTTGCCGTAGGCTCGAGGCGCTTGGGCTCGCCGGCGTGCCTATGACGGCGGTGCCTGGTGGCATGGCCGCAGCTACGGGATGCAACAATGCGTGGGAGAGACGGCTAGTGTGTGCATCCGATAGGCTAGGCCAAGACGAACAAGGCAAGTCATCAATTTGGGAGAAGCGGCCTCCTAGCGGGCAGGCGACGGCGAAGCGCTCGGTTGCGGTGGACGGCGTCGGCGATAAAATTCTCTGGCGAGGCTGCACCTTCTCCTTGATCTTCTCTTCCCTTCTCGACTGGAGCAGCTAGGAGCTCCAAATCCTAGCTACCGGATATAGCAGAGGCACGGCAGGTACGCGCGGCGAAGATTCGCCATGGCAGTGCACCGACGGCCATGAGCTTGCGGCGACCAGGGCTGCAAAGTTGTGTGGCCCCACTGTGGCCATTGCCATGCTCTAAAATGTTGCCAAAGTGACGTTCTAGAACAAGGCGACCTCAGTGGTGAAGTTAATGAAGGAAAAGAGAAAGAGGAGAGCGGGAACGTGGTTGGTGCTCCGGCGGTGGCCATGGCATGACGGAGTGAGCTCACCTTCACGTGGTGTCAATTCAGGATGGTCCGGTGTGGCTGCATCAGCTTGGTGGGGAGGAAGAAGCGTGGGGGCAATGGTGTAGGCACACAGGAGCTCCGGGTCCTCCTCCTCTGATGGCTTGTGTAGCAACGACGGCGGCGCTTGCGGTGCTCAGCTCCGGCTCCAGCGGCGACACTCCTTTCTGCCTCCCTTCTACTTTTTGGCTTGGCAGCGAGCGAGCGAGGCGACCAGAAGGCTGCGCGGTGGGGGTAAACCCTAGCAGCGCTGGGGTCCTCCTTTTATAGCCGGCGTGGTGGCCTTGGACCGCTGCGGAGGGCCGGGATGCGGCGAGGCGCATCGAGCGGCCAGGCGAGTTCCGAGTTAGGGTTAGGGCAACCCTGGGGATGCGCAGGCGGACGGATGGCATCCGGCGGACGCCAGCGTGGGACAAATAGCAGGGCCCGCTGCTGCCATTTTTGGCATGATGGAGGTGACAAAAGAAGGCCAGAAAAGGACAAAGGAGGGAGCTAACATGTCGGGCCCACTTGGCGGTGGCAGCGGGGCGACGTGCGGCACTGGCGATGCGGCTACTGGGCCGTTTGCCCTCGTGGGCCGCAGTGTGGGCGAGCGGGCTTGCAGGCAGGCCTGCTAGGCCGCTTGGACCATGGCAGCGTGGGAGTGCGCAGGTGAACCAGCCGTGTTGGGCTGTGGCACGCGTTGCAGCTCGGCCGCTGCTATGCTGGGTCGTTTCGGCCGGTTAGACCAGCGTGGAGGTGGGAAGCAGTGGACCGGCTGGGCTGCATTTGCTGTCTGGGCTTTTTCGTCTTTTCCTCTTCTCCCTTCCTTCCAATTCCTTTTCCATTTCTATTTCTTAACTAAGCAACTAAACAAGCCATGATCCTTTAGTAGAGAGGTTAGTGACCATGGTGTGTGCACCATGGTAGGTCCCCTAGAGTCGCATGGTGGTGTTGGAAGCCATGTCCATGGTTAGTAGCATATAACTTGTACATGTTGACGCATGTGATATAAAGGGTTATTGATTTTATTATCAACACAAAAAATCAATAAGAAGCAAATCATACTTTGTAGTTACAATGCAAATGCTCCTACTAACTTTGGTGCTACTTGTGTAATTATTGGGTGTTTTCCTACATGACACTCACCAAACATTGGTATACTTTAGAAAAAATTTTGTTAGTTGTGATTTTTGGTGTTTGGATTTTTAGGGATGTTACACATGCATCATGTTTCAGCAGAAGAAAATTGGCATTAGTCAAACGATAAGGTAGTAAAGTTTCCAAATGCTGCCTGCTGGCTGTCCTACACGCTGCTGCTGGTTTATGTGGGTGCAGGTTCTAAACTTTAACATTGTAAAAGCAACAGTATTAGCCACTCGGGTGGCTCGGCGTATATGTTGATGCTGGTCTATCATCAGTCCACACAGGTAAGTAGTACAGGCACATTGGTCTTTCATCATTGTTTTCCCTTTAGGCAGCTATTTGTCAATACGACATGATTATAGTTGGATTTATTATGGGCTAGGCCCAATTATATATTCAATAAATCAATAAACTCTATAGTGCGTAATGGTGGACAATATTAATTATATCATATTAGAATTCCGAAGGTCGTTGACTTGACTTATATGGTGGGAAATATTCACACACACGCACGTGCACCGCCGCTGCCGCTGGCGCCGCCGGGCACGGCCTTGGGCAGGCGGCGAGTGGGCGTTAACTTTTTAGCACTCACTTGCTTTGATGATGGGAGTTTCAACTCCAAGTTAATCTCTTCACAAGCTGGTTTCCTGAAGAGTCACCGGGTGACCCTTCCCTTCCTCTCCTCCTACCTGTGAGCAAGGGATAAAGGGGAGACCCTGTCTCTTTGGTATACATATGAGAGAACATACACAGACTCACAATTTTGCAGCAACGAAGGTTTCCCCACCTTATAACTCCGCGCGCACGGAGGAGCGAGAGGCAAGTGCCTCCGAAGCCCTTGTCATTCGAGACCATGCATGGGCGATCGGCAATTAGTTTTTTGAATAGCGTCTACGCGACTGCCCAAATCACTGTCGTCGTTCTTCGACTTCTTTCTCGAGTAGTCGGTGACATCGTCTTCATCTTCCCACGGGTGGAAATCATCTTCTTCTTGGAGGCATGACGCTGGAAGTTGGACAAGGATCTGGATCATCAGAGCGTATGGGAGGGTATGATCGATTCATCTTCTTTCTGTTTTATGTTATACAATTTTTGTATGTTTCAGTTGTTCATCCATGTTGGTTCATATGCTGCCCTGAGTTTGTTTTGTCAGTTCTATCATATTGTTTCATGAGATGCCTGATGTCAGTCCCTGCTAGTTTCATATCCTGCCTATGTGTTTCTGTTTTATAGTCATGTTGTTTC
Source organism: Bothriochloa decipiens (assembly GCA_023333625.1). NCBI lineage: Eukaryota > Viridiplantae > Streptophyta > Magnoliopsida > Poales > Poaceae > Bothriochloa > Bothriochloa decipiens. The sequence continues at coordinate 19,206,069 of CM041633.1, forward strand.
ATACACTATTATAAGTTTGTTTTGCATGTTTTGTTATGCCGTATTATAAGTTCTCTGCTGTTTGTTTCTGCTATAAGTTATATGCCATGTATGCATATTTCTGTGGTTCCATTATATTGGTTCATATGCTGCTGCTCATATGTTTCTATTATTCTGTTACATTGTTTCATATGCTATCCTGAGTTTGTTGTTGTTATGCTTTACATGTTTAGTATTGTCATCATTTTGGTTGATGTCATGATCTCAATATGTTATAATCTTTTATATATCATCATCATAATGCTAATTTATGGAATCAAAATGACATGGAAGTTGCCTTATTGTCTAACAATCCAAAACCTAATTATAGGCATTTTTCTGTCAGAGGTTTGGCTGCTGTGTTAAAGCTTGATCCTTTTGATGGTAAAAACTTATTGATTTTGAAAGCTAAGATAGAATTGTGGCTTACTGCAATGTTATGTTTCTATGCCTCTGAGGGCAAACCTGCTAACTTACCTCCTGAGGATGTGGCTAAGTTTAAGACTGATGACAACCTCTTTCGAGGGGCAGTGATTAGCGCACTTGACATAAAATTCTAGAAAAGCTACATCATCCTTCCTACAGAGAAAGAGTTGTGGGATGCACTTGTGGGAAAGTTTAGAGTTATTGATGCTGGTAGCGAGCTGTATCTCATGGAGCAGCTATATGACTACAAGATAGTGGAACAGGCTCATGAGTTTCAGGCACTAGCTAAGGAGTTTGATCTTTTTCCTTGTCCTTTGCCTGACAAGTTTTTGGCTGGCGGTATAATCGCCAAGTTTCCACCTTATTGGAAGGACTTTGTGACCTCCCTCAAACATAAGAGAGAGGAGTTCAATGTGGAAGAGCTCATTGGTACTCTTGATGTTGAGGAGAGAGCGAGAGCAAAGGACGATGCAAAGAGTGTTGAGACCTCCACTGCTAATGTGGTGCAGAAGAGAAACTTTTGCAAGTTTAATAAGAAGAAAAACTAAAACAAGCAAGAGAACATAAATAAACCTGTTCAAACAGCACAATTTAAAAAAAAATAGCAACAACAACAATTAAGAAAAGGGAGGATGCTTTGTCTGTGACAGTGATCAGTATTGGGCAAGAGAGTGCCCTGATTGCAAGTTCACGCAGGACAAGAAATCAGCTAATATTGTAACTACTGAAACTAGAGATGGAACATCTGGGTATGGTAATTCTTTACCATTTGTTCTTTCAGTTTACAATTCACCTAGGTGGTGAATGGATAGTGGTGCAAATATTTATATGTGTGCTAATGTTTCTTTGTTTTCTTCCTACCAGGTCAGGAGGTCTGGTGCCTCGTTGATGGGAAATGGGTAGTGTGCTCATGTTCTTGGTGTTGGTACAGTCATTCTGAAGTTTACTTCAGGAAAGACGGTGCCATTGAAGAGCGTGTAGCATGCGCCCTCTATTAAGAAGAATCTTGTTATCACTTCTATGCTATGTCGAGATGTCTACAAAGTTGTTCTTGAGTCAAATAAATGTGTTGTGTCGAAACATGGTACTTTTATTGGTAAAGGATATGATTTAGGAGGCTTGTTCCACTTATCTTTGCATAATGTGTGTAATAAGATGGTGAATTCTGTTAATATTTCTGATGAGTTGGATTTATGGCATTCATGCTTTTATCATGCATGCTTTGGCTGTCTTATGCGGTCAGTAAATCTGAATTTAATTCCTAAATTTAACTTGGTCAAAAAGTCTAAGTGCCATGTGTGTGTTGAATCAAAACAACCCCGTAAGCCTCACAAGGTTGCTAAGGCGAGGAATCTGGCACCTCTAGAACTTGTTCATTCTAATTTGTGCAAGATAAATGGAATTTTGACTAAAGATAGTAAAAGATACTTTCCCATTTTCATAGATGATGCCACTAGATCTTGCAATGTGTATCTCTTAAAAACTAAAGATGAAGAGTTTAATTATTTAAAGACCTATAAAGCTGAAGTTGAGAACCAACTTGAAAGAAAAATAAAACGGTTAAGGTCCGATCGAGGTGGAGAATATTTCTCTAATGTGTTCGATGAGTTCTGCGTGGAACATGGCATTGTTCATGAAAGGACACCACCATTCTCTTCACAGTCCAAGGGGATTGCTAAAAGGAAAAACCATACTCTAACAGATTTGGTGAATGCCATGTCGAGTACAGTGGGATTATCCAAGGAATGGTGGGGTGAGGCAATTTTATAGCATGCCAGGTCCTAAACAGAGTTCCAACAAAGAACAAAGGGATCACTCCATTCGAGGAATGGGAAAAGAGAAGATTAAACCTCTCATATTTGCGCACTTGGGGTTGCTGGCTAAGGTGAATGTGCCAATCAAGAAGAAGCGTAAACTTGGGCCTAAAACTATTGATTGTGTTTTTCATAGCTATTCCTTTCACAGCGTTGGGTATAGGTTCTTAATTATAAAATCTGATGTGCCTGATATGTATGTTGATACTATCATAGAGTCAAGAGATGCTATATTCTTTGCGAATGAGTTTTCCATAAAGAATACTCCTAGTGAAACAAGTCATGAGACTATAATTCTCCATGAGCACAAACAATCTATTTCTATAGATCATGCTGAGGATTCTCATGTGCACATCCCTAAGGAGGATGACACTATAGTCACTCGAAAGAGCAAGAGACAAAGGGTTGCAAAATCCTTTGATGATGACTTTATAGTGTACCTTGTGAAAGACACACCAACCACAATTAGAGATGCATATTCCTCTCCTAATGCTGACTTATGGAAGGAAGCAGTAAGGAGTGAGATAGATTCTATTATGTCTAATGGAACTTGGGAGGTCGTTAATCGTCCATATGAGTGTCAACCTATAGGTTGCAAATGGATCTTCAAAAAAAGCTTAGGCCTGATGGTACAATTGAGAGGTACAAGGCAAGGCTTGTGGCCAAAGGATATACCCAAAAAGAGGGTGAAGATTTCTTTGACACCAACTCACCAGTTGCTCGATTGACTATAATTCACACGTTGATTGCCGTGGCAGCCTCTTATGGTCTTATCATACATCAGATAGATGTTAAGACAGCTTTCCTGAATGGAGAGTTGGATGAGGAGATCTATATGGATCAGCCAGAAGGGTACATTGCAGATTGTCAAGAGAACAAGGTGTGCAAGTTGTTAAAATCATTGTATGGCCTAAAATAAGCACCTAAGCAATGGCATGAAAAGTTTGATAATACTCTCACAGCTGCTAGATTTGCTATGAATGAAATAGACATGTGTGTGTATTACAGGTGTGGTGGGGGTGAGGCTGTTATGTTGTGCCATTATATTGATGACATTCTGATCTTTGGATCAAATCTCAATGTGATTGAGGAAGTAAAGAAGCCTCTATTAAGCAATTTCAAAATGAAAGATTTGGCAAAAACTGCTGTCATTCTAAACATTAAGCTTATTAGAGAAGGTGATACTGGGGTAATTTTGTTATAATCCCATTATGTGGAAAAGATGTTAAGTTGCTTTGGATTTAGTGACTATGATCCTGCTCCTTCACCTTATGAACCTAGCGTGCTATTGAGGAAAATCGAAGAATAGCAAGGGATCAATTGACATACTCCTAGATCATTGGCTCACTCATGTACCTTGCGAGTGCAACAAGGCCTGACAACTCATATGCTGTGAGCAAATTGAGCCCATTTGTGTCAAATCTGGGGAATGATCACTGACGAGCTCTTGAGAGAGTATTGCGTTATCTAAAAGGTACAATGTCGTATTGTAACAACCCTAAAAATCCCCAAACACCAAAAATCACAACCAACAAAATTTTTCTAAAGTATCCCATTGTTGGTGAGTGACATGTAGGAAAACACCCAATAGTTTCATAAGTAACACCGATGTTAGTTAGAGCAATCGCATTTTAATCACAAGCTTTGATTTGCCTCTTATTGATTTTATGTATTGCTGATAAAATCAATAACCTTTTTAACACATGTAGATATATATGTCTACTAACCATGGGCATGGATCCAACATCACCATGAGACCCTAGGACGACCACTAGTTGTATGTCTTGATCACTAACATCTTATACTAACATGATCTTGGCATATATAGTTTAACACTTGAAAAAGAAATAGAAAAGGAAATAGAAAATAGAAAGAAAAATAAAAGGAGAAAGCAGCCCGAACAGCAAGGCAGCCCAGCTTGGCCAGCCGGCCTCGCCAGCGCCGCGGCCCAGCAAGGCGCCCGCGCGGCCTGCCCCACCCGTATCTGCCCTGGCCTCCCGGCCCGCTGGCGCATTGGCCCACCAGGCCTGCTACTCGTGCACTGCGCCCAGCCACGCGAGACGGCCCAGCAAGGCTTGCCGCGTGTGCCAGGCCGCCAGCCGCCCATGCATGCCCCTGCTCTGCTGCTGCCATGCGGGCCTGCCCTGTTAGCTTCCCTGTCACCATTTCTAGCTGCTCGCCCATCGCGTCCATCATCCCAAATATGGGAACGGAGTGCCCCACCGTTCGCCCATTGCCGTACCGCGCCGGATGTCGTCCGCCCCGGCCGCGCAAACCCTAACCCTAGCCAGGAGAGCTCCACGACCGCATGATGCGCCCAGCCGCATCCCCACCGTTCGCTCACGCCATGGCCGGCCACCATGGCTATAAAAGCCGAGCACCTTGCCACTTGGGGTTTCTGTGCCTGCGCAGTCACCTTGGCCGCGCCTGCACCTACCTGTCGCCGAGAAGTGGAGCTAAAGTGTGGAGAGGGGGAGGTGGGGAAGGAGGTGCCCGCTATCGGACCAGAGCAGAGCACCGGGGCTTCACCACCGCCGCTCGAGCCGCTAGAGGGGGACCCGGAGGCTGCGAACGACTACGCTGGTCACCGCGGATCTACCTCCTCTTCCCCAAGCCACTGCAACCACACCGAGAGCCACCAGCAGCGCCACAACGAGGTGAGCACAGAGCTCCCATGGTTGTTACCAGAGCATCTCCCCGTTCCCGTTGTTCTATTTCTGTAGAGACCACACCGGGCTCACCATCGTCGTCGCCTCATCATAGTATGCGCTGTGTGCATGAATAGGGAGCTCAGCGAGGCCACAGAGGGACGGGCACCTTTGCCCCACCCTGGCCACCGGAGCGCCGCCATGGCGCCTATCGTCGCACGCCCCGCCAAGCCACCGTTAGCTGCGTACTAGAATCCTTGAGCTCTGAGCCACACAAAACTATAGGAGATGAAGAAGAAGGAACTCCATGGTGCACCAATTTGAAGACCTCACCGCTGCTATTGACCTTCACCGCCGTCGCTGCCATAGGTCAATTTGTGCACCTCGGTTCGATTAACACACCTCGCCGTGCTCACAAAAGTCTCAGGAGTCCATTGCACTAGTCAAAGATGCCTACCATGCAACCTAGCGCCCCGTAGCCGCAACCTCGCCGACCGCCACCATCGTCGCACGCAACAGTCGAGCCAGGGACCACGGGCCCCGTTTCCACTCCGTAGCTGCACATGCCTCGACCTCGCGAATCTGTGGCGCTAGTCCAAGACCTATCCCATGCACTATAGTGCCCTGCTGCTGCCACGACGCCGCACCGCGCCGCCACGGTGCGAGCGCGGGTGAGCCTGGCCCCTGTAAGCGCACCGCGACCCCGCTACACACACACAATCGCAGCTCTCGCTCGCTGAGGCAGCCAGAGCCGTCGCGTCGCTCGCCGTCAGCGAGGGCCAGCCGAGCCATCCGCGATGCGCGTAGGTAAAGAGAAGGGGATTACCCCCTGGGGTGGACCAGGTCCACCTGAGACCCACATGGACCATTGAGGGAGGGCCATGTGCACCCTGTGCCTTATGTCCACCACGAACCGAGCCCAGCCATGTGAGGCCATAGACTCAGCCCGTAGGGATCGAGCCCACCACGTGGCCTATCCAGGATGCCAACACGTGTCCGAGCCAAGCCGGCCCCCAGATCTGGCCCTGCCAGGGCCCGGACCTGGCCCGGTCGGCATTTACTGTTGACCAGTCGACATTGACCATTGACCCTGGTCCCACCTATCAGTGACCGTTGACACCGCCCCACCTTTCAGTGACTGAGCTACCGGACCAACGCTGATGTCAGCATGATGTCAGCCCTGCGTCACCACTGCTGGACCCGTAGTGTCACGTGGACCAACCAGATCATGCCACGTGTCACACCTAGAATTTTTTCGGCCCTTTTTCTTTTTTAGAAAATAGATTAAACTTCGGAAATCCATAACTTATTCATATGAACTCCAAAAAATATGAACTAAGTGTCTAAATTTTCATAAAAATTAGCTCTACATCATAAGCTTATGTATGATTGCATTTAGAGTTATTGAATTTCATTGGTTCCTTGTAATAACTCTATAGGAGTCACTAACATGACTATTACGTTTTGTTTCAAAGGAGCCGCTTGAGGAGGATGACCCCGACTACGGGGAGGAGCTTGGTGATGACTACGCAGGTGCCACATCTCACCCAACCTCGTAAATCCTATTACACATGCCATATTTACTAGTTGCATGCTTTATTTTATCACTTGATGATAGGTTGCATGGTAGAATTGCTTGATGAGCCTTACCTTGCCGCAACCTTACTCCTGCACACCCGCTGATAGGCTAGACGCATGCTTATTTACTTATGATGCTTTACTTCTACAATGCTTATATCTACAATGTGATGCGTGGTGGAGAGTATGGTATGGTATATGATTAAGGCACGTGGTGCCACTTACTCAGGGAGAGTGTTGCGTGTGTCTTGTCTGTGTGGTGAGGGTTTGAGTCGATCGGAGAGGATTCTACGATGAGCCTTGAGGGCGAGTCTTGCTGGGGGGTGTGTTCTGGGCACCCCTATATGAGGTATCTATGGTGGATACATTGTGAGGTATGTGGTGATCCCGGAGGTGAGAACCTTCATAGAGCGAGGCCCCGGGTAGGAGGTGTTGTTGCAGCACAGACTGTTGTAGTCCCTAGGAGAAGATAATCATGTCTGATGCCCCTAGGACCTGATATCTCTTGAGAACCGAAACCTTGGGACCTACATGCTCACCGCTCGCAACTGTATGGGCGGGGGACGGATGTCTAACTAGCTAGGACGGTGCCACTACTACTACGTTGTTAGCAGATAGTGTCGGGAGGTATGGGCATTAGGACCCACACCCTCCTTAGACAACATAGTGACCCCGGGGACCCAGTACTATGTCTCACAGTCTCAGTGTGCCGGCAGTACCTATCCGGGATGTCCTAGTACTGAGTGGTAGGGTGGCATTGCACCGGTTAGAAAGCAGCCGGAATCAGCTTAGGTGAGGCACCACCGATGATGGTGATCTTGTGGTTACGGGAGTACATGCTTTGCAGAGTTGTGAATCTATATATAGTCCGCGGCCCCGGCATGGCCCTTCCCTCGACCTACGCTTCTCAGGAGTAGTGAGATGAGTCCTTCTATTCTTCCCCAGTGTTACCCTTCTGGCTGTGAGCCGCTGAGAAAGGCTCCGAGAGGGAGTTGGACCTATCGACTGAGTGCGAGAGTGTGAGAAGTGTGATAGTGATGGGATGGGATGGATATGTGGATGAGATGGGTTAAAACATGATGAACTATATTTATAATATTGTTCACTACTTGCATAGGAAACCACAACCATATATAGGTCTTTTTGATCATATCCTTGCATCCACCCAAATACTACATAGGAAAGGCAAAGCATAGGTGGGAGCCAGTGGCCAGTACAAACCGTACTAAAACTTATTTGGCAGGTGAGCCTGACTACGACTACGATGATGAGGAGGAGTAGACGTCTCATTCCTACGCTCAAGCTTCTTTTGGAGATTTTGTTGTTCTTCCGCATACCGCAGCTGTGCCTGAAGCTGCTACTACTCTGATTATTTCCACCAGTGTGGCGATGGACTATTTATGTAATCCCTTCTAATTGTATTCTTTTATCCGATGTATGGATTTCCGTATCAACTATTGCTGGATAATGAGATGGTTCGAGCTTCGAACTACTATATTATTTGTCATTTTGTGTATTTTCCCTTCATAGAAAATTGAGGATGTTTCAGTATGATATTCGTTATACTGGACACCCAAAAGTGCTAGAAGGTTACAGTGATGTCAACTGGATCTCTGATGCTGATGAGCTTTATGCCATGAGTGGATATGTGTTCTTGCTTGGAGGTGGCACTGTTTCTTAGAAGTCTTGCAAGCAGACTATCTTAACAAAGTCTACAATGGAAGCAGAACTCGCTGCATTAGACACTACTGGGGCTGACGTCGAGTGCCTACGTGATTTCCTATTGGATTTACTGGTAGTTGAAAAACCAATACCGGCTATTTTCATGAACTATGACAACCAAAGTGTGATTACAAAGGTCAACAGTTCTAGGAATGACTTGAAGTCTACAAGGCATGTTAAGAGAAGACTAAAATTGTTAGAAAGTTGAAAACCTCTAGAGTTATAGCAGTGGATTATGTCCACACGTCGAATAATCTGGCAGATCAATTCACTAAGGGTCTTTCACACAATGTGATAGAAAGTGCAATGAGAGAAATTGGTATGAGATCCCATGTGAAATCTACTATGGTGATAACCAGCTCTATGTGATCAGAGATCTCATAAAGTAGAGTGGTGAAACAAGCTAGGAGTAGATTGAGAGGAAAGATCCCTTTCTTGACTCATTTATGATGCACATCTTTCCTATCTGTAAGACAGGATGGTATTTATCTCAATGTATTCCAATAGTCTTATAAAGGTGAGATGTTGTCCTATAGAACATCTTTTGAGGAGTACACCTATATGAGTCAGACTACTGGTCATAGTCTATGGGACTTGGGTAATCCCTAAACGCTCATGAAAGGCACTAAAGTGTGACTTATATGCTTTCAAACAGCGGGGATGCTTTTTGCAGCCTAGTATCAGCAAAGGACTTGAGTGAATCGCACCTCTCACAAAACTGTCAATATGGTGTGTAATGGTGGACAATATTAATTATACCGAATAGGAATTGTAAAGGTCGTTGACTTGACTTATATGGTGGGAAATATTCCACTTAATTTGAGAAGTTAAGAAAAGGACCAAGGCATGCCACGCGCGCGCCGCCGCCGCCAGCGGCCATGCTAGGCACGGGCATAGGCTCGGGCTCGGGCGTGGGTAGGTAGCGGGCGGGTGGGTGTTAAATTTTTAGCACTCACTTTCTATGATGACGGGAGTTTCAACTCCAAATTAATCTCTTCACAGTCTCCCGAAGAGTCACCAGGTGACCCTTCTATTCCTCTCCTCCTAGCAGCAACCAAGGGATAAAGGGGAGACCCTGTCTCTTCGGTACACATACGAGAGAACATACACAGACTCACAATTCTGTAGGAACGAAGGTTTCCTCATCTCATAACTCTGCGCACACGGAGGAGCAAGAGGGAAGGTGCCTCTAAGCCCTTGCCGTTCAAGACCTTGCACGGGGGATCGACAATTAGGTTTTTGGGGAACGTCTACGCGACTACCCAAATCACTGCCGCCATTCTTCATCTTCTTTCTCGAGTAGCCGATGACAACGTCTTCATCTTCCCACAGGTGGACATCATCTTCTCCCTAGAGACATGACACTAGAAGTTGGACAAGGATCTGATCATCGGAGCGCATGGGAGGGTATGATCGGTTCATCTTCTTATTGTTTCATGTTATACAGTTTCAATCAGTTTAAGCAATGTATTACGCCTGCCAATTTCAATCAGTAAATACATGTGTGATTATGAGGCATCAAATAGGAGCCTACTATTATTTTTTTTACATTTATGTATTTTTTTACTGACATTGGTTATATCTATCTGAATTTAAGGTAATAGAGGAAGTCAAAAATTTTAGGTAATAGAGGAAGTAAAAAAGAAATGAGAGACAACTAGTTATGACTTGCTGATATGTTGTTGATCAGATGTACATATTATATATTACTGTAACCTATTGATTATAGTATTTATAAAATATTTCTCTCTCATCTTAATATTTTGCCTTTTACCTATAAAATGTTATCGAATGATCGAATGGTCGTGGTAGCTGCTGTGCTCCTCGCTCATGTCCTTCCATGCACCTTCTTGTCGGGGTCCGCCTCCACCATGCCTTGCGGAAGACCACCATGCTTCCCGTCGTCCATACTCTTGTGCTGGGGCGACGAGTCCATGACTAGATTTTCTTGTCTCGGGCAGGTACCATTGGGCGGCCTTTTGTAGCGACCACACAATATGTTGGTGTTTCGACCCCGGGGGCCTAGCACCAATGAGTAAATATGTGTTGCGTGCTCCCTAATCTGGATGGTGATGCAAGAAGAACAAAAGGTTTATCCTGGTTTGGGCAAAAGAAGGCCCTACATCCAGCGGGGGAGAGTTTGTATTATCTTGCACCGAGGTGCTTGTACAGGGGCGAATACAAGCAAGCGAGTGAGTGAGCTAGGACTTGAGTGTTTCAGGCGCTGCTAGCTCTCTACTGACCTGTCTAAGCTAAGGGCCTGGCGTCTCCTTTTATACGCGAAGGAGGAGCACAGGGGTACATGGTTCCTAGGGTGGACGTAGTTGCTGACGTTGAGGAGGAGAGGCCGATCATGTCGGTGTCGCTGTAGAGGTGTGCACCGGGCATGACGGGTCCTGTAGCGACATGCCTGGAAATGACTCAGCTGTCCTTCTCATGCGTAGGATGATGCCGCCGATGGTTGGTAAAAGATCGGCGCCCATGCCTATGTTTGCGGATCCCTGTAGCCGTCATGTTGGGAGTTGTTGGGGTGCTGACCGGTGATGATGGAGTCCTTCTCGAGGGGACAGTCAAAGGGGTCGAGGCTCATATGGATAAAGTCGAGTCTTGAGAAATGCGGGAAATATGTTGACAAATGCATCATGAGGGGGTGCCGAACGGGGCACAGTGCGTGGTATGGTGTTACGGTGGGGTCTGATTCGCTGGTTTCCCGGGTATGGGCACTGAAAAGAGGGATTTGACCAATGTCCTGCTCACTGTTACCATGGTTACAGCCACGTGGTTAGGCGGTTTGGCGGTGGACAGGTAAAACGCATTAAATGCTCTGAGTGTCGTACTGAAGTAGGCGGGTCGACGGGGGTGCCATACTCGAGGGGTGATCATTCGCTCAGGTGAGCTTCCATCACCGAGGGGTAGGTTGAGCGGTACCCTCGAGTGATCTCCTTTGCCTGGAGTGGAGCCTGTCGAGCGGGTGGCAGCCTGTACCATCGAGGCCCGTTACTGGGCCGCCCTAGTACAACTTGGGAGTTGGGCTTTCTCGGTAAGTGGGGGATAATGATAATGAATTTGGCTTGCGAATGCCTAGGATTAATTCTCTTAATTGACGGTCAAGGGTACCCCTTTCTCAAGTACCTGACAGTAGCCCCCGAGCCCCTACGCGAGCGCTGGCACTCGAGTTGGGGGTCATAAGTCGGGAGTGAGGCGTGGTTCATGACTTTCCATGGGGGACGCGTGAGCATCCCCCGTGGGGGTAGCCCCCAAGGCCTCAAAGGAGTAGGGAGACTCCTTGTTGAGAGGTGCTTATCCAGTTGGGCGTAGTTGGCATCCCCGAGAGGTCAAGATTACATAAACTGGAGTTGTAGAGCCTTAACGAGGGGCGTCTCGAACCGTCGAGCCCTCGGGTAAGTTTGACCCTCTTTTGTCGAGGGGTGCTAGGCGTAGTCGAGCCCTGAGCCTCACGCGGCTAGGGCATTGCTAGCTCTGGCCTTCATCTCATGAGTCCTTTCAATCAGATGTGAGGCAAGAAGCATCATGCTACCTCGATAGGGCTAGCCTCGAAGTCCTCAGTGAGCTGGTAGCGGGTAATCCAAGTGAAGATTCGTGCCCCGTTCGATAGGGGTCGACTAGTGGCCCTGAAGCATCCTGATAACAGCAAATGCACGGACATATGGATATTGATTTCGTTCAATGGGACTCAGTGGCTCGATGCCTCCCTTCGAGGGGATTCCATAATGCCCCTTGACATTTTACCTTGGACATGTTCGAGGGGGCCTCGAGAGTTTGTTCTGGAGCTGGGCCTCGTGTTGGCTCCCCCCTAATCATCCTTGACTCGGGTGCTCGAGGGCGGCTATCAAACCCTGACCGAGGGTTAGCTTTCGCTCCCTCGAGGCTTTATTGTGGGGCCGGGGCCTGTTTCCTTCTCGTGGAAGACTCCATCGGTGGATAACAACTCCCTCCTTCCCGTTGGGAGCGTCTTTTTAGGCGAGAACCAAAGCGGTGCGGTCGTGGTGGACCTAGGTAACGGCTAGAAGCCCAAGGCATGATGCATGTACCTATCCGAGAGTCGAGGGAGCGGTTAGGTGGCGAATTTAATGTGGACGATTACCTTTCCCCATCGTTGGATCCATCCGTTGCTCTTCCTTGAGTATAAATCAAGGGGAGGTGGGAAGCCATCCGTTCCCATTCTCGCCATCCTGCTTCCGCCGCTGCCGCCATCGGAGTTTCCAAATCCCTGCTCGCTAGCACTAGAGGATAGGGATTAGTGAGAGTAATCACGATAGCGAATCTCCCCGATCGCCCGTCCACCGAGCAGATCCATGCCGCGTCGTCACCACGTCTGCCGAGCAGATCCGCGCTGCCACCGCCACCATGTCTCCCATGTTTGTCCCAACGGAGGCCTGGCGTCCGTCAACGGTGATGGAGCAGAGGCTGTTGGAGTTGGTGGGGGAGGGGCTTCTTCACCCCATCACCACTCCAGAGCGGCCGGAGTGGATAGCGCCATCGCAGAGGCACCAGGAGCCAAATCCGCCGGATGGCTACGTCATCAGCGTCATCAAATACCATCGGCACGGGCTTGGATCACCCCTGAGCTGATTCATGGGGGCGTTGATCCACAACTATAGGGTCGAGCTCTAGCACTTCTCCTCCAACGCCATCTCCAATGCTGCCATCTTTGCGGCTGTCTGCGAAGGGGTATCTGGGGGTGGAGCCGCACTGGGAACTGTGGCTCCACCTCTACAAGGGGCAGTTCTTCACCGCCTCGGTGGAGCCGAGTGTGAGGCGAATCATCCGTGCGGGCTCCCTCAACCTGGCACTGAAGATAGGCAAGGTGGAGGAGCCACGCGAATACATCCCCACCGGACTGATGTCCAACCACTCTCGGTGGGACGAGCAATGGTTCTACATTCGCAATGATGAGGGGTACTTTCCGCCGTACACCGGGCGACACATCATGGAGCGCACGTTCAACTAGCTGCTTGGTGTGGCGTTGGACTTGCAGCCTCGACTCAGGCCGCTCCTCACTGTGCTGAGGACTCTTCGACAAGTGGGCTTGACGGCGGTGATCATTGTCTCCACCTTCCATAGTCAAAGGGTTCTTTCTTTGATGGCTTGCCTACTGTGGTTGGACAAGATGGTGCCCATGGTGGCGCCTGAGAAGCTCAAGAGGTGTCTCATGTCCACCGAGGAGCTGCCTCCCGAGGAGATCGTGTCACGGGTGAAGGGGGCAGTCGTCGGCGCTTTCAGGGCGAAGCACATCAACTGCATCCCCATGCTACCGGAAGAAGGCCATCTTGACCTGGTGAGTGCCTCAAGCTATGACCTTTGAGTTTTACTCTGTCCCTTTTTCTCTCCTTCATTCTTACATCTGAACGTTTCCATGCAGGGGAGAATCAATTGCAGGGCATCGAGGCCCCCGGTGAGGGAAGAGGACCCCGACCGTCAAGTGAGGCGCTTCACTGCTCAGCAATAAAAGAAAGGGAGAGACGAGGAGAAGAAGAAGAGGAAAGAGAAGAGTATTGTTTGTATAGAGCGCGAGAAGCGTCATGCAAAGCAAAGGCGTGACGGGCTACCTAAGGAGGAGTCTCCCTCCAAGGAGGACAAGGAGGGGCATGATGATGATGATGATGATGATGTCAAGGGGGTGGCCACACATCTCGAGCCCCACCTGTCTGGTTCCTCCCACGCTGATGAGTTTCTGATGCAGGGGGACATCCAGGAGCGGCCCGCTTCCCAACCGTCGAGGGAGGCTTCGGAGCGCCACCGGGAGGAGAGGTCCGCTGATTCCTCCATGCGAGGACGGAAGTCCTCTCATCGTACGTGTGGCGGGACTCTGCCTGCCTTGACCCGAGAGACTCTGTCCCAGTCGACAGCACTAGGTGAGCGGACCCAGGGCCACGCGGCCTCGTCGGAGCGGAGAGGTGCGGCGACGCCGCCGGCGGCCTCTGGCGGCCCCAGCTCTGGAAAGGGCACGGCTTCGAGTGGAGGTTTGAGGCCCACTAGAGGCTCGAGGGGACCTAGGAGGGCTATGATTCCGCTTGGGTAGGCCTTTACCTTTTTGAGTTTTCTTTCTTGTTTCTCCGACCAGTAGATTCGCTAAGTATTCTTGCCCATTTCCTTTTCATTCAGGCCCAAGCGCCACATTGTGGAGGCAAACCCTTCACCGATGAAGCAACTTAGGGTGGACACGGCTACGAGGGTGGTGGCCACAGCAACAGGTGTGACCTTGAGGCCCTTGCCACCGTGGCAAGTGGCATGGCTGTCAAAAGCTCATGCTGCTATCGCTCGAGGCAGGCTGACAGGCTCTGCTCATGCTGCAGGGTCGAGCGACTCAGGGGCCGCGACAGGAGGAGGCTCTGAGCAAGAGTAGATGTAAGACTGGGAGAGCGCTGCCCTGGTGTCGACGTTCACGGCCCCCACGCTCGGCCAGGTGCTGGAAGGCGGGAGTGCCGCCCCGGTCCCGACGCCCGCTGTCCTCGCCCGGGTCAGGCCGAAACCTCCGTCGCCTTGCTCGAGGGGGGAGCCCCCGAGGGTCGCAAGCCGAGGACGAAGAGTACTCCCATCGTCCTTAAGGATGAGCAGGTCACTGCTCCATCTCCACCCATGGAGGGGCAGAAGCCATGGCCAGAGGAGCTGTGCGAGGTGGAGGCATGGCACAAGCAGGAGCGGGAGAAGGAGAAGGAGCTGCAGGAGTGGCTGAGAGAAGAGGGGCTGGCTGAGAGCCAGCCCGAGCAGCACCAGGAGATGGAGCGGTTGGCATCGAGCCAGCTGGAGCAACAGCAATGGTAGCAGCAGCAACAGCAGCAGCAACAACAGCAGCAGCAGCAATAGCAACAAACGCCATCGGAGGAGCCGGTGGTCTCGAGCCTCCCTCAGTCGCGAGGGGTGGCCGCGATCACCCTAGATGAGCTGTTGCAGCAGCACAAAGCGGCATGGGATGCGTCTGTGGTTCTGCGCGTGCCACAGGCGTAGCCCAAGGAGACAGCCACCGCAAGATCGCCGCCACGGCATCAGCAAGCAGAGGAGGAGTTGATGGTACTGCGTCCTCCGCAGGAGCAGCTCGAGGAGGAACAGTCGGCATCGAGTCGGTAGGAGGATGTGGTGGTGATGGACCTGCCACCTTGACATGACGTGGCACAGGGGGAGGCAGTGGTCTTGAGCCCTCAACCGCCACTAGAGGCGACCGTGGCAGCCTCGAGCCAGCCGCCGCAGCCGTAGAGCGCGTCGTTAGAAGAGCCAGCGGCCTCGGGTTCGCCACAATGGCGACAGGAGGAGATGGCGGCCCTAAGCCCCTCAGTGTTACGCCAGTAGGAAGAGGAGGACGAAACCCTTCTGCTCGCAAGGGCGTCCACCACTCGGGGTGTTCCTGGTCCGTTGAGGTGGTCTGCCCCCAACATCGGCTCGGGTGGGGTCGCGGCTGAGTCGTTGTTCCCCACCTTGGCCGACCGGGCGGAGCAATATGGCGGTTCGCACGAGGCGGTGGAGAGCATCAGGTCCTCGGTGCGGGCAAGGCTCAAAGTGGCCCTCCCGCATTGGGGCCAAGAGCGCATCATGCTCTGAGAACCTCACGATCCCAGTGCTTCCGGAATCATGATGGATGATCTAGCGGAAGCTAAGCGCTGGGAAGATATAGAGGAGTATCGGGCGTGGCTGGCGCACGCTTTGAAGTTAGCCGCCGACATCGCCACCGAGGACCTTGGCCGGGGCCTTGCGGTAAGTGTTTTTCTGGGCGCGTCTGGCTCTGGTCCTTCCCTGACTGGTGATTGATTTCCTGCTTCTGGTTTTTAGGATGTGAGTGTGGCAGAACCTCCTAAATCCTATGGCCCACACGCATGATTATTGTCTAAACAGACTCCAAATAACCATGAATGTGTTCCATAAAACTTAAAAGGTCTGTCGGGTAAATCCCGAATCATCCACGATTCTCCGAGCAGGATCAATCATTACAAAGAGACATTGCAGTATTACAATAGTTTTATACAAATAATATACATTGGAGTAAAAGAGCGGAAGGATTACAATAACATAAATTTACAAACCATTTTAGTTTCAACTTACAGATCATAAGTTAAATTATTACAAACCATAGTAGCAGCGGAATACAATATAACTTATTACATCAACCTTGATTATATGCTCTTGCCCAAGAGCAAGATATCCTATTCGTCGTCACCTTCCTCGACAACTGTCATGCAGTAGGATGCAAAGCATTCCTGCCCATCAGGCTCACCAGCAACAAGGGTTCAACAAACCCTGAATACAAAAGTACTCAACAAGACTGACCCGACGAAAAAGAGGAGTGAAGACTCAGGACATGCAGGCTAGAGGGACAAGGTAAGGCTGGCAGGGGATAAGAAATTTTGTAGAAAAGCTTGAAAGAAAGAAAAGTTGTCTTGCTTAAGATCAAAATTACCAACCAACTTCCTTCTTAAACCTTACTCATTATTCAAGTTGTTACTATGATGATGAACATCATCGAGTCTTCTTCTCCGAGAAGCAACGGCGATTCGAATCCATTTTTATACCCAACTGGGACCTAGGTTACTGATATGTAGGAGACTCTAACTCCTAAGCATAGCAGGTGAACCGATATACCGGGATAACAACTGCCGCCATATATCACCACATGATATAGACCCAGTGTACCGATATACATGGGAACTTAAACCCACAGTATAACACACTATGACATATGTGGGGACTCTGGCCCACTATAAGTCACTCCATGATATACCTGGCTCTAACCATCAGTATATCACTTCATGCATGTGGATTTCCTAGTTTCTCGATATCACCAGTTCACCATCGACACCGGACCTAGGGCATCAACAGACGAAAACACTATAGAGGGACTCTGTTCCCAATGCAAGTTAGCCGTCCGGACTCGATTTATTAACTGTCATCATAATTTCAACAGAAAAACCAAACTCATCTTTTTCATTCTTTTACCTTTGAACATTTAATTAATTAAGCAGGGCTAAGCATTACTACGCATCTTTTAGAACAGGTAACAAGGAATATAGGAGTAAGACAGGTAATGCAGTTGGTGGGTTTTC
Organism: Bothriochloa decipiens; assembly: GCA_023333625.1. NCBI lineage: Eukaryota > Viridiplantae > Streptophyta > Magnoliopsida > Poales > Poaceae > Bothriochloa > Bothriochloa decipiens. Next base: position 19,223,328 of record CM041633.1, read on the forward strand.
ACTCAACTCCTATTACTTAATGCAACATATCATAACTGAAGCAATAAAACTTTTATAAAATAGAATAGGGTTTGAATGTATCCGGGGCTTGCCTTGGTGGTCAGGGTAGACAGTCTTGAGTTCCAGATCAACTCCCAACTCCTGAGTCTGCTCTTCCTTCGGATCTGGGGCGACAACGTTAAACTCTCTGTTATCGGAAACTATACGATACAATGATATGCTTCAACATGATTGAATAGTAAATATGATGCTCGATGGATACATGATCAGATTAAGGGCTTGAGTACAACTTTCCTTCACGGTAAAGTTGCAAGCCAACCAGAGCATACTTACTAAGTTCATTAGGGTTAACTACATTATTTACGAAAGTTATTAAACACATGAAATAACGTTAATTCAGCCCTAATGACATGATCCAGGTAAATGCAAATAATTAATTAAAGTGCTGAAGGTCATTAGGGTTAATGACCCAAGGTCATCATTCAACCCAAAAGTCAAACACTTCCTATAATAATTAACTTAATTCAAGGGGGTTAATTAATTATTTAAAAGTATAAAATAAAGGTATAAAAATTAAAGTTGTCTAATTAAGCTCAAAATTTTGTTTTCAAAGGCTCTTGGTCTAATTAGATGGCAAAACAAATTTTAGAATTAAAAGCCAATTATTTTATTTATTAAAAATCATTGAAGGTCCATTTCTCAATTAAAAGAGCTAATTTTAACATATACAAAAATACTCAAATTTGGCATTTCATATTTTTTTCTAAGTAGAGGACATCATAAAGAACATAAACAAAAATTTTTAGAATTTTTGGAGCTATATATGAATTACTATGATTTTATAAAGAAAATAGCATTTAAAATATTTTCTGGAAAAAGAAAAAGAAAAAATCAGCACAGTGTCCCCACGCTGACCGACGGCGGCGCGATGGTTGACCGGCGATTTCTCACTGACGGCGAGGTCTCCGGCGACGAGGTTTGGTCCTACAGGCTCATCTCGGCACAGCGAGCAACCTGGGCTAGTTAACGTGGCGGCGGAGCAACGGCGGCACCCACGCCGGCGGCCATGGCGGCGCGGCGGAGCTTGGGTGCGGCGGTAATGCTCATCGGAGCAATTTCCGGTGATGGCGAGGGCACAGGCAGGTGCAGGACATCGACGCGAAGACGTTGGGCCATAAAATGAAGCTATTCCTGGCCCCTAGCTCAAACGGCTACGCGCGCGGCGGCGCTGGCAAGCCATGCCGGCGACGAGCCACGGTGGCCGGACCCTACGGTGCAAGGGAGGTAAAATTGAGAGCATGGATAGGTGCAGGAGCTCACCATGGGTCTAGTGCGCACGCTAATGAAGGCTCGGAGTGACTGAGTCGAGCTATGGACAGCGGCGCTGATGGCGGCGGCGGCGCTCCGGTGGCAAGGACGACGTTCCGGCGCTTTCTATGCACCATCAGTCCGACCAAGATGCGCATAAGGGGCAGAGAAGCACGGAGAACATGATGAGAGGGTTAAAGGTAAAATATTTTCCACCTTGGTGGCAATGGACGGCGAGGAAGCTCGCGGCGGCTCGGCGACCGGTCGCGAGGAAGACGACGTCGTGCGGGCGGCTCGGGCGGGGAGAGCGAGCACGAGCTAACTCAATCGAAGTGCAAGATCAAGTCGGAGCTTCAAGCAAGATGAAGCGGGTAGAGATGAAGCGACGGTGGCAAATTTGGGCGACGGAGCAATGTCGTCGGCGGCGGCGACGGGAGGGAAAAGAAGAAGAAAAGAGACGGCGGTCGACCTATTTATAGGCCAAAGGTGACGCACGGACAGACGACACGACGACGGTGAAGTTTCGGGTGTCGGGGGTGAGTTGGTGGCCGAGGTATGCGCGGCGGTGGACGGCGGCGCGGCTTGAGAAGCCGTCGATAGGTCTCGGTGCTGTTCAAAAAAATTACAGAATTGCCACTCGTTTGAAATTACAAATTACTCCAAAATTTATATAAGAACTTCAAAATCTCCAAAAAAATTATTTGCATAACTTTTCAAGAGCTACACTTTTCATTTAACTGGCATCCTCAAATTCTTTTTGGATTTTGAAATATGAATTCAAATTCAAAAAGGGAATAAAACCCTAGAAACAATTATTTGAAATTACTTTTGATTTTTCAATAAAACTTGAAAATCTTCAAAACTATGAAATTTTTAAATTTCCAAACCAAACCTTTTTTGATATACAAAATTTTCCCAAATTATGCATAATTTTTGAATTATAATTTTAAAATCAAAAGGGGACAAATGCTGGAAAATTGTATTTTCAAATTTATTTGAAATTCTTTTTAGAAACTTGAAAAATTTTGAATACCAACTTTGTAGCTCTTGTCAAGATCTACAAACTATCTTTTTAGAGTATCCCAAAATTCCTTACAGATTTTGAATTATCAAAAAGGGGATAAAACTAGGTTTTGAAATAAAGGGTTTTTAAAACCGAATTCAAACTCGATTTGGTTTCTAATTTAATTGGTTGGTTATTAGTGATCACATACATCATCCAAGGACATTTTTAGGTCAATGACCCAATGACACCCTTGGTTGACCAAGTTGACTTTTGAAAAACATTTTTATAGCTTTCCAATTTGAATTTAAATTTGAATTGCAAGACTTGGGAATAAGCTTTGAAATCCAAATTCAACTTCAAATATGGAAATCATTTTTAGGGTTGGACTTAGATTTATACACTATGCTTGACACTAGTGTAAACACAGTTTACACCTCAAGTACATAGAATATAAACTAAGTATTTGAGATGACATTCGAAAGTAGGGTTTTATTATTTCATGTGACAACACAATTCAGAAGCACAATCAACCTATGAAATGAATACCTGTTTTAGTTAATGCACATCAAAGTTGACCTAATCATGAATGCTTTGTAGTGCATATGATGACATGGCAGGTTTTAGTTAATATAACACCGGAGGTGTTACAGTGAGGAGGCGCTCCCACTCGAAGTCCTAATTCCTCCACGCGACACACAATGGTCAAGACGAAGTGCTACATCAGTTCGAGGCTAGCCAGTCAGCCCAGAACAAGGTGGACCAGACGGAGGAGGAGGCGAGGCAGGCGAAGGAGGGGCCTCCAAAGCCAGGGAGGACGCCGAGGCAGCTCGAGGAGAAACTACCCGGGCCAAGGAAGAGGTTGCCGTGGCCTAGGAGGAGGTTGCCACGGCTCGAGGGGAGGCCACTCAAGCCAAGGAGGAGCTCCAGAAGGCCAAGGAAGAGGCCGAGAAGGCCAGGAGCAAAAGCACTCAGGCCCTTGAGGAGGCATGAAAGGCCCTCGAGCGTGTCAAGTTGCTCGAGGGAGAGGCTCTAGATGCCGTGAAGCGCATCCAGAGGCTCAAGACCGACATCGCCTAGGGCTCTGAGGCACGCGACGCCCTTACCATCTCAGCTGGCGTGGAGAAATGCTATGCCAAATCCCTGGCTACTGAGGTCGACACGATGAAGGAGACCCTTCAAGAGAAGGAGCAGTCCATCATTCTGGCCAGCAAGGACCTCAAGAGGCCCAGAGGGAGGAGGAGCGGGATGACGCTCAAGAGAGAGGAGGCAATCTGAGCCTTCAAGGAGGCCCAGAAGGAGCGGGATGATGCACAGAAGGAGCGTGACGATTAGGTGGACGATCATGAGGCCCTCAACACCCACTGCACTAGTGAGTTTTCTTGCTTGGTTTCAATTTCCTTGCCTCTGTGTGCTATAACTGACTTTCATCCTATCCTCTAGGCCTTGAGTCTGAGCTGCTCTCAGCTCAGACCTCCGCCAAGGCACTGCAGGAAGGTCTTTTGGTTGAGAGGGCACTGATCGATAGCCTCCACATCGCAATCAACAGGCTTTGCGACTCCTAGGAGGTCAGGCCCATCGAGGAGGCCGGAGAGGAGATGCCTGGGACCATGTTCGTCGATCGGTTGTATCACCTCAGGGCTACCCTGAGGAATCGCATCCGCGAGGCACTCCACATTGGTGTGAAGTGGGCAATGGCAGTTGTCTACTCAGGCTTTACCTATGACATGAAGGTCGTCGCCCATGATTTCATCTCTGACATCACCAAGACAGACGCCGAGAATGAGGAACGGTGCCGGGGCCTGATTGATGACGTTGAGGAGCCAGGGGAGAAGTTGGCGAGGCTGTTCAACTCTGAGGTCCTTCCTCCTGAGGATGTGGGAGACGCCGGTGATGGCGGCGATGACCTTCAGGGCCTGTGAGCCATATCTGGGCACGAAGGCCCATGTAAATGAATTAGTTTTTGTGACGTTGTGGTATCATGGCCCTGGGGGCCATTGAAACTCATGCATTGTCTAAAATGCTTGTTGATATGTTTTTAAGCTTGAGTTTTCTTATTCCTTTTTTGCCTGAGTTTTACCTTTTGACTAAATTTTTGACACAGGCTCGTATCCCTCAAGGGGGTTGCGAGTGGGGGCACCTTAGCGCAGAGGTGTAGGAGAGTCCCTGGCTCGGTGGCCCTCAACCCTTAGGGAGTTCGAGGCATAAAAGAAGAGAGTATCTCAAGTTTTGAAAAAAACATTCGGGTTTTCTAGAAACCTAGGGGGCCCCTGTCAGCCCTTGAGGGAGTCTTGACTCTGATGAAGCAGAGTTGAGGCTACCTTTATATTATGAACAAACAAAAGTACTGAAGCCGAATGCCTTTTTATTCATTCATGACGCGACTAATATACAAAATATGAGAAATATACAAGGCCTCGAGGCCCTAGGGGTAAAGCGACGTAGTTGTTCGATGTTCCAAGCATTGGTGAAGGTTTTGCCTTTGTTATTCACTAGCTTGTATGTCCCAGGTTTTAGCACCTCGGTGTCGGCTGCCTGCACCTTCCCTTTGTCCTTCTCGTTGTCGAAGAAGGCTCCGACCGCTTCCTCATCGGCTGCATAGTTGGCCACTATGTCCATCAGCTCATCGACGGTCTTGGGGCGGTTGTGCCCTAGCTCCCAAACCAAATCCTTGCAAGTGGTGCCTAAAACGAACGCTAGAATGACATCGAGGTCAGGGATGTGCGGGAGTTCAGTGCGTCGCTTGGAGAAGCATCGGGCGAAGTTGCAGAGGGACTCCACGGGTTGCTGCTTGCAGTTGCGGACTTCCCAGGAATTGCTGGGGCACATATAGGTCCCCTTGAAGTTTCCTTCAAAGACCCAAACCAGGTCAGCCCAGCTGCGAATCTGGCCGGGGGGGAAGATCCTCGAGCCACCTTCGAGCGGTGTCGGAGAGCAACAGGGGGGTTGGCGGATGATCGCACGCTCATCGCGTGCCCCATCCAGCTGGCAGGCCAGCCAAAAATCGGCCAACCAAAGCTCAGGCTTGGTCTCACCATTGTATTTGACGACGCTCGTGGGGGGCTGAAATGGGGTCGGCAACGGTGTGCTGCGGATCGCCCTGCTGAAGAACCAAGGGCCAGGCGGCTCTGGGGCCTGACAGTCCTCATCGCTGTCCTAGCGCCCGCCACAACCTCGACCTTCGGCGCCCCCGTGCTTGCGCCGTCGGTTCTCGATGATGTCATAGCGCGTGTCTTGTGGGGCGCAGTTGTCGACGATGCGGTCTCGAACGGGGGTCACCTTCTTCACTCGAGGGGCCACCTCCTGGTGGACTGAGGCCTCCCTTTCATGACGGGAGGGCTCGACCGGTTGCTCTGAGGCTGCCCCTCGATGCCTCAAGGCTGATCTTTTGGCTTGTTGTATGGCGGCGACTTCGAGGAGGCCTAGTCGTGGTGGACCTAGAGGGGGTCGACACTCATGCTTGAGGGTTCGCTCGAGCAGGCACAGGCATTCCTGATCCACGTCAAGCTTGGCCTGCATCTCCTAGACCTGCACAAGTTGTGCTCTGTGGTCATCTTGGTGCGGGCATGCATCCTGGGGATCGGCCGGTGGTTGCTCCTCTAGGTCCACCGCGACTAGGGCTCCTCCTGCTGCGGCCGCAGCTGCTGTTATGCCTGCTGGGTCGATGGTGTCTTTGCTGCAGGCAACTTCACCGTCGATGTGGAAACGCTCACGGGTGGGATCCCAATGGTCGGAGTCGAAGTCAGGGTTGCCGCAGTAAAAGATGGGGAACTGTACCCGCTGCTCCTCCTCCAGCTGCTGCCGAAGCATGCCGATGGTGTTTCTCCTCGGACCGGGTGCCCGTGAGAAGCCCATGTCCTCGAAAGCCAGCAAGAATGTCTCCAGGTCCATCACCACGCGTAAGGGGGTTCCCAGGCGGCCCTCACGCGCGCTCATGTTGGAGCGTATTGTGGCGAAGAGTGACTTGGCGGCGTTGTCCAGGCCGAACAGGAACTGGCACTAATACTCGAATTGCCCATGCGGCAGTAGGTTGGGCGGTGTTGTGGACGCGTGCACCGGAGGAACCTCGCCGGGTTTCCTCGACGTGCGCATCACGAAGGTGAAGTCAGGGTTGCCATAGAGTCCCGCCAGCTCATCCTCCGCTCTCGAACCCGGGTCAGACGGGTCCTCAACCAGGGGCCCCACGTCACCCGTTAGGAATGGAGGGAATGCAGCGGGTGTCAGCCCCGACGTGGACCGGCGATGACGGTGGCGTCGGTCATGCCTCCTCCTGGGCGCGGAAGCATGGTGGCGAGACCAGCGTGTGGCCCCTCCTATGCGTGGGGGCGTGGTGCGGCCTCCGCTTGGATCTCCAACCGAGAGCAGGATCATGTCATAGCCGTGGCCAAGGGACATAAACTTTAGGCTCCTGAACCAGATCACCGTAGCACGTGGAAGCGACGAAGCTGAGTCTACCATCCGAAAAAATGGCGGGAAATCATCAGTGACACGCAGTTCCCCTACCTGGCGCACCAACTGTCGGTGTTTTGACCCCGGGGGCCTAGCACCAACGAGTAAATATGTGATGCGTGCTCCCTAATCTGGATGGTGATGTAAGAATAACATAAGGTTTATCCTGGTTAGGGCAAAAGAAGGCCCACATCCAGCGGGGGGAGAGTTTGTATTATCTTGCACCGAAGTGCTTGTACAGGAATGAATACAAGCAAGCGAGTGAGTGAGCTAGGACTTGAGCGTTTCAGGCATTGCTAGCTCTCTACTGACCTGTCTAAGCTAAGGGCCTAGCGCCTCCTTTTATAGGCGAAGGAGGGCCACAGGGGTACATGGTTCCTAGGGCGAACGTAGTTGCTGACGTTGAGGAGGAGATGCCGATCATGTCGGTGTCGCTGTAGAGGCGTGCACCGGGCATGGCGGGTCCTGTAGCGACGTGCCTAGAAATGACTCAGCCGTCCTTCTCGTGCATAGGATGACGCCGTCGATGGTTGGTAAAAGATCGGCGCCCATGCCTATGTGTGTGGATCCCTGTAGCTGTCATGTCAGGAGTTGTTGGGGCGCTGACCGGTGACAACGGAGTCCTGCTCGAGGGGATGGTCGAAGGGGTTGAGGCCTGTACGGATAAAGTCGAGTCCCGGGAAATGCAGGGAATATATTGACAAATGCGTCTCGAGGGGGTGCCGAACGGGGCACAGTGCGCCGTATGGTGTTACAGTGGGGTCTGATCCGCCGGTTTCCAGGGTATGGGCAGTGAAAAGAGGGATTTGACCGGTGTCCTGCTCACTATTACCGCAGCAGTAGCCACGTGCTTAGGCGGTTTGGCGGTGGACAGGTAAAACGCATTAAATGCTCTGAGCATCGTGCGGAAGTAGGCGGGTCGTGGGGGTGCCGTACTCGAGGGGTGATCATTCGCTCGGGCGAACTTCCATCACCGAGGGGTAGGTCGAGCGGTACCCTCGAGTGATCTCCTTTGCCTGGAGCGGAGCCTGTCGAGCAGGTGGCAGCCGGTACCGTCGAGGCCCGTTACTGGGCCGGCCCAGTACAACTTGGGAGTTGGGCTTTCGCGGTAAGTGGGGGATAATGATAATGAATTTGGCTTGCTAATGCCTGAAATTAATTCTCTTAATTGAGGGTCAAGGGTACCCCTTTCTCAAGTACCCGACACAATGCACACACATAAATCATCGCTACCCACTTGACTTGCCGCTTACTTCATTTGCCAGCCACTTAATAATTAATTAGATGGGCCAACGTGTCCTATAGAGAGATATTTTCACACACGGTTCCTTATGTGACTACTTGTGATTGCTAAAAAAATCGGTTGACATAGAGAACTATTTGCACAAAGTGGTTACTTTATGTGATCTGATCCACTTGTGAAATAAAATTCTTAAAAAATTTTACACTACTACGTAGATGATGATTTTAAGAGCAATCTCTACTTTTGGATAGAGGTGGACATCTTAAAATCCGCCTTTAAAAATATCTCTAGACTGGAGGGTCCTGGCCTAAAATGTCTCCGGTAGGAATCTAATTTTAGAGGTGGCTCATCTTTTACAAATTAGTTTTGAAAATTATCTCAATTTTTAGAAATGGCCGGAATAGCAAACGTCTTTAAAAATCCATTTGTGGAGACGATTAGAATAATTGACACATCTACAGATGATCAATTCACAGAGATGGGTGGAACAACAAAATCTATGAAAAGACATGCAAAATCTCGGATAAAGCGGTGCCAGCAGAATGAAAACTTGTCTCGTGCTGCGAGGAAGGTGTGCAGAGCTCACCACTACTCCATAACGGGAGAAGAAAAAGATCAGAGCCTGTCGTTACTCCATCCCATCCTTATCCCCTTCCGTCGTTCACCCGTTCATCTCTATCTGTTCCTTTTCTCACAGACATCTCCCATTCTCCTCTTCTCTCCTCTCCTTTGCACGTCCATCTCTCTATGTATTCACCTCTCTGATTCTATGATATTATTGACGCCGATTCACGACCATGTCAACACACCAGCGGGTCTTGAATGTCTAAAGAGGTTGCTTGGACAACCTACAATACAGCAAACATGCAGCGTAACCAGCCAAACCGATCTAGAGATCGAAACGGCCGATGTAGAGCTCATGTAAGGCTGAAAAGACTCCCGAACCACCTCCGAAAGGATCCGTCAAGAGGAAGCACGCGGAGGATCTCCTAGGACCAGCAAGGCCACCTAGGATGCCAACAAATCTCGTGGACAGAAGTGTCGGACAGTAGGTAGACGGGTTGAGAAGAAGAAGAGTAGGGTAAAGAGGGTAATTGTGTTGTAATTTTGATGGTTGATAGGATGGGATCAACCGGCCATGATCCTCTCGTATATATAGAGGGGGTGGTCTTATCCCAGTAGAAAACAACTCCAACACATGATCTCCAAGTTTCCCACGACCAAAACTTTCCAAAACATGATTTGGAGACAAATCGGTTCGGACTTCAGGTCCAGACAGCTTAGCCGGCCTCCCATCTGGCTTAGCCGATTTTCACGGGGGTGTGCTAGGCGCCCAGCCGGCCTTAAGCCAGACTGGCTTAGCTGCTTCAGGCACCCGGCTTAGCCAGCCTGCCGGTCAGTGCGGCTAGCTGGCAGCAAAGCCGGCTTAGCCGGCCTGGCGACCTGGCTAAGCCAACTGGAAGAGGGGACCCTGTCTGGCCGACCTAGCCAACCGGCTTAGCCGATTGGGTCGGCTCTGTCGTGGCTCGCCGTCTTCTCTGTGTGATTTCCAGTTCCATTGATGACGCCACTTGACCTTGACCATGTCCAGGTTCCCGTAACTTGCTCATATTGCCAAATATACCACCGGACATTTTTGAGTGTCAACATATGCCCCTGTTTTCACTGAATGATGCATTGAACCTGAAAACACTTGTCAAAAGATGACCAACCAGCATGATACCCATCACATTGGCTGACCAGCGACTAAGGGCAATATATACATCGGCCATTTTTGTACTAAGAGTGATACATGTATCGGCCATTGCTTGGTGGAGCTCCTGGACATCTTACCAAACACTTGAAAAGTATTTTTTAAGATACCTTCCATTGACTGCCTCTGGGAGAGGCTCACCTTTCAATGTCTCCAGCAAGTATCAGTTCCTGAAGATGACTGTAACCTCTCTCAAAGGACCTTTCCAATTGGGTGACCATTTACCGAATTCATCGATCTTCGATCCAATAGAAAGGATGGTTTGCCATACTAGATCTCCCACTTGAAACGATTTGCTTCTCACTTTCTTGTTGTAGGCCCTTGCAACATGAACTTTTTCTTTTCAATCTCCTTTAGAGCTTTTAACCTCTTATTTATCACTTCATCCACATTGTTCATCATTAGATCATGGTACACAACAAAAGATAAATCATTTTGTTTAGCAAATTTGTATGCACTCAAGTTCACTTCGATAGGCAACATGGCTTCTTAACCATAAACTAGCTCAAAAGGAGTTACTTTTGTAGCACCATGCTTTGATATGCGATAATTTGTGTTATGAACTCAATAACCTCCTCATGAGTTATGTTCTTCAAAGGAATAGCTTCACACCACTTAGTGAAATAATTTATCGCAACCAGGATGAATGATGCCCTTTGAAGATGGGGGATGAAATTGGCCAATGAAATCTAGCCCCCGACCTCTGAATGGCCATGGATTCATAACATGGAGGTCAGCAGCAGGCACCATCTGAATGTTACCAAACCGTTGGCACTCATCACAATCTTTGTAGTAACAAAAACAATCGGCCATCATAGTAGGCCAATAGAAACCAGCCCTCATCAACAACCACTTCATCTTCGGGCCGATTGATGTGTACCACAAATTCCTTCATGGATTTCTCCCATTGCCACTCTTGCTTCATCAGATCCTAGGCACTTGAGCAATAAATCATCAACAGTCCTTCGATAGAGCTCACCATAATGAATAATATACTTGAAAGCACTCCTTTGCACACTCTTATCAACTTTGGCACTAGGATCCTACAAATAAGTCATCAAGGGAGCCCTCCAATCCTCCAAATTGGTACTAGAATTACCAGAATCTAAACTAGACCGATTTTGGATGTCACTAGATTAATTAGCAGCACCTGGAACAAGGAAGTCGGCTAGGCCAACTGTAGCAGTCAGCTTAGCCGACTGGGCCAGCCAATCAGCAGGGCCGGCTAGGCCGGCTTGGGGACCCGGCTTAGTCAAGTGATGGCTGGCTAGGCCGACTGTAGCAGTCGGCCAGGACGGTTTGTCCAGACCTACATAGAAAAAATGATCATCTCGATGCATCGGCTTTCCTTGAATATGAAAATTATGCCCACCGATGTCAAAGCCTGATGCTTGTTGAGCTAACATGTTGGCCTTTTGATTTTCATGTCTCAGAATATGCCAAATTTTAAATTGGGCAAACATGGAGATAAGTTCAAGACAAGTATCAAGAGAAGCTCAAAGTGATCCATCTGAACATTAAAATTCACCACAACTTGCTGCACAACCAGTAATGAATCACCATAGGCCTCAACATGTTGCACTCCCATGGAACTTAACATGATCAACCCGAATAAAAGAGCTTGATATTTGGTTTGATTGTTAGTACATTGAAACTCCAATCGACTTGACATTCCTGTCTCAACAATACTAGGAGAAACAAGAACAATACCAACACCTTGGCCATCTTTACAAACTGATCCATCAAAATATAATTTTCATGGGTGTAAGTAAGGTAATTGACTTCTTGATTAAGATTAATATCATGCTCAACAATAAAATCAGCAAGAACTTGACCCTTTACAGATTTTAGTGATTCATAAGTCAAGTCATATTCAATTAAAGAATATGCCCATTTGTCCAACCTTCCACTAAGGATTGGTCGATATAACAAATGCTTGATAATATCGGCCTGCATGCTACAACACATGTATTTGACAAAAGATAACGCCTCATCTTGTTACATGCAAAGTACAGTGATAAGCATAATTTCTCAATATGGGCATACCTCGTCTCGGGGTCAAGAAGACAACAACCAAGATAAGTAATCATGTACTCCTTTCCTTCATCTTCTTGAGTCACCACAACCCCAATGATCTCCTCTTTAGCAGCCACACAGATTTTGAATGGAATTCCTCTTCTAGATGCACGAAGAATGGGTGGTGATGATAGATATTCCTTTATCTTCTTAAATGCTTCTTGTTGACTTGACCCCCAAGTGAATTCAGATTCATCCTTCAACTTGAGTATGGGAGTGAAAGGAATAATCTTCCTAGATAGATTAGTACTAAATCTTCTCAAGTATTTCACCTTCCCTAAGAATTTTTACACATCTTTGTTGCACTTGGGTGGTTGAACATTCTTGATTTTCTCAATCCTCTTGGGATCAAGCTCTATTCTATTGTCATGAATGATAAAGCCTAGAAACTTCCCAGCCGACACTCTAAAAGCATATTTTAGTGGACTTATCTTCAAACTATAGCGGTGTATTCTTTCAAAATCAAGACGCAAATCGACTAAATGAAAATTATGGACAATCGATTTAATCACAATATCATCAATATAAACTTCCATAATCACCCTAATTAGATCATGAAAAATCAAATTCATTGCTCTTCGATAAGTTGCACCTGCATTTTTCGACCCAAAGGTCATCACAATCCACTCAAACAAACCAACAAAGCCAGGACAAATGAAAGCCGTCTTTGATGTATCTTCTTCTGCTATGAAAATCTAATTATATCCAGCATTACCACCAAGAAAGATAATCACCCGATGTCCAAAAGCATCATTAATCAACATGTCGGCTATAGGCATAGGATACTCATCTTTGGGAGTGGCTCTATTCAGATCTCTAAAATCAATGCAAACTCTCATCTTGCCAGAAATCTTTCTTCTCAATGGGCACAATATTAGAGACCCACTCCGCATATTGGCATGGACGAATGAATTCAGCCTGTAACAACCTATTGATCTCCTCCTTAATTTAGTCATGGATGGCTGAATTGAAGCGCCGCGGGTGTTGTTTGAAAGGCTTGAATCCATCCTTAATAGGGAGCCGATGCTCAACAAGATCTCGGCTCAATCCACGCATCTCAGTGTAGTTCCATGCGAAACAATCAGAATATTCCTTGAGAAGAGCGATTAATTCAGCTTTGTAATTGGCTTCCAGGTTTTGATTAATAAGTCGGTCGCGGCATAGAGCCATCCCCAATATCAACTTGTTCTAAAGGGTCGGTCGATGTGAAACCCTGGCCCAACTTATTGAGCTAATCAAAGTCATCAATAGCCTCACATGCATCGGTCTTTTCAGCCCGATACTATTGAACACGACGCTTTAACCATTCAATACTATTCATTGATTACATAATGGTGTTAAGGCGATTGTCAATCGGCTTAAGCAATACAGGAATAAAGCCCTGCCTAGTATAACTTACAAAATCATAATCAGACAAGTCTCTACCCCTGACAAGCAACCAAAAGCACCATGCCCCACAGCCGCACACGCATCAGCTGTGGCAACCTCAACTGATGAATCAGCATGGACGACCTCAATAGCATCTCCCACCCATTGGATGAGAAACTGGTGCAAGCTGGACGGCACACACTCATTGGCATGAATCCAATGACACCCAAGTATAACATTATAGCTTCCCTTGATGTCAGCAATAAAGAAATCCATAGCAAAAGTCTTGCTCCCGATGCTCAACTCAACATTAGCAATGCCTCTAGCTAAAATTGGGGCTTCACTACCAACACCTATAATAGTCATGTTGGTCTTGACCAGCTCTTTGTCTTTGTTTCCAAGCTTCTTGTACAATGAGCAGGGCATAACATTCATAATTGCACCGCTTTCTACCAAAATGCTATGAACTGGCACCCCATTGATGTAGCCCTTCAAATGTAGTGGCCTAAGATGATCCACCCGCACTACTAGCTTCTTGAACACAGCATCTTCAATAGAAAATATCAATTCTACTACTGGTGGATCCTCTTGATCAGACTAATCACGTAATAATCAAAGGAGAGATATACTACATTTATATCTTTATGCTCCGACAATGGTTCATAATCCACCATCTCCTCGACTTGCACCCTGGAGCTTCCATGCCCCCCATATTAGAAACAATGGAGGCAAACTCTTTTGGTGAGTCACCAAGCTCTCCAAAACCTATAGGAATCGACACGGGTACTTCGAGAAGCACCACAGCTGATTCAGGGAGAGCCAGGGCATCTGGAATAGCATCAGTCAACTTAGCTGATTGGTCAGTCGGCTTAGCCGACTTCTGGCCAGCCTTGCTAGCATCAGCAGTGGGAGCCGGCTTTGCTGGCTCTGGGCCATCCTAGCTGACTCAGTTAGCCTAGCCGACTCTAGAGTTAGCTTAGTCGGCTGAGCAGGTACAGCAGCCGCAACGGTGATCTTCAATGGTGTCTCTTGAGGTATCCCTTGTGTAGGTGGATTTTCAACCATCCCAAGAGCTTCCCTCTTTGATTTCCTCTGCCGAGCGCGCTGTAACTTCCGTCGTTGGGTTTTATCCAACCCTCGTGGGCACCACTTGGGTTGAGTATACTTAGGATCTCTCAGTAGCTTCTTCTCTTCAACTCCAGCAACTTCTCCAACAACTTCTTCTTGCTGCTTTGCTGGATTTTCATCTCCAATCACAATCGGCTTGTCATCATCAATGATAGGAGCTGACATCGAGCTGATTATGATGCTAGGTACGAAAACAGGCTTCTCAAGTGCTTCAATCTTTTTTGACCATACACTTGCTGCACAAGAACCCTCTTTGATTCTTGAGAAGCCAAAATTCGTGACTTGATTGACCGTTCTTGATTCATTCCACTAGAGCTCCATTGACCACCCAATCGGCGAAAGACGGAAACATTTAAAGATTGGCCAGCGACTCCTCCCAACCTTTGTTGAATATGCATAGGAGCTTGAGGATAAGGTACCCATACTCTTCTTGGTCCCCACTGTGGTGTTGGTATAACTGATGGAGCTGGAGGAACTGGAGGTCCCCAACATGACACAAGAGGATGAGCAACCTGCAAGGAAGAATCTACTAGTGGAGTCATTGCCAATTTCTTATTTTTTAATCTTCACGCTTTGGTGGCATTGACTCTCTTTTTTTATGGGACAATTCCTGGAATCAGCCTTTTGTTTTTTATACTTTGCCATAAGTCGATCAAAAGTACAAAGTTGCTTCACTACTGGTGGTTTAACCTTTTGCTCTTTCTCCATCCAAACACCAACTTCTGGTTTCTTAGGAATAAACATGCGCAGCACACGAACACCAGAAGCAGGACTGCCTGGAGAGGGGAGCCGGCCTGACCGGGCAGTCGGCTAGCCGACTGGCTGGACCCGGTTAGGCCGATTATGTCAGTCAGCTTAGCAGGCTCTAGCTGGCCTGTGCTGGAGTCGGCCTGGCCGACTGGGACAGTCAGCCTAGCCGGCCTTTGCAATGTCGCACACGTCTCGTACCATCTTTGCCTTCTCAAAGCTTCCGCTGATCCAGTGGTGATTGTAAGCTTGTCCTTGCCTTGCTGATCTTTCTCAAGCACCACTTGTTACCCCAAATACTTTTGAGCATTCAGTCAGCATGCGGTTCGCCGATACTGGCATTCTTGCCTTTAGCTTTATTGGCTTGCTCGATCAGATCAAGATTACTGGATTTCCTGCTTCAATTGTATTCATGTGTGCAGGAAAAGGATTCTTGTTGATTTCCATCATTAAGGGCCGATTGGACCTGCCGACGAAAAACATTACAATCATTAGTTGCATGAGAATAAGAATTATGATATTTACAGTAAGCACGTCTCTTAATCTCATCTGCAAAAGGCATGGTATAATAAACTCTAATGAAAACGATTTTGAGTAATTCATCAAAAATCCGATCACATTTAGAAGTATCAAAAGTAAATTTCACTTCCACATTCCAATTCCTTTGAATCGGCTTGAGAGAAGGACAAGTAACATATTTGTTCTCCTCTGGCCATCTAATTTCAGCGGCCAATGTCTCTTTACTTTCATCATCCGAATCATCTAAAAAAACACCAAGAGCATGTGTATTCGAACGATGGGTCTTATATTCACAAGATTCTTTAAGGCGCGATTCTAGAAAAAGGCCCTCTCAATAAGATGATTCATATTAGTGAATTGAACATTCTCAAGCTTGTCTTTGATCTTATAATTTAAACCATTAAAGCATATATCAATAATATCTCTTTCAGAAATATTCAAATAAAAGCACCTGTTTTTTATCTCCCAAGCTTTAGTGAAAAATTCAAGCACAGTTTCATCACGTGTTTGCTTAACAGTAGTAAGATGTGATAATCTAGTTTCTTGAATTCCAACACAAAAATATTTATGAAACTTTTATTCTAATTGAACCCAAGAATCTATACACAAAGGTGGTAAAGAAGCAAACCATGAAAAAGCAGTACCAGCCAATGATAAAGGAAAATTGTGAATTCTCATATAATCATGATTAGCAGCTTCTCCTAATTGAGCAAGGTATATACTAATATGCTCCATGGTATTCTTATTACCATTACCACTAAACTTTTGAAAATCAGGTACCTTCCAACCATCAAGATTGCGCATGTAGTCAATTGCAAAAGGATATGGTTTGGTGTACATGTTTTGAGCAGTTTTCAAATGAACACCTAGACTTTCTTCAAGATTTTTGATGAAGTCTTTCTTATATTGACTTAATATATCATTAATTTTAGCAGAAGAAGTACCCTCAAGCATAGGATTTGGACCAAGAGATTTTGGTGGGTTAGGTAAAATATTATTGTCCCCCGAAGCTTTAGATGCTCCATAATTGGTTTGTAATGTTTGAGCCGATTTTTGAGCACCCCTTACTGCACTGGTACTAGCATGACCGGTTTTATCGGTAAGAGAAATCGAAGAACCCAATTTTAACTTGCTAGCTTCAACAAAAGATGATTGATTTTTAAAGAAACCTTGAGGCATGCCAAATTCAGGTTGTGGCAGGACATCCGATTGATCAGAATCAGTTGTCTTCCCTTCTATTTTATCTAACCTAGACACTATTACATCTAGGGTTCTATCCAAAGTTTCTTTGAATTGAGTACCGCTTTCATATATCATCTTAGAAACATAAGCTTGCGAAACTAGACAATCATCATATTTAGGGAGATTATCTTGAGGGTTCACCTGCTTAGACGATGAAGCTCCCAAGATTTCAGAAATGTTTGGCGCCTTGAATTGTATAACCTTGTCATGCCGACCTTTGGAGCAACCTTGAAGAAAAGCCTTCTAGATCCACGAGCTAAGCTTGAAGTTTTTCTTGCAATTCTGGCGTTAACTCCTCCATGGACATGGGATTAATGATGTTTCCACTATGGACTTCACTCGAGTCCTTCATTGCATCACCATTTGAACCCATGTCGTTGGTAGATTAAAACTTGAGTTTACGCCTCGAAGTCCCCAGCGGAGTCACTAAAAAGTATGTTGATATCGATTCGTGACCGTGCCAACACACTAGCGGGTCTTGGATGCCCAAAGAGGTTGCTTGGACAACCTACAATGCAGCAAACACGCAGCATAAATGACCGAACCGATCTAGAGATTGAAACGGCTGATGTAGAGCTCGTGTAAGGCTAAAAAGACTCCTGAACCACCTCCGGAAGGATCTATCAGGAGGAAGCACATGGAAGATCTTCTAGGACCAGCAAGGTCGCCTAGGATGCCAACAAATCTCGTGGAGAGAAGTGCCGGACAACAGGTAGAGGGGCTGAGAAGAAGAAGATTAGGGTAAAGAGGGTAATTGTGTTGTAATTTTGATGGTTGATAGGATGGGATCAATCGACCATGATCCTCTCATATATATAGAGGGGGGTGGTCTTATCCTAGTGGGAAACAACTCCAACACATGATCTCCAAGTTTCCCACGACCAAACCTTGCCAAAACATGATTTGGAGACAAATCGATTCGGACTTCAGGTCCAGACCTGCCTAGCCGGCCTCCCACCCGGCTTAACCGGTTTTCACGGGGGGTGTGCCAGGCGCCCAGCGTCAGACCAGCTTAGCCGGTTCAGACACCCGGCTTAGCCGGCCTGCCCGATCAGTGCGGCCAGCTAGTAACAAAGCCGGCTTAGCCGGCCTGGTGACCCGGCTAAGCCGACTGGAAGAGGGGACCTGGCCTGGCCGGCCTAGCCAACTAGGCCGGCTCACTCGTGGTTCGCCGTCTTCTCCGCGTGATTGTCAGCTCCATTGACGACGCCACTTGACCTCGACCATGTCCAGGGTTTCCGTAACTTGCTCATATTACCAAATATTCCATCGGATATTTTTTAGTGTCAACAGATATTCTTCGTTGCATCACGATCTCCAACATGGCTAGCCCAACGCCAGCATGCATGTCCAGACCTCTGGTGCAATCGTCCCTCTTGGCCTGTGATGTGGCTGGCCCAACGCGAGCGCACATGGGGTCCTAGTGATAGTACAGTGGGCCAGCACAGTGCAACGCTATGCGTTCCTCTAGGACCCAAATAGCGGATGGAGACCTGCAGTGGGAACTCTAAACGCGTACGCTATCTTACAAGAGTCATGCTCATCCGCTATTTACAGCGCGCCACAGGACGTCCGCTATCAGCCTGTAGCCCCACCACGCCTGCATGCCCGCATTGCGCACCGGCTGTGCCGCCCGCCCTGTTCGCCGGCCGCTGCCACCGGAAGTCGCCGCCGCCGCGTCAAGGAAGTCGCCGCCTCCGGAGCTGCTTGGTAAGCACCACCGCCGGGCGCGAGATGCGGATGCAGAGCAGCTCCACGCGCAGCCCGTCCACGACACAGTTGATGTTCCTAGTCCACGCCGCCATCCTCCGCGCGACCAAGCTGGGAGGGCCGTCGGCGGAGGGAACAAGGGAGGCGTCGGCCTGCTCCAGCCCCGGCTCCGACCACTACGCATGCCGGAGAGGTAGAGAAGGGGAGGGAGGCCGTGGGCGAGCTCCTCCGGCCCCGGCTCCGGCCACCACGCGCGCCGGAGAGGGAGAGAAGGGGAGGGCGGCCATGACGGCAAGCTCATCTGGCCCCTCGCCAGGTAGGCAGAGAAGGGGAGGGAGGCCACGGGGTTGAGCTCCTCCAGTAAGGGAGGCGCCGCCGGCCGCATCCGCTGTATAGAGGGAGGCGGGAGCGGAGAGGAGAGAGAGGGAACGGCGGCGTGGAGGGAGGTTGCTTGGCGGAGGAAGCGAGGAGGGCCCAACAATGAGAGTGGGAGCGGCCGGCGGGGTGCGGGGGTGGGAGGATTAAAAAAATTCTAACAAGTGGGTCCTATGAATGGTAGTTGGTATGAAGAATGGATATAGAGTATGAATGAGTACGAAAAAATAAATATAGAGAAAATAATCTCGATGACTTGGCAGGAATATTTTTTTTTAAAGGATGACGAGTACGGATATTCCCTCGTCCCTGTCGGCAGTGCGATGGGCTAGCATGGGCACATGTGCCATCCCTGGCGGCGTCCCCGCAACAGGCTAGCGCGGGCGGCGAGCGAGCGATTTTCCTTAGTGCGGCCTCGTGGCCAGTAGCGGGGCATGTGATTTTTTTATTATTTCTTCATTCAATGGACAAACTACTAAGCTAGTTCTATAGAATTTTAGAGATATTTTAAGAGCATCTCCAATAGTTTTGTAAAAGAAGATGCTATCTTCAAAATTTGATAAAATAAGCAAAAATTGCTCTCCGATAGTTTCTCATCTGATTTTAGAAATTTTAGCAACTTGGCATATTTTCTCTCCGCACGCGTATACAACTTGCTATCGTGTTTTCTTGTGCCTACAGCCGCACGCTCTGCGTGCCCGTGACCACGGACCGCCGCGGTCGAGTGGCTGTGAGCCGCAGCCGGCCAAGGCCAAGGCCTGGCGCGGTCCAGCGAGTCCCCGACGCTGCCAACCGCCGGAGCCGGACGCCGCCCTCCGCTCCATTGGCGGCTGCGTGCGTGATCTTAGATGAATAAAGGGGTAAATTGTAAATAGAAGAACTTTGTGTGTTCACGTTGCATAAATACTAGACACATAAACTTTTATTTATGGGCTTGGTTAATTAGAGAAAAATTTAGTGTTCACTGAATAGAGATGGTTCTTATATATAGCCACCTCTAGAAACCACTTTTAGCCATATCTACAAAGTGTTACCATAATATTTTGTTGTCAAGTACACTAGCACACTAAAAAGGTACAACACCACGTGGATCTTGGAACCGGTTGGCTAAATGTCCTTATGGTCACCAACCAACTGTGCAAAATGTTTTAGTAGCGAATTAAAGACATAAAAATAAGCGTGGTGCTCAAATAGCCACGTGAAGCTAATCAGATTTTCCATTATCTACGTAATGATTGGGTCCAAGTTGCAGTTTAGATGTCTTCGTGTCTGTAACAGTTGTACATACTACCAATAATTGATGTTCCCTCAATTCTACTCCCACTGTTCTGGAATATAGTGTATTATGGCTATTTTCAGACAAAATAAGAGAGGGGGCATCAATAGACACATGTACCTCCCACTTAACATTCTAATATATTAAAATCTAATTCTAATCCTATTCCGTATGATTAAAGGGCAATCTAAGTTTCCATGTGAAAATATGGTAAGCACTGAGGATGGAGGGAGTAGGTTTCCTAATCATATATTCTTATTTAAGAAAATATTATCTTCTTGTTCCCTAGATGCATTATATTTGAAGACATCTTAAAAAACTAGAATGCACTTTATTCAAGGACGGAAAGAGTAGAATATAAGTAATTATTTATCTGTTCTAAGTTAAAATATCTTCAACTATCATCAAAACATTAACATGCACTAAGCTAAAGCAATAAATAATAAAAATATATTTCAGAGTAGATGTAATTTAATATCACAAAAAACATTATTTTCTCATAAAATTAATTAAATTAATGATAGTTTAACTTTTGGCAAACTCAGATTTTGTTATATTTTAAGGAAGAGAAAGCAACGTAGATAACATCTTTGTGGACACTGGAACGTAGTTGATTAATAATATTTGTGGTGCTAAAAGTAGCCACGTAGAGCTAAGATAGTTTATTTCTTCTTTCAGTTATCTTTATTCTAAGTAAAATTGTTTTTTCAATTTTAATCAATTAAGTTTATAGGAAAGTACATCAACATCCAAAACATCAAATTAGTTTCTTTAAGTATCCATAATTTATATTTTGATGGACCATTCTATTTGAAATTTTAGATGTTAATATATTTATTATTTAAAAACTTATCAAAGTTAGAGAAGTTCAACCTAAGACAAGGCCAAAGTATGATACAATTCAGTAAAAATTGTATCACCATCATCAATGAAAAATCAGTCTGGATCATAGTGTGCCTAGTAAAAATTGCAATAATCCGTATAGATGTTCGCCATCTATCTATATAGTAGTTGTACGCCAATAATTGACCCATATAGACAACCTCCAATCTAATATTAGCACAAATGCTTGATACATAAACACGTGCAACAGGCCACTGATTTCGCAGAGAGAGAGAGAGAGACGCTGAGATGTCAGATACTCAGATGCACTCACCAGTCAACCATCTACTCGTAGTCAACAGGCCACCAATTTTGGGAAAAAAAAAGGACAAACAGGCCACCAAGGCCGGATGGGCTTCAGGAGTGAGTCGACAGAAGGAAAAACCCAACCCAAAACAATGAAGCGAGGTGAACCAGTCCAGTTTTGTTTGGTCCATACAACTTGGCCCACCAGTCTAAGCTAGAAATGCACATTGGGCCAGGCCGGAGAAACTGAGGAATAATGCGCTAATCAGCCAGGCCTGCCAGTTGCCACAGATCAAAGCCCATATATGGTTTTGTTAGTCACGTCTTTGTCATTTTTTCTTATGAAAAGCAAAATACAGCCGACTTTATTTAATATTGGTATTATCTTCTTCTGCACTTGCAAATTGCAAAAAAAAAGAATTGTAAAATCCATACAACATTTCTCAAAAACAATAAAAATAATCAAATCTGAAACCTTTTTTGAATCATGTAGTCTCAGAATTATGTTTTCCTGTCACAAACAAGGATTGAGCCGTCTTACCAAGCCACAACCCATTCAAACGAACCATATAATACATACTGCACCGATTATATAACATAGTGCAGGGTCAATCTAGGCTTTGACCTCTTTTTATTAGATCAAAGGCATTCACCCGGCTTTATTAGAAAGCTTAACAAAAGCCCATGATCCCTGTTTACCGAGGCTACCAGTTTTACATCCCTTGCATTCAGCACAAACTCTCACTAGCTCATGCTAAGAAAACACACCACCTCCCCTTGCGAGAACCATTCCAGGTTACAAAACTATATAAACTGACTGAAACAAAAGCGAGAACAGAATGATAGAACAACCAAGTTTAGTTTCAGAAAGCTAGATAACCCCTCGATCATCTATGTCAGCCGAGTTGCTTGTGTCGTCAGTGAGCCAATAACTTCTTCTGCTTTTGGTTGTAGCTTTGGCTTGAGGATTGGTGTCCACGACTTGAAGAGTGTCAGAGTTTTGAAGATGATTGCTGCAGGAGAGGACGGCACCTTCTTGTCGAACACCATCTCGTTCCTTGTCTTCTATATAGTCCACAATGCACCTGCACATATGTAAAACGAAATCTTTTTGGTTATACCTCTACAGCCTTCCACAATCTCTATTAGAAAATCTGAACAACTTGTTGGGGATTTAACCCAGCCCAAATTATCTCTTAGAAGAGACCATAGAAACACAGCAAGGGGGCATGGGAAGAGTAGGTGGTCAGTGGTTTCAAGAATGCCACACATCAAGCATGCTGGCGTTCCTGACCATTTTTTCATTTTAAGTTGAAAACTGGATTGAATCCGACCATGGCAAGCCATCCATAAGAAGTTTTTCACCTTCAGAGGGATGCTACTCTTCCAGATCGTCATCGTTTGGTTATCCCTAACACCCCCAGATGACATGAGTCTATATAAGGATCTTGAAGTGTATCTCCCCGATTGTTCTAGCACCCAAACCACTATATCTCTTCCTTCAGATAACTCAACGTTTCCTAACTCATTCTGTAATTCTTGCCAATCATCTGCCAATATTCCTATTATCTGCCTTCTGAACTATTATCTGCCTTCTGAACTGAATTACCCACTCATCTGCTGCATAGGCATCTGCCACAATGATGTCAAGGTTAGAAGCAATCTGAAACAATCTATGATAACTGATCATCAGAGGGGTTCCTCCTAGCCAAACATCCTTCCAGAATCTAGTTTGTTGACCACACTTCACCTTGATCACTCTGCCTATTTGTTATTCATCTCTCAAATCCAGTAATGACCTCCAGAATTGTGAGCCAGATTTCCTTTTTATCTGAAATATGCTTTTCTCCCCAAGATATTTCTTTTTTAATATCGCACAACACAGGCTATCTTCATCTCTTTCTAGTCTATCAATCCACTTCACCATTAAACATGTATTCATTGTTCTTACCTTAGTAAAACCCAAACCCCAAACTCTTTAGATCTGGCTAAGGCTTCCCACTTGATCAGATGATACTTCCTTTTCTTACTAGTTCCCTGCCAATAAAATCTTGATCTAATAGAGTCAATTCTTTTAAAGTTACCTTCATATAGATAGTAAACTCCCATTGTGTACATTGGGATACTAGAGAGACATGACTCCAGCAGTATAGATTTATCTCCAGAACTTAAGAACTCACATTGCCAAGTACCCAACTCTTATCAATCTTCTCTTCAACATATCTCAGTTGTGCCTTTGATATTTTACTATCACTTACAGGAAGGCCCAGATATTTCATAGAAAAATATCCTATTTTACAACCTAGTACTTCTGCAACTGCCTGTTGTTCATCATCTTTAAGACCAACAGTAAAACTCTCACTTTTCTCATAGTTTATTTTCATGCCAGACATTGCTTCATAATATTTTAAGATCATTTAGATGTTGCACAAGTTTTCACTATTGTACTGTAGAAGCACCACGGTGTCATCAGCATATTGTAGATGGGTCAATCCACCAGGAACTAAATGGGGGACAACTCCTTGGATAACTCTAGCACTCATGGCTCTACAGAGCATCCTAAATAATGCATCTGCCACAATATTAAAGAGCAATGGTTATATGGATCCCCTTGCCTCAAACCTTTAAAGCTCCTAAAAAATTCTCCTCTTACTCCATTGATGTCAATACAAACTCTACTCCTTCCACAGCTCTCATAATCAAGTTAATCCATTTGCTTGAGAAGCCTTTTCTGTGTAACACCTCTTCCAGAAAACCTCATCTCACTTTGTCATAAGCTTTTTCAAAATTCAATTTCAATATCACTCCCGGTGTCTTTTTAGCTTTCATCTCATGTAAGACTTCACTGTAGAATCACCACTCCCTCCAAAATATTTCTACCGGGGATAAAGGTTGTCTGGTGAGGGCTAATAATTTTATGTATTACCTATGTTAGTCTAATGGTCAAAACCTTGGTAACAATTTTGTAGATCACATTTAACAGGCATATGGGTCTGAATTGTTTGATATGCACAGCAGGTTTGATTTTAGCCAGAAGGATAATAACTCCATAATTCAACCTTCTCAAGTCAAGTCTGTCTTCCTATAGTTCATCTAGCATTTCTAGTATTGTACCTCTAATGTCACCCCAAAATGTTTTGAAGAATTCTATTGAAAATCCATCAGGTCCTGGGGCAGTATTGCCCTTAATCTCTTTCAAGGCACTATCTAATTCTTCCATAGAAAAAGGCCTGGTAAGCCATTCATTATCTTCTTGACTTAACTGTTGTTCTTCAGGCCACATTTGAAAGTCCAGGTGTATATCAGCAGTTTCTGATTTACCAAATAGCTCCTTGTAGTACTGAGTCACATATTCTCTAAGCTCTTGAGGCTTAGTAATGACTAACTCTCCCTGTTCAAGTGAAGATATTTTCATTTTCCTCATTCGTCCATTAGCACTCTTATGAAAGAAGCTAGTATTAGAGTCTCCTTCCAATATCCATTTCTCTCCTCTTCTTTGCCATTTCATTTCTTCATCTATCAGAATCTGTTGTACTTGTATTTCTAATTCATATCTCTGCTCCCATTCTTCTTGATTTAGCTCTCTTCTTTCACTTTCATCATCTAGCATCCCTATTTTTCTCAACAGCTCCAGTTTGATTTTTTTTCTGTTGGCTATCATGATTTTGGCCCCAACCTTTGATTGTTCTTCTCAGCTTCCCTGATGTAATGTGCCAGTGATCAAGTGGATCATGTTTATATCTCTGTGGCCATTTTGATCTTACCCACTCACAAAACCCTTTTTGATGAATCCACTGTTTGTTGAATCTGAAATAATGAATATTTGAACTACAATCTCCCCCAGTATCTACTATTAGTGGGTTATGATCCGAACCCAATCTCTGAGCAGTTATGACAGAAATATGGTTAAATTTATTCTCTAGCTCTGCAGCCATAAGAACTCTGTCTAGTACACATAAGATAGGAGGATTTTGTTAGTAGTTGGAAAATGGCCCGGTTCTTGTGTCTGAAAAGAGTTCTTCTTTGAACATGGACATGTTCTGTTCTAATGATGCATAAAATGCTTTTGGGAGCAGCCGTTCGCCGTTGTTGGTCAGCGGATCGAAGTAAGCGGTTTGGTTTGCAAATGCAAAAGCACCTGCGTTCAGTTGCCCGGTCGCTGTTCTTGTGTGGTACACGTTCGCAATACCTTGACAGAGTCTGGATTAATAAATTATGAAAAGACCTCTTGCGTTGACAGCATCGATCGATCCCAAGCTAATATCGCACAATCTGCTTCCATTATTTGTCCATTATTCCCTGTATTTGTTGTTTTAGTGAACGACGCATGTTTGCAGCCCTCAAAAAAACCAAATATGTGTGCGTGGTACGAAAATATTTTCAGTCATATGAAGATGACGATACTTGTGTAGTTGTTGTCTTCAAGTATGCTGTTGATGGGTCTTTCTCAAGGACAAGTAATCTGCGCTTTAGAAAAAAGAGCTAGTATGATTTTTTTTTCTTTTACATCCGCACGTTTCTTCGTGTACCGGCGGCTGAATCACCTTTTTTTAACACAAACACATTAAACGCTCGCACCCTTGCCCGTATAAACTTAGGGACACTGCACGTATACGGTATGCCATTTGCCCCATACTCCCTCTATCCGTAATGTACGTACCATAAATTTAATTTAGTTTATAAAAAATACATATAATTTTTATATCTCTAAATAAAGTATTAAAAAACTAAATTCAAACATATGCCCCACCTAGCATAGACACATCTCAACGTCTCCCGACGCCTCCACCTCAACGTCCTCCAACGCCTTCTCTCGTATTGGGCCCGCTAATCATAGACATATTAAATATTTTCCAACGGCTCTCTAAGTAAAAAAAGTTCTAAATATGTATCATAAATATTAATATTTTTATTATATATTTAATTGAAGTTGTTTCTCCGGAAACACAAGTGACAGATATTTTGGGACGGATGGAGTATATCCCTATGGACCCAAGCAAGTAAAATAAACTCGACCGGGGCGGTTAAGACTGTCGTCGCAATTTCTAAATTAAGAAGAAAATGCCTTCTCACCTGGCAACGGTCGTCTCTGTCGTCCAAATGAGAATTGGTCCTCCGCTACCCCATATATGAGGACAGGTTAGGGGATTTTTTAACCCAACCTAAGATTTGCTACCGCTAGAATTCGAACCCAAAACCTAAGAGGTGCCACCGAAGTGTCTAAACCAGCTGATCTAGCATCCTTTGGCAATTCAAGCAAGTAAAATGCAGAACATAATATACAAAGTGAGTTTCGCAAAAAGAATAATATACAAAGTAAAATGCTTCTCACAGCTAGTCAGGTTGGAAGTATTCTAGCAGCCAACCTTACTTGGTTAGAAAGGGTCAAGTTTTTTTTTTTTTTTGACTAGAAAGGGACAAGAGTTGGCATGTGCTGCTAGCCCACAGAAGTACCAATGTTGCAGTAGTTTATACAACTCCATCAACCACAAGTGTCAAACAACTCCTTATATATAACGACCTTTGCTTTTGACACATTGACTTTTAAAGCATTCTAAATGTTGAAATATTGCGAAACATCCAAGACATTGGTACTGGCCTCCGGCGGCCACATTCTAAATGTTGAATTGTCAAACATCCAAAAACCAAATTTAAAGGATACGTAGTACCATCTACATGTAAAGACAGAGTTTGTTTGGGGAGGGATTTAAGTAGAGGCTAGGCTTCCATTTTTTTATTCAAAGTTTATGTAATTGCTTTGTTTTCCCTTGGGGCTCCATTTTTTTCTTCTATGCATTCTTCCTTAGCGAATAACTCCATGCTACAATCTCCAACTATAAGGATGTTGAACGGATCTTTCCCTTATTTCCTCACTTTGTAGAAACGCCCAAACCATATTCAATAAATTCCCTAAAGACGACCTAAATAGAAAAGTTATACCTTTTTGTTTCTTTCTCAAACACAATGTAATTGATATTGCGACAGCACTAAATGACCTAACAATTAACAGTCACGCCCACAAAAGATCTCTTGTTTTTTCTGTGCTAACAACAAGGTACGAAGCCAAAATTTAGATATAGGGGGTTAGCCTACCGGTGGCCTAACCAAGAGTGTCGATAAAATTCATGGCTAAATTGATTATAAGTTTGGAGGCATAGGTGATTCACCGATATATTGTCTAACGAGCGGTGAGGCTGGGACTCTAATTTATTAATGTTGTGCCGGCCTACATAGCTAAGACGCATTGATCTTACGAGTTTTATCAGAATAATAGCTATGTGAACATTCTCCAAGTACATATTGACTACAAAAGAAATTGTGCTTAGTTGTCATGTTGTAACAAGATAAAGCACTTTTAATTCATTGCCATGACAATTTCTTTGGACTAGATTACCCTTAGACCTTACTTAGAGTTTTTCCTCACTCGAGCTACCAAAAAAATTAGTGGAATTTTCAACCTCCGAATAAATCTTTGAGAAAAGGACTATCCTTGTCCATTAGCTATTGGTAGAAACAACCTTTTGAATAGTCATTCTTAGGATACAAACAACTAATATGGAATCTGATATATACAAAACTAAATGCTTCTCATAGATCAAGTTGGAGGAAGTCTTCTAGCAGCCAACTTTACTTGGTTAGAAAGGGTTGCTTAAAGAAAAACTTGGTTAGAAAGGGACAAGAGATATATGTCATGTGCAGCTAGCCCACAGAAGTACCATTGTCTAGTGTTGCAGTGTTTTATACAACTCGACCAACCAGCACAAAAGTGCCAAACAACTCCCTGTAACGACCTTTGCTGTCGACACGTTGACTTTTTTTTTATCACATTCTAATGTTGAATTGTGAAACATACAAAGACCTTGGCAGTTGGCACTGGTCTCCGGCATGTACATCGAATGGAACCTTGTACTATTTGGGGGGTTCCAAATGGGCATCCTCAAATTTAAGGATACAACGGACATACCATCTATATAAAGAAAGAGGTTGGTTGGGGGAGGGATTATATTAAGTAGAGGGCTGGGCTCCACGTAAGATCCAGTCTGATCTGTGATTTAGTGCTCCTAGTACAGAGTAGTAGTAGTAGTAAGAGGCATTAGCGTACGTGTAGCTTTAACTATATATTATGAAATATAAACATTTATATTCTTGGTAATGGAAGACGTGGCACACCGCATCTTTGGAATATCATAACCTCTTTTTTTTGGCTGTTCCATGTGGGCATAACTCATCCACAGCACACACTACCCATCCGGAGATAATGCAGGTACACAGAGTTGCCCTCCTGCACTTCTGGCTGAATTAAAATAACACACTTGAATCCATCCAAAAAAAATAACACGCCTTAACACAAACATCAGGTAAATTACAACCCTAAAATAGTTTAGAGTGGTTTAATTTGACGGTGGTTCTGGTTACGATGTGGCATCCACACTTTGAAGCACTAGAAATTCCGTGTAGAGCGTGTCTCCATAGGAGATAGTTTGAAAAACTTAAAACAAATACTCGGGCTACCAAATAAACAATCTCAAAACAGAACAGCTGTCAACCAAAATGCTATAGATTATGTTGCACTGATAAGATCCCTAATAACAGGATTGGATAGACCATGTAAATGTCCTAGGTCGCTTGGAAATTTCAAAAAATGGTAATTAATACAGAAACGAACATTGGGGCAACTGCTATTTGATCTCAGGGTGATCAAGAAGAGTCCTCGGCTGGGAAATAATCAGGCAATGCAGGCAAGGGCAGAGTCCTCAGACTCTGAGTCTTGGTGACGTTGCCGTCCGATTAAAGGAGCGGCCAAAACGTCTTGGTGACGTTGTCCATCCGACTGGAGCCTCGAGCCAGCTCTCGTCTCTGCTGTGAGTTTGACTCGTGGGCAGTGGCAGAGCAGTCCACAGTACACATGCCTGGAATTCCCTAGTGCCTGATCTCCCGCCTGGCCGCCGACGTGATCAGTGTGCCCCATGTATCCACCGTACGTGCTCGTACGTATCGCATCAGGATCACTTAGTACTTGTTCAGCTCATCAAATTTGGTTACCAAATTTACTACGTAGAATTCTTATTCCCGTCATATTAAAATGCCGACATATGCATGAAGTACTAAATATAGATAAAATTAAAAACTAATTGCACAGTTTTACTGTACTTTACGAGACGAATATTTTAAACCTAATTAGCCAAAGTTTAGATAATTTTTATCAAATACAAATAAAATACTACAATAATTCTGCTACAGAAATTACGGCCCCAATTTGACGAACTAGACGAGGGCTTAGCTGGATCAGCCACTCCCGGCGGCCTGCCGCCACGTACGGTATACAGTAGCTGCGCGGCACATGGCATGTGTGCGCGCGCGATGATTTGGGAACGAAATGAAATGAAATGACCCGCGGCCAACATAGCCCTCCAGCCTAGGAGTACCATGCATGGGCAGCATAGTGAGTGAATTCGCGATGTGATTGGTCAGTGCCTGGCTGCTGACGAATGAATTCCTCTGCGTCCGCCATGTTTGTTTGTTGGCGCAACGGCGCATGTTGCCTCGGGGCCGCGGGCACGTAGCCGAGAGCACACCTGAACCGCGCGTCGTGTCCGCTTAATTGTCTACTTGTACTGCCTTCCGTTGACTACCCGAGAAAAAGTCTTGCCGCGTGTTTCTTCTTTTTGTTGCTGACCAATCTCGTCAACCTCCTCGGCATGTTACATGACACGGCACCTTTTGCGTGTAACCATCTGTTCACCATCGAGCCAACCTATCCTTCTATCTAATACTTGGCGTACCGTTTAGATTTCCGTGAAGATATATAACCAGACTTAGTGAACAAACCCGTCTGCACTCAATCTATGTATACTCAAAATCAGGTTTCCTATATGCACACGTAGAACAGATATCAATGTCTAACATGATCCGTATCCGTCTCTTAGATCGGAGAAAAAATTGAGATAGAATACAAATGGAATGCCGGTTCACTATAAGCAAGGCTCAAGTAAGTTGACTCTTGCGTTGCGTGTGAAAAAAAAAAAAAGAGAACACCTCACCCTCGTTCCAAGTCGATCTTGTCCAACAAAAAACACGTGGTACATTCGCTATTGTTAGCTTATTAGCTCGGCATGCGTGCGTATATATGCGCGCGCTGCACAGTGCCGCTACATTCGTCGTGTCCGTGCAACCTGGAGGCTGGACTGGCCTACTGGCCTCGATCTCACGGCCAGCCACGGTTATATATGCCAAAATAAACAATTGGCAGACCGTGCCACCCACCGGGGTGATCGATCATTGCATTGCATGGATCTTGTGACAAACTGTTGGAAGTGGTGCTCGTGAAAAATGAAAATTCCCTCACGCTGCCAAATGTGTCACCTGCTGCACTGTACTACATATATAGGGCCCCTCTCGCCTCCCCTGGCTCCACGTAGCTCTCCAGCCTAGGAGTACTCCGACACTACACCTACTAGGCGCCAGCGAGCGTGCCGTGCCACCGTGAAAGTGAATTCGCGATGTGATTGGGCAATGCCGAGGCTCGGACGAATGAATACCATTCGATCGTGTCAGGTCAAATTGCATTGCATCGCACCAAAACACACAGACCGTACGTACCGGTGGGAGGTGGCCCAGCGCCAGTGGCTCTGAGCACACCTGATCAACCGCCTCGCGCGTCGTGTCAGCTTGTGCTCACGTACTCCGCGGTGCACGTTTCGTGTGCTACTGTAACAACCTAATTAATTAAACCTGCTGCCACGCACCCCGGTATATATGACGGAATTGATGTTGAGGTGGGGGTAAAGACGTAAAGTTCACATTGCAGCTCAAAGGTACATATGCCGACTATACTAGCTCAAAAGGTACCCTAAAACCGTTTCCCCCCTCGGACTTGGCTACTTGATTAATTAGCTGTACGGTGGTCAAAGATTTGAATGTACAAACAGAACAATCTTATGGGCATAAAAACGTAATAAAAGGAGGAGCCATATGTTGTCGCTAGTTTTCTGAGTCATATCTGTCAAACTTATCAATTGACGCTTCTTGACTCATGATTTGTTATGTCATTTTTCCATTTTTGTATGTCACCGTGTTCCTGGGTTCCATGACCGGCGGGGTGCTAGCACATTGAGATCTACTTGTGCACCCCATCTCTATATCATCCTCTTCGCTAACAAATCTTGTCAACCTTCTCTAGCTAGATTTGTATCTTGTTGCCATGCCTATCTATTTGCTTATCCGTCACGTTCAACCTTAACCACACTACACGACCTTGCTTTTCGCGTGTGACCTTCTATTCTTATCGAGCCAACCTATCCTTCTATCTAATACTTGCCACATTGTTCGTATCGCCATAGAGGTATAATCAGACTCTTGAATAAAGCCATTTGCTTTCATTTTATATGTACTCAAAATCGGATTCCTGATATATATATGAAGAAAAATATCGATATCTAACATGATTCGTATCCGGCTTCGAGACTTGAGAAAATAAATATGAGACATAAATCCAAAATAGGGATAGAATGCACCATCATTAGCCATATGTGTCTGTATTCGATCAAGTTTCATTCCTATATACTTTGTATAAAAAGAAAAGCTTAAACACACCAAAGAAAAGTCTTGCTAAGAAAACGTAGGCTCCGAGACACAACTAGTTTTGTGAAAGAAATATGTGTCCGACCTATCAATTAACACTCTTTGACTCATAGCTGCCATGTCATTTTTCCATATCTACATGTAGCCGTGCTTCTAGCTTTCTTCCACCACGATGTGGTGCTAGCTAGGTCATCGTGATCTACTTGCATGCTCACCTCTATCTATAATCCTCTTAGCTGACTCATCTCATCAACCTCCTCTGGCCGCATTCGCATCTTGTTGTGCCTATCTTTTTGCTTATCCGTCACGTTTGACCTTAACCACACGAAACGACCTTGCTTTCGCGTGTGACCATCTATTACCTATCGAGCCAACCTATCCATCTATCTAATACCTGCCATATTGTTCAGATTGCTGTAGAGATGAAACCGTACTCATGAACAAAACCATTTGCATTCATTATATATATGTACTCAAAATCGAATTCCTAATATATATATAAAGAAAATGTATCCGGCTCTGAGACTCGAGAAAATAAATATGAGATATAAATCCAAAATATAGGGATAGAAAAGCTTAAACATGTCTGACCTAAGTCTTGTCGAGAAAACATAGCCCTGAGACACGGCTAGTTTTTTAAAGGTCATATATGTGTCAAACCTATCAATTAAAAAAAATAAACACCTTTGTTCCGAGTCTCGTCCAACAAACAAACATGTGGTGCACCACAGGAACAAGAAGTCCACCACAACTGGCATAAATATATAAATACCCCGTTAAAAGTACACACTAGTCAGACTTGTCGCGGAAGGAGTAGGAGATCGAGCACGAGCAGAAAGAAGCACAGGACTACACCCCTTTGCCAATTGCCCCTTGCCATACCAGCGTCCAGCGTGGGGCCCCTCCCAATGCTTCCTTTCTGACCTCCTTTTGCGACCCCGGCACACAGGAATTAAAAAACTACTCCTACTCTCAATAATAACCCCCCGAGCAGCAAACGGAAAAAGAAATCCAGCCTCCTAATCCAACCCCCTCCCCACTGACCTCTGTCCATCCCCGCTCGCCTCCACGCGGGCCCCGCGCAGCCTTCTGCCCCACGCGTCAGTGGCGTGAGGCGGGTGGCGTGCGGGTCGGCGGCCGCGGGCTCTTAATGAAATCCAATGGAACTCTGACGTCCGCAGGGGATAGGATGGACAAAGTCGCTGCGTTTTCTCTCCTCTTTCTCGCTTCCGCTTCTCGTTCCTCCACCTTCCTTCCTCCGCACCAAACCAAATCCCGTCGTCGCGAGATAACAAAACCGGGCCAACGGATTCTTTTGGGCGTGGAGGTGGTGGCCGGTGGTGCTGGTGGTGGTGCCCCTGTCGCTGTGCCGCCGCCGCCGCAGCCGAGGTCCCCCGGCCTAAACCCTAGCCGGAGTGGGAGCCGGAGCTGCCGCTAAGGCGGGGCGCCCTGCCAGCACTGCTCCTCGTCTGTCTCGGCCAGGTGCGCGCGCCGCTCGATTCGCCGGATTCGAGCTCCCGGGCTGCGGACGGCTCCAAGGAGGTGAGTGTGTGTTGGCGGTGGAGTTGCTGCTGCTGCTTCGCCGGCGTGGGAGGCCGCCGGAGGCGGGGGTTGGGGGGGGGGGGGGGGGGGGGCGCGCATACCGCCGCTTAATTCCGCTTAATTTGGCGTCTCGGGGGGTGCTGCTGCGCTCGGGGTGCCTGCAATCTGGGTTGCTCTCTCGGCTGCTCGGGGGGAGTTCAAGGGTGGGTGGATTTCGCGGCTGCTGTTTGCTTTGCTTGGTTGTTGCGGGAGAGGTGGATTTTGGGGGGAGGGGAGGGAGGGAGGGCGACTCCGGTCACGTCTCGCTGCTTCTTCGCGCTGCTGTTCTGTTCTTCCCAGCTGGCACTGGCATCGCTCGATTATTCCGGTGGGGTGGGGGGCGAGAGCGGTGCGGGAGGGACGAGCGTGTTCTCCCTTCGCAAATTTGCGCCGTGGGGGTGTAATGGCGTAGATCCCACGCTTGCGTTTTGCGTCGCTAACTTGCAATCTCTACTCTGTCCGTTTCGCAGGGGATGATGATGCTCCTCCGCCGTGCCCGCTAGATTCCCACGGATCTCGCGGGCGTGCTGGGGTGTGGGGGCGAAACTATGCCCAGGAGGTGACTACGATCTCCTCCTAGCGGTTGGTGGTTCGCGAGTGGTGGACGACGACGGCTAAAAGATGATGCCTTCGGGCCCGCCCAACCCGATGGGGCTGGGGCAGCCAGCGGCGTCGCTGCTCCGGACCAACTCTTCCCTGCTCAGTGGCGGTGGTGGTGGACAGCCGGGGATGATGGGCGGCGGCGGAGGTGGTGGCAGCATGCTTTCTTCACAACAGTCGCCCTTCTCCTCGCTGGTCGCCCAGCGCACGCAGTTCGGCGGCAATGGGCTGCTTGGAGTTGGAGGCGCCTCGAGTGTCTCCTCGCTGCTGAACCGGCCGCCGTTCGGGAATGGCGGTGGTGGGCCTATGCAGGGTCCAGGGTCATCGATGCAGGGCGGTGGGATGCAGATGGGGACGCTCCAGCAGAGAGCTGGGATGGATGGTGCCGGGGATTTTATTGGTGCGGGAGGGTCGGATTCCCTGTCGTTCCCGTCTTCGTCACAGGTCAGTTTGGGCAATCAGATGGGGTCAGATAATCTGCAGGGGACTTCGCAGCAGCAGCAACAGCAGCAGATGGATGCTGTGCAGGATATGCAGCAGCAGCTACCAATGTCTTATAACCAGCAACAGTTGCCGCCACAACATTCGCAGCGGCTCCAGCAGCCACAGGCTACAGTGAAGTTGAAGAACGGAGGAGGCATGGTTAGCATCAAGTCAGAACAGCAGCAGATGGGGCAACCGGACCAGAATGGCCCCACCCAGATGATGCGAAGTGCCAGCGTGAAACTGGAGCCACAGCAGCTGCAAGCCCAGATGATGAGGAGTTTAAGTTCAGTCAAGATGGAGCAACAGACTTCGGACTCATCAGCATTCTTGCAGCAGCAGCAACAGCAGCAGCAGCAGCAACAACATCATTTGTTGCAGCTGACAAAGCAGATTAACCCTCAAGCTGCTGCAGCTGCTCAACTGACCCTCTTGCAGCAGCAACGGATCCTGCATATGCAACAGCAGCATCAGCAGCAGCAACAACAGCAGATTCTTAAAAACTTGCCTTTGCAGAGAAACCAGTTGCAGCAACAGCATCAGCATCAGCAGCAGCAGCAGCAGCAGCAGCAGCAGTTACTTAGGCAACAAAGTCTAAACATGAGAACTCCAGGAAAGTCGCCTCCTTATGAGCCAGGAACCTGTGCAAAGAGATTGACTCACTACATGTATCATCAACAAAACAGACCTCAAGTAAGTTTGTTTTATTGTGCCTTGTTTGTAATTTAGTGCTCCAAGCGAAGGCCAGGTACTAACAACACAGTATATCTCACCTGTTGTTCTGATTCAGGATAACAACATTGAGTACTGGAGGAACTTTGTCAATGAGTATTTTGCTCCAAATGCTAAAAAGAGGTGGTGTGTCTCACTTTATGGAAGTGGTCGTCAAACTACTGGAGTTTTCCCTCAGGTTTAGTGAGCCTGTTCCCATGGAATCTTTGATTTTTTTTAGAAATGAATCTTCATTATTGAACTTGGGAATGGTCTAGCATCTGAAACCTTTGCCTTTCAAGTTATTTTAGTTCTTTTTTTCATATAGCTCTTATCTTTCAGGATGTATGGCACTGTGAGATTTGTAATCGGAAACCTGGCCGTGGTTTTGGTAAGCTTCATAATCTTCGGCAAAGCTGTCTCTTATTTCTTTCATGTTTTATTTTAATCCTGTATTGCTTTGTACAGAAACAACGGTTGAGGTACTACCACGATTATGCCAAATTAAATACGCCAGTGGTACGCTGGAAGAATTTTTGTACATCGACATGCCACGTGAGTCCCAAAATACATCAGGACAGATTATTTTGGACTACACGAAAGCAATCCAAGAAAGTGTCTTTGAGCAATTGCGTGTCGTGCGAGAGGGGCATCTACGGATAGTTTTTAATCCAGACCTTAAGGTATTGTGGTTCAGCTTTCTAGTTTTTTATGCTATTTCAAATTAGTACCTTTGGAGCTAAAACATATTTCTTTCCTATCTTCTTTTTATTGAAGATTGCATCTTGGGAGTTTTGTGCTAGGCGTCATGAAGAACTTATTCCACGTAGATCTATAATACCACAAGTAAGAGATATTTTGAGAATATAGACAGCTCAGGTCATAGTTCTTCTTATTCACAGTTTTGGATTTTGGTAACAAAGGTTTTCATGGACTTTGGCATCCTGATCTTTATATGTAGGTTAGTAATCTTGGCGCAGTTGTACAAAAGTATCAGGCTGCTGCACAAAACTCAACGAGTTTGTCTGCTCAGGACATGCAGAATAATTGCAACTCGTAAGTAGATTGGCCCTTGCCGTGCTACGTACTTTCCATCCTCGCTTCTTTGTTACCGTCAAATTTTTCCACCATTTTGAACATCATATCTTGGTTCAGTATCTGCGCTGGTAAAGAAGTCGATAAAAGGGTGGACATACTTCTAGACTTAAGCTGTGTGTAGTTCTAGATGCATTAGCTTACACACCAATTGATTCAGATTGTATTCAGCTTGATTGTAGGATAGATGAGTGATGATAGAGGTTGTGGTTGACTGGTTGTTCAAACCCTCAACTCCCACCTGCTCTTTGGAACACAAGGACATGAAGCAAATGGGCTAGTGAGGCAATTTGTTATTGTGGCGGGTGTTGGTGATTATTATTCCAGCACCCAGAAATTATAAGTTCATCTTGGAGTAATATAATATAGTATATTTCAATGTGTAGGATCAAATTTACATATGTCTAAACATTAAACCAGCTTCTGGAATAGAATAGTGTTATCATTGTTGTGAAACTTTGGTAGCCCAATTCCCAGGTATTATCATACTAATACCTTTGTTTGTGGAGTTACATACAATATTTGTAGTGGCTCTAGATTATTATGGCACTAGCAAAGCATTTCAAATGTCCAAGTGGCTGTAGAGATAATGCGATACGAAGGGTAGCTGTGCTTAGAAATCATACCTAGGCGCTGTCAGCTTTCCACCCGATGCCCTTGTATGTGAATGCTAGTGTGCTGAAAGTGTGCAACCCTTCCAAGCATTAATGGGGCATTGGCTTACAATTGGCATCACACCACTTTATGCTGTAGGAACATCTCCAAGAATAGTCTGACTCTTCATTAGAGTAATATGCTTCAGAAAGGACAAGACACTCTCAACCCAACCCAAGATCGAAGGGTTCACCATATAGTGTGTAGTCGTTAACTCTTATGATTGTTGACTTCCATGGTTAAGTTGGTAACCATATTGGCACGCACTAGAGTGATTAGTGATTACCATAGCCCATACTAGTCTATTGGAGTAGAATGACTATTTGGTGTCATAAATGCTGACAAATCTTCCCTACATACTTGGTCAAACTTAAGATAGTTCGACTTAGGACAAACCTTGAATATCAAGTTTTTTGTTTGGGGTGTAGGTAGTAGGTACTAGCAACTACGTGGAACAGAAAAGAAATTATTGTATGCTAATGAACATTTGTTACAATATTTGGCTTATATGCACTATGGATATCCTGCTTTGAATTGATTACGATTTTGATTTGGGCACATTATCTTTTGCTTCAACAATCATAACTCGTCTTATGTGGGTAGGGGTATCCATGCCTCATGAACTGCATATCTCATGCTGACCTTTTGCTTGCACCAAGTCATCACCGTTTTTGAACTTTTCTAGTTAGTACAAATTCTCTTAACCTAATCTTGTGTTTTAGGTTTGTTGCATGTGCCCGACAATTGGCCAAAGCACTGGAGGTTCCTTTAGTAAACGATTTAGGATACACAAAACGATATGTTCGCTGCCTTCAGGTAATCCTATCTAGAACAGTTTTTATTTGCCTTGTTCTTAGATTATTCAATTGAAGTTAATATTGCATTATATGCAAAATTTTGAATTTGGTCCATATTATGATTCTGATAAATTATTGTTGCATATGATGGTCATTTTAGGATGCTGACTTTTATTCTGGTTCTTCCAGATTGCTGAGGTTGTAAACTGTATGAAGGATTTGATTGATCACAGCAGGCAGACTGGATCTGGACCCATTGGTATGAATTTTTTTTTATGAAGACAATCTCATCCTATATTTTCACAATACTTCTATTAAATTTCTTGGTGCTGTGTTTTTCTATCGTCCTCGATGCTGCTGTGGATAATAATGAATTGCTGCAATTCAAATTAGGAGGGTTTGACCATGTTAGGTGCCAGATTGGTTTGTAGCTGCGTTCCTCGCAAGATTCCTTTTGCAACAACCTGGATCCACATGCCTGTATCCAAAAGCTGTTGCAAGGTTCTCCTAGTTGATCCATATTTTGGCATATAATCTGATAATCTAACATTAGGCAAGTTGACAAAATAATGTGGTTGTATTTAACAACCTATGTACTATGTGCTTAATCACCATAACTTGTCAATTAGCAAAATCATAGTGCATTTCATGGTCTGACGTGACAGTTGTGTGGTTTTATTGTGGAGTTAATCTGGTCACCGCTTACAATTTACAACTGGGATTCAAAGTCAGTGATTTCAAACTTTCCTGACCCCATTCTGAACCAGTAACTGGCCAGTTATGGTGTATTTTGCCTTTGCTCTTTACTACGTATGTTAGATAGTGTATATCTAGGTGCATAGCAAAAGCTGTCTAAAAATATCAAAATGACCTATCATTTAGGACGGAATTAGTAACTTTCTAGCTGTATGTTATGCTTTCCTGCTTTTTGTTAACATTCACTGTTTCTGTATATTCAGATAGCCTGCATAACTTTCCTCGGAGGACTCCTTCAGGGGCCACCCATCAACCACAGCAACAGCAAACCCTTCAACCACCGCAGCAGCAGCAGCAAACTGAGGAGCAGCAGGCCATCCCCCAGAGTTCAAACCAGAGCGGTCAAAATTCTGCCCCTATGGCTGGTGTGCAGCCTTCTGCCTCTGCAAATGGTGATGTGACATCAAATAATAATTCTCTCAGTTGTGCACCTTCGACATCTGCACCCTCACCGTCAGTTGTTGGGCTCTTGCAAAATTCAATGAATTCTAGACAAGATCATCCAATGAGCAGCAGTAATGGTGGCCCATATAATGGAAGCAATGTGGCCATTCCAAAGGTGAACTCTACAAGCTCACTACAGTCAAATCCATCTACCTCTTTCCCCTCCCCAGCACCGACAACATCCAATAACAGCATGATGCCTGCTCCTCAAAATACAAACCAACTAAGCTCCCCAACTACATCATCAAGCATACCTCCGATGCAGCCACCTGCTACTCGACCTCAGGAGGCTGAGCCAAGTGACTCACAAAGTTCGGTTCAGAAGATCTTGCAAGATCTGATGTCATCACAGATGAATGGTGTCGGCCACTTGGGGAATGATATGAAGATACCAAATGGACTAACCCATGGTGTTAATGGGGTTAATTGCTTAGTTGGCAATGCCGTAACGAATAACTCAGGAATGGGAGGAATGGGATTTGGCGCCATGAATGGGTTCAGTCATGGGATGAGAGCGGCAATGGCAAACAATCCGATGGCAATGGGTGCAAGGATGGGAATGAATCACGGTGCACATGACCTATCACAACTGGGTCAGTTACACCAGCAACAGCAGCAGCATCAGCAGCAGCATGACATAGGAAACCAGCTGTTGGGCGGATTTAGATCAAACAGCTTCAATAACATCCAGTATGACTGGAAACCCTCACAATAGCGTGACCAGAAACCATAGAGTTGAGTGTGATGATGCATCTGCCCTTGCTGGCAATGCGTGTGGAGCATCCACATTTATGGTGCCATAACCTCCCCCCTGGCCCAATAGCATTTGGGCTTTTGCATTAATGCTGCCATGAAAGGGTACCATAAGCGATAGCAAGCATCCCGGCTGGTACATGTAAGTCTGTAACTGTCAGATTAGCTATCTCCTTGTGTGCTACTCCCTCGGTTTTATAACATTTGTCGATTTTACTGGGAGTTGCAATTCCACCATGTGTCACATTGTTTGTCGACTCTTTACCCCTTTAATGCTGTGAAAAAAAAGGCTAAGTAGCTGTAACATGTTATAATAGGCGTGTGTATGTGCGGTAATTCCTTATTAGCTCTTAGATTTAGTGTTTCCTCTGTCAATTTGTACGGTTACCATTGACATATCGTGGAAGGGAGAGCCAGACTTACAGGATTGGGCACTAAAAACGGCCTGAGCTGGGTGCCTTTCACTTGTTTGATTGCTTCAGTTATCTTGAAAGAGGCTCTGAAAAAATTAGGCCTCCCTTTACCTGCTACCATCTATCAGCTCCTATTGTGCTTTGTGGTATGAAAATGAAGTTGTCTCTCGCCTTTTTCCTTGTTGGATGACATGTATCATATCCTCTGTAATTTACCCCTGGTCTCTATTCTCCATTACGGAGAATTCTCTCTTTAGCTTTATATATGCTGGACTGCTGTATAATTGGCACACTGACTACATCAAAAGTGCCACCATGGAATGGATCTTCTCTTGGGTTCAGACTGGGAGGGAAACATTTTTTTTGTCTGCAGTTATTTTTATTCTGAAGTGTGTACGGCCTCGAGTGCATGATAACACAGTTCTGAGGTCCTTCCGCTCTGCGCAACTGTTAACGGTCTGAAAGTCTGAATCTACGCCGCCCATTTCGTCCGTGCTTTTCTATACTCGTGGGCTGCAAAGTTTGGCAGTCGCGCTGTCACAGCATATGGGAGTGTTTGATTGCCTACATAACCCAGGCTTCCTGGGGCCAAAATTGATCTATTTGGGTGCCTGTTATCTCCAGAGTCTAGTCAGGGCTGACCAAAAGTACTCTTTAGCCTGGCTAGGATTGAACGGTCAAATCGGTCCATCCTAAAGGCTAGCGCTTGCGACGATAGGGCACAGGGACACCGGACGGCGTCGCGTGGCCGAGGGACAAGGGTAGCGCTTGCGACGGGGACAAGGGTAGCGCTTGCGACGATAGGGCACAGGGACACCGGACGGCTCGCGTGGCCGAGGGCGTGGCCGGAGTCGGACCCATGAGCGAGCCGGTCATTCGCGACGACCACCTCTTCCTCGGCGACCTGCAGCCTCTAGGGTGCCCACTCTGCTTTGCTCTGCCTCTTTGTGATGACGACGTGCTTTGCTCTGCCTTGCCCGCCATGGTGACGCCCTGCTCGCGTGTTGCGGTTGCTCTGCCGTGTGGTGGGGCACACAAAAAGGACGATAGAAAAGAGGTGGGAGACGTGGCCGCGAGGAGGTGCCTAGAGATTCTGCAGTCTGAGGCGGGGGGCGCACTGGAGCACGACATAGAGGTGACCATGGCGAGGTTACATGTTTGCCACCATGGCCACCACATGTTTCACCAGCTCAGAGAAGAGGTGGCTCTATGTAAAACAAAATCATCCAACCAAACAAAACATATAGCGTGTGTTTGGTTTGAGAACCAAGTGGGTTGGGTCGGGTTAGGTCCAACCCACTTTTGTGGGAAGGAGTGAACCCATCTCTTGATTGGTTTGAGGGTTGGAGACATTCCAGTTTCGTGTTTAATTAGAGGGTGGAGAGGGATGAGATAATGCCATTTTAACACCGTTAACAGTACAGTCAGTGGGGCCCACCTGTCATTTTCACTTTTCTTTCTTCCTTATCTTCTTCCTCAGCTTGTCCATTCACCCGACCTCTTGCCCATGTCCATGGCCGCCACCTCCCCGCCCCACCATGCTCCTCCTCCATGGTGTCGGCGGCGAGGACGGGCACCACCTCGCGCTCCTCGCGGCGCCCGTGGACGCCGCGCTGGCCGCCACCACGGGGGCCGCCTACCGCCGCACAAGCACCGCGCCGTGGACAAGTCCTCCGCTGCCAGCCACCGCGTCCCCTCCCTACCCCGCCCCACAGAGGACCCGATGGCCACCGCATCCGGCCCGCCCCGCCCCGACAGCCATGTTGGCCCTCGAGCGGCCACGGTGCCTCACCCCGCTCCGCGCCTGCACTCCGTCCCACGCTGGCCATGGCCATGGCTCTCCATCCAGCGTCGGCGACCCGCCCCGCGCCTGCGCTCTGCCCGGAGGCCACGACGCCTCACCATGGCGGCCATGGCGCTTTGTCCCGCGCCAGCGACGTGCAGGGCCACCGCGAGCGTCGCCAGGGATACGTGCGGGGGCTGGCGCGGAGGAGGAGGAGGGCCGACGTGGAGGAAGAGGAGGGCCGGCGCGGAGGAAGAGGAGAACGGGGTGCCAAGGAACGAGAAGAAGAGGACGGAGCAACAACGCCATAGATGTGGGTCGAGATGGTTCGCTCGTTTCGGAGGAACACAACGAACCCGAATCTTAGGGGAATATTCCATTTCTGGGATGAGTCCAATCCACTTTATTTTCAACCAAACATAGGTTCATTTAGGTCCAAGCCGCACCAACCTACATCAACCCGTGATCCAAACACACGCATATTTAACTAGGCTAACCCAATGTACACAACTAGACAACTACGACATTGCTTAATTGGACCGAAGCTAGGATTGGCCTACCTACATTTTGCTAGCACGTCTGATAAATAAACACACACAGTGATGACAGTGCGGTGCTCGGGCTGGGCAAGAATTGCGGGCCTCATGCCGTGCTTTCGGGCCTCGTGCTAAACTGCTAATTAAACGCAATTCGCAGGCCCTAAAACGCAATTCTCAGGTTCTCTCTCGCCATCACGCCGTTTCTCGCATTCAGCTCTGGCGACCTGCGCTCCCCAGCGCCGGCGCTCGCCACCCGTTCGACGCAATGCCTCACCGGCGCGAGACAAGCAAGGCGGCGGCGGCGGAGCACCGCGGCCGAGACCCGTTCCTCGCGCTCCCTGAAGCTGTCGTGCAGCACGTGCTGGGCTTCCTCCCGGCGCGGGACGCCGCGCGGACGT
Source organism: Bothriochloa decipiens (assembly GCA_023333625.1). Classification (NCBI taxonomy): domain Eukaryota; kingdom Viridiplantae; phylum Streptophyta; class Magnoliopsida; order Poales; family Poaceae; genus Bothriochloa; species Bothriochloa decipiens. The sequence continues at coordinate 19,266,241 of CM041633.1, forward strand.
GCGCGCTCGCGCGGCGCTGGCGCCCGCTGTGGAGGTCCGCCCCTCGCCTACGCGTTGCGGACGTCGCGTCGCTGAGGCACGTCGGCGCCCTCAACAGGTTCGTGAACCGGGCGCTGCTCCTCCGCGACCCGGGGTCGGTCCTTGATGAGTGCGAGATCGATCTCCGTGGGTTCTCGGAGCTGGACGGCGCGAGCGTCGACCTCTGGATCCGGCACTGTTTGACCTCCTGCCGCGTACGGGCGCTGCAGGTCCGCGCCTATGTCGACGAGCGTGTTGAACTGGCCGACTGGCCTATCTTCTCCCAGCGCCTCGTCAGATTGGAGCTCCAGGGTCTCGCTTTCGGAGAGAGCTTTCTTGATTTTTCAGGCTGCCCTGTGTTGGAGGATCTGAAGGTTACCGATTGCCAACTGGCTGCTGACAGGGTCCTGTCCACATCCTTGAAACATCTTAGAATCACAGGCTGTGAATTCTGTTGGCAATTTGTTGCGACTCACATTTCTGCTCGCAGTCTGGTTTCACTCCAATTAGATGACTATGTCGGAGTAACGCCTATTCTTGAAAGCATGCCTTCACTTGAAACAGCATCCGTCAAGCTTGGCCAAAACAACGAGAGCTACTGTAACTTCTGTGATAATGGTGGCACGGGAGAATGTACTTGTGACATGTATTTCATGTATTATAATGTCGACGGTAGCAGAAATGATGTCTGTTTTCTTCTACGAGGTTTGTCAAGTGTGACATATTTGGAATTGAATGCTTCCTCTGAAATGGTATGCTTACACAGTTACACTTCATTTCAGCTTTGCTTACTCAAATTCGGAACCTTGTCACCGTGTTATATGCTATATTAAATCTTTTACTGCAATTACTCTGTTGCCTTACATTTATTAATCTAAAAACTTTGGTACTCAAGGACTGATGTTTGGTTGCTGATCTGCATATGATATTTTGCTTTCTCCAATACACACCAATTCTTGAAAACTTGTTCTTCAACTCTGTAAGGTAGATATGCCTCTAAAGTATGATTGGTTTTGCCTATCTAGAACCATTGATGCACGATTGACCTTTCAGAGCATTTTATTTGCTGCAGAGAAAAGCAGAAGTCCAAATGAGAGGCAGCAATCTTATGGAACAGTCACTTACACTCAGACAACTTAAGGTGGTCGAAGTTAGATGTCCAATAATCAATGGTAGTGTTCACAATGTTTTGAAGGTTTTGCGCTCGTGCAGCACACGTCTCGCTCAAGTTATTATCATGGAGATTTGAAATGTAAGTTTGAATCAAGTTGCTAAGATGTTTCAAACTTATCGTTCTTCAATTTATTTATTTTTTTGTAAAAAAATATCACAGAGTAATTAGCAAATTAGGGATAGGGTTGTACAAATTCATCGGGAACTATGAACTTCCAAGTCCAACACTACTTGAAACTATAGTCAGAAAGTGGTATTCTGCCATATTGTGTTACTCATTGTCGCCAAGTACTTGTATCTTGTGACTACAAAATGGTTTCACAATGATTGACATTTTACTACTAGGACCTTGCAGTTTTACTAGCCATATTATTTGAGGGCATTTTAGCCGAAAACATGACAACCTTAAAATTGATGTTGTTTTTTTCCTCAAAAGTAGCAAATATTGTCATCTTTTAAAGGCTTAATAGAATCGTCTGTACAATTGGACAATCTTGAATCTAAAATTTGCCTGGTTTTGAAATGTGATAGCACCCATCTTTTCCTACTGAATTTCCCATTGTGTGGTTATGCACAAAAACCTGTGTCCATATCTTTGTTAGTTTTGCACTTTTGTAGGATATTCGTACCATCTCTTGCAGGAAGATCCTATTAAGGTTCTCATTTTTGTTTTTTGGAACCTTACTAAGCTCTTGAATCTGTTGTCCTTTGCCTTCCAGTGGGACAAAATAGTGGGCACTATAATACTATACATTGTTATCACAGGCTTTAAGCTCCACTGTCCCATTAAGTGACAATATTTTTCTTCTTTCTAATTATGTACATTTTCAGAAATATGAATGGCACCTCTGCAAACTTCAAAACCCATGTGTAGTATCATAGATCCTCTGGTGAACCAGCAGCATGTCTTGCCTGTGTGGCAGAGTTTTGTGCTATACGGGTTATCCAACATCCCTCGAGCTATGAGAAGGTGGAAACTAATGGTGGGATGCCATAGGAAACTTCTTGTTTGTAGAACATTTTTTAAACTTTGAAATAACTAGATTAGATTGGCTGCATGCTTGTCAAATTGATCTTTTCTCTTAATGTTCTTGTATTTCAATAAAGTTTCTTTGACTCTTCATCAAGTTACTGCCAGTTCTCCTGTCTTTTTGTGGTAACCTTTTTTTTTTTTCTTTTTTTGAGAACTTGTGGTAACCTTTTCTGCTTTGTTATATTTGCTCAGGTTTTGGTTCTGACAAGCATAGGATTCAGCTTCAAGTTGATCTACTTATTGTCACTAGGTTGTTTAGAAGGTTAGGCTTACATTTATAGATGGTCTAGATAGGCCTAAATCGTCTCCTGCAGCTATCTGTACTGATTAGTTTGCTCTTAGTGTGACTTGGTTTCTTGTGAAGCATCAGCCATATAATGTATCTCAAATTGTTGTACTATGTTGGATCTATTTTCGGTGGAGATCTTTTCTTTTATGCTGTTTCAGTGAGCACCGGGCAACATGATAGAAGTCTGTTCTTGTTAAAATAGTAACGTTTTTGGGTTTGAGACATACAGGGTGCCTTGTCGGCTGATTTCTTTTCAGATTATATGGTGCTTTGGGACCTCATTTCCGAGGTTGTGCTGCAGCTAGTGGTAGAAGACTCCCGCGGCATCTGCTTATGAAAATCTATTGCGGGCTATGGTGGTTTTTAGTCCCTACGAGCGGATTTGGAAATCTTGGTGTGGTTAGGTGTCCGATACAGGAGCTAGACAGCCGTCTTGCAAGAAGAGGCCTCACACAGCTCACCTGTTGTTCCCCGTTGCGATCAAGATGAAGACAATCAATAACCTGGGTATGGCCTTTTTCAGATGCTAATAAGCCTTCCAGGCAGTCATCAAGAATTCAAGACCGGTAGTCCTTACTCAGCTCGTGCGGCTGCTTCTGTTTAATGGCACATGCAACGGCTTGATTAACCAAAAATCTTTCGAACCAGTCGATTCAGGCGATGTCTAGTTCGATACAACTGCCCTGCCAGAACAATTTCGAGTTCCCATGTTGTCTCATCAAGTTGGTGACCAATAAATCCACCACCACCCCACCCAAAAAAAAAGAAACAAGTGTTCTGAACACAAAAGGGTACCTTGGCAGCAGACTAAGACGTAGCCAAATTCTGGCAAGGCTACCAAACTCTAAACGAAGAAATGACAAATAGCTGAACCAAATAGCAGCTTAACGAACATTGAACCTACTTGCTGTCAAGATGAAGGTTGAGCAAGGCTCATCTTTTGCAGGTTACAGGAACTTGCTTATGTTGCTAGGTTTTGCAGACAGCTCTCCACAAAACTATACTTTTCGCAAAAAAAAGGACACTTGCGTAGCCGACTCAGCGGACAGACCCGATCTAAGTTCTAATCCAATTGAAAAGAAAATCGGAGCCAATCTGCTGCATCAGTAAGCCAGAGCCGGAGCAAATTAGTCACAACAGTACAAGTTCAACTCTGTACATTTATGGTTCACTATTGTTATTATCTTACAATAAGTATGCACCAGAGCAAACACAAACACATAGTGTCTGAAGAATCAATCACCCTGTAATGGGGCGGGCTATTAAATTTTTAGCCCCAAGCTCAGAAAATCTAACTACAATTTCTCCTCAATGCAGCCGGAACAAATTCTCAATGGAAGGGCCAATGGACAAAACTTCATCCGCCCTTAGGTTCACATAGGGCCTGGAAATGGTAAACAAAGCTAGGCCATTGTTGGTGATCTTAGCACAGCCATTTATATGCAGAACTTCAAGGCGCAGACAGCCATTGCCTAGGGCCAGCAAGCTCTGGTCACAGATGTGTCGGCAGCGGTTCACATGCAGCACTCTCAGCTTATTGCAGTACAACCCGATTGCAGACCAGCCAGGTAAATGGACCCCATGGCAGACCGCAAGGTTCCACTCCTCAAGCAACGGGCACCCACTGGCTATTGCCGTCACAGAATCATCTGTGAGGTAGCGACACATCCTGAGGTTCAGGATGCTGAGGCTTTTAGCAAACGCAAGGTTACCCAGGCCATCCAGACCAGTTGAGCTTCCTAACTTGTGCAAGTTCAGGTACTTGAGTTGATTGCCACTAACTACATCCAACAAACCATCTGGAGAAAGCATGCAAGACTCAGCTTCAAGGTAACAAAATGAACTCGAACAATCTCTGAATCCAATACCAGATAGACGCCTGCAACCTGTAATGATTAGTGTGCAAATGTTTGAACAATTGCTAAAGATTGCAGAAACCCCTTGGTCTGAAATGAGCATGCAAGAACCAATATTTACACTCTTCAAAGCATGGCAGCCTTTTGAAAGACTTTCCAAACCAACATCTGTAATATTAAAGCAGCTTTGAAGTTCAACAACCACCAAATTAGGGCACCCAATCGCCACCTGTGCTAGACCATCATCTGTTATACCAGAACAGCAGTAGAATGAAAGGGATTTTAGAGATGATCCAGACATTCTCAGTGTGCTCAAAGCCGCGTCAGGTAGTTCTGTAAGCCCAGCAAGGGATATCCGGTTAAGACAAGGGGAGTGAGCCAATATCTTGGGGATGCACTTGGCATGCTCCTTGTCGATTGTAGGGTTAAAAGAACAATGGAATGTTAGCGATTTCCGACCAAGGTTTCGAACCTTGAACCAATTCTTGCAAGTTAAACCAAAAGCACTCCTCTCTGACTCGCTTTCTAGCTTGTTAAATATAGAAAGCAAGCAATCATCAGATAGGTAACTGATGGAGTTCTCTAAGCTGACAGTTATTGTCTCTCTTTCCATATTTGACTTACTGAGTCCCCTCTGAAGGTTGGAGTGCTTGGATCTTAATTAAATACTTCTGTGATGTACTGGAGGAAGATGAACTCGCTGGATCAAAACTACACAAAACAGCTGGCTCACCGTATCCGTAGCCAATAGATGCTCCACATTTTCTGCAGAGAAGCTTAGTTTTTGGCCTGTAACTGCGCCAGGCAAGGGGAAAGCAAGATACCTCGTCCACCTGAGTAAACCGGCTGAGATCAACAGAAATGAATGAAATCAGTCCTTTCTTCAGAGACTTCTTATATGAGGATCCTACTTCAGATGTGCTTCGGTTAGAAGATGAAAGGTTTAGAGGGTATCCACAAGATCCACAACTGTCAATACAAATGTAATTGTTGTCAGAGCTTGCAGAACAGACAACATAGATAAAATACATCATATCCAGAAGATGATATTGCATTAAAGAGATGTTTGATCAATCAAGCTGATAATTAGAAGCCAATGGTTTTACATTGAACTCATCTTGCTATTAGTGATAACTGTATCATCAAATAAAACAAAAACTGCATTTGGCAGCTGAAGGAAAACAGCAAGAAGAAAATATGGTATCATTAATGCCATGACAGAGAAGAATTTAACAAACAATTTACCTATCTAAGGAAATATCATTCCACTTGAAGATTTTCCTTGCTGTTAAAGAGGAAATGATAAATGAATGCTTTTTATCGTCTTTATATATTAGATAGCAACAGTAATGACATTTATGATTCCAAATCTATCAATGGTTGAATCCTAACGAGTTACTACCTCCATCCCACAATCATTGATGTTTGGTTGTCCTAAGTCAAACTATCTTATGTTAGACAAAGTTTAGAGAAGACTATTAACATTTATGACATCAAATAGATTTACTATGAAAATATTTTTCATGATAAATTTAATGATATTTATCTGGTATCGTAAATATTGGTATTTTTTCGTATAAGCTTAGTCAAACTTATATATTGTTTGACATAGGACAGAATCAGAATGGCACTTGATGGAGGCAGTATATAAATACATGGGGGAGTTGTCCAGATTCTATGTATACATAAATTTTCAGTCAGCTGTGTAAACAAATTAAGCCACAGCAATTGTTGATGAGCATCAAACCATAACAGCTGACGCCAATGCAAAACCCTTGTAACGTCCTTTTACTAAGTTTCTGGTTTCCATTGGCTAACTGTAATCCGGCAACGGATGACATCTACAGTGCAAATGTACCTTGTTTTATGTTCAGTTTCAAGGAGCAGCACCACGACAACACAAACTCTAAGTTTTACAAGGTCATTACAGCAAGCCGCCCACGTGTAGCGTGCTCACATGGCTGTCCAAAACAAAGGATATTGAAAGGAGAATCCCAACAAATCCGGACACTGCACGAAACCGTTGCATGGATGAGCTCACTACAGCTTCTGGAAATAAGTGTAGTCCCCCCAAATTCCAGCAGCATGACTCCTTTTTGGTAATAAATAGATGGCCATTAAGTCGTACATTCTAGTAACAAACATCCTAGGTGTGCCACCCAAACATCCTGCATCCTGGTTGGTAAATCAGCACAATGAGACTTAGTATTACTTCATCAGGCCAAGACAGTACCCAATTTCTGATCAGTCATGTAGAATACTTATACAGTATACAGATGTGCCAACCGGCAATCGCACACAAATCAAACCAAGCACAAGGGTTACGGATTGTGTATTTCTGGTTCTTGGTTCAGAAACTAGAACAGGACACCAAGATTCCCACTCCAAAAGCAAGGCATCAGCTATCAGCAAAGAATAATAATAATTCAATCACCCAACAGCATCCAACCATGGCCCACCCCGATTCATCCACCCGTAACCAACGGGCAAGAACCGGACCCCGACTCCTCGCCTCCCACCATACCGACCGGAGAAATGGATCAATTGACGGTGGAATCGAGCGAGCGAGGTGGGGTAGCAAATCACCTGTAGTCGACGTCGCGCTGGGACATCCTCGGGCCACAGGACGATCGGGAAGTCTCATGGATCTATAGGCGACGGCGCCTGGGGATGCAGTGGGGCACGGTCAGGCGGAGCCGGCCATGGTCGGTGAGAGAGACTTTTGGTTTGCAGAGGAGGAGGAGGGCTGGAGGGGAAAGGAATTTTGGGGGGCAATGGCAATGACCTGGCAATCTTGGCTCGTTCCTTGGGGGCGGGCGGACGGACGCGCGGGCGGCCGGCCGGCGGCAGACGTGGAGGCGACTCTCTCCGTTCTTGGTCGGCCGGCTGTTTCTGTTTGACTCTACCGTTGCCGTTTCGGGTTATTATTAAAATAAAAAAAAGATAGTGGCTGATGCGTGCAAGGGATTATTATTATTATTATTTTATTTTAAAAAGCTCCTTTTTCGGTTCTATAGTGTATATTGGAATAGACATGTAGCGGCTTGACTCTTGTGAAAGAAATAGGATGTTACATGGTTGGTAAAAAAATAACTGCATACCTTGCTTTTTAAAAGTTCAACTTTTTAAGTTCAGTCAAATATATATTAAAAATAATACTAATATTTATGAATATCTCGTTTTGTTCAAAGAGTCAAACATTTTTAGTTCTGTCAAACATATATAAAAATGCCCTAATATTTATGACATGTAATACATATGATTAGATTTATAGTGGATTGTCTTTGCGGAATAAATATGAAATATGTTAGAAGATACAAATATTGATAATATTTTATGTAAATCTATTTAAATCTAATAAAAACATTTGACTTCTCATTATTTTAGGATGTATAGAGTGTCTAATGATCTAACAAAATTTGTAATATCAAGAAAAAGAGAGAAAATATGAGAAGTACCGTGAACTCTACAAAGTGGTTTTAGCGGTAAGATGATGTCATTGCCGAGTGTACAAAAGAAAGAAGCCAAAAGAAAAAAAGTGTTTTAGGTTGTAAAAAATATTAGGTGAAAAAAACAAACGACTTAACCTAAGCGTGGTCTATATTTAGCGTCTAGAAGCTTCAACGTGGGCATTTGTTGGTTGTTTGACAAGGGCATAGGCAGTGGGGGTCAGAGTTGTTTTTTTCTTTGAGAATTGTGAGGGCCAGAGTTTTCAACGTGGTCATTTCCACCTAAATACCCTCTCTGTTTTAAATTATAATAAATCGTTTTAATATTTTTAGTATATCTATTTTGCTATATATCTAGATAAATAATATCTCTAGACACATAATAAAATCAATAAACTAAAAAAATAAAAATAATTTATAATTTAGAACGGATTAAGTAGTTCTTAAGAAATAAAATACCCAAAGAGAACTTACGTTTTGCTTTAAATTTGCTATCCTTTGGTTTGGAAGCGGCAGACGATGTCAGTCAACTCCCGCTTAATTAATCTGACCAAGTTGTATTTTGAAGACTGTAAATTAGAAGTTCACTAAATCAGTGAATCAAAAATCAACTTAACCATGTGAATCATTTAATCCAAGTGATTTTAGCATTCCCGCCCCTATTTCAAGATGCAATGGTGATTTTGCCCCTCTTTTTTTAACTTTTGATTTTGCCCTCATTTTTTTTACATGAAGCTGCAGTTTGCCCCTATTTTACTACACCGTTAGAAGTAGATGGAATAAGTGGTGAAAAAAAGAAAAGAAAAAAGACACCAGGGCAAAAAGACTTGGATACCCTCCCTCCCTTCACCTGTCCGTTCGCAGAGAAGTCACGAGGCCGACTTCTTTTCGCGACTCACGCGAGGCCGCGACGACCATGACACACCGGGCGGTGGTGCGACTCACCGGGCGGCGGCGCTACTTCCCCATCCTCGGCCCCCTTCCTCCTCCATCCCCGACCCTTCCTCTCCCCCCGCTCTCTCTTCCGGCCGCCCCTCCCCATGCCCATGCCCGCTGCTAGGCCTCCTGATGGGCTAGGGTTTGGGCGGCCACTGCAGGTTTCGAAGGAGCCTACGGGGAGGCTCACGCCCTCGCTGGATGGGCCACTCCCCACGGCTCCAAGCTCGTCCACAGCAGCAGGAAGTGCCATGGAAGAGCCAAGGTATTTTCTTCGATTTATTCCTGGCTGCTTGATTCTGTGATTCGTGTCGAAATAGAAGTGATTTGTTAACTCGTTTTTCCCCTGTTTCTTTGATTTGTGTAGGATTAGTCATTGTAAATTGGAACTTGTTGTTAGTGTGCGCTCATTTTTCAGCTTACCAGACAATGGCCCCAAAGACTTATTGGCATCATAGAACTTTGCCAGCTAAGGTTGTTGACACAAGTAGCTTTAGGCTGGAATATCTAATTGATTACATCGGTGAGCACTGCATGTGAGGTTCTAAGCAGTATATTACCTTGTGGGGTGATTTAGAGTCTCAATGTGTAGATGCATAGAGAACTCACCAGTAGCTTTAGGCTAGAACATCTAATTTTAGTAACTTTACTAATATAAATCCTCTCTTTTTTGCATATAATGTGCAAGTGCTACTGGAAGGGGCAGAGGAAGTGGTGGAAGAGGAGCAACAACTGTGAGGCTTGCCACTTTGTTAGGCTTCAATGCTTCATATATCTAGATGCATAGAGAACTCACTAGTAGCTGTCACTTTTGTTTGACATGTTATTTGGACCTATATGTTAGTGTTTGGCATGTCATTTGAAGCTTTATGGTGGCTGTTGTTATGGTACTTTGATGACAAGTTGCATGGATCTGGAACATATATATTATCTGTGAGATATATTTGTGTGTGGAACATATATATTATTTATGAGATATATTTGTATGATATCAAATTGTATTTACATGGATTGTGTGTCAAAATGCTATTGATTTTTTCTAAAATTTCTATGCAAAAATAACATCTTGCTGTCCGAAAATAGGGGATAAGAACACAAGAGATGTAATAAAACAGGAGCAAAAACGCAAGGACAAAGATGTCCGACTGCCTAAAAGTTAACACCGTTAGAGGATGTTAACTAAATAGAGGTAAAGTCTTCATTCTTTTGAAAAAACAGGGGTAAAATCATAAAGTTAAAAAAAGGAGGACAAAATCACAAACGGTTATGAAAACAGGGGTATAAATGCTCAAACCCCTTAATCCAATTACCAAATCCTCAACCTCAACTGAATCAGTGAATCACCGAATGAGCGAATCAGCTTGTCCTAGCTAGGGCTTGCCGCCACCCCTCAGCCACTCAAGCATCTCGCCACACCCTCTCCTAGTCATGTCATGATGGTCGCCGTGACACTTAGGGACATGGTAGACGTTCATGGAAATACCTAGGAATCACTGTACCCCATCCATGGGCCGTACCCGCGAATTTTAGGCTCTAGTAGTGGGAATCACATAAACCGGGCCTAGAGCAATACATTTTGATTCAATTATATGAAGCAAACTTTCTAACACGATGCTAAAAGGTAAAATGTTGAACCTTACCGATATCTTCTTTAACTCGGAGTATAAATCATCATTCTAATTATAATTCACTATGTCAGAAATGAACTTGCGCAGCGTTGTATTTTGGCGCTCCACAACGGACCTTTTCATTGCCCGCTGCGGTAAATCACCACGATTTACCGTAGCGGTCACCTTTTATTTATCGTAGCGGGAACTTTTGTCTGTTGTGGTAAATCGATTTACCGCAGCAGGCATCTTAAGATGTCCGCTGCGGTAAATCCTATATTTACTGCAGCGGACGCCTTAAAATGCCCGCTGCGGTAAATCGATTTACCGCATCGGGCATTCTATTAGGCCCGCTACGGTAAATCCCAAGGCCCAATCAGCCCAAGCAAAGCCCAATAGCTGAAGCCTGATATAAATTGGAGACTTAGGGTTTCATCTCTCCACTCTCTCCCCCCAGCCTCCCTCTCTCCACCCTATCTCTTTCTCCCTCCACGAGCAGGCGCCCCGACGACGCTCCCCTCCTCGACACACCCGACCCATCCCTTCCTCTGCGCGCAGCACACCATCCCCCTCCCTCTCACTCTCTACCAGCCCCTCCCTCTCACTCACGGCGGCGCACGTGGCACCTGCGGTGCGCGGGTCCTCGACGGCGACGCGCAGGGCCGCGTCGGCGTGCGCCAGGCCACGGAGGCGCGGGGGACAACAGGAGGCGAGGCCACTGCGACGCTCGGGGCTAGGGTTCCAGGTGGTGCGCGGGTCCCCGACGACGGCGCGCAGGTCCCCCGCGGTGACGCTCGGGACTATGGTCCCGGTGAGTTGGTTTACCTCTTCCTCTCCATCTCCCTTTCCCTCTCTCATCTACCTCTCCTTCCTCTTACTCTCTCCAGATCCATCGCGTGGCCCGGGCGTGGATCGAGCTTCCCCGATGTGGATCCGACCACCACCGACGAAGATACGGCGAGCGGTGGTGCTCCGGCGGGTGTTGGTGGCTGGCGCCCTCCCCCGAGCTCCTCCCTCCCCCCCCGCCCCCGACGACGGCCGGCGAGCTCAGCTATTTAAGTATGGCCGTCCTCTCCCCTCTCTTCCACCCTCTCTCTTCCATTCTCGAGGCCAGTTCCCATCCTCCCTCTTGCATTCGCAAGGGCGGACCGTGGACGCCGGATCCATTGGGGGCCGCGGGCTGGCATGGCGGATCGGCAATGGCGGCGGCCGAATCCACAACGACAATGGAGGCCGGATCCACGACGATGACGATGGCGGCGCTTCAACCCTAGATGGGTTCGTCGGGCCCAGATGGGCCCGACGGGCCTATCTAGGGTGTTCTTTCTTTTTTTTCTTTTTTTTAAAATTATTTACCGCAGCGGGCATCTTAATGTGCCCACTGTGGTACTTGGGGTTTACGGCAGCGGGCACTAACTCCTACTGCGGTGGTGCCGCCATTTACCATGGCGTGGCACCGCAAGCGGGCACTCTTGCCCGCTGCTCAAAATCCTTTTGGCCCGTTGTGGAAAAGCAACGCTGGCGTAGTGATTCTGGAAGACATGAGGAAAAAAATAAAGTGCCCCCATTTCACGAATAGAAACTCAACAAAACAAACTAAAAAGACAAAAAGGGTATGATGGTTAGTTAGTAATCAGCTAAACTGCTGGGCAAAGTTACACCATTTAAGAATTAGGATTACTGGTACTGGGAAATGTTTCAGAGAAATAAAAATAGAGAACGTGAAGCCATAAACCTAGACCGTCAACAAGACAACCTGTACCTGCCGACGGCCAAGGTTCTGCTCAGCTGCTGTCTGCTAGATGTTGTTTGCTGAATTGCCCATGCCTATATTGGCTATTGTGCCGGGATCGCCGAACGCTGATCTCGTCTACTGCCACTGGATTCCAAAATCGAAGTCCAAGTCCGGTGTTGGCGAGAAGAACCGGCGGCGGCGTCGCTTCGGCTTCGACTCCCAGATTCCCCGGTCAAAGAAGCGACGCAAAACTCACGTAGAGGCCACCAAGCGTCAGGCTGCGTGCCGTAGAAAAAAAAAACCAACGGCCCACACTAAGCCTCCAGAAGCCCAGTCGGAGGGCCCCTTAAATTTGGGGGCCTAGTTTCGCCAAAAAGAAAAATATAGAACAGTTGGGGGCAGGGCTGTTGCCGCACTTGCACTGGACCATTTGCTAAAAAAAAAAAATTGCACTGGACCAAATACGGCCTCTCGGACATTTCAAGTATTGCTAAAAAAAAAGAAAAAGTCCATTTTAGTCCTTCAACTTTCGTGAAAGTCGCATGTTATCTCTGAACTTCAAAACTAGGTAAAACACATTTCTTAATTATCAAAACCATTTATATTATGTTCCTCGTCAGATTATGAGCGGTTTTAAAGGCAGCTTTGACTTTTTATTTCTTATTTATTTTGAAGAACATTTAAAAAATCATAATAAATCACATAAAATTATAAAATAAAAAATCCAAATTTATTGGACTCACATAAGTAGATCAAACATATAATACGTTATATTTAATACAAATTTTTTTCTGTAGCTTTAGATCTATTCTTTTCTATAATTAGTTGGAATAATTCATAGCTATAGTTTATATGGTCCAATTGTGGCTAAATTTTAGTAGTGGGCTAAATATTGTGTGCAAATAAAAATTTTGATAATCATGGGATCATGTATAATTTAGTTATAGATTTATTTAGATTTATACTCATGATCCAGTGAGTATGAAACTTTTACTATAGTTCAAGCATAAAACAATTATCTCACCACAAAAATTTCACTAAAATCGAGTATGTAATAAAGTAGCCCATGGTGCTGCTCTTGGATATAAATTTCCCCGGGTGTCACTTATGAGATTGAGGATAGGGCGACCAGCGATTTGGCAAGCCTGAATGAGTAATAAAGAGCATCTTGCATAAAAAAAGTGTGCTTGCCACGAAATTCAGCTGCTTTGATGTTCCTCCAATGTAGGTGCTTGCTACCAGCACATGACACTACGTGAAAAATGATTTGCAGGAACATCACGTTTTATTTGTAGGGACGACAACTCTATCACCACAAGCCTCTACAGTAGGCGTGTTGGACTTAATTTTTTAGCCGTCAGGGCAGTTGGTGTTATCAGCCCTTACAAAATATCCAACAACCTCTGCAAATCGATATGTAGGGGCAGCTTTATATTGAGACGCTCATGTGAATAGATCCTGGATATTAAAAATAAAGTACTAAAATTTGTTTTTCAAAACCATATCGGATGAAGAAATGACTAAAATAAAAGTTATACATCTTAAAAAGTTATGGAACTTTGCTATTTTTAACCTTTTGATTTGAATTTTTTATTCTCTAAAATGCTTTTTAATATATAATCGAAGGCACCATAATTTGGTGGGTCCACTGAACAGAATCAAAGTTATTACAATGCATTAATTGGAAGGGCGTCAAAGTAAACTCTTAATTTTTCTGAGAAAGCTATTCTGCCCGATATAAAACATGAAAAAAAGGAATATGGCAGGAAAACAAGTAAAATTATTCAATCGTTTTTGCATTTGAATAAATATTTTTAACTAATAACTATATACTGAAATTATTTGATTCACTTTTTGAATTTAAGTAACTAAACCCATTCCTCATTTTGGAATATTTTAATGGGAGAAGAATTACAACATTTTATCTTTTTCTAATTTTGTTTTTTAATTCCTTTAGAAAGAGATAGATAACCTCATTAAATGCGACATAGTATATTCCATTGTCATAGTGAACCCATCGTCAATTTTCTTATCTTTGAAGCCATCATGCTTGAGTCTACCATGGTAAGAAACTATGCTACTACTTATTATAGCTAGCAAATGAATTTCATGAATAGATCATGTTGTCCATTCTAGATGACACATAGGACATCGTCATACAAATTAAGCAATATCGAACCAGTTGCGATTTGTATCAAGTTCAGCCTCTTTTTGATAGAATGCATGCAGATATGATAGGTTTCCATAAAAGCAAAGAAGTTGTACTTCCTACTGATTGAGCAATAGATACAGTCTTTGACTATAATTTGTGTTCGATTTTCTCTATCTATTTTCTGTGTTTCTTGAATTCAGTTTATAACTTCTAAACTCCTACATAATAATATATAGTAGAGGGGCACCCCTGACCCGTCTCGGTTCATAAAAAAAATGATCCAGAATGTTTTAAACCACATGTACATATCTGGCAGATCATGTTTGGTATATAACTGCACTCCACCGGATGACAAAATAAAAAGGTTGCATAGAGCATATGAGACTTGCACTGTAGTTGTTCAGAATTACAGGGTAGGAAGCAAAAAGGTCCTTAGGCATGGAGAATATTATCATAGAGTATTTTCTGTGGGTTTGAGAGGCATTGGTAACAAATCCATATCTTGGGTGTAGCCGAGTGTCGCTGGAGTGGGATGTCACAATGCTTTTTTTGGCGCACTGTATGTTTACTTCGGGCACTTGGCACATCAGCGGAGATGCTGCCTGAACTTTTATCTGGGTTTCCACTCGGTAGTAAAGTGGTTTGTTCCCCTGACAGCGCTGCCTGTGAATATGTGTCTCCGTCATACCAGCTTATCTCAGCCGCTAGGTGGGCTTGGGCATATTTGACTGCTCTTAGTGGTAGTGTAGTGCTGATGGCAAGTGTTGGCAGTCGACTGTCTCTGCTTGCCATGCAGGTGGTAACAGGGTAGACAGAAACACAAAGAAGGCTGACAGAACTGAAGGCACTTACTCTTGCAAGCGAAGTCCTGCACTGACATCATGTGCATTAGTATATGGATCAAGTGCGATGCTAGGACGATGAGGGCCATGTGTCACATTGTACATTTGGAGAACATTGGAAGGATTAGTTAGTTGTTTCACATTATTCTGAGGTTATTTACGATGGCCAATGCTCAGGTACACCATTTACCTATGAGGAGGTAATATCTCAAATCGATCTAGACCATTGATTTTTCTAAATTTAATGATTTACTAAATAAATTATTAAATAAAAAACAAAAAAAAACACCTCATGCCGCTAATGACGGGAGGTGGCCGCTGCCGCTTCCCCAATCTCGCGCTGGATTCACGGCAAGCAAATCTCGCGCATGTCCACTAGAGATTTCCATATTATTTAAAAAAATATATGCCGTGAATCCAAGTAAAAAATATAAATAAAAAATTTTCGATTTTTGGGCAGATCTGCATGCCGTGAATGTTGGCTCAGGGCTCCTTGGCGGCATGGTTTTTGCGCATTCATGTTCACGTATGAATTTTAGATTTTGCATGCCGGTGAATTTTGAATCTTTGCATGCCGTGAATTTCTGCTGCAGAAATATAAATAAAAAAGATTTCCATATTATTTACAAAAAAATATACAAAAAAATATATGCCGAGAATCAATTTATTTTTGTACTTGGATTCACGGCATATATTGTATCTACAAATCAGCGAAAGTGCATTTAGTTTACCCTGATCTTTAATCAATTACAGTCTCTCTTAGACAGACGCACAAGAATGTATGCATTATCACGGGTTCCATCGAAACAACTAAGTTGTACTTCCACCGACTGAGCTTGGATAGAGTCTTCTCGGTAGTTTTGTTTTCAATTTTCTTTGTCTTTTTTCTATGTTTCTTCAGTTTATAACTTCTAAACTCCTATACATAAAACTATATAGTATGGCGAGACCCATGACCCCTCTTGATTCAAAAAAATGTGATCCGGGGCTTTTAGAACCATATATGACAGATCATATTAGGTACAACGTTGATTCAGTTGAGTACTGTATAAATGCATTCCACCAAACGCAAAATAAAAAGGTGGCATGCAGCATAGAGCATATATATGAGACCTCCACTGCAGTTGTTCCGAAATGCTGGTTAGGAATCAAAAAGGTCAATAGGTAATTTCTATAGTCTGATATTATGCACATCCAACCAAACCTTGGAGAACATTATCCTAGAGGATTTCATGTGGGTTTGAGAGGTTGTCAAGGGCCTCTAGTCCCCGGGTAGGTGGCTCTTGGCTGCGTAGCTCGTAGCCGGAGGTAGATGACGGCGCTAGGGTTCGCCTGGCGCTTTTTCAGCAGGGAGGTGAGATTGAAGACAGCAGGAGGGAGGAGATTAGACTGATAACTTCTTGCTTAATTGATAATGAGGTCTCACGGTTACATATATAGGAGTCAAGCTCCTTGATCTAAGGCCTGGCATTAATCGATGGCTGCTATTCCCTTGCTCTTCTTCTTGATCCGCGCGGGGCCTTAAACCTCGGCCGTTCTAGCCTCTTCGTGCTGCGCGTCGGGCCTTAAACCTCAGCCGCCCTGGCCTCTTCGCGTTGTGCACCGTTGCGAGCTATGCCTCGAGCTCTAGCCCGGCGGCTGTAGTGTCGGCCCCACATCACATCTCTCCCCCCTGGACGAGCAGCTCATCCTCAAGATGGAAGGAAGGATAACAATCTTGGAAGCTCTCCAGGTCTTCCCAAGTGGCCGACGCAGCTGGTTCGCCCTGCCAATGTATCAGGACCTGACGAACGCCTTTGGCCAGGCGTGTGCGCGTGGCGCGTTCCGGCACCGCCTATGTGGCGTCGTTGTGGGTTGGGGGCAGTGCAGGCGATGAAGCTAGTGGGGTGCCGACAAACTTCTTCAGGAGGCCGACATGGAAGACGTCATGGAGCTTGGTGCTAGGGGGTAGCTCGAGGTGGTAGGCCACCGTGTTGATGATGGTGGCCACCTGATACGGCCCATAGAAGCGGGGGCGGAGCTTGCCCTTGGTGACGCCCTGCAGGGAGGCGGGGGTGCGGTGGCGCAGATGAAGCCAAACCCAGTCAACCACTGAGTAGTGGATGTCGTGGTGATGCTTGTCGTAGAACTGTTTGTAGACGTCCTGAGCGAGTTCCAGGCCGGCGCGAGCGTTGGCCAGCAGCTCATCGCGCTCCGTCATGCTCTTGGCCACCGCGGCGACCCTGGTTTCACCCGGTTCATAGGACCGGATGGACGGCAGATCATGCCCATAGACGATCGTGAACGGGGTGGTCTTGAGCGCCGTTTGAAAGGCAGTGTTGTAGATGAATTCCGCCCACGGCAACTAGAGGAGCCACTGCCGGGGACGATCCCCAGCCATGTAGCGTAGGTACATCATGATCACTTTGATGGCGGCCTCCGTTTGGCCGTACAACTAGGGGTGGAAGGCCGTCGTCATGTGGAGCTTGACCCCAGCCAGGCGCATGAACTCCTTCCAGAAGATGGACGTGAACACTGGACCCCTGTCCAAGACAATGGACTGGGGAATGCCATGGAGTCGCACGATCTCGGAGTAGAAAGCCTGCGCCATAGATTCTGCCAAGTATGGGTGTGCAAGCGTGATGAAGTGACAATACTTACTGAAGTGATCCACAATTGTCAAGATCACCAATTTGCCGCCCACGCGGGGCAAGGCCTCGATGAAGTCCATGCCGATGTCCATCCAGACCGCCGTGGGGACTGGGAGTGGCAAGAGGAGTCCGGCGGGGTGGAGGTGCTCAGACTTGTAGCACTGGCAGGTGGCGTAAGCGCACACGTAGTCCTGGACCACGACACGCAGGTTGGGGGAGTGAATGTCACGGCAGAAGCGGTGGAGGGTGCGCTGGACCCCTTCGTGGCTGTCGCCGTGCACCGTTGCCAGGAGCTCATGGAGTAGGGGGCACCAATCGGATGTAGAGATGCTGCTGATAAGTCACGAGGCTGTCCACGATGGCCCATGGCGCGACACGCTGGTGGTCAAGGATTTCGTTGTGGAGGGCGACCAGGGCTGGCTCCCGGTCGTTGGCCTGACGCAGGCGGTCGATGAAGTCAAAGCACGGACCAGACAGGGCCATAACCATGGTGGTCTCGGTGTCGTGCCGCGAGAGGGCATTGGCCACCGTGTTGGTGTTGCCGGCTTTGTATTCCATGGTGAAGTCAGACCCCAGCAGCTTGCCCACCTAGTTGTGTTGTGGAATCATGGCAAGTCGCTGATCCAGCAGGAATTTGAGGCTAAAATTGTTGGTGTGGACCAGAAAGCGGTGGCCCCAGAGGTAGGGTCGCCAATGGCAGATGGCAAGCACCAACCCGATCAACTCCCATTCATACGCCACCAACGACTGATGGTGTGGTGCCGTCGGCCGGCTAAAGAACGTGATGGGCTGCTGACCTTGGAGGAGCACGGCGCCAAACCCATGCGTGGAGGCGTCACACTCCACCACGAAGGGGAGCGCGAAGTCGGGCAGCGCCAAGACCGGTGCCATGGTGACTGCCTGTTTGAGGGCGGCGAACGCCGCGTCGGCTGGCTCTGACCATGCGAATCCCTCCTTCTTGAGCAGGGCCGTGAGTGGCGCCACGATGGTGCCAAAGTCTTGGATGAATTTGCGGTAATAACCCGCAAGGCCGAGGAAGCCACGGACCGCGCGGGCGGATCGAGGCACCGGCCACTCCTTGACGGCGCGCACCTTCTCAGGGTCCATGGCCACGCCTTCGGCTGAGATGGTGCGGCCAAGGTACGCGACAGACGAGGTCCACGGTGCATGGTTCTAATCCAAGCTTGACTTGCGGTCCGGGTACCACCAAATTCGCATGAACCCGGCCAACATCGAGAAAACGGCGTTCCGGACGCACGACGGACTCTATGAGTTCCTCGTGATGCCGTTCGGCCTCTGCAATGCGCGGCCACGTTTCAAGCCTTGATGAACGACATCCTGCGGCCGTATACCAAGTTGTCAAGAGCCTCTAGTCCCCGGGTAGGTGACCCTTGGCTGCGTAGCTCGTAGCCGGAGGTAGATGATGGCGCCAGGGTTCGCCTGGCGCCTGTTCAGCAGGGAGGTGAGATTAAAGACAGCAGGAGGGAGGAGATTAGACTGATAACTTCTTGTTTAATTGATAATGAGGTCTCACGGTTACATATATAGGACTCAAGCTCCTTGATCTAAGGCCTGGCATTAATCGTTGGCTGCTAATCCCTTGCTCTTCTTCTTGATCCGCGCAGGGCCTTAAACCCCGGCCGGGCCTCTTCGCGCTGCGCGCCGTTGCGAGCTGTGCCTCGAGCTCTGGCCCGGCGGCTGTAGTGTCGGCCCCACATCACAGAGGTATTGGGAACGGAACCATACCTTGGGTGTAGGGAGTGTCGCTGGAGTGGGCTGTTACCATGCTCTTTTGGCACATCGTATGTCTACTTCGAGCTTGGCACACCAGCGGATGACAAAATGCTTGACCTTGTAGATGTGGACTGTGGAGTTACTCCTATTCCACGAGGGTGCTAGAGTGGTTTGCTCAGTTGACATCCCTGCCTGTGTCATGTATCCACTTCATACCAGCACTACCGCCCGGTGGGATTCAGCATCTTCGTATTCTATTGGTAGTCTGGCGCTGAGCACAAATGTCATCAGTTCTCTGCCTTTACGAGCCTTGCTGTTGGCAACAAGGTAGACAGGAACACAAAGAAGGCTGACAGAACTGAGAGCACCCCGATTACTCCTGTAAGCGAAGTCCTGTGCTGACAGCACTTGCATTAGTACAGATCAAGTGCGAAGCTAGGACGATGTGGAGCATGTTTCACATATTACATCTGGAAGACAATGGAAGGATTCATTAGTTGTTTCACATTGTTGTGAGGTTATTTAAAGTAGTCAGATTGGATGTTATGGTATGCAATCGCTTATTTTACATTTGTTTTGACGGAGTATATGATGGATTTTCTGCCAAATAAAGCAGATGAATATTTTTAAGAAAAGAAAGTCCATATTAAAGGAGGAGAAAATGAAGTTTGATACAAATGATTTTTAAAGATTTTAATGCTTGGCAATGCATGGACAAAAGGAATCCAAAGTTGAGGAGCAACCCATATTTCAAACTTGCACATTATATATATGTCAGCAGCACTGATGGACTCTGTCACAATAGAGGCACTGTATTAAAATTTGTAGGAGAAAGGTGATCCTGATTTTGCAGAGAGACATCTGATTGTGGTCATGCTAGTGACTCAACTACATTCATTTAGTTGAACAGAGTATATAAATTCGCCCAAATAGAAAAAAAGGTGTGAGCATGTGACACTACCACTGTAGTGGTCCACAAAAGTGTAGTAAAGGAAAGCACCATAAGTAAATGAATTCCCCGTGCGTTGCTGCGGGAATTTTAGAATAGTCATAAGTGAGCATTGGATAGATAAAACATACACTAAACTATCAGATTTTTCAGGTTATTTAGTAAGGAGAATCAAGTATGATATTGGTAAATTTTAGAAAAAAGCAAATGATAGCTACTCTTTCCATTAAAGAATGACATAGATATTACATGATGCCTATGGTCGCCCATAAAATGGAAGATAAAACTCGAAAAGAAAAGTAAGTTATGGAGCTGAAAACAACAACTGAATGATAAGATGCGACGTGTGCCTCTCTATGTCCTGTTGTATCCTAGTTGTTCGCTAGCAGACCTGATACTTCTTTTTTTCTCGAGGGAAGGGGCCGTCGCCCCTACAGGATTTTATTGAATCGGTAAAGGTACTGGTTACAACGAAGCAAAGTAGCTTAAACAAAGGGAATTAGGGAACATCAAATGAAATAAAAAAGATAAGGGACCCTAGCATTAGGAATCTAAGTGAAGACTGCTTGTCCATAAATCAAATGATGCCTTGAGACTATCCTTGATCCTGTACCACACTACCTGCTACTTGTTGTCGTTCTGTATAGCTGCATGTCAGTTGTATCAAGCACATCAATTGCAAAGTGGAAGATAGAAATCAAACTCAAAAATGTATGAAGAGGGAGGGGGAGAGAGATAAGAATTTTGATCTGATTGCTGACAATTCAGTGGCCTCAGGAATATAAAAAAAATTAGGGAATCATTAAAAAGTCCATCCTAGCAACTCTAAGAAGTTCCTTGATGAACAGTCCTGATGCAGTATGCCTGCCACAGTTAGAACAATGTTGATGAACTGGTTGCTCCCTAGAGATGGATGTGATGCTGGTCTGAAGGCAACATATACCAAGAAGCCAAGTTTGGAGATGCAGAGATGAGTTCCGAAGTTGGAGGGGCAGCACATTGGTGAACGAAAAGCAAGATAGGGAGGAGACGAATGCATCTGCTGAGTTCACCGCCTTCTCTTGGAAGTGCTATATATAGACGATCAAAAGGATGCCCAAGCAATCAAAAAAAAAGATGCCCAAGCCTTGATGCTTCGTATGCCCATGGCATGCATTGGATGAGATGCTTGCCGCTGCTTCATTTAGATGGGACGAACCCAGTCTAGAAACTGACAAAGGAAGTGCATGATTCATTCTATACTGCATCTGCATGGCCTGGAATTTCAAGAGATATGCATGCTTTTGGTGGTGGACTTGGAGGCGAAGAGATCAAAGCATGCCGAGAGACGTCGAAGGAAGTGAATGGAACCGTGTGTGGATGACGTGGCTTAGCGGGTGATGTGGAGCACTACCCCACAACCCTTAATCAATGACTGATTTTAAGTTGCAGTAAGGGGTGTATAGCGATGGACGGTCCGTGGCTAAAAGTTATAGCGACGGACCTCAGCAGTTGCTGTTGAAGCCGTCATTGAATCTATACAGCGACGGACTTCATCTTTCGCGATGGACCATCCATCGCCCAATAATTTAGCAACGGACGGTCTGTTAGCAGATTTAGCAACGGACGATCTATCGCAGTAACAACTTTTAGCAACTAATAGTCCATCGAGATCAATTACATAGGTAAAAAATAATCCATATATATTTAAAACTAGCGCACATTTAAAACCAATTCAATGCTGAATGACATACACAAATGGGCACATTAATCATACTCTCACACATCCATATCAAATGAGTACATATATAATCGTGTGCCATCAAGCCAACAGTGAAGCATCCATACAGTGGCTGAATACATAATCTAGCTAAGTCATCATCATCCAAAAGTGATCCAACACTATACCATAAGGTTCGAGTCCACAAACTTAAACTAACAGATTGTAGTCCAAATGCATTCAAAGATAGCATCTAGGTCACCATAAGATAGCATCTAGTACAAAAGCATTCAAAGTTTAGTCCTAGCGCCCTTCCTGCCAACAAGCTAGCACCGCCTAGCGTCTCTGAGATGACCTTGCAGCACCTTGAGAAGCTCTCTGAGAAGAACCAGCAACCCCCTGAGATCTTGGTCGCTGACTGCAGATCTTCAGCTGTCACAAGTATCATAGTTAGAAACTATAGATATATGATTGAAGGCAAAATGTAATAAGAGCATGGATGCAAAATTATCTCTTAATTGTATGTATTACCACAGTGTCAATTTCAGCCAGCCACATAATAGCCAGCAACATTTATCAGTAGCTTGCTCTCTAAATCAGTCTACTGCTGCTTGAGCTTGTTCATCAATTCAGTAATAGGTAATCAGGCACATCATAAGCACGGAACAAGGTAATCAGGCATCCATGAATGCAAACTGGTTAAATAAATCTTACCTTTCACAAGTTCCTTTGATCAACAACTTCAAAGTGATGAATGGCAGCTGCTATGCTTGTGTCAGCTAATGGTATAACCTGCACAAAGCAAAATGACAGTATATTATTCGATGGACACAAGGGACCAAGAGAAGAAATCAGCTGTTGTTATCGTCACTGTAAATCTGTTGAATCTGCAATCATGCTAAATAACAATGGCTGGCAGGCTGGCTAGTACTCCCAGATGACTTCCAGCATCTATCCTACATTCCTACCAACTCTTTGTACTGACACTAATATTTCAGAGTGAAGCTTCAGATATGCTCTTAAATAAATATCAGGGGCTATCATAAGCTTGCACTTTTGATTAACACATCGAGGTAACATAAATATTACAGAAAACACATGAGCACATATAGTAGTGAACAAAAGAATCCTATCGTATGAGAGATTGAAGGTGAACAAAAGAATCCTATCTTACAGATAGCACACAGCATTCTATTATAGAAGATTAGCATGGATAAAAATTCATATGAGTGTTTACTACATATTTGCAATCTGAATATTGCTTGGATTAAAAAAGAATCCCAACTCTGCTAAAATATGACTCCCCTATGCTGAAGCCTCAGTAGAAATTTCTAGATCTGTACCAGTACTAATACCAACTAGTAATGCAAGCATGAGAATCGATGTGCTAATTGAAACAATAAACGTGTAGCCATAAAAGAACATGAAGGACCGTGTCCCATGATTCAGGACGAACTGGAGAGGATCTTCAGAAAGAAAGCAGGGGTGAGGAAGATGAGCACCTGGCCAGAGTCAATCTTGCCGTCAGATTTGCGGCGGGCGGACGTCTGGGCCTTGGAGCTCCTGCAGCGGGTGGGCGTCGGCGGTTGGTGTGGGCAGGGCAGGTGATGCAGGGGCGCGTCGGGTCCTCGGCAGGTGCAGGGGCGAGCGTCGGTGGCCGGGCGATGTCCGTGCCTGGCCGCCGGCGGGGGCGGACCTGACCGCCGGTGCAGACGGGCCTGGCCGCCGGCAGGAGGGCGTGTGGCGTGGGGGCGCGCCGACAGGCGACGGTGGCAGGGATGCAGGGGATTGGAGGCGGGCGTCGGCGGTGATGGCGTGCGGGGGCTGGGGAGCGGGAACGAGGCGCCTGAAGAAGGCGTGTGGAGGCGCTGGAGCGGGAAAGAGCGGCGGCGGTGGGGGTATGTCGTGAGTGACCTAGGGTTGTGGTCAATTTTGGGCCCAAATTGACGCGGGAAAGGCCAAAGACATTGCGTCAATGGCCAAATTTGTTTAGCCACGGACCATCTTCATTATGTATAGCAACGGTCGCTCCAACGCAAAAGAAAAACAATTATAGCTATAGGTTTTAGCAATTGACCGTCCTTCGCTAAGCTTTAGCGACTTACCGTTCTATGCTAATTAATAACTTTTAACAATTGTAGTCAGTTGCTGATTAAGGATTATGGTGTAGTGAAAGAAGAAGGAGCTAGAGAAATAGGCTAGTAGATATTTGTTTTATAGGAGTTTAGGATTTCTGTTGTCTTGGTAGAAGCCAAAATTATTTGTTTTGGGTTTGAGAGGTATAGGGAACCAAACCATGTCCTGAAGCTGCTACTTAACCTCATCATACTTGCAGTTCCAGATCCCTATGTTCCAAAACAAACGCTCATCTTGTATTTCGAGGAGTCAAACAGCATTGAGAACTACTGTGCTCTATCCTGCTGGTGGTAGAATGTTTCACTCTGGTGCACGTGTTGCCTGTATTCTGGTCCTAGTCTGGCCGTCCCTTACCCCAGGCACTGTCCTCAGTCCTGACAGGAAGACGATGTGTTTCCATCAAGCTGGCTTGCCGACGAAGTATTGTGTACTGCAACACGATGCAGCCATTGTACGTCCTACAAGAATGGGATAGGCCTCTTGGCCTAGTCCCATCCTTTTAAGAAGGAACAATCAACATGCTTGATCACTGTATGAATAACTAGTTAAATGACTAGAATTATTCAAGTCAGTTTTTTTTTGCAGAGATCATCATCATTTTCTCTTCTTCAAAAAATCAGTGAAATCACTCAACTAAGTAATAAATAAAGTACAATCACAACTTAGTCCGAAGGCTAGGGGACAACGTTCTACCTTTGGTCGAAGTTTGTAACTTTGCGGGTTCGGCCTCGGGGGTAGGACTTCCCCCGTAAGGGTTGTTGTTGGGAACTCGACCTGGCAGAATGGAGTCCCGAACAGCCTAATGAATTAGTCTTTGTTTCGCCAAATGAATCGTCTTCATTTTGCCAAATGAATAGTTTTAGGTTCCGCAAATGAATGGTCTTTGTTTTGCCAAATGAATGGTCTTTGTTTTGCCAGATGAATCATCTTAGTTTTGGCAAATGAATCAGCCTTCAACGAATGAATCAACCTTTGGTGAACGAACAAATCCTTCATCGAATGAATCATCCTTTGGTGAATGAATCAAAACAAAGCCTTCTGAAATAGAAGTCTGGTGTCATAGTTCCATCATACCAGAATATCTGATTGTCGTCTCCCTACTCACCGGCGATCGTTGCTGGAGATAAAGAGGATAGCCCAGAACGCACACAAGAGCTCAACGCGAACACTGCTGGAAACACAGAGAGACTTGTGTTACAATTGCCGTAGCTTTTCTGGTGTCATTGCATTATCATTTATAGTAATACAAGGCCGAAGCCACACCACACACGTATGTCCTCAGACTGATTCATGCCATCCCATGAACGAGAGCACATGCACGCAGTCACACTACAAACTGGAAAGAAGCTAAGCCACTACATGAACTTTGCATACATCTGGCTTGTTACAAGACCATGCTCATCCGTGTAGTGAACAAGCACATGCTAAGTCAATCTACTAGGAATAGAGATAGCTAAACTAGGCGTCTGAAATGGTAAACCAAGACTAGGTTATTCAACAATCTCCCCCTAAGCCTGACTCGGTTTACTTAATCTTGATGATGCCGATCTTGCTGGAAATTCAGCAAACCTTGCGCGCCTGTTGGTGTTCCTTAGCATCATTACTAGAATTGGTATATCCTAGTAACAACACCAAGAAACACCCAAAGGTATTCTATAGCATTCACAGAACAAGTCTGCAAGCGCACAGAAATACCGTTGTAGCATTTCACCTAGAAGTATTCAGGGTATCGTTATTTATATTTTCCCAAAGGAAGGCATGGTGTAAAAGGGTATAATAGGGACATGGATAAGATAACATGACTGCATAATAGACCGAAGTTCATAACAGGGGTAAACAGAATATGTATTTGATAACTTAACACACACACTCAAGCCATCTCAAGGATAAAGTAAAAGAAAGAATAAAGAACAACCTAAACCAGAGCAGGCATTCCTATATAGCTATGTTAAGAAGCAGATGATCATACAAATACATGCTTGTTATATAGGGTGAGAGATTCTAAGGTAAGATAGTCTGGTCGCTGATGATCTACTTCGGGCATCGGATAACACCTGGTCTGCCAAACGTTGTCGGCCTACGGCTCTACTCCAAACCCGGACGTGGGGGATTACAAAGGACGGATGAGGACAAGGTCACTCCCTGCCACCTACCACCTCAACTGTACGAGAAAGGTGCAAATGAAGGTAGCTCTAGCCTAGACACCATGGTCTAAGCTATCGACTACTACTCTAGCGTGATATCAAGGCTTACCCGTCCCCGGGGTCCTTCTACTAGAGCACTCGCCACAAGGACGGACGACGATCCTGCAAACCACCTTTGACCAAGACTAAATTAAGAAAGAACTCATCACCTCAACTTAGCCCTAGGTCTAAACATGTATGTATGAAAGAATAGGCATAAAGTTCTATGCGCATAAGAACTTAGCTCTAGTTCATAAGAATAACTAAAATGATAAATGATGAACAAGAACAAGATGAAGACATGGATGAAAATATGCTATTGATCATACCAAATATCTCCAAGATGCTCAAGCTCTACATTGTAGCTCCTCCTTTCTCCTACTAACCAAACTAAAACTCCTAAAAAGATACAAGTGAGGGAGAGAGGTTCTTGTGTTGGTGTGTGTTGAGAGAGTGCCTCCTCCCCTCCTCTTATACTGTGTGGAGGTTGGTTCAGGAGTAGAATGGGAAAACCTAGCACCGCACCGCCCTCCTCTACCATCAATGTACCGACACGAGGAGGCTGGGCCCAAACCACCTTTAGAGTGCGCCGGCTGGACCAGGTGCATCGGCCGGCCCACTTCCAGGTCGGTTCGCGACCAGTCTTGGCCTGTGGGCTATGTCATAGGCCTGGACCGATGTGTCATTATGGGTTTGGTCCAGAAGTGCTTCGGTTCGACTGTGTTTCCTTGGTTTGGCAAATATGCTTTCCCGAAAGGCACCTTTTTAGTGTAGATATTCGTTGTACTTGGTGTATTTCCTGCAAAGTGTCACAACTTCTCGTACAAGTGGAATTCTATTAGTAGTAAAGGTATACGTGCATAGAAGTATTTAGTTTCTCCCTTTTTGGATTAATTTTGGCGGTATAAAATCATCGATAAGGACCGCCAACAGCGCCCAAGCAAGTTCGTCAGAATATCCGTGAGCTGTTCTTCAGTGCTCACATGATCCACGTAGATCTTCCCGTTCTCCACACATTCACGAATAAAATGAAATTTGATGTCAATGTGCTTACTTCGGTCATGAAGAACAGGATTCTTGCTGAGTGCAATTGCGGACTGATTGTCCATCTTCAACAGTGGCGGTTGGACTTGTACTCCTGTGATGTCGCCCAGCAGCTGCACGAGCCACACAACCTGGCACGCACCTGCCGCACCGGCCATGTACTCAGCCTCACAAGTTGAGAGAGTCACCATCTTCTGTTTCTGAGACTGCCATGACATAGGCATGTCTCCAAGAAAGAAGATGACGCCGCTGGTGGTCCTCCTCTCATCAACGTCTCCACCCAAGTCATTGTCTGTGTACTCGGTTAGCGTGTAGCCCATTAGCTTGATGTCGGTGTTGCGGCGCTTGGGGTAGATGATGCTGTAGTCGACCGTGCCAGCGATGTACTGCAGGATGTGCTTGACGGCAGCTAGGTGCTCTTGTCGTGGCTTCTCCATGAAGCGGCAACACATAGCTCACCGCGTATGTGATGTCTGGTTTGGTATGAACCAGATAGCGTAGGCTGCTCACCAGACTCCTATACATCGTCGCGTTGACCTCCGGCGTCGAGCTCTTGGCAGAGAGCTTCAGCTGGACCTCCATAGGCGTGTGGCACGGGTTGCACGTTCCCATGCCAGCCTTCTCCAGCAACTTGTGTGCATAAGCTGCTTGCCCCAACATGATGGCATCATGCCCCTACTTGACCTCCAGCCCGAGGTAGAAGGACAGGAGCCCGAGATCGCTCATCTTGAACAGTTGGCACATTTTCTCCTTGAACGCCTCGATGTCCGCCAGCCTCGCTCCAGTGATGATCAGGTCATCGATATAGACCCCGACCACCACACGTGATGCCGTAGCACCCTTGGTGTACATCCCATGCTCACTGGCACACCTGGTGAAGCCAAGTTCATGCAGGCTGCTGTCCAGCTTCGCGTTCCATGCATGGGGTGCTTGGCAAAGCCCGTACAACGCCTTCTTGAGCCGTAACACTTTTCCTTCGTGCCCAGCAGCAACAAAGCCTGGCAGTTGCCAGACGTACACCTCCTCCTTCAGCTCATCCTTCAGAAATACTGACTTGACATCCATCTGATGGACAAGCCAACCTTTCTGAGTTGCAACAGCGAGCAGCATGCGCACAGACTCCATTCATGCGACCGGGGCAAATGCCTCGTCGTAGTCGATCCCCGGCTACTGGAGGTAGCCCTTGGCGATGATGCAGGCCTTGTGCTTGACGATGACGCCTTGCTTATCATGCTTCAGCTTGTACATGCACTTCAAGCCTATTGGGTGATGGCCTCGAGGGAGGTCGACGAGCACCCTTGTCTTGTTCTCCTCAATGGAGGCCATCTCCTCCATCATCGCCTTGCGCCAGCGGACATCACTGCGGGCCTCCTCGAATGTGGCTGGTTCATCATCTCCTGTGGTGAGGAGTAAGTCCTCATCGACCACAAACTCCGGCTCTACCAAGCCAGGAATCTCCACCATCCCCAAGAGTTGTCCAGCTTTCAAAACCGGAGGGGTGCACCATCATGACCGTTGTCGAGGTCTGGTTCACCTGATGGAGGGGATGCAAACTCCATAGCTGCGCCTGGTGGAGGGGATGGAGAACTCAGTGATGTGCCACCACTGCCATGCGTGCCTGCTGGTGAGCCCGTGCCGAATGTCGGCACGGGCGTGCCAGGTGTCGTCGGTGTTCCAGCTGAGGGTGCTGGGCTCCCCCCAATTTGTACGTCCTCCACAATGTCCTGCTCCTCCATCGGCTCACCATGGCGGTCCACCCCCATCATGTACTTGACGTGGAATAGTTCGATGTCCGCCATGCGCACAGCCTCGGCGTCAGTGCTCCAGTCCCACGGACGCCCTTCGTCGAACGCCACGTCACGCGAGATGATCACGCGACCAGTGTCCGGGTTGTAGAACCTGTGTGCCTTGCTGACCACATTCACATGTGCCACACACCCAAATGTACAAAAGAAATGGAATGGAGGCTTAACACCATACCAAGCTTCAAATGGCATCTTCCCCTCGACGCTCCTCATCGGTGACCGGTTTAGGATGAAGACGACCGTTGCAACCACCTCCCCCCACAACTAGCCCAACATCCCCTTGGCCTTCAGCTAAGGTGTGTACGGTGTGGTGAGGTGGCGCTAGATGCCCTGCTCAGAGCAGTAGTCGCCAAACGTGTGCGCCGTGAACTAGCCTCCACGGTCGGTGAGGAGCGTGCCATCTTCCGCCCCGCCTCTGCCTCGGCGCACGCCTGTAGCTTGATGATGGCTGCAGTAGCTTGGTCCTTGGACACCAGCAGGATGAGCCACATGTAGCGACTCTTATCGTCGATGACGAGGAGGAACGACCGCTTCCTACCAGGCGTCTCCAGGCTGATCGGACCACACAAGTCCGCATGCACCAGGTCGAGCAGGTGAGGCGCATGGTACTTGCTGGCCACTAGGAACAGACATCATTGCTGCTTCCCTACAAGACAGCTCTCGTAGACCTGGTCGACGTGGTCGATCGGTGACAGTCCGTGCACCAGGCCGCCCTTGGACAGCGCCGTGAGCCCCTGGAACCTGAGGTGTCCGAACCTGGCATGCCACTGCCGGGCCACCTCAGAGCTCCGAGCAGCAAGGCACATGGGCTAGGCAATGTCGATGTCGAGGATGTATAGGCGGCTTGCCGAGCGTCGCAACTTGACCAGCAACCGTCATCGCTGATCCTAGACTCTGAGTACGCCCTTCCCGATCAGGACCTTGTGGCCATCCTCATCAAGCTGACCGAGGCTGATGATGTTCACGGTCAGTCGAGGGATGAAGTAGATACTGGCCAGCACCTGATGCTCACCGCTCTTGCACGTGAAGAGGACCATGCCACAACCTTCGATGTCAACCTTGGAGCCGTCCCAGAACCGGACCGTCCCACGGACGCTAGTGTCGATCTCGGAGAAGGCCACACGCTGCCCCATCATATGGTTCGTCATGTCGGTGTCGAGGATCCAGCGCGTGCTTCCACCACCGTCGTTCTCCCAGAGCTGGACGAACAGCCGGTTCTCGTCGAGGTGTATCTCCAGCGTCAGGGTTGGAGCCGCCCTTGATGGAGACAGCCTAGCAACGCTGGCGGATGCCACAGCTATGAACACCGTAGCCTCCGGCTCCTCTGGATCCACCTCAGCAAATGCCCATCTCGTGCTTCCTCCGCCCTCGATTTAGATGGAGATGTCATCACCGGCCTGTTGTGGTGCAGGTTTCTCTAATAGTGGAGGATTTGGGGTAGGAGCAGCGTCGGATGCGAGAAACGAGACAATGTTGACCGATGCGTGTGGATGCATGGTTGTGTTTCCTTGCATCGCTGCCTCCTGAATTGGCTTCTCATCACCTTGGGCTTGGACACATGCAAAGCCCAGCAAGAGTGCCCCTTCCATGGCCTCCTCTGCCTGGGTTGCATGGGCCTGCTCGTCCCTCTTCTTCTTGCGACATTTGTGAGCCCAATGGCCCATCTTGCTGCAGTACTCGCACTCGTTGTCGGCGATGCGCTTTCCCTTGTTGCTCCCGTCGGCGTGCTTTGGTTTCCTTGGACCACCAGCGTCTCTACTGTACCTGCCACTACGGCCACGACCACGGCCTCGCCTCGACGGAGTGCGGTTTCCGCCCGAGCTACCACCGCCAGAGAGCTAGAGCCGTGACGTGATGCATGCCACGAGCTCATCCTCGGTCAGGTTCAGACTGGCGGATGCCCCGCCGCCGCTATTGCCTCCGAGGTCGTACCGTTCCTCCGCCGCCTTGAGCTTGCCTATCAGCTCCTCCACGGACAAAGTATCAAGGTCGAGAAGGGTTTCGATCGCCATCACGATCTACAATACCTTGCTGGAGTGGCTTGCAGGAACCGCATGATCTCTGGCTTGGTGTAGGCGTTATCGAGGACCTCCAACTGGCTGGTGAGGTCGGTGATGCAGATGCCGAAGTCATCCACGGACTCGCCGTCCTTGAACTTGAGCGAGTCAAACTTGTGCCGCAATGTGTTTGCCTTCGCCTGGCGCACACGATTGGCACCGAGGTGCATCTTTATGAGCGCCTCCCACACGATCTTGGCCGTAGCCTTGTTTGAGATGGTGCCCTGCATCTCCGGAGGCACGCCCAGTGCGATCACCCCTAGAGCATTGTAGTCGTCGGTGTAGTCGTAGGTGCCCATGGTCACCACCTCCCACAAGAGCCTCGCTTGTAGCTTCAACCGCATCATCCCAGCCCAACTATAGTAGTTGGTCTTGGTCAGCACCGGGTACTTCCCGCTGCCGTCGTTTTCCCTCACGACCTAGTAGATCACCAGGCCACGATCGCGATCACCGGAGCCACTCCCACGCTCCAGCATCGCACCACGATGTAGTATTGAAATCGACCATCCACACAGCATCCTTGATGGCGTGACGTCGAACCTGACGGCGAACCTTAGCTCTAATACCACTTGTCGTCTCCCTACTCACCGGCGATCATTGCCAGAGATAGAGAGGATAACCCAGAATGCACACAAGAACTCAACGCGAACGCTGCTGGAAACACAAAGAGACTTGTGCTACAATTGCCATAGCTTTTCTGGTGTCATTGCATTATCATTTATAGTAATACAAGGCCAAAGCCATACCACACACGTATGTCCTCAGACTGATTCATGCCATCCCATGAACGAGAGCACACGCACGCATTCATACTACAAACTGGAAAGAAGCTAAGCCACTTGCATGAACTTTGCATACATTTGGCTTGCTACAAGACCATGCTCGTCCGTGCAGTGAACAAGCACATGCTAAGTCAATCTGCTAGGAATAGAGATAGCTAAACTAGGTGCCTAAAATGGTAAACCGAGACTGGGTTATTCAACACTGATTGTTCATTGTTCATAGAGTGACAAAGCCTTAGTCTCTATTGAAGGTCTATTGCATACTATTGGTCAGACTGTATTGTGCTTGTAGTTCCTTCTCTCACACTATCTAGCCAGAATCCACCTCAATTGCTTGGGTGTGTCTTTTTATGCAGCCAACTCTGAGTTGTAATCTTTGAGTTCTTATTTGTATCTTGGCTTCACTTGTATGATGTCATTAGCTTCTTGCTTGTCGTCTAGAATCTTCAATACTCCTAACTGATCGGTGTTGATTGCTTGATCTTCGCCTTAGCCTAGCTCAAGTCCATCTTTGCATCCAATGGTCTAATGTACCTTTTATATTGCAACATTTGTTATTACTTGTTAGTACAAACGGTTTTGTTGTCAATCAACCAACAAAATCACTAAACCCTTGCTAGGTCCATGTTTCATATGCACATCTTTTTATCTAGAGCTTAGAATCTGTGATGAGACACTTTGAAGCTTACCTTTATCTCAGAATCAAAATGTTAACATGATCGCATGATTTTGATTTGGCTTTTGTTTAAGGATCATTTCATACAAGACAACTCTTATGGTTGAAGAATATGGAGTTTTTAATACAAGACCATACTCATGTGACTGTGATTTATGCTTTAAAGTTTGAATGATCTATCCCTTTACTGTGATTTTCCTCATGATTGCAGTTTACTCGTGATTGTTGGGCATCAATATGACTAAAATCAACCCAACCACTTTCTTAGAATTTCATGGTCCAATTGGCAATGCCTTCTTTTCTTTGGAAATGATCATTGTCACAAGTCACCGCATTTGATTAACTCGCAATGATCTGATTTTTTACTCAAGTTCAGCCTCACATGGACAGATGCATGCAAGCATACCTTCAAATATGGACTACTTTTCCATCGAGCAGTGAAGTTCTACATCCTGTTGGTTGAGTACTTTAATCTTGTCCATAATTTTTGTGTTAATTTTTCTTTGTCTTTCCCTAGGTTTCTTGAGTTCACTTGGTAACTTCTAAACTTTAAAAAACACTTGGTAACTTATAAACTTCTAAAATAAGGAAAATACAGTAGGGCAACACATTTAGTTCAATCATAAAAGAAAAATGATCTGGAGCTTTAGAACCATATCTGACTGGCCATGTTAGGTAACTGCACTCATTTAGTTCAATGCTATAAATGCATCCCAGCGAACAACAAAATAAAAAGGTAGCATATGTAGAGCATGTGGGACTGCCATTGTTGTTCACACAGCCACGTTGTTGTGGTTTGATGTTCTCCATAGAAGACAGAGCATGGGAGGCCATTTTTATCCTAGAGGATTTGTTGTGGGTTTGAGAGGTATTGGGAACAAAAACATGCCTTCTGTATTACCCATTGGCACTGGAGATCTCTCATCACTAATTTTAGAGAAGCATCGTGGGGGATTCAGGCTGAACATGTGATACATTTGTCAGGATATGGTCTGAAGCCACGACAACGTGGCTAACAAAAGTTGAGGACCTAGTAGCTGCAACAGTAGGTGCTGCTGCTGGTGGGGGAAGGGGGCCACCACCGCCGATGCTGAAGGTGATGCGGTGTACGGCTACAGAATGCTGCCACCTCGGGCCGTCATGCATGCAGGTAAGGCCGGTGCTGCCATTGGGGGCTGCATGCGCCTCCTCCAATACCGGCCGTGCACGCTTCACAAACACTTTTTTCGCCCGCATTAATGCTAGATGCATTAGAAACAAGGAAGGGGAACACAGCAGGCCACATAAGAAAGTGATTTTCTTTTTTTTGTCCTTGCTCACATGTATTAAAAAAAAAAGACATACAAGGAAGATGCGTTTTTTGAAGACCATAAAGCTAAGGTGAATATCTCTATTCCACTTGTTTTGAGAGAGGAGACAGAAAATACCTCGATGAACACAGTTAGAACAATGTTGACGCCAAAGATGCCGAAGCTACTGTTATAAAAGATAAACAAAAATAAAAATAAAACATAACATAACAGATTTTAAATTGTATGTAAATGATCCACCTAAGCCGTCATAAAAATAAAAGTATTTCTCAAATACGCATATAAATACTAATGTAAGCTATCACTAAATATAATTTGATATCCATCATTGTTAAGTCCAAATTAAGCATAGTGGCGTGTTCCATTGTGTAGACCAAGTACAGATACATAAATGAAGATAAATAGTGCTTTCCAGTAGTTTATCCAATATGAAAAAATACCACTGGTGGAAGAAATCCTGAGCGTTAGTGGAAACCATTTATATGTACTAGTGTGTTGAAAACATTGGAATGTCACTCGAGAAATGGAAAATATCTACTGTAGACAGTAAATTGAAGAGAAATATAACATGTTTACAACACATGATTTTTGCGATTTGTACCTATGGTATTGATAGCATTAATTTTTATTTTTCTTATTTTTTTTATGTGTGATGAGTTTGTAGTTCTCGAAACAAATGTGTCAACTCTTTTAAATGGAACTTGAGCAATCTATTAACCCAGATGGTGCATGTTTCTAATCATGCACCGGCTCATGGTCTTGTTAGAGCGAGATTAGGGACATAAATGAATTGTGTTAGCGACATCGATCAGCATCACATAGGAAAAGAAGACAAGGAAGAAGCTACTACTTTTATGATTGAGCAATCCGTGGTTTTCTATCATTTGGATTTTCCCTTCCTCCTTGTTTTACTTTCGGATTGGCAATCTTATCCACTTCTTTAATCACTTTGCTCCACTATGATGAAGGCATTTTCTTCATTCTATCTTACCAGGAAAGTAGGAAATATACACACCTGTTAGTTAAAACGGAAAGTAGGAAATATACACCCCTGTTAGTTAAAGCGGAATTGTATATGCCTAATCTATATATGGAGGGATCTGCCACCCTGACTTGAAATTCTCTTTCACAAGAAATTTGGTTGTCAATGTACAAGTCCATCTTTTTTCACAAAGAGGGGATATTATTGTCTCCTTGCTATTGTATGTCAACATAATTATCTAAAAGCCTCTTCTCTGACTCTGCTCTGGTCTGTATCACTGAGTATTTGCACACTGAGATCACCATTATGGACCTTGGCGATCTACCATGACTTCCCTGGCATCTCTGTCACACATGCTGGGCAAGAAGTGAAATAGCTAGCCATAAGACAATTTTCGTGGTCCGATATTGTCAATGGAAGACAAAGCATGGGAGGGCATTCTATATTATCCTAGAGGATTTGCCATGTTTTTGAGAGGCGCTAGGAACGAAAACACGACTTGGTCAATGTAGTGTGGCACTTGAGATGGCTCTGGTCACTCATTTTTTGGTAGCCTTACTTGTACGTGGAGCAGTTGGCACACTAGCGGAGATGCCACCTGACCTAGTGGTAGCGGAAGCACTACTACCCAAGACAGCATTGCTTGGGCCTAGGTGTGCCCCGGCAAGCAGCCTTCGTTCGGTATCTCGTCTGTGGATTTCGAAAGTTCAGTTTTTTAGTGCAAGCGCTCAGCAAAACAAACAGCAGGTTGTTTCTAGCTAGCAAGGATCGAAAAGATTGACCAGTGCAACACGAGAAGCTAGTGTGTCTAGCTAGGTATGCAACTGACTGATCTGCTCAACACAGGCCTGTTTAACCACGGGTTAGAGCGGTTTTAGGGGGTCATGCAAACCAATCCAGCTAATCAATCCAAGTGGCCAGCCCGAGCCAGTCGAACGAATAACTGAAGTTGTACTCAGTATTGTAGCTACCGCGATTTCTGTTTCTATATACCATTCTGATTACTTTTCAACTATTTTATTGTACTGCATTTCCAAGTCATTAATTTGCTGCAGGTTCCATTCGAAGAAATTGATCAATCACCTTGAATCTAAATTTGATATTTTCATGAAGGATAAAGGACACTACAGGGTTCGCTCTCTTTGCCGACTGCAATACGCACTCGGCAAAGGCAGAATTGCAGTCGGCAAAGGCTTTGCCAACTGCAATTCGACGTGGCAGTTGGCAAAGGGCTGTCGGCAAAGAAACCGTCGACGAAGGCAGCTTTGCCGAGTGCCACGTGGCATGCAGTCGGCAAAGCCTTTGCCGAGTGCGGCGTCAGCACTCGGCAAAGCCATGTGGCGCCGTCAGCCTGACGGCTGGCTTTGCCGAGTGCTGACGGGCGGCACTCGGCAAAGAAAAAAATATTTTTTTTGAAAATTTCTTTGCCGAGTGCCAGCTCGACACTCGGAAAAGAATTTTTTTTTCGAAAATTCTTTGCCGAGTACTGACACTCGGCGAAGGCATGACCCCTTTACCAAGTGCTGGCACTCGGCAAAGCTGGGGATTTTGTGGCCAGATTCCCCAGCTTTGCCGAGTGTCAGCACTTGGCAAAGCTGGGAAATTTTTTTCTTTTTTTCTGTTTTCTTGCATCCACACATTGCAAAATCACAATTTATATCACAATTTCACCAGGACCACAAGTAGCACCATTTATATCATAATTTCATCACATTTATCACCACTGTCACCATGTATATCATAATAACACATATATCTCACAATAGCATCTCTTATCACCACCACAAGTCCATTATAACCATGAAGTTCAACGCAACGAGTCGAACACCATAAGTCGAGGTCCATCACATGAAGTTCAACACAACAAGTCTAGGTCCATCACGAAGAGAAGAAATACATGACAAAGACTTCGACGATACTCAAGTCCAGGAGCATAACACAAGCGACAAGTACCTAGCTCGTCGCGCCGTCCCCGGAGCCGTCAGGTTGTCCGTCCCCAGAGCCCCCAGGGTTTTCCCATGGATCCCACCCTGGATCACGCGGCACCGACCAGTACGGCCACCTTCCGCCCACCGGCCACGAGTAAGGTGTAGGAGGGCCACACGGAGGTGGATACGGTGGAGAAGGGCCACCCGGAGGTGGATACGGCATCATCTGAGGGCCGGCACCTCTAGGAGACGGGTTCGAACCCGCCGACTGTACCTGCACAAGTTAAAGGCCAAATGATATCATTAGTATCTGCAGGATGGACGCACAAGCTAAAGCAAGAGTCAATGTACTCATCGGGGTCCCAGCAGGAGCGACAGGAGCAGGCACATGAAAAGACGATGGAGGAGGCGGTGGAGCGAATAATTCAGGCGGTGGAGGCGGCCCGGGGATCTGCAGGGATTGGAAGTAGCCGGCAAAGCCCTGCATCTGACTATTGTAGTGCTGCTGCACGGCTGTCAGGTGCTGCTGGTAAGCCATCTATTGCGCCTGCATCTGCGCCATCTGCTCCTGCACCTGGGCCTGCAATATTACATTCGCAGTGTTGATTGTAAGTATAGGTGTGAAACGAGTGAACGATGAACGAAATCACACTTACCTGAAACTGCGACATGCTCGGCTGCCAAGACGCTATGGGGATGTCGGTGGAGCTCGTGGGCCTGGATCGAACCTGGCTAAGAGTGGGAGCATTGGACGGGTCGACGGCGCTGTGGGCCATGTAGTACCAGCCGTGCTGCTTCCCTGGTCCCAACCTCTGCAGGAGGTCTGTGTGGGGGGCTCGGCGGTGGGGTCGAACGTCTCCCCGTAGCGCTGGCGAGCCGCGGCGATGTACTCGGTCGCCTTCTCGTAGGCGGTGGGGTTGCTGTACGCCTTGGGCCCGTCCTCCGGGTTGTAAACATTGTCCGGCGCTGTTGCCTTGCCCTTGTGGGAGAGGAGGTACCCGGTGAACTGGTTGATTTCCTGCCCACCGTGTGCCTGCGTCTACATTGAAAACAGAAACATGGTTACAAGTAATGATAATTGAGGGCTACAAAAAAGACATGAACGGACACATACCATCTTCTCATGTACGTTGGGAGGGGCTGGCTCCCTTGGTGGTGTGGCACCCTCGCATCTGCAGGCGGCGGCCCCGACGGTCGTTGCGCCTAGCGTACGCCTCGTCCGTTTGCCACATGCGCACAATCTCCTCCCAGCAGTCCCTGTGGTTGTCACACCACCCCGGACAGAACTGCATGACATCAAGTATTTGACATGCAAGAAGATTAGTGTAATGTTTCACTGAAGGAATCTGAACGAATGTTTCCCTACTTAATTACCTGCACGTATTGAGCGAAGGTGAGGTCGGTCTCCCTCGAGTTCATGATCTGGCGGATTTGGGGTTTCTTGATAGACTCTCCATGCACGTTGGCGTAGTAGTCGCGGATGGCCTGTATGCGTGCCTCATGGTATAGGTCCTTGAGACGATCTTTGCAGACCGCCTCCTGCACTCGCGCCGCCTGGTCCGCTTTACCCTCCTCGCACATGAAGAAGTCCTGCACACAGACACATCATGTAGCATTGCATTGTTTCAAGAAGTCCGACAAATGCGTACTATTTAGCAATACGGTGCGATGAAAGACTCACCCAAAACTCCCTCTTTATCTTTGCCGCGAGGTTCTCGCCACCCACGTCGACGAGGTAGAAGTGAGCCCACCTCGTGGGCACCTTCAACTCGCCGTCCACGTTGACAAGGCCAGGGTAGTACTCCTTAATCAGGAGGCCCTGGATGCCATTGATATGGCGTGATTCACCTTCTCCGCTCACAAACGCCCAGGTACTGCACGAGTCATTAAGAACAATTGTTAGTCTGCAGTTCGATTTTCAACATGTCATATGGACAAGTAGTGAAATCAATAATGGTTACTTACGTCTGGCCCACGGGTGTAATCACCGGGCGTCTATTGAATTGCGGCCACACCCTAGGAAGCTGCATGGGCCTGCACGAGTACACCTTGGCCACGCCTGACGAAGTCAAAGCCGTCTGGCCTGGTGTAGGCACGGCGGCGGCGTCGTCGTCGTCGTCGTCGCCGTCGCCACGGTCCTCGTCACCCGTCGTCGTCCCCCCGTGCGAGGACGAGAACGGCAGCCTCCTCGTCGCCTGGCGACGTCCGCTGCGGGGCTGTGACCCCTACTGGATGACCCGCCCGCCAACACCACCTCCTCCTCCTCGTCGTCGTTGGCGATCTCCTACGGGGGGACCTGGTACACCGAGCGTACGGCTCGATGTGGCCGCTGCCGCCGTCCGCCTGGCATTTTGCCGAGTGCCTGCAATGACAAAGAACAAAAGAGTTAGCATAAATAAATAACAAGTACTTGTAAAGGAACATAATAATAACAATATAGTATTACATGGCCTCGTAATTATCTCCGCGAAGGCAATATGGCGGGCGTGGAGTCATCATCACTATCACTATCGTCGTCATCGCTATCAATATTGTCGAGCTCTCTTAAGTCATCACTGTCATCATCATCCTCATCATCTCCATAGTCATCATCATGTACATCCTCCTGGACAACTCCATCGCGCTGCATCTGCCATCGCTCAAGCATTCTTAAGTCCTTGGCATCCTGCACCTCCTCACCCTCGTCCTCATCGATTTCGTTGTCTACTTCCATGCCCATGAGTGAACCAATGTCTATCTCCAAAGTACCTTCTAGCCCCTCATGTTGATAGAACTCATCTTGGTTTGGGTCAAAGTCGTAATCATCGTCGTTTGGGAGAGGCGCTTTGCCACGCGGCGACACCAAATGCACAAGGCTCCAACCCGCAAGCTTCTCATCTTTTTGGCACGCACATGGGAGGTAATAAACTTGCGTGCCATCTCGGTTGGCCACAATGTAGACATCGTCTCCTTTATAGCTGGAGTCCTGTCAAATCTCAACTTGCCCTATCGTAAGGTCTTGCCTCATGACATCAGGATCGAACCAATGGCATTTTAATACCACCGGCTTGAAAATCTCGGCACCCTTAAAGTTGAGCTCGTATATCTCTTCGACTATGCCATAGTAGTCCTTCTGATCCGTGCCGGCCGTACGAACTCCATTGCACATGGTTTTTAGGTTGGGTCGACTCTCCTCGTGGCTTCTCGTGCGAAAGCGATAGCCATGCACATCATAAATGGTGAATGACTTCACCCTATGGGAGAAGCCATGGCCCACCTGTTTCAATTCATCACTCATTTCTGTATCCGTTTGGGCCAGCAAGGGTGAGGACAAGTAGATCGTTACATTACTCGCTCCGGAGAGCAAAGTGGAATCACAAAGTCAGAAAGAGGTTAGTTGGTTGGTACCTTTGTATAGAATCAAGAGATGAAATCAGGCACACTGTGTCTAAGAAGATTGTATTCTTCTTGCTCGGTAGGAGCCCTATTGCCTGTCTAGTATTGACTAATAAATTCCCTGAAAGAAGCAAGAGACTAGAGGGTTGGATCATGATAGGTGGAGGATAGTGACGGCGTAGGTAACAAGCTCATTGAGAACTTACTTCTGATAAGGAATCACTTCATCAAGGTTGAGCAACAATGTGAACATGATAGTGTGCCACTCCTGATGGGTCAACTGCTTGTTGGTACCTGCGCTTCCACTTCTGAGATCCCCTTGGAAAAGGCTGAGGGTCGATGAGTTCTCATCGGCGTTGTAACGAGGGTTGGATTGTGCACGCTGGGAAGATTCTCGGTATAGTACGCCTGTGTGAAGGTCGACACCTCCTCTAGAACGGAGGCCTCTCCCACGGATGCCTCAATCTTGGCTTTATTTCTACACTTTTTCTAAAGAAGCTTTAGACACCTCTCGATTGGATAGCACCAACGGGCCTGCACGGGACCCCCCAATCGTGCCTCGCGCTGTAGGTGCAAAATCATATGCTGCATCGACAGGAAGAAGCCGGGTAGAAATATCATCTCCAACTTGCAGAGCAACAGAGGTGTAGCCTTCTCCAGTTCAACACAAACATCCCGAGACAACTCCTTGGCACAAAGCTGGTGGAAGAAAAAGCTCAACTCTGCCAGGACGCGCCACACTGGCTCTGGGAGGTATCCCCGGGTCATCACAGGAAGGATCCGCTCAATCCATATGTGGAAGTCATGACTCTTCATCCCTAAGACTTTCATAGTCTACAAGTTCACACCCCTGCTCTGATTTGCCGCATACCCATCAGGGAACTTTAACGTCTTGATCCACTATAGTACTTCCTTCCTATTGGCCCTTTTTAGGATGTAATCGGCCGGGCCCCTTTTCCATTTCTTGCCGGGCGCAGGGGTCTTCATCACTATGTTTTTTATCACAAATCATCTCCAGGTCCAGTCTAGCCTTGACGTTGTCCTTCGACTTTTTACCAACGTCCATGAGTGTTGCCCAAAGTGCCTCGGCCACATTCTTTTCTATGTGCATTACATCAATGTTGTGTGGAAGAAGAAGGCCCTTGAAGTAGGGGAGCCTAGTCAAGCTCGATATATGAGTCCACATGTGGTCCCGAGCATATCCCTTAAAACCACCTATTTCCTCAACTTCGAGAGCCTGTATGTCGGCAAGGACGGTGGCAGGGCTCTTAACCTGCGAAATGGGGCCGGTGACTTGAACACCTTTCGTGAAGTGCTTTACATCAAACCTGAATTCATGGTTCTCAGGCAGGAATTGGCGATGATTGTCAAAAGAAGAATACTTCCCGCCCTTGGCCAGCCAGGTGAACATCACATCTGCCTTGCATGTCGGGCAAGGGAACTTCCCATGAACACACCACCCGCTGAATAAGCCATACGCCAGGAAGTCATGCATTGAATACTTGTACCACACATGCATTCTGATGTTCCTCTTTGTAGCTCGGTCGTACGTGAGTACCCCCTCTTCCCAAGCAAGTTGCAATTCATCCCACACCGGCTGCATGAACACACCCATATTGTCGCCCGGGTGTCCAGGTATTATCAGCGTCAAGATCACGTTCCTAGGTTCAAACATGACGTCGGGGGGGGGGGGGCGATTGAGGGGGATCACAAACATGGGCCAACAAGTGTACGGGGCCGCCATCATTCCAAACGGGTTGAACCCATCTGTTGCCAGCGCTACGCGTACATTCTGAGCCTCCATAGCCTTGACAGGATTCATGTTATCGAAGTGCTTCCATGCATCACCATCCGTCGGGTGTACCATCTTGTCAGGATGGTATCTTTTTCCATTCTTGTGCCACGTCATTTGTTTCACGGACTCCTCTGTCATGTACAGCCGTTGAAGCCTCGGTAGGAAAGGAAGGTGCCGTACGACCATCTCGGGGACCTTAGACTGTTTCATGCTACCATCAGAGCCTTCTACCAACACGAACCTAGAGGCTTTGCACTTTGGACAGATTTTTGCTTCCTCGAGGTCTCCCCTGAACAGGACGCACCCCTTCGGACAAGCTTGGATCCCCTCATACGGCATCTTAAGTGCACGAAGGAGCTTCTGTGTAGCGTAGGTGTTCTTCAGCAAGACATGATCTGCCGGAAGCAGTGTGCCAACAATGCTCAACACGAGATCGAAGCCGTCTCGACTAATGCCCAGTTGCGACTTCAACCCTATTAGGCGTGAGACAGCATCCAGTTGCATAACCCTTGTCTTCTCGTGAAGGGGCTTCTGTGCGGCCTCCATCATGTCATAGAACGCCTTCGCGGTTTCCTCCGGATCTTCCTCCACATCCATTCCTTCGCTGAACCGTGCTTCATGGAAGTCTGCCATCATGTCTGCCATCCCGGCATCGGCATCATACTCCTTGAGGATGGGTCCCACCACCTCGTCCCTAATAGGATGGTGTTCACCATGGTGGCGCCAACGGGTATAGTTTGGAACGAATCCGTTCTTGAATAGATCTTTCCCCACTGCAACCTTTACTTTCCTTTTCTTGTTCTTGCACTGGCTGCAGGGACACGGCATCTGAATCGACCCTTTCGCAGCTGGGCCAAATGCTTGCTCCAGGAACTAATTCGTCCCCCTAATCCATTCATTGCTCTTACTTGAGAAGCCCGAGTACATCCACTCACGGTCACCCATGCTCTATCATGCGGCAATGTTAACATGTGATAAAACCAGCAAGTGCATCTACAACGCGCTCCTACCATCTAATAGGTGAAGGATAGGTCCTAATCCCACCCAAGGATGCGCAGATGAGGTTAGCTTCCATAATCCGCTCCCGTCCAAGACGGAATTTCGGCAGCACCTCCCCGCTATTCTCCCGATACACGTCCCGACGGGGAGAGTTTGTATCCGGAGAACAACAGGGAGGTCCTGCCGAAACTCCAACTCGGACGGGAGTGGAACATGGAAGCTAACCTCGTCTACGCATCCTCGAGCTGTCCAAATAACATAGACAATCCAAAACAGATACGGTTATACATATGCAAAGAACGCATACTTCCAACCGTATTCGTTTCGGACGGGAGACGCCTAACTAGGTAACGCAACCTACGACTACATGTGATGGAAAGAGAGGTCATACCATAGGTGCCGGTGAAGACAGGATAGCGGGGCAGTGCCCAGTCATGCTCCTCCGGCTAGCCTCCAATGGGAGCCCTACTGAAAAAGAAAAACAATTAGTGAGAATGAAAAATTTTGGCAGAACCTCCCCGTACAGGGGAGGTGCTGCCAAAATTTTTCATTCTCAC
>CM041633.1:19310371-19391776 GCA_023333625.1 Bothriochloa decipiens
GCACACTTGTTTTTATTAAACAATTTCTAATTGTAATTTATATTATCACAGAAAACTAGACCTCACATGCCCTTAATATTACCCAAATTAATTAAG
This sequence comes from Bothriochloa decipiens, assembly GCA_023333625.1. NCBI lineage: Eukaryota > Viridiplantae > Streptophyta > Magnoliopsida > Poales > Poaceae > Bothriochloa > Bothriochloa decipiens. The sequence goes on from CM041633.1 coordinate 19,310,468, forward strand.
CCAAAATATCATTAACTCATAATAATATGATTTTTACTCCAGTAGTTCAGCCTCTCTTGACCGGACACAGAAGCATTGCAAGCATACCTTCAGTGACATCACTGGTTTTTTATCGACATCCAGTCGGTTAATTAAGCAATGGATAGATTCTTCTCCATATATGATTTTGTGTTGTTTTTCTTTGTCTCTTACTTTGTTTCTTGAGTTTCCTAATATAAACTCCAATATAAAAAATATACAGTAGGTGGGCACCCCTCTTGATTCATAGAAGAAAAGTGATTGGGTTCCTCAGAATCATATCTGACCTGTCATGTTAGGTGTATCTATAACTGCACTCATTGAGTTCAATACCATATATAAAAATGCATCCCAGAGAACAGAAAAATAAAAAGGTTGTGTAGTAGATCATATGGGAGGGACATTGTTGTTCATAAGTACAGGACAAGAAGCAAGTGAAATAGCCAGAAGCGAAAATTTCCGTGGTCTGATATAGTCAATATTATACAAAGCATGGGAGGGAATTATTATCCTAGAGGATTTGTTGCCGTGGGTATGAGAGGTGCTGGGAACACAAAGACAGCTCAGGCAATTCAAATGAGTGGCCCTACCGAAGGTTCTGGTCGCTCAATGTTGTATCTGTGTGGAGTAGTTTCCAGCATTGGCGTCGATGCCCCTTGGCCTCGTGGTAGCTGCAGCACATTATTGCCTGTGACATTATTGACTGCCTATCAGGGGCTCAAGGTGGATGAAGTCTGGAGCACGCAATGAGGGAGTTTGTACTCGGACTGAAGCTAAGGTCGGAGAAGGAAGCGTGATGAAGCAAGTCATCTAGCTATGTACTCCGTATAGAATAACCCTGTAAGCGAAGTCCAAAATGGACAGGAAGGAGAACAAAACGCTAGTCTGTAACCGTTTCTGTTGTCGTCTCCTTCCTGAATGCTGCTCTCTTGCTCCTTCCCCTTCCTCTGTATCTGTACCTTATTCTTATGTACCTTATTCTTACTCCATTGATATAGTAAAGTGTGGAATGAGCAAGGACTATAACATGGCCGTCCCCTAGCTAAGTGTGCAGCCTTCCTTGAGTATATCATACGACATACGCGTGGACTTCGGTACATTTGACAACAGGTTGTTTCTAGCTACGACCATGCATCTAGCTAGGGACGCACCCGACTGATCTGCTCAAGCGCTAAGCCTGTTTAACTATGGCTTTCTTGAACTTAGAAGCATCTCATCCACTAGGGCACGACAATTTCTCGTGCGTTTTGAGAGCATCAGGAACTCAATTCAATCTTTGCAGTTTCAGGTTAGCCTCCATGAATCTTCAAATTTGACTACTTTCCATTTGTTTTAGTTCTGTAATTTTCTTGCAGACTTACCTGTTTCTCCTAGAGTAGTTCCCTTCATGCGTTTCAACATTATAGATTTGATAGATCGGTATAGTCAGCAGTGACCACCACAGCCCTTGTTTGGATGCTACCAGATTCACCTCAATCCACATGTGTTGTGGTGGATAGGGGTGGAATTTAGTTCAACTTTCATTTCAATCCACCCGAATACATAGCTAGATTAATTTGAATCTGACTACATCTCCTAGAAATATACTCCATTCAAAAGATTGTTCAATAGATTATAGATTTTTAACATTATGGATCAGTATAGTCCTATTGAAAAGATACAGGCATTCGGTCTATCCTCGACGCTGCTGGGATGGTCATAAGTTTTTGCTTTCAAGGTCGAGTAAAATAGGTTTGCCTTCCTGTTCAAAAGAGGCAACACAAGTAAATGGTTCGATTGATTTCGTTGGCATCACCAAATGTCCAGATGAATGTACAAAATAAATGCACGGATGTAACCAGACCCCTTCGCATGTATGAAACAAAGTACAATATGTAGTTTTGTCTAGGCACTGGAAAAAACTCCCATGAAAAAGAAAGTATTTCTATCCGACATAATAACTCTTTTCTACTTGCTTTTCTAATAAAAAATAAAAAAGAGAGTAGCAATTTCTGGCACTTCAATCAGACAATTTTGATTTGAAGTCTTGCAACGCTGAAAATTCCACCATGCTGGAGTCTGGACTATAGTACCAAACAACAGAGTAAAGCAATTCTTGAAACCTTCTGTCAGGACTACAGAGAAGAAAAGCACTGATTGCACATGCAATGTAGGAGCATTTAGAGCACCTGCCAGCATAAAATGAACTATGCACTAACAACAAAAGGAAACAAACCTGCCACCACAAAAACTAAGAAAGGTTGCGCATCGCATCATTTCACAAGACAACAAATCAGTGGATACATCACTAGAAACTGTCTTGAGAATTCTGAACACATCACCATCAGAGCGCATTGTCCTGGGTCAGTGCATTTGGTTAACTCAATAGTCTGATTCTTACTCAAGTTACCTCTCTTGGCCGGACAGAAGCAAGCAAGCATACCTTCAGAGACATCACTAGGTTTCGATCCTTGGCGTATGAACCCAAGTACGAGAGGCTCAGGAAATGAGACAAAGGAAATGGGACAACATGATACGTCCGACTGATGACAAGTGGCCCGTAGATCTTTGACTTTGAAATGTAACTCGAATGAACTTGTCGGTTTGATGTATGGAGAACAATATATTATCTTCTGTTGTATATGGACGATGGTTTATATATATAAAGTTTTGTTTCATATTTGAAATTTGTTTAATATTTAAATTCTGTTTTATATTTGAAATCTAGAAATGATTCTGTAAATGATTCTTTTAATTTTTTTAAATCCAAAATCATTAACCGCAGCGGGAAACTTAAAGTGCCTGCTGCGGTTAATGGACTTAACTGCAGCGGGCTACTTTAATCTCTCGCTATGGTAAATCCGTTTACTGCAGCGGGCCACATAAGGTGCCCGCTGCGGTTAATCAGTATTAATCACAGTGGGCATTTATGTTGCCCATTGTGGTGTGTCCGGATTTACCGTGGCGTGGCACCGCAAGCGGTCGCCCGAGCCCGCTGCGGTATAGGCAAAATGCCCGCTGCGGAAATTCATCACGGACGTAGTGTCAATAAAAAATAAGAATAAAAGAGAGATGGATGAATCAAAATTGTAAGAACTTCTTGCCACCATCTCCTTGATCCGCCTGCTCAACATCTTGTCATAAGCCTCAGGCGAAAGTCTTGCCAAGCTCTACTTGACTGACGATGATTACGCTACGGTGTCATTCATGTCCCTAGTGGCATCATTTAAGAGCTCATATGCCTTCTTGTTGTTCCTTTGTCGGTGTATCTTTGGTTGTGCTATCATTTGCCTTCGTGTTGGGGTGTGGCTGCTGTCTTTTCATCGGTGGATAGGCCACATTGTATAAAAGTGGGTTGTGAAATTTTATATCAGGCCGTTTTGTGTCAATATATATAAAATTCAGGTGGAAAACGCCTCTCCCCGGTAACCTTAATAAATTTGTGTGGAGAAAACCGAACACCTTCTAAGTTTCAGGCACTTCAATTAGAATATTTCACTAGAAAAAACAGAACTTTGTATTTTCAGGCACTTCAATCAAAGAATTTCGTCTCGAAGCTAGTTCTGCAACGCTGAAAATTCCACCATGCTGAACACCCAAACTCTGGAGTCTGGACTATTACCAAACAACAGAGAAAAGCAATTTTTCAATCCTTCTGCCATAAATCACGAGAACAAAAGCACAGATTGCGCACGCAAACTTCAGTGGCCATCATTTTTCTTTTGTTCAGTTTAGGGGCACTAGGAGCACCTGCCAGCGCAAACTATACTATGTACCAACAACAAAAGTTAATACAACTGTCAATCACATTTCCACTAACCCACCACAAAAAAGATAGAAAGTTCGCACATTGCATCAGAGAACAAGGCAACAAATCAGTGGATAAATTTAGGTGTTGAAATCACTACAAACTGCCTTGAGAAGTCTGAACACAAGACAACAATTAGTGGAAGAATTTCATGGTGCAAACTGGCAATTCCTTTTATTTTTCTCAGAAACTGTCATTGAAAAGATCAGCCAGTGCATTTAGTTAACTTGTAATGGCTGATTTTTATTTACTAAACTTCAGCCTCTCTTGGACAATGCATGCAAGCCACCTTCAGACATTCACTGGTTTCCATGGAGCAAAGATGTTGGTTGAGCGCTCAATGGATAGAGTCTTTTCCACAGTTTTGTGTTGGGTTTTCTCTGTTTTTTTCTGTAGGTTTCTCAAGTTTCCTCAGTAACGGGAGACCCTATTGATTCAAATATAAAAGATCCGGCGCTTCAGAATCATATATCTGATGGAATGGTCATGTTAAGGTGTATAACTGCACTCATTCTGTTGAATAGTGTATAAATGAGTCCCACCGACCAGCAAAATAAAAAGGTGGTGCAGAGCATGTGAGACTGCCATTGTTGTTCACACAGGCAGGATAGGAAGTGAAATAACAGCATAAGTTTCGATTGGCCTGTTATTCTCCATGAAGACAATACGAAGTAACACCGGTGGACACAGTTTATCCTAAAGGATGTGCTGCGGGTTTGAGAGGCGTTGGGAACAAAAAAAAAAACCTAGCTAAAGTTGAGCAGTGCTACACATGGCTCTCATCACTCAGCTTTGGAGAGACTTGCATCTTCGTGGAGCTTCATAGCTGCAGCACTACTGTCTATGCCTGGGCTCTCCCAGCCAGCAGCCTTACTATAGCTGCAGCACTACGGCTTGAACCAGGGCCACTCCCAGCCTACTTGGACTTAGCAGCACCCCATCCGCTAGGGTATGACAATTTGTCGTGCAATTGAGAGCGTCGGGAACTCAATTCCATCTTTGCGATTTGAGCTTAGCCTCCATGATTCTGCAAATTTGCTGACTTCAGTCCATTTGTTTTAGTTCTGTAATTTTCCTGCAGACTGACCTGCTCGTCCTATGAGTAAGTCCCGTCATCCTTTTCAACATTATAGATCTGATAGACCGTTATAGTCAACATCTCGATCAGTGATATCACTTCCCATGCTCCTGGAACATACTCTGTTCAAAAGAATGTAGATTATAAACATTGTAGATCAGTATAGTCCTATTGAAAATATGCATGGTGAGCATTCAGTCTATCCTCAACGCGGCTTGGACGGTCTGCAGACTTTGCTTTCACGGACAACTAAAATGGGTTTACCTTCCCGTTCAAACGAGGCAGCAACAAAAAAAAGTTTAATTGATTTTGTTGGCATCACCAAATGTCAAGATGAATGTGCAGATGCACGAATGTAACCTCCCCTTTGCAGTATGAAAACAAATACAATATGTAGTTTTGTCTAGGCACTTGGAAACAAGGTTTTTTTATATCGGTAAGAAAAAAATTTCGGTCCATGGTGATAAATGCAAAATTTTAGAAATATCGGGTCAAATTTAAATAAATTTAAAAGCATCATTTCACTAGAAAAACTCTCTAATCCATCATTCATCACAAATTTATATAACATCGATGAAATACACAATATCTCACACAAGTAAAGCCGCGATAAGACGTCGATCAGCGATAATACCGATATAAAAAAAATTTGATACTCACTGAAAAAGGAGATATTTCGGAAATTTTGGTGATATTTCGACGAAAAAAATTTCCGTGGTTGGAAAAACTCCCATGAGAAAAAAGGTATTTCTATCCGACACATGTAATAACTCGTTTCTACTTCCTTTTTCAAATAAAAAATAAAAAATAAAGAGAGTAACAAATGAAACCTTGTATTTTTCAGGCACTTCAATCAGAAATTTCGCTTGGAAGTTCTGCAATGCCGAAAATTCCACAATGCTGAATACTCAAAGTCTGGAGTCTGGACTATAGTACAAACAACAGAGAAAAGCACTGATTGCGCACACAATTGATGGGCATCAATAGGACTAATCACCGAAAAATATGAGAAATCCTTTCAACGTTCTTAAAGTTTCCTAGTCCATCTAGCAATTTTGTTTTCTTGACAATAATTACCATTGTCATGGGTCGGTGCGCTTGAATAACTCATAATAATCTGATTCTTACTCAAGTTCATCCTCACTTAGCTGTACAGAGACATCATTGGTTTTCCATTGACAATGGATTGTTGAGCAATGGATAGTCATGTCCATAACCTTTTTCTGCTCTTTTTTCTTTGGCTCTTTCTTGTTTTCTCTCCTAAACTCCAATATATAAATAATATATAGTAGGACGGCACCTTCTTGATTTGTACAAGTGATCCGGTGCTTTATTACCATATATATCAGACTGCTATTGTTAGGTGTATGTATAACTGCACTCATTGAGTTCAATTCAATATAAATGCATCCTAGAGAACAGAAAAATAAGAAGGTGGTGTGGAGCATATATATGAGAGTGCCATTGCTGTTCACACATGTAGGACAGGGAGTGAAATAACACATAACCGCGGCATGATAATTACTGTTGTCTGATAAGTTTTCTCGATACAGTAGAAGGCAAAAGTATGGGAGGACACGTTAACTATCCTAGATTAGCGGAAGGATTTGCTGTGGGTTTGAAAGGAGCTGGGAACAAAAACATGCCTTCTTGTTGTTCCCTTGTCGGTGTATCTTTGGTTGTGCTATCATTTACCTTCGTGTTGGGGTGTGGCTGCTGTCTTTTCATCGGTGGATAGGCCACATTGTATAAAAGTGGGTTGTGAAATTTTGTATCAAGCCGTTTTGTGTCAATATATAAAAAATTCAGGTGGGAAACGCCTCTCCCCGGAAACCTTAATAAATTTGTGTGGAGAAAACAGAACACCTTCTAAGTTTCAGGCACTTCAATTAGAATATTTCACTAGAAAAAACAGAACCTCGGTGGAGCACTGTCGTGTAGCTGCAGCAAACAGCCTTTTTCACATTTTTGAGATTATAGATTTGATAGATCACCATAGTCAGCACCTCAGTGATCTCATTTTTCATGCTACTGTAAAGGTACTTCCTGTGCTAATGCAAAGATAATCATCGGCATTGAGTTTTCAGTACTACTGGAACGGAATGGATTTGATAGGCTAGTCGTCTTCAGATTTCGCCTTCCTATTCAAAAGGGAAAAAGTTCTGATTGATTTCGTTGTTTTCACCAAACGTCTAACTGAATGTGTCAAATGCTTGAATATAGCTTGACCCTCTGGAATTATGATAAATAGCCGGGCACCGGGGAATTAAAAATTCTCATGAAAGGAAAGTGTAACAAGTCAAACAACGGCCAAAGGATTGTGGAATAATTTAGGCCAATTCAGGCAGAATTGGGAGCAACCCAGGCCCACAAGAGGAGCACCACGGCCGCAGCACGCGGGCCAACGGCGCCCTAGGCGCACGTCACGCACAGGCAAGGGGTGCAACCCCTGAGCCGCGGCCGCTTTATCCTTTCCTAAATTGAGCCCCTCAAGATTGAAAAATAGTTGGGTGAATAAGAGAAAGAATCGAATTGTAATAGGAAAGTCCATAATATAAGGATTTTCTAGTTAACTTAGGAAAGAAGCTAGTCCGACTATAAATACGAGGTGTAATTAATTAGGATGAATTAATAAACAAAGGGGTCAAACGCTATCTTCCTTCTCCCTCTCTACCGCCGCAGCCCGCGTGCGCCGCCGCACGCCACGCCGCTGCCCGCCGCTGCTCCCTCGCCCTGCCACGTGTTCCCCCGTGTTACACCTCTTCCACCTGGTATCGGACGACCGGTCCGATCCCACGCTACTGCCATGGCCAAGTTATCCGAGATCGAGGATCTTCTCCAGAACTTCGCCACAGAAACTCTCCACAAGATGGACGACCTCCATGGAGAACTCGCCGCCGTGAACGCCCGTCTTCAACAATTGGAGAACAAGGATGCCGACAAAACCACGCCCACTATGACTGATGAGATCGATATTCAACCAATGGTCACATGCACCACCGCACCAACCATCGTCAACGTCAACCAACACGTCGTCATCAACGCGCACAAGTTACACTGCGACCAGGAGGAGGCGCCCCTAGCGGCTAGCGCTGCCCAGGATCAGCCAATGTCGTTGCTGCCAAGCATCGCCTACGACTTCACCAACGCCAACACCATCTGCATCACCGGTCAACGGCGTCATGATGCTGATCGGGAAAAGGAATGCCAAAGTGCAAGGTGCCTTCCCACTAGACCTTCAAGGCATGCTCCTTGAATCCGACATCCACGTCCTCGTCGACTCCAGCTCCACCCACAATGTCATCAACATTAACATCGCCCATGCCATCGGTCTTCACAAACAACGCATCAACACCTCCATTATCATCGGCAATGAAGATCAGGTGCCATGCCGTTTAGCGACATTCACAGTGCCATTGAGAATCAACAGTGACACGTATACCTTCGAAGTGTTCCTGATTGACCTCGACCATGACATCGAGATCATATTAGGCGCGCCTTGGCTGCAAAGCTTGGGACGTGTCACCTGGGACTTCATCAATAGGACACTGACCTACGACAGGAACGACCAGCGCCATGTACTGTTCGCGCCTCCACATCTACAGATGACAACGACAACGACAGTACAAAAAGCACGCCAACTCCAACAATTAGTGTGCCGCCCCATGATCCAACCATGCATCATGACTCACAGAGCACAATGACCACGTCTACCGATGGCCTTCAGCAACATCGACAATGACGGCTACAACATCCTCGAGCGGCTCCGACGGGCAACCCGAGAACAAAGGGAGCTTTGAGAAGTCGCCTTGGCCATTGCAGATGGTACAGCGGCCAATGCATGGAGCTTCAACGACGGCCTCATCTTATTCGACGGATGAGTCTTCCTACCATCAGCATCACCAGTACTGCCAGACGTACTGGACTTCCTCAATAACACAAGAGCAACCGCAATCACGATGCTAGCACTTGGAGCTTATCAGCAGCCAACAACAAAATAGGAAAGTATCATGCCTTCATTCATACTCCAAGGACAACCATGGAATTTCATGCTACCAATGATGAACACCACAACCATCTTCCTTGATAGCAATGGCCACACACTCATCCGTGTCAGGCATGTCAACATCGACTTAATCCATGCTACAGGTGACCAACGCCCCTGCCCTAACAACTTTGATTTGGGCACATTTATGTTTGGAGATATGATGGATTTGACAACATCACCACCAATACTCGTCACCAAAACCCTGTGGCGCCACCTACCTCTCTACATTGGGATTGAATCAAGCAACCACATCCGCAACTTCAATAGGCCTCCCAAAACAATGAGCACACTTGACATGAGTATATCTGTCCCCAAGAATCTTCTTGCTGTAGCACAAGGTGGCCCGAGACAAGGACCTGGCACAAATAACTCCATCTACAAACCCTTCGGCACCATCGGCAACTTGCACTATTGCTTCCAGTTCGTCCCTCTACGCACAAGGAAAAACATCATCGCCAATGACCCAATGGAAGGTCACATGACCTGCTTCAAGGAAGCACATCAACAGTCAGCAACACTCCCGCATTATGGCGTCAACAACTGGTTCGTTTCTCACCACGAGGACGCGTCAATCCAAAAAAGGGGAGAGATATAACAAGTCAAACAACGGCCCAAAGGATTATGGAAGAATTTGGGCCAATCCAGGCAGAACTGGGAGCAACCCAGGCCCACAAGAGGAGCGCCACGGCCGTAGCACGCGGGCCAACAGCGCCCTAGTGCGTGCCGCGCACAGGCAAGGGGTGCAACCCCCGAGCCACCGCCGCTTTATCCTTTCGTTAGATTTCCTAAATTGAGCCCCTCAAGATTGGAAATAGTTGGGTGAATAAGAGAAAGGATCGAATTGTAATAGGAAAGTCCGTAATATAAGGATTTCCTAGTTAGTTTAGGAAAGAAGCTAGCCCGACTATAAATACGGGGTGTAATCAATTAGGACGAATCAACAAAGAAAGGGGTCAAACCCTGTCTTCCTCCTCCCTCTCTACGCCGCCGCCCCTTGCTCCCGCGTGCCGCCGCCTGCTTGTGCCGCCGCACGCCACGCCGTCGCCCGCCGCTGCTCCCTCGCCCTGCCACGTGTCCCCCCGCATTATACCTCTTCCAGAAAGTATTGCTGTCCGATACATGTAATAACTCATTTTCTACTTGCCCTTTTCAATAAAAAAAGAATAAAAGACACATGGGCGAATCAAAATTGTGTGGCGAACACAGAACCTTGTATTTTTCAGGCACTTCAATCAGAGAATATTTCACTCTGAGAGAAAAACAGAACCTTATATTTTCAAGCACTTCATTCAAGCAATTTCGTTTTAGTCTGCAACGCTTAAAATTCCACCATGAAGAACATCCAAACTCTAGAGCCTGGACTATAGTACCAAACAACAGAGAAGCAATTCTTCAATCCTTCTGACTGCAATCAAGAGAATAAAAGCACTGATTGCGCACGCAAACTTCAGTGGCCACCATTTTTTTTTAGATAATAGATGAACAATATCCGGCCTCTACATCCAAGGAATGTACACAGCCAATTATTACACGTTATGGATAAAACAAAGAGACAGCCACGGTCTTCTAGATCGACCAGGACGCTAAAGCAAATAATATAAATGTTTTCATCCTTTATTGGATATCTCTAAAGCAATTATTTCTAATTTCTTGCTTGTCATCGAGAGTGCGTGTTTGGCTGCCTCGTCACGCTGCAACTGGGCCCAAGAGCATAACCAATATGCTCCCCTGAAAATTACCTGCATAATAGAGTTAGTTTTCATTTTATTAAAAATAACATCATTTGGGCATCTCCAGATAGCCCAGCATATAGCCGCCACCCCAACCCAGATCAGATTTCTAATCCTTTTATTTTGATTAGAATGTCAAGTGCCGAACATATGGCTTATGGATCTTGGTTGGTTCAAACTAGTAGCAAAAAGGACAATCCTCCATATCATTTTGGCAAGGGGACAATCTAGAAATAAGTGTTGTATAGTCTCATTCCCATTGTAATAAATGCATTTCTGACTGCCCTTCCAATTTCTTCTAGCAAGATTGTCTTTGGTTAAGACGACACCCCTTTATAAGAACCAGAGAAAGATTTTAATTTTGAGAGGAATTTTTATCTTCTAGATCTTTTTATGACGAAAAGGTGGTTGTGAATCAATAAGATGGAGATACATAGATCGAACAGTAAATAACCCTGATTTAGTTAGGTTCCATCTAAAGTAATCCGAACCTTCCACTAATTCAACATTTGAGACCCGTGCTATTAGACCCAGCCACTCTGTAAGTTTATTACCCACTAAAGCCCTTCTAAAAGAGATGTTTAAAGGACTTGTGGCTATCACTTTCGAGACGGTTGCGTGGGGATCACGCGCTATATTATATAAGGATGGATAATTAATTTTCAGAGGCCTATCTCCTACCCATGTATCATCCCAGAACCTAGTGTTGGTTCCATCTTTAATAATAAAGGAACCTTTAGCCAACACCTCATCTTTGATATGCATGAGGCCCCTCCAAAAATGAGAATCGTTGGGTTTGGCTGCCACTTGAGTTAGGGTCTTGGACCTTAGGTATTTATTTCTTAAAAGCGATTGCCACATGCCATCTGTATTGAGCAATTTAACCAGCCATTTGGCTAGTAGGCATTTATTTTGTAATTACAAATTTAAGATACCTAAGCCTCCTTGGTCCTTAGGGCGACATAGGATGTCCCATCTGGCAAGTCTATATCTATGTTTGTTTGAAGAGCCTTGCCAGAAGAACCTTGATCTGAAATGATCCAGGTTTTTAATGACTCCTTTAGAGATCTTAAAGAAGGACATCATGAACATGGGTAGGCTGCTTAAAACTGAATTAAGCAGAATAAGTCTTCCCCCATAAGATAGGTATTTCGCTTTCCAATAGGAGAGCTTCTGTTGAAAACGTTCTTCCACTTTGCTCCATTTAGAATTCAGGAGTTGTCTATGATGCATCGAGATCCCTAGATATCTGAAAGGATATGCCCCTGCGTTGCACCCAAAGAGATTAGTATAATAGGATTCCATCTCTTTAGCTGCACCATAGCAAAAGATTTCGCTTTTGTGAAAGTTGATCTTGAGCCCAGATAATTGTTCAAAAGCGTATAGCAGCAGTTTCAGATTCCGTGCTTGTTCTGGGTCGTGATCTATAAAGATAATGGTGTCATCTGCATACTGTAGTATAGATAGGCCATCATCTATAAGGTGGGGGATGACTCCTCTTATCTGACCATCGGTTTTTGCTCTATTTATAAGAAGAGCTAGCATATCTGCAACGATGTTAAATAAGATCGGTGACATAGGATCGTCCTATCGGAGTCCACGGTTGGTTTGGAAGTAGGGACCTACGTCATCATTGACTTTAATTCCCACACTTCCTCTGGATACTATGGTTTCAATCCACCGACACCATTTGGGGGAGAAACCTTTCATACGTAGCGTTTGTTGTAGGAAGGACCATTTCACTTTGTCGTATGCCTTTTCAAAGTCAATTTTGAAAATGACACCATATTTTTTTTAGTGTGTAGTTCATGGATGGTTTTGTGTAGGATTACGACCCCTTCCATTATGTTTCTGCCTAGCATAAAGGTAGTCTGTGTAGACCTTACTTTCTTTTGTTCAGTTTAGGAGCACTTAGAACACCTACCAGCACAAATTGGACTATGTACCAACAACAAAAAGTAACAAAACTGTGTCAATCACATTTCCACTCAGCCACCACAAAACAAAGAAAGATTGCACATCACATCAGAGCACAAGACAACGAATTAGTGGATAAATTTAGGTGTCAAAATCACACAAACTGCCTTGAGAAGTCTGAGCGCAAACAACAATTAGTGGATAAAATTTTATGGTGCAAACTGGCAATTCCTTTTTTTTCTTGGAAACTATCTTTGAAATAATGAGCTGGTGCATTTGGTTAACTCGTAATGATCCGATTTTTCAGCCTCTCTTGGACAGAAGCAAGCAAACATACGTTCAGACATCACTGGTTTTCCATTGATCAAATATTTTGTTCATCCCATTGGTTGAGCAATCGACAGGGTCTTTTCCACAATTTTGTGTTGGGTTTTCTCTGTTTCTTTCCATGTTTATTGAGTTTCCTTATTCAGTTCAGACTCCTATACATATCAAAAAGACATACAGTAGAGGGAGACCTTCCCTCTCGATTCATATATAAAAGATCCGGCACTTTAGAACCATATATCTGACTGACTAGTCATGTTAAGGTGTGTAACTGCACTCGTTCAGTTGAATGTTGTATTGATGCATCCCACCAACCAGCAAAATAAAAAGGTGGCGCAGAGCTTGTGAGACTGCCATTGTTGTTCAACATGCAGGATACAAAGTGAAAAAACAGCAATATGATTGTCAACAGAAGACAAGACAAAGCATGGGTGGACATGGTATTATCCTAGAGGTAGGGATTTGCTGTGGGTTTGAGAGGTGTTGGGTAGGGATTTGCTGTGGTTTTGAGAGGCATTGGGAACAGAAACACAAATTGCCAAAAGAACAGAAGCGCAAGAGATGGCTCACATCGCTCGGTTTGGAAAGACTCGCCTCGATGTGGAGCCTCGTATCTCGAGCACTACTGCCTAAGCCTGGGTCTCTCCCAGCAAGCAGCCTTAGCGATAGCTGCAGCACTACAGCATGAGCCTGAGCTACTCCCAGCGAGCTCTGGTTGAACATCGGAGCATCTCATTATCTCATCCGCTAGGTGAACTTAGGGTATGACAACTTCTCGTGCGTTTTGAGCTCGTCGAATTAGTGTCCATCAATCTGCAAATTTGCCAGATGTTACTCCATTTGTTTTAGTTCTGTAACTTTCTTGCAGCTAACCTATTTCCCTTCATCCTTTTCAACATTATTAGTCAGCACCTCACCGATCTCATTTCCCATGCTCCTGGAAACATACTCCCTGGTCCCTGCTAAAAAGATTCTGGATTTTCATGCATTATATATCAGTATAGTCCTATTGAAAAGATACACTGTCGGCATTCAGTCTATCCTCAACGCTGCTGAGACAGTCTTCAGTTTTTGTTTTCATGGTCAATTACAATATGTTTGCCTTCCCGTTCGAAAGAGAAAAAGAAAAGGCTCAACTGATTTCGTTGGCATCACCAAATGTCCAGAGGAATGTGCCAAATGCACCAACGTAACCAGACCCCTTCGCAAGTATCAAAGTAATTACAATATGTAGTTTTGTCCGGGCACTTGGGAAAACTCCCATGAAAAAGTAAGTATTTCTATCTGACACATGCAATAGCTCATTTCTACTTGCTTTTCTAATAAAAAATTGAAAAGAGAGTAACGAATGAATCTTGTAGTTTTCGGGCACTTCGAACAGAGTATTTCGCTTGGAAGTTCTGCAACGCTGAAAATTCAACCATCCTGAACAGTGATACCCAAACTCTGGAGTCTGGACTACGACTATAGTACCAAACAATAGAGAAAAGCAATTCTTTAGAACCCTGTTGATTTATAACTCCTAAACTCCAATATACAGAAATTATACGGTAGCAGGGAACCCTCTTGATTTTAAAAGAAAAGTGATCCGGTGCTTTGGAACCATATATATCTGACTGGTCTTGTTAGGTGTATGTATATCTGCACTCATTGAGTTCAATACTATATAAAAGGTGGAGTATAGCATATATATGAGAGTGCCATTGTTGTTCACACAGGCAGGATAGGAAGTGAAATAACACATAAGAGCAACATGAAAATTTCCGTTCTCTGATAAAATATTCTTGATACAGTAGAAGGCAAAGCATGGGAGGACACAATAGTTATCATAGAGTAGAGGAACGATTTTCTTTGGGCTTGAGAGGCATTGGGAACAAAAACACGCCTTGGGATAGGGAGCTCTTGTCACTCGTTTTTGGGAAGCCTTGCATGTGCGTGGTGGGCTGCGCACATGACCACAGATGGCCTGGCCTCGTGTCGAAGCTGCAGCACTACTGCTGGTCAGTTCTTACTGCCTTGGCCTGATACCTTGCTTCATCATTTTCGACATTATAGATTTGGTTGGATTAGTACAGTAAACACCTCAATGATCTCATTTTTCATGCTACTGGAAAGCTACTCCCCGTGCTATTGAGAAAATACATCGTCGGCATTCAGTCTATCCTTGATGCTTCTGGGATGGATGTGCCATGCCGGTCGTCTTCAGATTTTTTTTGTTCAGTTCAGGAGCATTTAGAGCATCATATTTTTTTGGTTCAGTTTAGGAGCATTTAGAGCATCTGGCAGAACAAATTGGACTATGCACCAACAACAAAAGGTAATACGGCTGTCAATCACATTTCCACTAGCCTGCCGCAAAGACAATAGAAAGATTGCACATCACATCAGAGCACCAGACAGCAAATCAGTGGATAACTCTAGGTGTCCAAATCAGTGCATTTGGTTAACTCATACAGTAATAAATTTACTCAAGTTGAGCTTCTCTTGGACATGGACAGAAGCATGCAAGCATACATAACTTGAGAGACATCACTGGTTTTCCATCGACATCCTGTTGGTTTAGCAATTAATGGATAGAGTCTTCTTCATATATGTTTTTTCTTTGACTCTTTCATGGTTTATTGAGTTTCATTGTAATGACCCCTAATCTCACAGTAGGAGAGCACCCTCTTGATTAGGAAAGTGATCCATTTCTTTAGAACCATATATATCTGATTGGACTTTGTTAGGTGTATGTATAACTGCACCCATTGAGTTCAATACTATATAAGTGCATCTCAGAGAACAGCAAAATAAAAAGGTGTCGTAGTAGAGCATATGGGAGAGGGCCATTGTTGTTCATACATACAGGACAAGAAGCAAGTGAAATAGTCACGAGCGAAAATTTCCACGGTCTGATATTGTCAATAGAAGAAAAAGCATGGGAGGGCAGTATTATCCCAGAGGATTTGCCACCGTGGGTATGAGAGGTGCTGGGAACATAAACACAGCTCGAGCGATGCAAATTAGTGGCCCTGGTGAGTCAACGTTGGATCTGTGTGGAGCAGTTTGCACATTAGCGGAAATGCCCCCTGGCCTCGTGATAGCTGCACTACTACTGCCCTCGACCAAGTTGCCTGGGACTGGGCGTTCCCCACCAAGCTGAGACTTCCATGAGTATGGCTATCGTCTGATGCGCTAGGTGGACTTTGGTTTTTTGACTTTTTTAGTGCGAGCTTGATGTCACATGCCTTAATATTATTCAAATTAAGCCAAAATAACATTATTGAGTGTATATATTTTATTTCACATTCCAATTTCTGTAGATTGTATCAGTGTATACGTACAATTAACAATCAGATAAAGGCATCAAACATTGGATGCCTTCTATCACTCCAGCCCCCGAATGCTTGTTAGGTGCCTACTTCAGTTTTAGGAAGATAAGGCATACGCCCTGGACCCTGCCTGTTTGAGGATACCATAGCAGTGGATGCTGTGGAATTTTGCACCTGAACTTGCACCAATTGAACCATCAAATTCTCAAATCTCCCTGCGCCAAACGTTTCTTGCTCTTGCTGTGTGTGCCCATGTCATTCATGTCTACTGGAAAACTTACACATAACAAATACCGTTTTGTTTGGCAAAAGGATATATATTCACTGGGAGAAGAACAAATGTTCAAAAAATGTGCAGGATGCCGTCGCTCAGCAGCCAGTCAGTGAGTCACCCCTGTCTGGCTTGCCAGAACTACTGTACACAGAACGCGTTTGCCAGCATGCATTTTTGCATTATTGACAAGGAATTTTAGAGGCTCATTCTGGTGGAGAGATATTTTAAAGCTGCTTGATACTTTAGATGTATGGCCTCAATTTCTAAAAAAAATGGTGTTTCATGTATGTTTTGATCTGATCATTGGAGAAGTCAAAGTTTGCAGCTGGATTTCCCTGAATTGTTCTCATATAGTAAAGACAACTTTGTATCAGTCCACTCTATCAAACAGACAGTTTTCCTCACAGATAGATTTTACCTGGCTCTCTCAGTTCAGGCTTATGATCAATTCTTGCAGCTCACCAACATAATTCAGAATTTGCAACTGGTAGATGACAGTGATCAATGGTTGTACGGTTGGGGTACAAATGCATACTCAAGCCAAAGAGCTTATATGCATCTAATGAGTTCTTCAAACACACACCCAATCTACAAATGGGTCTGGAGTTGTTGTTGTCAGAATAAAAGAAAAGTTTTCTTCTGGCTATTACTTAAAGACAGACTCAGTACAAGAGAAATTCTAAGAAGGAAAACAATGCATCTGCAATTCGCAAAAATGTATCAATATTTATGATACCAAATAAGTGTCATAAGATTCGTTATAAATACATTTTCATATAATATCTTGTTGGTGCCATAACTATTGATACTCTTTTTTGTAAGCTTGTCCAAACTTTAGATGAGTTGACTAAATATAGAAGTAGAATTGCATTCTTTTTAGGAAGATGCAGTATTATTATTTTTTGTCAAATGAGTACAAGAATTCAACAACAGTTTAAAAGAGCCAATCAAGAACGCTGGATAGAGATGCTTTGAAAAACTTCAACAATTTGTAAATTCGGTCTATAATTTTAAGTATGTCAACAAATGCATGAACAGAAAGATCCAAAAGCTGAGTAACAAACACTTCATGCTCTGACCTACCACATTGCCTTTATCTTGAGCTTACAAACCTCTGATGGGACGCTCTGAAGTATGTCAACAAAGTCACAAGGTCTTCTTCTGTCTTTTCTTAAAGGACCACCTATGGTTGAAGACTATGAATAATTAATACAAGACAACTCCAATATCACTGTGTTCTATTCTTGAAAGCTTGGATAATCAATCCCTTTACAGTCCGTTTCCTCGCAATTGTTGGGCATCAATCCTTTCCTATTTTTGAAGTTTCATGGTCCAACTGACAATTCCATTTTTTTATTGGAAATAATTATCATTGTCATGTGTCAGTGCATTTGGTTAACTCATAGTAAGCTGATTTTTACTCAAATTCAGCCTCCCTTGACCAGACAGACGCATGCAAGCATCACTTCAGAGACATCACTGGTTTTCCATCGACATCCCGTTGGTGAAGCAATGCATAGACTATTCCCCATATATAATTTTGTGTTCTTCTCTTTTTTTTTCTTTTTCTTTGTTTCTTGAGTTACATTGTAATAACTCCTAAACTCTAATATACAAAATAATATACAGTAGGAGGGCACCCTCTTGATTTATAGATGAAAAGTGACCTGGTGCTTTATATAGAACTATATATCTGACTGGTCTTGTTAGGTGTATGTATAACTGCATTCATTGAGTTCAATATATACTATATAAATACATCCCATAGAGAACAACAAATTATAAAGGTGGTGTAGAGCATAAATATGAGAGTGCCACTGTTGTTCACACATACAGGACAGGGATTGAAATAACACATAACAGCGATATAATAATTTCCGTTGTCTGATAAGTATTCTCGATACAACATAAGGTAAAGCATGGGTGGACACATTAATTATCCTAGAGCGAAGGAAGGATTTCTTGTGGGTTGAGATCGAGGTATTGGGAACAAAAACACGCCTTGGCGAAGGCAGAGTAGTGCTAGAGATGGCTCTCAGCACTCATGTTTGGGATGCCTTACTTGTCCATGGAGCGCTGCGCACATTAGCAGAGATGCCGCAGTTGGCCTGTCATGGCCTGGCTGTGTGATGCAGCAGGAGCACTACTGCTTGTTATTCTGTACAACGCTGGCTGGGTATGGTAGCTTGTTCTCTTAATACATTGCATTCATCATTTTGCGACATTATAGATTCGATAACATCAGTACAATCAGCACCACAATGATCTCATTTTTCATGCTACTGGAAAGCTAGTCCCCGTGCTATTAGGAAGAATACATTAGCGGCATTCAGCTTATCCTCGATACTTCTGGGATGGATGTGCCATGCTGGTCCTCTTCAGATTTTTTGCCTTCACGCTCAATAAAAAATAGGTTCGCCTTCCCATTTGAGAGGGTAGAAAAAAAACAAAACCTTGTATATTCAGGCACTTCAATCAGAGTATTTCGCTTGGAAGTTCTGTAACACTGAAAATTCCATCATGATGAACACTCAAACTCTGGAATCTGGACTGGTACCAAACAACAGAGAAAAGCAATTCTTCAATCCTTCTGCGGTTCTGCCAGGACACAAGAAGAAAACCACTTATTGTGCACGCAAACTTCAGTAGCCATCATATTTTTTTTTTGGTTCAGTTTAGGAGCATTTAGAGCACATGGCAGAGAAATTGGGCTATGCACCACCAACAAAAGGCAATAAGACTGTCAATCACATTTCCACTAGGCCGCCCAAAAACAATAGAAAGATTGCACATCACATCAGAGCACCAGACAACAAATCAGTGGATAAATCTAGGTGTCCCAATCAGTGCATTTGACAAATCAGTGAATTTGGTTAACTCATACAGTAATAAATTTTACTCAAGTTCAGCCTCTCTTGGACATGGACAGAAGCATGCAAGCATATTTACGTTGATGGACATCACTGTTTTTCCATTGTCCCGTTGGTTAAGCAATTTATGGATAGAGTCTTCTCGATATATAATTTTGTGTTCTTTTTTTTGTTTGTATCTTTCTTGGTTTACTGAGTTTCATTGTAATGACCCCTAAACTCCAATATATACATAAAAAATACAGTAGGACGGCACGCTCTTGACAAAAGTGATCCAGTGCTTTAGAACCATATAAATCTGACTAGTCCTGTTAGGTGTACGTATAACTGCACTAATTGAGTTCAATGGTATATAAGTGCATCCCAGAGAACAGCAAAATAAAAGGGTGGCGTATAGTAGAGCATATGGGAGGGACATTGTTTGTTCATACATACAGGACAAGAAGCAAAGTGAAATAGCCACGAGCGAAAATTTCCGTGGTCTGATATTGTCAATAGAAGAAACAACATGGGAGGGCATTATTATACTAGAGGATTTGCAGCCATGGGTATGAGAGGTGCGGGGAACACAAACATGGATCAGGTGACTCAGGTTGCTCTTATGTGGAGCAGTTTGAATATTGGAGGAGATGACCCCTGGCCTTGTCGTAGCTGCACGGGGAAAAAATTATCTGCATACGTGATGTAGAGGAAGTTCCCATGCAGCACGACTCGGATTCCGCGCCCACATGTGCATCGGCTGGGTATGAAAGGATGAGCGGTTTGCGAAATCATTGGATGGAGACGTGGTTACAGAAATCAGGTGGAAGGGCGAGCTGTTAGCGAAATCAACTGATGCATATGCGTGATAGAAAAATCATCCGACGATAACCAAGCCACGCTGCACACAGAGCTTCTTTGTATCACTATGGGGCTCAAGGCCGGGGAAGCCTGGAGCACGCGGGAAGGTAGCTCGTACTCAGACTGAAGCTGTGCTGGAGAAGGAAGAGTGATGAAGCGTATTGGACCACTGACTGCATCAACTTAAACGGCCAGTCTACAGTCATTACGGGGTACTAAACTTGTGCGTGCTAAACTTGTGCAGCAGTTCATGCGTTAGGTATACCTGCAATGGTTCAGTTTAGTACTCTATAAATTAAATGCATTCCAACGGATGGCAAAATAAAACGGTGGCACAGAACAGATGAGACTTGCACCCTAGTTGTTCAGAAATGCGCGGTCATTAGGCAAAGCCAAAGCATGGAGAACATTATCCCTGATCCGTCACCCTTCTGATGATTCATAAAAATCTGATCCAGAATTTTAAGACGATGTCTATATCTGACAGAGATCATGCATCAGGTATAACTGCTCGTTGTGGTGCTCTGCGCTGGTGACTAGTGTCAGCACTGTATGTGTTAACCTTTCTGGTGGTAACAGCCTAACACGGTATACAGGAACACAGAAGGCGAAAGCACCTATTACTCTTGCAAGCGTAGTCCTAGGCCAGACACATGTGCATTAGATGCTAGGAAGATGTGGAGGATGTTTCACATAGTACATCTGGAAAACAATGGGTGGATTTCGACATTTCTTTAGGTGTCTCACATTGTTCTAGGCTTATTTAACGAAGCCATCTTGGATGTTATGGTATGCAAGAAATAACCACTTATTTACAATTGTTTTGACAGGGTATAGGATGGATTTTCTGCCACAAAACAGATGAATATTTTTTTAGGAAAAGAAAGTCTAAATTAAAGGAGGAGAAAAATAAGGATTTATTGTTGATACGATTATGCAAATGCTTCTAATGATTTCAATGTTTGGCAATGCATTAGCTGAAGGAATCCCAAGTAGAGCGATACATTTCAAACTTGCACAACCCATATGTATCAGTAGCACTGATGTACTCATTATCACAATTCAGGCACTATTAAATTTGTAGGGCACAAGTGATCCAGAATTTAAAGAACGATATGATATCTGATTGTGGTCAGGCTAGTGAGTCAACACATTCATTCAGTTGAAAGCAGTATATAAATTCGACCAAACGGCAATAAAAAGGTGGCATAGAGCATGTGAGACTAAAATGTAGTGGTTGACAATGGTAGCGTAGGAAAGGAAAGCCCCATTAGTAAATTTCTGTTTTCTTGTATAGAAGCCAAAGGATTTGTAATGGGTTTGAGAGGTATTGAGAACAAATCCATGTCCTGTAGCTACATATTAACCTCATCAACTTGCCATTCCAAAATAAATGCTCATCTTGTATTTTGAGGAGGCAAACATTATTGGGAACTACTGCTCTGTGGTGGTAGAATGTTTCACTCTGGGGCACGCGTCGTGGGCGTCTTGGACCTAGCCTGGCCGCCCCCTACCCCAGGAAGTGTCCTCAGTCGTGATAGGAAGACGATGTGTTTCCATCGAACTGGCTTGCTGCAACACAATGTTACAGGAATGGCATGGGGCTGCAACACAATGCTGCTGGCGGACGTCCTACAGAAATGGGAGAGACCTCTTGGCTTAGTCGTGCCATATTTACATGGAGCAAATCAACATGCTTGATCACTGTATGAATTACTAGTTAAATGGCACAGAGATCATCATCATGTCATCTCCTTAAAAAAAATCCCAAATCACACAACCACTTAATAAATAAGGTATAATTACAACATAATCATTAATTTAATTGAAGATTCAATTATTACACATTGTCTACATATACTGCACCATGTATGTAAGACCTTGTTCGGTTCCCATAAGGGACCATGTTGGAGAGGATGAGACATATTTTGAAGTGTAATGGATTTAATCTAGCTCGCTCAATCCTCTAAACTTCAATCCCTCCTGAATTCCCACTAACACAACAAGTCCTAAGTATGATGATTTCCATGTAAACAGGTACTTCCACTTGTCTTTTAAAACGTTCCAAATTTCTGAAAGGATTGTCAACCTGAGAGAAACTGGCAGTTGCAAAGATGTCTTGCACCCATTTGTGAAGCGGCATCGCAGGAAGAGATGAGTTAAACTTTCTTATTCATCATCGGAGCACAGGATACAGTTGTAAAATTTCAATTGCATGTTCTAATGAGAATCTCAATAGTGTCTAACTGATCATGCAAAAGGAGTCCCGAAGAAAACTTGATGCTAATTCTAACAAGAAGATTTTCATAGCCATTTAAAAGCTTTATAAATTGCTTTTGAGAACTTTTTACTTTAAAGTCCTCACATATTGAAACTCAAGATTTTCAAACAACTTCAGATGAAGAAATGAAAAAAACCAAAGTTGTAAGGAATTTAACAACTTTTTAGTTGACAACCTTTTCATTTTGAATCATATATCAACAAATTTTTATATTAAAATATTATGTTTGACTCATATTTTAAATTAAAATTTCCAAATGGCCTCGGATGGAGAAATGACCAAAATAAAAGTTGCAATGCTCAATGATATCAACAAATTTATAGTTGAAAAATGTGTTCAATTTATTTCATTTATGTGCCCAAATACTTATTTCAAAATCGTGTATAGTAGTTAGTAGAGGATGTGCCAGACTACTGGTCATGGGTTCGAGCCCCGCGGCCACACATGATTGTATTTTCATGTGAAAAATCACATGACTTGGGTGGGAAACAATTTGTAGCTACAAATCAACCAAAAGTGCATATGGTTTACTCGACTTTTAATCAAGTTCAGCCTTTCTTGGACAACACAACTAAGTTGTACTTCCTACTGATTGAGCTTGGTTAGAGTCTTCTCTATAATTTTGTGTTTGATTTTCTTTGTCTTTTTTCTATGTTTCTTGAGTCCAGTTTAGAACTTCTAAACTCCTATACATAAAATTATAGTAAGGGGATGGGCACCCTGAACCCTCTTGATTGATAATGTAGTAGGGGGACACCCCTGACCAGTCCTGATTCACAAAAAATGTGATCCAGAATTTTTAGAACCATATCTGACAGATCATGTTAGGTATAATTGCATTGATTCAGTTGAGTACTGTATAAATGCACTCCACCAAACAGAAAAATGAAAAGGTGGCATGGAGTATAGATCATATATATGAGACCTCCACTGCAGTTGTTCCAAAATGCAGGTTAGAAATCAAAAACGGTCGATAGCAATTTCCTTCATCTGATATTTTGCATAGAAGCCAATGCATGGAGAACATTATCCTAGAGGATTTGTTGTGGGTTTGAGAGGTATTGGGAATAAAACCATACCTTGGGCTTGGGAGCAGGGAGTGTCGCTAGAGCAGGCTGTCACCATGCTTTTTTTGCACATGCTATATGTTATGTTGACACTTAAAAATGTCCAAGGGTGAAACTGGTATTATAGGTAAGTTATAATGGCCCTGGGCATAGTCGAGGTCAGGTGACATTGTCAATAGAGCAAGAAATCACGTGGAGAGGATGGCGACCACAAGCGAGCCAGCCCAGTCGGCTAAGCCAGTTTGCTAGTCGACTAGGCTGGGTCACCCCTACCAGTCGGCTTAGCCGGGTTGTCAGGCCGGCTAAGGCAACTCTAGAGCCTGGCCAGCTAAGAGCCTGACCGAGGCCCACGAAAACAGGCTAAGCCAGGTGATCTAGTTGACTAAGCCGACTGCGCCTAGAGACCAAACTGATTTGTTTCCAAATGATGTTTTGGCAAGTTTTGGTCATGGGAAATATGGAGATTACGATCTAGAGTTGTTTCCTATTAGGATAAGTCCTTCACTCTATATTTCAAAATATAAATTTGAATAGGTCGCATGGTCTTCATTTGTCTTAGTTAAAGGATCATTTCATACAAGACAACTCATATGGTTAAAGAATATGGAGTTTTTAAAACAAGTCGCATGAATCTTTGATTTGTGCTCGAACCAAGTTGGGAAGAGAGGCCCCTAGTCACCTCTGTTTCCTCCGGGAGTCAAGATGGATTTGTGTTCTTGTTGTTCTTGAGTTGTTCATCCCGAGCTCCTTTTCTCCCCTCTATTTTTGTGGTTGATTTCTTCGATTTTGGGGCGTCCGGGAGTCAAGTTGGATTTGTGTTCTTGTTGTTCTTGAGTTGTTCATCCCGAGCTTCTTTTCTCTCCTCTATTTTTGTGGTTGATTTCTTTGATTTTTGGGAGTTTGAGTTTATTTTTCTTGCCTTGATTCGTTCTATGATATGAGAGGATCATTCCCACCGAAGGGTTTGAGCTAATTCCTCACGAGTTCGTAGATCAGGGCAAGCACGTGAGCAAGGCATGTTTTTCTTCTCTCCTTTGTGATTTCTCATGATTCTCTTCAAATTGAGCCATGATCTCCTAGAGATAGCTCCATAGCTGCCTTGTGAACATCTCTACCAAGTTTGGTTGCAGTTGGTTCAGATTCGAGAGAGACCGGGTTGATTTGGTGAAGGAGACGATTTTCGGGGTGCTCTGTTCTTGTTTCTACGCGATTCGCAGACAGTCCAGAACCTCTACCTCGGACAGTCTGGGCCTCGGGTTCGAGCTGGTTAGTTTCTGGAGTTTTTGAAGTGTTTCTCAATTTTGAACTGTGTACTTTAGTGGACTATCCATGGGTACTGTAGCAGACTGTCCGCGGTTCTCCCGTCTGCGCTTTTTTGTCGGTTGCTTACCTGTTCGGTCTCCGATTTGCTTCCAGTTTGTTGCGTTGGTTTTATGGTGTCCCGCTGTGTTCCTAGGGAACATCCACCCTCTCAATAGGGTCATGGACATCATGTTTCGTGTATTTCTTCTTAGGGTTGTTTGTCGAGCCTAAGACCTAAAGTTTCGAAAAAAATTTGAGACTCCCACTCACACCCTCTCTGGTCGCCATATCCGGTCCTTCATCATCCTTGCTTGTAGTCTAACCCTGAAATATGCCTCCTTCATGCTTGTGGGGTGAGGTTCCATAGTAGAAGGATATAGTCCCAAATGCAGGGTAGAAGTATAGTTAGGACTCGAAGTGGGATGGTGGTCGACGTGGGCATTGAATTCCTTGTAAGTCTAAACTCTGGTATATAGAAAACATACAGTAGGAGTGCACCCCTCTTGGTTCATAAAAGAAAAGTGATTGGGTGCTTTAGAATCATATATTTCTGACTGGTCATGTTAGGTGTGTACAACTTCACTCATTGAGTTCAGTACTATATAAATGACAGCCATAGAACAGCAAAATAAAAAGGTGACACAGGGTATGTGGGAGTGCTATTGTTGTTCACACATACATGGCAAGATGCAAATGAAATAGCGACAAGCGAAAATTTCCGTGGTCTGATATTGACAATAGAAGAAAAAGCATGGAGCATTATTATCCTAGAGTATTTGCAGCACTGGGTATGAGAGGCGCTGGGAATACAAACACGGTTTGAGCAATGCAAATGAGTGGTGCTACAGAAGGCTATAGTCACTCAGCCTGGGATCTATGTGGAGCAGTTTGCACATTAGCGGAGATGCCTCCTGGCCTCGTGGTAGCTGCAGCACTACTGCCCGTGACAGCGTTGCCTGGGACCGGGAGTTCGGATCCCCACCAAGCATCCTTCCTTTGTGCCTCATCCACTAGGTGGATTTCGGTACACGTTCGACTTTTTTAGTGCAAGCCACTAAGCAGTCACGGGCAGAGCATCATGTATACAGTAGTAAACAGCGGGTTGTTTCTAGCTATGATCCATAAGATTTACCGGTGCCACACAAGAGTAGTTGCAATATTTTCTGTTTCTATATATATAATTCTGATTAATTTTCAATAAATTTAATTTTTAGCTTGATACTGTTAGTGATCCCACGTACTTGTTTATTATTAAACAATTTCTCATTGTAACCTATATTTTGTCAGCAAACAAGACCTTACAAAGCCCTTAATATTACCCAAATTAAGCTGAAATATATAGCTTCACTGAGTGTAGATATTTAACTCACTTTCCAATTTCCATAGATTGTAACAGTCTATACATACAATTAACAATCAGACAAAGGCATCAAACATTGGGTGCCATCTATCACTGAAGTCTTGAAATGCTTGCTAGCTGCCTTCAGTTTCGGAAGACATATATAAGCCCTGATTAGCTGATGATCTTGCACCTGCACTTGCACCAATTGGACCATCAATATCTCAGACTATCCATATCTCCCTGCGCCAACCATTATCTTGCTCTTGCTGTGTGTGCCCATGCCATATTTATGTCTACCGGAAAACATACACACAACAAATACCGTTTTGTTTGGAAAAAGAATCAAATCAGCGAACAATGTTCAACAGCAAATTACATGTCCAGTGCGAGAAGGACAAATGTTCAACAAATGCTAGGATGCTATCGCTTAGCAGTAGACACCACTGTCTGGCTTGCTGGAGGTAAACAAGGACTCTACACAACACAGTCGGCTTGCATGCGGGGCGGGCAGTGGACCGGCCGCCAGCCGCTAAGCTGGCCACTAAGCTATAAAGCGGGCTTTGCGAAAATCCACTAGCCGCAACGCTATTGCTGCGAACGGCTAACGGGACTGGCGGACAAACGTTTGAAGTCCACAAACGTCCGCAAACACTTATGCACAGCAGGACAATACGTAGACGATAGGCACGGCGATTTCCTCGTGGGCATGGGCGACATCGTGGCGCCGATAGAACGACGCTAGATGTTTGCATCTACGTACGTAGTACATGTTCTGGACGCATCCGTACGTAGAGATGTTTCCATTTGGAACGAGACCAAACGTGCTACACGATCGACTAACTAATAGCTAACTGAACTTGCTCACAATGTCAGTGGCCACGAGCTCGCCTTCCAGGTGCAGCATCCTCGCCATGGCCATGAGCAGCTGGGGCCACTTGCAGTACAGGACCTCCTCCATGCCGCCGTCATCGTCACCGCCGTACTCGTGCAGGTAGCTCCTGACGTTCCTGTTGAGCCGCAGCAAGGTCGGACTGCGTCCTCCATGCACTTGCACGTTCACCACCCACTGGTCGCGTTCGCCCTCGCTGTCTCCACCCCGTCACTCACGTAGGGTAGCCCGCCCAAGATCCTTCACTTCTTCGCCCTGTCCATGCGCCCCAGGTGCTTCAAGATCCTGTCGTGCAGCATCAGGTATACAGCAGCGACGGCTGACGCTCGTGGGAAACACGAGCGAGCGAAGGACGACGATATAGGGTTCAGGAGCTGTGGGTTCTTGCGGGCTTTGCTGGTTCCCTCTTTTGGCCAACAGGCTTCACGGGTTTCGACCACTAGGCCATGAAGCAATTGCAGCTTGGCCACAATAGCCATGAAGCCAAAGTTTGCGGGGCTTTGCGGCTTGTGGTAAGAGCCCGCCCCACCTGCATCGTGACAACACGGGAACACGTATGACAGTCAGCATGTGTGCATTATTATTATTCAAGTGAAATGATCCTAATGTACGTAGAACTGGTTTCACTTGGTACATACAGAGATCAGTAAGAGTGGCCAAATGAGACCTAAAAGAATTTTAAGGACTACAATTGTGCACCGGTCTTCTCCTCTTTTTTTCTCCACAACACAATATACACGCTAATGGTTCCATAAAAGCGTGCATTATCTCCCCTACGAATGCATGGATGTAATCCCCTATGAAAGATTTCAATTTTTTCCTATGTTGTGCATATATTTCGACTAGGGATATCCATGAACAAAACGAGACAAGGAGCAACATGTTTTTTCTTTGTTTCTTGAGTTTCCTTGTGTAACTCTAAACTCCTATATATAGAAAAAATATAAAGTAGGAGGCACCCCTCTTGATTCATAAAAGAAAAGTGATTGGGTGTAAAACCATATATCTGACTGATCATGTTAGGTGTATGTTTAACTTCACTCATTGAGTTCAATGCTATATAGCTAAATGCATCCCAAAGCTAGGACAGCAAAATAAAAAAGGTGGCGTAGAGCATACATATGAGATCAGACTGCGATTGTTGTTCACACCTGCATGTCAAGAAGTGAAATAGCTAGCCATAAGACAATTTTTGTGGTCTGATATTGCCAATGGAAGTGGGAGGGAATTCTATATTATCCTAGAGGATTTTCCATGGGTTTGAGAGGCGCTGGGACCAAAAACATGGCTTTGGCAACGCAGAGTGGCACTTGGGATGGCTCAAGTCACTCATTTTTGGGTAGCCTTACTTCTGCGTTGAGCAGTTGGTACATTAGCGGAGATGCCTCCTGACCTAGTGGTAATTGCAGAACTACTGGCCGTGACAGCTTTGCCTGTGCTGGAGCGTTCACCAATCATGGCCAGAGCGCCATACAGTAACAAACAGCAGGTTGTTTCTCTGTAGGATGGAAATGATTTACTAGCGCAACACGAGGAGGTAGCGCGTCTGGCTGGGTACACACCTTTCTGATGTGCTCAAAACGCAGGCCTGTTTAACCGTGGGTTACAGCAGTTTTAGGCGGTCTGGCATACCAAACCAGCTAATCAATCTAAGTGGCCATCCCGAGCCAGTCAAATGAATAACTGAAGTTGCACTCAGTGTTGCAGCTACAACGATTTCTGTTTCTATATGCCATTCTGATTACTTTTCATATATTTTATTATACTG
Source organism: Bothriochloa decipiens (assembly GCA_023333625.1). Classification (NCBI taxonomy): domain Eukaryota; kingdom Viridiplantae; phylum Streptophyta; class Magnoliopsida; order Poales; family Poaceae; genus Bothriochloa; species Bothriochloa decipiens. The sequence goes on from CM041633.1 coordinate 19,339,320, forward strand.
CATTTCCAAACCATTTAAGTAGCTGCAGATCCCATTCGAAGAAACACTACCGGAAACGCCATCTTCGCCGAGTGCCGAAATCTTTGCCGACTGGCAAAACACGGACACTCGGCAAAGAGGCTCTTTGCCGAGCGTTAAACACTGCACTCGGCAAAGATTTCTTTGCTGAGTTTCTAGCACTCGGCAAAGCGAAGCACTCGGTAAAAGGGAACTTTGCCGAGAGCCAGGCACTCGGCAAAGAGGTGCACCCGGCAATGTAGGGCCTGGAAAAACGGCATCCGTGGCCGTCCCGTTTGCCGAGTGCCATGCCCTTAGGCACTCGGCAAAGGAGCTACCTTTGCCGAGTGCCAAGATGGCCAACACTTGGCAAAGGTTTTTCTTTTATTTTTTTAATAAAATCCTTTGCCGAGTGCCACGTCGGTCAGCACTCGGCAATGGTGTTTTTTATTTATTTTAATAAAATCCTTTGCCGAGTGCCAGGTCAGCCAGCACTCGGCAAAGGCCTCTTTGCCGAGTGCCACGTCGGCTAGCACTCGGCAAAGGCCTCTATGCCAAGTGCCGGCGCTGGCTCTCGGCAAAGCGTAATTTTTTTATTTTTTCTTACCATTTTTTGTGGGGCCTTGATACAGTAAATACATTACAACTTTAAAAGTTGGAACAATTTTGACTTTTTGTGCTATATTTCTTCAATTATTTTTTCTTTGAATTTTTCTAACAACTCCAAATTTGAACTACAGGTACATAAGATAAAGAAATTTGGTCATTCAAAAAATGGTATTCATGATGTTCGGAGTATGTTGAGGCCGTATCCAGGACCTCGCATGAAGTTACGACCATGTTGGTGTCGTAACATGACGAGTTATGTGCGGAAAAAGTGTTTTTAAATTATATAAAATCCAAACGAAGTCCGAAAATGATGAACCTTGTCGAGGTGTGTTGTCATCGCATGTGGAGGCTGTGGTAAAAAATTGAGAAAGTTTTGAGCAAGTTGCAAACTCGGGTGCCTAAAACCCAGACATCCACGTGTGATTAGCTTGTGATCACATGTGGAGATGTCTGGGTTTTAGACAGCCGACATCTTAACTTGCTCCGAACATTCTCAAATTTTTATCATAGCCTCTACATGTGATAACATGACACCTCGACAAGTTTCGTGGTTTTTGGACTTTGTTTGCATTTTGTATAATTAAAAAACACTTCTACCGCACCTGGATGGTCGTTTTTCGTGGACAAGGCATTCAAACTTTTAGATGAGTTTATGGACACGGCCTCAAAATACACTCTCCAACATGAATATCATTTTTTAAATGGCTATGTTTCATTATTTCATGCACCTGCAGTTCAAATTTACATTTTCGAGAAAATTACAAGGAAACAAAATTATATAGCAAAATATTATAAAAAGGTTTCAAATTCGAACATGTGCTTGAATACAGTACACCTGGGCTACAGAAAAAGTTTCAAGTCAAAATTCAAAAAAAAAATGAAAACTTTGCCGAGTGCCATCACTGGCGCTCGACAAATAGGCTCTTTGCCGAGTGCTAGTGTGGACACTAGGCAAAGACGGCCTTTGTCGAGTGCCATTTGTGGCACTCGGCAAAGGAGCATCGTGGATTAAAGGCTCGAGGCCCATCTTTAACCCTATCCTCAGACACCCGACCGCCGCCCCTGGCGCCCCCCGACAACCGCCGCCGCCCCCCGCTCCCCCCGCCTCCCGCTGCCGTCTTCCCCACCACTCCCCCGCCGTCGCACCCCACCAAGCCCTGCCGCCGCCCCGGCCACCTCGTCGCCGCCCCCCGTCCCCCACCTCGTCGACCGTCGCCGCCCTGTGCCCCCCGACCGCCGCCCCCCCGGCCACCTCGCCGCCGCCCCTGTCCCCCACCCCGTTGACCACCGCTGCCCTGCCGCCTCCCCCGATGACCGCCGCCGCCCCCGCTCCCCCGCCCCCCCCCGGCCGACCGCCGCCGCCGGCTTTGTGAAGGGAAGAAGAAGGGAAGGGAAGAGAGGGGAAGAAGAAGGGAAGGAAAGAAGAAGAAGAAGAAAGAAGAAGAAGAAGAAGAAGAAGAAAAGAAGAAGAACGAGGAGGAGGAGAAGAAGAAGAAGAAGGAGAAGGAGAAGGAGAAGGAGAGGAGGAAGAGAAGGGGAAGAAAAGAGGGAAGAAGAAGAAGAGGAAGAAGGGGGAGGAGGAGGAAGAAGGAAGAGGAGAAGAAGGAGGAGGTTCGTCGGCCTTCACCCCGTCGTCTTCTCTGCATGGCATCCTTATCAACGCATGTGTCGTGACTAGGTATATCACCCTTCTTTGCATTTCAGCCTTCGTGCCGCTCTAGTTATCGGCCTACGTGCCGTTGTGATTGTCGGCCTTCGTGCCGTTGTTTGTGGATGTCAGCCTTCGTGCCGTTCTTTTTGCAGGTTATTGAAACCTCCCCGTGTAGGGGAGGTTCTGTCGAAATTTTTAATAACTCATAGTTTTATTTGCCGGACCCGTGGGTAACTTATAGTTTTAATAACTAACCTGTTGCCCTTATTTGCAGGACCCGTGGGAGGGACTCAGCCACCCTGGTCGTCTTCGTCGCCACTGTCCCGCTAGCCTCCCTCCACCGCCACCTTAAGTATAAATCACCTCTCTTCCTTACTATTGTTGTACGTAGAATTGCATAACCGAGTTAGGTGTCTCCCGTTCAAAAGGGATACGTGATCGTTGGTATGCGGATCAGTGCATATCTGACATATCTCTTTCGGACTGTCCATGTTTTTTGGACAGCTCATGGATGCGTAGATGGGTTAGCTTCCATGTTCGGTTCTCGTCTGAGTCAGAGTTTTGGTAGCACCTCCCCGTTATGCTTGGCCGACGTGCTTGGCCAGGTGGTGAAGAAGTTGCAAGTCAGGGAGATGCTACTCCAGAGGGAGACCGACCTCACCGAGGCGCAGTACATGCAGGTAATTAAGTAGGAAACATTCATTCTAACTTCTTCCATGAAACATTCAATTCATTTTCTGGCATGTCAAATACTTGATGTCATGCAGATGTGTCCAGAGTGGTGCGACAAGTACCAAGACTGCTGGGTGGCCATTGTGCGTGAGTGGACCACGGATGCAGCATACCAGAGGCGCAGAGAGCATCGGGAGTGCCGCCTACAGATGCGAGGGGCACCACACCACCAAGGGAACCAGTCCCTCCCAGTGTTCATGGAAAGATGGGTATGCTTCAGTTGATCTATTAATTCTAGTGCTCAATTGTCATTACTTATAACCATGTTTGTGTTTTCCTCGCAGTCCTAGTCGCATGGTGGGCAGGCCATCAATGAGTTCACAGGATACGCCCTTGCTCACAAGGGCAAAGCGACGGCGGCGAATAACGTCTACGACCTGGCGGACGGGCCAGACGCGTACACCAACGCGAGCGTCCACCCCAAGCTCGCCGAGTACACCTTCGCGGCTCACCAGCGCCACGGGGAGATGTTCAACCCTGCCACCGACCCCCTGGACATAGACCTCTTGATGAGGTTGGGAGGAGGGAAGCAGCACGGCCGGTACTGGATGGCCAACAGCGCCATCGAGTCGTCCTCTATTCCGACGCTGAGCCAGATTCGACGAGACAGGACTAGGAGCTCCACCGACATCCCCATAGCACCTCAGCAGCCAAGCAACGTGCAGATGTTCTCGACATTTTAGGTAAGTGCAGTTTTATTCGTCGTTCTTTCATTTCACACATGTACCTTGCCTTCACATACCATCAACCTTGCGGGTGTAATATTGCAGGCCTAGATAGCACAATTGTAGATGAACCAGGAGAACATGGCGGTGGCCCATCAGCAGCAGCTGGCGACTATCACGCAGCACTACCAGCGTCAGATGCAAGACTTTGCCACCTACTTCCGGGGCCTTTAGATCCCGGGAGTGCAGCAACAAGAGCTCCCTGCCTCAATCTTTGCTCCACCACCTTTTCCTATGCCTACTCTAATAGCGACTCCGGTGAGTATATTGCCTGTTGCTTTAGCTTGTGCGGCCATCCTGCAGGTACTAATGAGATTAATTGTCCTTTGTGCAGGAACAGTCGGCAGGTTCGAACCTGACTCCTCCATGTGCCAGCCCTCCACTGGGCCCTTCTCCACCGCACGGGTGGCCGGCTCACCCGACCATCCCAACTCAGGGCTTCACGTGGCCAGGTACCGCTCCTCCTCCACTGACGCAGCAGGGGCATTTCGGGCCTGCAAGCGGCCCTCTGCTTCCGCCGCCCTATTGGACGTTCTAGGCGGCGCCGCAGTCAGGGTGGTCTCCATAGGAGCAATGTGGGGGCTATAGGGACACCGGGACGAGCTAGGTACCTCTATTACCCGCTTGTGGACTTGTATCGATGAACTTGTCGCTCTTTTGGACATATTATGAACTTGTATTGATGTAACGGATGAATTTGCGGACCTTTATGTATGAATTCGTGTTGAGACGGCATGGATCTGATGAAATACGATATTTATGTGATATTCTATTCTATTGTCATGAATATATGTGAAATTGCATGTCTGGAATGGAAGAAAATAGAAAAAAACCAAAAAAAATTTTTTCAGCTTTGCCGTGTGCCAGCTCTCGGCAAAGCTGGGCATTTTTCCCAGCAGAGCCCAGCTTTACCGAGTGCTAGCGAGGCACTCGGCAAAGTGACCATTCCTTTGCCGAGAGCCTGCACTCGGCAAAGGATTTTTTAATAAAAATAAAAAATCTTTGCCGAGAACCAGCACTCGGCAAAGAATTTTTCAGAAAAACAAAAATCTTTGCCGAGAGCCGGCACTCGGCAAAGGATTTTTCAAAAAAAAATCTTTGCCGAGTGCCTGCCACGTCACACTCGGCAAAGGGTGCCGTCAGGTTGATGGCGCCCGTTACTGTTGCCGAGTGCTGGCGTGGCACTCGGCAAAGCCTTTGCCGAGTGCCTGCCAGGTGGCACTCGGCAAAGACTCCTTTGCCGACCAATTCTTTGCTGAGTGCGCTTTATTGAGAGCCGCACTCGGCAAAGCCTTTGCCGACGGCAAAGGTGCCTTTGCCGAGTGCAGCCGGCACTTGGCAAAGGAGGCGGATCCAGTAGTGAAATTGATCATCACCTTGAATATATTTTCATGAAGGATAATGGATGACCTCTATTTACTATGTTATGTATAGTTCCAAACCATGTATCTAGTTTGATACTATTAGTCCTCCTGCACACTTGTTTTTATTGAACAATTTCAAATTGTAATATATATTATCTTAGCAAACTCGACCTCACATGCCCTTATTATTATCCAAATTAAACAAGAATATCATTAACTCATAATAATTTGATTTTTACTCAAGTAGTTCAGCTTCTCTTGGCCGGACACAGAAGCATTGCAAGCATACCTTCGTCAGAGACATCACTGGTTTTTTATCGACATCCAGTCAGTTAAACAATGGAGTCTTCTCCGTATATAATTTTGTGTTGTTTTTTCTTTGTCTCTTTCTCGGTTTCTTGAGTTCCCTAATCTAAACTTCAATATATAAAAGATATAAGTAGGATGAGACCCCTCTTGATTCATAAAAGAAAGAAAAAAGTGATGGGGTGCTTGGACCATATATTTCTCACAGGTCATGTTAGGTGTATATAACTATACTCATCGAGTTCAATACTACATAAATGCACCCCAGAGAACAGCAAAATAAAAAGGTGGCCTCGAGCATATGGGAGTGCCATTGTTGTTCTGTAACTGTCAATAGAAGTGAAATACAGAAGCCACAATTTCCGTGGTCTGATATTGTCAATAGAAGACAAAGCATGTGAGGGCATTAATATTATCCAGGAAGATTTTCCACGGTGCACTACGGGAAACGGGGGCTTTGCCGAGTGCTTCAAACTTTGCCGAGTGGCAAACAAAGGGTACTCAGCAAAGAGCCTCTTTGCCGAGTGCCAGATCCGACACTCGGCAAAGATATCTTTGCCGAGTATCTCGCACTCGGCAAAGCCAAGCACTTGGCAAACGGGCTGGGACACTCGGCAAAGAGAGGCACTCGGCAAAGTGGGGTCTGGACAAACGGCATCCGTGGCCGTCACCTTTGCCGAGTGCCCTGCCGTTAGGCACTCCGCAAAGGAGCCACCTTTGCCGAGTGCCACGTGGTCCGGCACTCGGCAAAGGCTTCTTTGCCGAGTGCCGATTCTGGCGCTCGGCAAAGTATAATTTTTTTCTTCCTAGCTTTTTTATGGGGCCTTGATACAGTAAATACATCTCGACTTCAAAAGTTGGGATAATTTTGACTTTTTGTGCTATATTTTTTTAATTATTTTTTCTTTGAATTTTTTCACAACTCCAAATTTGAACTACAGGTATAAGAAATAATGGAATTTGATCATTCAAAAAATGGTATTCATGATGTTCGGAGTATGTTGAGGCCGTATCCAGGACCTCGCATGAAGTTACGACCATGTTGGTGTCGTAACATGACGAGTTACGTGCGGGAAAAGTGTTCTTAAATTATATAAAATCCAAACGAAGTCTGAAAATGACGAAACGCGTCGAGGTGTGTTTTCATCGCATGTGGTGGTTGTGGTAAAAAATTGAGAAAGTTTTGAGCAAGTTGCGATGTCGAGTGCCTAAAACACAGACATCTCCACTTGCTCCGAACATTTTCAAATTTTTTTCATAGCCTCGACATACGATAACATGACACCTCGACAAGTTTCATGATTTTTGGATTTCGTTTGGATTTTGTATAATTAAAAAACACTTCTACCACACCTAGGTGGTCATGTTTTGTGGACAAGGCATGCAAACTTTTGGTTGAGTTTATGGATACGGCCTCAAAATAAACTCTCCAACATGAATATCATTTTTTGAATGGCTACGTTTCATTATTTCATGCACCTGGAGTTCAAATTTGGATTATCGTAAAAAATTCAAGTAAATGAAATAAATAAACAAAATATAGCAAAATATTATAAAAAGTTTAAATTCAAAATTAAAAAAAATTAAATCTTTGCCGAGTGCCATGTTTGACACTCGGCAAAGTGGCTCTTTGTCGAGTGCCGCCGACGTGGCACTTGGCAAAGATTCCCTCTTTGCCAAGTGCCGCACACGTGGCACTTGGCAAAGGTGACACTAGTTAAAAGGCTCACCAGGGCCTTATCTAACCCTAACCGGCCACCACCCATCCGCACTCCCCGCGCCCCCCCGCCGCCGCCAGCCGCCCACCCCGCCGGCCGGCCGCCTGCCCCGCCGCGGCAGCCACGCCCCACCGCCGCCAGTCACCTGCCATGCCGGCCTACCGCCCCACCTGCCCGCCACTTGTCCCGCCGACGCCACCGCGCACGGCCGCCAGGGCATCCCCGCTGCCCGCCCAGCCTCCCCGCCGCCAGGGAAGGGAAGGGAAGGGAAGAAGGGAAGGGAAGGAAAGAAGAAGAAAAAAGAAGAAGAAGAAGAAAAGAAGAAGGAGGAGGAGAAGAAAAAGAAGAAGAAGGAGAAGGAGAAGGAGAAGGAGAAGGAGAAGAGGAAGAGAAGGGGAAGAAAAGAAGGAAGAAGAAGAAGAGGAAGAAGGAGGGAGGAGGAGGAAGAAGGAAGAGGAGGAGAAGGAGGAGGTTCACTGGCCTTCACCCCGCCGTCTTCTCTGCATGGCATCCCCATCAATGCACATGTCGTGACTAGGTATATCACCCTTCTCTGCTTGTCGGCCTTCGTGCCGCTCTGGTCATCAGTCTACGTGTTGTTGTGATTGTTGGCCATCGTGCCGTTGTTTGTGGATGTTGGCTTTCGTGCCATTCTTTTTGCAGGTTATCGAAACCTCCCCGTGTACGGGAGGTTCTGTCAAAATTTTTAATAACTTATAGTTTTATTTGTAGGACCCATGGGTAACTTATAGTTTTAATAACTAACCTATTGCCCTTGTTTGTAGGACCCGTGGGAGGGACTCGGCCACCCTGATCGTCTTCATCGCCACTGCCCTGCTAGCCTATCTCCACCGACACCCTAGGTATAAATCACCTCTCTTCCTTACCGTTGTTGTACATAGATCGCGTAGCCGAGGTAGGCGTCTCCCGTTCGAAAGGGATACACGATCGTTGGTATGCAGATTAGTGCATATCTGCGACGGTATCTGTTTTGGATTATCCACATTTTTTGGACAGCCCAAGGATACGTAGATGGGTTAGCTTCCATGTTCTGCTCCTGTCTGACTTGGAGTTTCGGCAGCACCCCCCATTGTTCTCCAAATACACACTCTCTCCGCCGGGACGTGTATTGGGAGAGCAGCGGGGAGGTGCTACCGAAATTTTGTCTCAGACGAAGCATGGAAGCTAACCTCATCTACGCATCCTCGGGTGGGAATAGGACCTATCCTTTACCTATTAGATGGTAGGAACGCATTGTACATGCAAATGCTGGTTTTATTACCCGCTTACATTGGCGTATGACAGAGGATGGCTGACCGTGAGTGGATGTACATGGGCTTCGCAAGTAAGACCTCTGAATGGGTTAGGGGGACCAATGCTTTCCTGGAGCATGCATTTGGCCCAGCTGCTAAAGGGTCGAGTCGGAGGCCGTGTCCCTGTAGCAAGTGTAAGAACAAGAAAAAGAAACAAAAGCGTGCCATGGGAGTAGATATTCACAATAACGGATTCGTTCCAAACTATACCCGCTGGATCCACCATGGTGAACACCATCGTATTAGGGAGGAGGTGGTGAGACCCCTCCTCGAGGAGTATGATGCAGATGCCGGGATGGCAGACATAATGGCAGACTTTCATGATGCACGGTTCATTGAAGGAATGAAGGTGGAGGAAGATCCAGAGGAAACCGCAAAGGCGTTCTACACAATGATGGAGGTAGCACAGAAGCCCCTTCATGAGAAGACAATGGTTTCACAACTGGATGCCATTTCACGCCTAATATCATTGAAGTCACAACTGGGCATTAGTCGAGACGGCTTCGATCTCATGTTGACAGTTGTTGGCAAATTGCTTTCGGATCCTCACACCCTGCCAAAGAACACATACGAGTCATAGAGGCTCCTTCGTGCACTTATGATGCCGTATGAGGGGATCCAAGCTTGTCCGAAGGGGTGCGTCCTATTCAGGGAAGACCACGAGACAGCAACACACCATCCAAAGTGCAAAGCCTCTAGGTTTGTGGAGGTAGAAGACAGTGATGGCAAGAAGAAACAATCTAAGATCTCGAAAATGGTCATACGACACCTTCCTTTCCTATTGAGGCTCCAACGGCTATACATGACAGAGGAGTCCGCGAAACAGATGACGTGGCACAAGAATGGCAAAAGATACAGTGACAAGATGGTACACCCAGTGGATGGTGATGCATGGAAGCACTTCGATGACATGAATCCTGTCAAGGCTATGGAGGCTCGGAATGTACGCGTAGCGCTGGCAACAGATGGGTTCAACCCATTTGGAATGATGGCGGCCCCGTACACTTGTTGGCTCGTGTTCGTGATCCCCCTCAATCTTCCTCCCGGCGTCATGTTTGAACCCAGGAACATGTTCTTGACACTGATAATACCTGGACACCTGGGCAAAAATATGGGTGTATTCATGCAGCCAGTGTGGGATGAATTGCAACATGCTTGGGAAGAGGGGGTACTGACGTACGACTGAGCTACAAAGAGGAACTTCACAATGCATGTGTGGTACCAGTATTCAATGCATGACTTCCTGGCATATGGCTTATTCAGTGTGTGGTCTGTTCATGGGAAGTTCCCTTGCCCAACATGCAAGGCAGATGTGATGTTCACTTGGCTGGCCAAGGGTGGCAAGTATTCCTCTTTCGACAAACATCGGCAATTCCTGCCTTAGAACCATGAATTGAGATGAGATGAAAAGCACTTCACGAAAGGTGTTCATGTCACTGACCCCATTCCTCAGGTTAAGAGCCTTGCCGATGTCCTTGCCGAGATAGAGGCTCTCCAAATTGATAAAAAGAACGGTGGTTTTATTGGATATGGTAACAACCACATGTGGACTCATATATCAGGCTTGACTAGGCTACCATACTTCAATGACCTTCTTCTTCCACACAATACCGATATAATGCACATAGAAAAGAATATCGCCGAGGCACTCTGGGCAACACTCATGGACATTGGTAAGAAGTCAAAGGACAACGTTAAGGCTAGACTAGACGTGGAAAGGATATGTGATAGACCAAAGCTAGTGATGAAGACCCCTACGCCAGGCAAGAATTGGAAAAAGGTCCCAGCCGATTACATCCTGAAAAGGCCAGATAGAAAGGAAGTACTGCAGTAGATCAAGACGCTACAGTTCCCTAATGGGTATGCGGTGAATCTAAGTAGGGGAGTGAACTTGGAGACTATGAAAGTCTTAGGGATGAAGAGTCATGACTTCCACATATGGATTGAGCGGATCCTTCCTGCAATGACCCGGGGATACCTCCCCAAGCCAGTATGGCACGTCCTAGCAGAGTTGAGCTTTTTCTTCCGCCGCTTTGTGCCAAGGAGTTATCTCAGGACGTTTGTCTTGACCAAGAGAAGGCTGCACCTCTGTTGCTCTGCTAGTTGGAGATGATATTTCCACCTAGCTTCTTCCTGTCGATGCAGCATCTGATTTTGCACCTACCACACGAGGCACGGTTGGGGGGCCCGTGCAGGCCCGTTGGTGCTATCCAATCGAGAAGTGTCTAAAGCTTCTTCAGAAAAAGTGTAGAAATAAAGCCAAAATTGAGGCTTCCGTGGTAGAGGCATTCATTCTGGAGGAGGTGTTGACCTTCACACAGGTGTACTATACTAAGAAACTTCCCAGCGTGTACAATCCAACCCCTCATTATAATGCCGATGAGAACTCATCGAACCTCAGTCTTTTCCAAGGGGATCTCGGAAGAGGAAGCATAGGTACCAACAAGAAATTGACCCATGATGAGTGGCGCACTATCATGAGGTACTTGTTGTTGAACCTTGATGAATGCATTCCTTATTAGAAGTAAGTTCTCAATGAGCTTGTTACATACGCCGTCACTATCCTCCACCTATCAATCCGACCCCCTTGTCTCTTGTTTTTTCAGGGAATATATTAATGAACACTGGAGAGGCAATAGGGCTCCTACCGAGCAAGAAGAAGACCATCTTCTTGGACATGGTGTGCCCAATTTTATTTCCTGGTTCTGTACAAAGGTACCATCCAAGTAACCTCGTTTGGACTTTGAGATTCCACTTTGCTCCTAGGAGCGAGTAATGTAACGATCTACCTATCCTAACCTTGCAGGCCCAGTCGGATGCACAAATGAGTGATGAATTGAAACAGGTAGACGGTGGCTTCTCCCGTAGGGTTAAGTCATTCACCGTTTATGATGTGAATGGCTATCGCTTTTGCACAAGAAGCTATGAGCAGAGTCGGCCCAACCTAAAAACCACGTGCTATGGAGTTCATATGCCCGGCATGGATGAGAAGGACTATTACGCATAGTCAAAGAGATATATGAGCTCAAATTTTTGGGTGCCAAAGATTTTAAGCCAGTGGTATTCAAATACCCTTGGTTCAATCCTGATGTCACGAAAAAAGACCTTAAGATTGGGCAAGTCAAAATTTGACAGGATTCTAACTATAAAGGAGACGATGTCTATATTGTGGCTAACCGAGACACCACACAAGTTTATTACCTCCCATGGGCGTGCCAAAAAGACAAGAAGCTTGCGGGTTGGAGCCTTGTGCACTTGGTATCGCCGCGTGGTAAAGCTGTCCCAAACGATGATGATTACAACTTTGACCCAACGACAGATGAGTTCTATCAACCTGAGGGGCTAGAAGGAAGTTTAGAGATAGACATTCTTTCACTGATGGGCATGGAAGTAGACAATGACATTGATGAGGACGAGGGTGATGAGGTGCAAGATGCTAAGGACTTAAGAATCCATGAACGATGGCAGATGGTGCGCGATGGAGTTGTTGAGGACAATGTAGATGATGATGACGATGGAGATGATGCCTGACACTTAAGAGAGCTCGACAATATTGATAGTATTGACGACAATAGTGATGACGACTACACGCTAGCCATATTGCCATTCGCGGAGATAATTTCTAATTCATGTAATACTATATTGTTATTATTATTACCTTGCACATTATGTTTCTTTACAAGTACTTGTCATTTATTTATGCTAACTATTTTAATCTTTGTCATTGCAGGCACTCGACAAAATGTCAGGCGAAAGGCGGCAGCGGCCGCAATGAAAGGTCCGCTCACAGTACCAAATTCGCAACGAGGAACAGGCGATCGCCGACGATGATGAGGAGGAGAAGGTGTTGGTGGAGCCGTCGATCAGTAGGGGGCATGCCTCCCGGCGGACGTCGCATGTCAACGAGGAGGCTACAGTTCCAGGAGGCCCCGCAAGGGGGGACGACGATGACGACAACCGGTGACGGCGGCGGTGGCAACGACGACGACAACGATGACGACGGGGATGAGCCGACACCAGGTGAGACGGTGACACCAGGCAAGATGGCGACACCAGGCGAGATGGCTTCCTTAGGTTTGAGCAGGCCCTACTAGCATGGGCCCTCGTCGCTCCCTGACCCTCGGCCGCTCCGTTCCCGTCGCCCGGTGATTCAACCAGTGGGTGAGACGTAAGTATCCATTGTTGATTTCACTACTTGTTCATATGACATGTTGAAAATCGAACTACAGACTAACAATTGTTGTTAATGACTCGTGCAGTAGCTAGACGTTTGTGAGCGGAGGGAGCGGTTCACGCCATATCAATTGCATCCAGGGCCTACTGATTAGGGAGTACTACCCTGGCTTGGTCACCCACAAGGGTGAGGTACAGGTGCCTATGAGGTGGCAGCACTTCTCCAGCGTCACGGACTCCAACGGCAAAACCTTGGCGGTGAAGATCAAGAGGGAGTTCTGGGTGAGTCTTTTCATCGTACCGCATTTCTCAATACTACACATTCGTTGGACGTTCTTGAAACAATGATGAGTTCTATGTGAGTTCTGTGTGCAGGACTTCTTCACGTGCGAGGAGGGGAGAGAGCAGCATGTGGCGCGAGTGCAGGAAGCAGTCTGCAAAGATCGTCTCAAGGACCTGTACCACGAGGCACATCTCCAGTGCGTCATCAGCTACTATGCCGACGTGTTTAGCCAGGTGGTGAAGAAGCCGCAAGTCAGGGAGATGCTACTCCAGACAGAGACCAACCTCACCGAGGTGCAGTACATGCAGGTAATTAAGTAGGAAACATTCATTCTGACTTCTTCCGTGAAACATTCAATTCATCTTCTGGCATGTTAAATACTTGATGTCATGCAAATTGTCCGGAGTGGTACGACAAGTACTGAGACTATTGGGCGGCCATTGTGTGTGAGTGGACCACAGACGCGGCGTACCAGAGGCACAGAGGACATCGGGAGCACTGCCTACAGATGCGAGGGGCACCACACCACCAAGGGAACCAGTCCCTCCCATTGTTCATGGAAAGATGGGTACGCTTCTGTTGATCTATTTATTCTAGCGTTCAATTGTCATTACTTGTAACCATGTTTGTGTTTTCCTCACAGACGCAGTCGCATGGTGGGCAGGTCGTCAACGAGTTCATGGGGTATGCCCTTGCTCACAAGGGCAAAGAGATGGCAACGGACAACGTCTACGACACGGCGGACGGCCCCATGCGTACACTAACGCGAGCATCTACCCCAAGCTCACCGAGTACACCTCCGCGGCTTGCCAGTGCCATGGGGAGACGTTCGACCCCACCATCGACCCCCTAGACATAGACCTTTTGATGAGGTTGGGAGGAGGGAAGCAGCACGGCTGGTACTTGATGGCCAACAGCGCTATCGAGTCGTCCTCTGTTCTCACATTGAGCCAGATTCGACAAGATAGGACCATGAGCTCCTCTGACATCCCCATAGCGCCTCGGCAGCCGAGCAACGTGCAGATGTTCTTAGCATTTCGGGTAAGTGCAGTTTTATTCATCGTTCACTCATTTCACACATGTACCTTGCCTTCACATACCATCAACCTTGCGGGTGTAATATTGCAGGCCCAGATCGCACAGTTGCAGGCGAACCAGGAGAACATGGCGGTGGACCATCAGCGGCAGCTGGCAGCTGTCACATAGCACTACCAGCAAGCTCCTTGCCTTGATCTTTGCTCCACCACCTATTCCTGTGCCTACTCCTATAGTGACTCTGGTGAGTATATTGCCTGTTGCTTTAGCTTGTGCGGCCATCTTGGAGGTACTAATGAGATCAATTGTCCTTTATGCAGGAACTATCGGCGGGTTCAAACCTGACTCCTCCAGGTGCCAGCCCTCCACTAGGCCCTTCTCCACCGCACGGCTGGCTGGCTCACCTGACCTTCCTGACTCAGGGCTTCACGTGGCCAGGTACCGCTCCTCCTCCACCGACACAGCAGGGGCATTCCGGGCCCGCAAGCGGCCCTCTGCTTCCGCCGCCCTATTGGACGTTCCAAGCAGCGCCGCAGTCAGGGTGTTCTCTGTAGGAGCAAGGTGGGGGCTCTGGGGACGCCGGGATGAACTAGGTACCTCCACTGCCCGCTTGTGGACTTGTATCGATGAACTTGTCGCTCTTTTGGACATGTTATGAACTTGTATCGATGCAACGGATGAATTTGAGGACCTTTATGTATGAATTCATGTTGAGACATCATGGTTCTGATGAAATGCGATATTTATGTGATTTTCTAGTCTATTGTCGTGAATATATGTGAAATTGCATGTCTGGAATGGAAAAAAAAGAAAAAACCAAAAAAAATTTCCAGCTTTGCCAGGTGCCAGCTCTTGGCAAAGCTGGGCATTTTTCCCAGCAGAGCCTAGCTTTGCCGAGTGCTGGCATGGCACTCGACAAAGTGACCATACCTTTGCCAAGAGCCGGCACTTGGCAAAGGATTTTTGAAAAATAAAAATAAAAAATCTTTGCCGAGAGCCGGCACTCGGCAAAGAATTTTTCAAAAAAATAAAAAATCATTGCCGAGTGCCTGCCACGTCACACTCGGCAAAGGGTGCCATCAGGTTGACGACGCCCGTTACCTTTGCCGAGTGCTGGCGTGGCGCTCGGCAAAGCCTTTGCCGAGTGCCTGCCAGGTGGCACTCGGCAAAGACTCCTTTGCAGACTAATTCGTTGCCGAGTGCGCTTTGCTGAGAGCCGCACTTGGCAAAGCCTTTGCCGACGGCAAAGGTACCTTTGCCGAGTGCGGCCGGCACTCGGCAAAAGAGGCGGATCCAGTAGTGGTGGGTATGAGAGGTGCTGGGAGCACAAACACGACTTGGGAAATGTAAAAGACTGGCACCTTAGAAGGATCTGGTCACTCAGCGTTGGATCAGTGTGGAGCAGTTTGCACATTAGTGGGTGAAGATGCCCCCTGTCCTTGTGGTGGCTGCACTGTTGCCCGTGCCAGCATTGCCTGTACTTAAACTAAAGCTGGGCTAGAGAAGGAAGTATGACGAAGCGTATTTACTATTGAGCCATTGACTGCACCAGGTACTGGCCCTGCGCACCATCTAGGTATATAGCTGTCACACCCGGTTCTAAGGACAAAACTAGATATACACTATATGTGAGTCTTAAAGGACAAATCTCACATACAGCTACAAATAGTATCAATTACAATACTTTAAATATAACGTACACAATATATAAAAGATCACCTAATGAACAATCAGCGGAAAGATAACTTCAACTCCGGGTGTAGACTTTACTCCACTGGATCCAACTGACTGGTTGATCACAAGCCTAAACTTCTCCTAATGTGGGAGAATAGCAAGAGTGAGTTCATGTCGAACTCAACATGTATAGCAGAAATATAGGTCCCAAAACACATGATCAATGTAACATAAATAATATAAAGCATAAATGATAAATAATGAGCATCTTAACAAAACAAGAATCATCATCTAATGTAAATGTCTCCAAGGCCGCTCGTGTCCTTGAGCAAGGCTAGTATACCAGTTTATTAAACTCTGCGCAGAGGTGTACACTTTCACTGTGAGCCGTGATTTACCCTTTCGCCCGAGGTGATCAGCCTCTTAGCCCACTACTAAGGAAGACCGGTAGAGTTCACTATGAAGCCTTTTAAAGGTTCGTCTAACATGTTAGGGCCGCTAAGGTTTCTGCGCCCTACGAATGTAGTATCCCCCTTCTAGATGGCACACAACCGCAGCCTATACACATATAGACTTGGGTCCAACTACACCCAACCCGGACACACCCCTCTTACGCCGAGTGGTAACCACTAACAAGCTAGAAAAGGTCCTCATACTGAGCTAAAGCCAGAGCCATATAGCCCTCACAGCTGTACTGTAAATCCTGGATGATCACGTACAGACAAGATCTTAATTTGCTAAAAAGTCATCTTTTAACGTTTATTGCTTAAACATTAATTAAATCACAAGATCATGGTCATAGAAGAAACACCCAAACTATACTTGCCTTGTGCAAAACTTTCCTGATGAACCTGCTGATCCTGGTTGTCGAAGAACTCTTGGTCTCCAACGAACGGCTCACTCTGTAGATCGAGCAACACACAAGCATCGAGCTATCATACATGAGAAAATAAAAGACTTAAATTAGAGTAGTACACTATTTCATAAAATAGTTTGAAAAGAGTTAATAAAACTATTCTACTCATTGCTATGATCACACAGACGTAAAGATCACTAAAAACGGAGCTATAACGTGAAAGTTATGGATTTTACAAGATTTCCTATTGTAAAATAATTAGTTTAAAATAAAACTCAATTTTAAAAATTTGAAATAAATATAATAATGATACTAACATGTAGATCATGAAATTATGAACCTAACGCAACATGAATGGACCAAAACGGAGTTAAAACGAAGAAGTTATTACCAAATACTCCAATGGCAATTCTGTAATAAGACAAAACCGTAAATACCTCATCTTCTACCTCCAGATCTACCCCTCCTGCATGAACGTGACCAAGGGCATCCATGGTAATGCTGCTCTCACGTAGGAGGGAAGAAAGGGGCTTGACCGGAACATGTCCAGCCATTGACGGCTGGCCAGACTGGCACCGAGCAGCCTGCCTACACGCTCATGCACAGCACGGCGACACTGGCAAGAGGTTGGAGACCATGACGTATAGAGGAGAAAAATAGAATTTTCTACCATAGGGATTTCCAAATAGGGACTCACCTCATGGTAATTATGATGTGCTTTGGACAAGGGGTTCGTACAAATATATAGGGCGAAAAACTCCCAACGTCAACGTCAACTAGCAATATGGTACTAATTGATATTACACCCTCCACCTTTACTAATAGGCCTAATTAATTATTAAAGCCCATTAGTAAATAAATACATGGGCCTTTAGGTGTCGGGAAAATTGGAAGACTTTATTATTTTCGGAATTGATTAATTTCATGGATAAAATAATTCTAGAAAAGTCTAGAATTGACTTTTAAGCCACGAAAAATACTCCGAAGGCTTCAAAAATTTAGGAAAAATTCTCAGAGATATTTTAGAACATGAGCAACCTAAATAAAGTATTTAAAGCTCATGAAAAAGATATTTTAGAGCATCCTAAAATTGAACAAAGCTCTAGGATAAAGGAAAAACATTCCAGAAAAGTCTAAAAAATTCCCTAGAAGAATTGGAAGGCGTCTAAACGTGTTTTAAAAACTTAGCAAACACAAAAGCACAAACTTAAACAACAAACAGACATCACATCAAGCAATATCCCATCAAATTAATTTAAAAAGTTTAAAACTCATATTTTCCTATAACTAAATGTGCACGAGCTTGAACTAAATTTAGTAAATTTTATCCTAATATTAAAACATTCATTTTAATTAGAGTTTTCTAAGCACAACCCAAAATAAAAAATTTTGGGTTGTGACAATTCTACCCCACTTAACATGAATCTCGTCCCGAGATTCGAAGAGACTATGAGAAAGATAAAGCAAGTTATAAAGTTGCTTTGACACTTGCGAGATAAAGATTTAAGAAGCACCAAAAGGGCTAACAAGGAGTCATAGATTGACTCTCAAAATAACTTGAGAACTTCCAAATATGAGTAGTCATCGAGGCTCCGTGAAAGATCGAGAATTAGATATAAGGAATGATCTAAAAGGAAGGTAAAGGTTGACGATGAGAGCGATTGACACAAATCTTATAGATAGATTTCTAGATCTTTATGAGATATTTGGTCCAATGCCATTATTGGCAGAAAAACGATATGAAGGTGGAGATTGATGTTATGGTGTTTGCAACTTCTTACTTTATGATGTATGAGACATGTGGTGAATGAATTATGAATTAGGAAAGATCGACAAAGAGAATTGAATGAGGATTGATCCCTTCAGGCCTTCATGTTTTCCTTACTTCCAATCCTATGAGGTGTTAGGATAAGAAGTAAGGGTTAGCAAATGATGATTATAAGATACAGTTTGATCCTTAGGTCTTGTAGTCATGTGACTCAGGACATAAGAAGTTGATGAGATGTAGATGGTAAAGAGAATGGTCAATATTGATCTTTAGATCTTTATGTCCTATGACCAAAGGTGCCCAAGGTTGATTGAGGTTGGTAGCGAATGCTGCCCCACTTAATAGAATTCTTGCTAAAGTCCTAGAGGAATGATGAGAACACAATCATGTCAGAATCCCTAGGGAAAATCACCTTTTGAGGTTCTATCTTTAATTGACTCAATAGAAAATTTGGGGTGTCATAAATCTACCGGACTTAAAATGAATCTCGTCCTGAGATTCGAGGAGACTTGGGGTAGAGACAAAATAGACGATCAAGGTTGATTCAGGTTTGGGTTCCTCTATCACATTGTTGAGCCTGAAAGTGGAATAGCGATAGGAGAACTTCCCGATTTCAAAATCAAGAGACCTTGTTTTGGTCTTTCCTGAAAGAGTGCCCACAAAGGTAAACAAACCAAGAGGGATGTGTCTGAGATGTCATAGACATAAAAATTTAGACGATACTCAAGACCATTTATGCACAAAGGAATTAGTCCTTATGATCCCATAGCTTTCAAGAGCAACTCCCGTGGGAATTCTCAGAAGCTTATGTGATGGGATAATAGACTCGTTGGGGTGAAGTTTTATCAGCTAGAGCTTTTTAAAAGATATTCATCCCATCGGTAGGGCTATAGTGAACCTCTATAGCGGTTTCTTTAATGGTGCAAAACAGAATATCTAAGGGGCAAATGGCTACCTCGGTGGATAGCTCCGTTTCTGCCAACCACTCATGACTCATGATGGCCAACAGTCCTATGATGTGTTTCATAAGGAAAGACTCATTGTGCGGACCATCGTCATCCTTAAATGGTGTAGTTAGAGGACTCACTTGAAGTGGTAAATTTTGAGGTATTTCCAAAATCTTCAAAAATATCTTCCTTGCATCCAAAGGGAAATGAAGAAGGATGAGGTTTGTCATCCTCTGGAGTGTAGTGCATTACCTTAACAGGGGGCTCTATGGCAACCGGATCAGGATGAGGGAATTTTAGATATGGTTACTAGCACCTCGTTGTTGTTCAGGGACTGCCTCAACTACTTTAGAAAAGCTTTGGAGGGAGAGGTTATAGAGATTGATTTTCTCAAAGGTTGATATTGAAGTTCAAGATTTATCCTCTAGATTGCTTTGAGATCCAATACAGAACAGGATAAGCGAATCAAAGATTATCCATATACCAAGATATGGAGACAAGATGGCAGAATAACATCTCTTAAAGGATAAGTAACACGATCTTCTATTTATCCTCCAAAGAGACCCAAGAGATAATGAACTTTGATTATTTCAGAGTTTGCACTTGTAATGAAATGTTTCAAAGGTCAGCATGGATCAACCAAAAGACTAAGATCTTCAGGACCTGTGGTGACATACCAAAAAGGTGTTGTAGACTGATAGAGGTTGACTAGAGAGGCAAAGGTTGGATCACATGAAAGACCAAAGTTGATCTTCGCATACTTACTTTTCGAGAGTTAAGAGATGTAGGTCTATGGGGTAACACCAGAGTGTTCTAGAAGACAAGGTCCAGTTCTTCAAACTGATTTAGTAAGATGACCAAAGAAAAGGTCCATATTGAGATAACACATGGAAGTAGCTTATATAATGGATCATGATTAACAATTCACGTTACCAGTGCTTACCGAGCACAACCAAGTGTGTGCACCACTGGAGGCTCTAGGTTCAACATGTCACCGTCAGTTATTAATCAAGACGTAATTGCTAAGTTTACTACCAATTGATATCTCCCACGAGACAAGTATAGGTCTAGCTTGATTTAAGCATAACACGCAAGGCGAAAAGATGGTCATGGGGTCTGGAGAAAAGGATAGTTTTCAATCTTCAAACATCCTTCCATCCATGATGTAAAAGATCACTAGTCCAAGTAACAATGATCCTGGGACCTGTGGGTTATGGGTTCACCATGCTCTCGCTATGCCACTCTGATGATGACATCCAAGGCAATTGTTACTTGAGGGTTGTTGATGGTACGTCCTCCTAGTGTTGATCATCCATTGAGTTGTATTAAAGAAGGAAGCATCAAAACCCATGACAAGAATCTACGGGGTAGGACTATAAGAATCAGGATTGATCAGAATGATAGGTATAATAGAAGACACTACCCCACTTAACAAAGATTGAACTACACCCTCTATACCTTCCTTCAAAACAAGTGAACACAGGAGACACACAAACATTACAACAAGCATCACTACAAACAAGTCAACAAGCAGCACATCACAGCACCGATGCTACACGTGCTTCTCCAACAATGGTGGTCATCCTAAAGGGCAGATTAAAGATGACAAATGGTCATCGAAAGTTTTGAATAAGATAAGGTTAGAAAGCTTTTAGTAGACCAATAAAATTAAAAGTTTAAGGGGATAAGAAATTAATAGCTCAAAGGAAGCTATTCAAGGAGGTGATCCAAGCCAAGGATGAGGATAATAGTCAGAATCAAATACCAAGGAATAGTAAAATAGTTTTGTAGAAAAATAAGCTTTAGAAATCGACCAGTGCTACCTAGGTTTGCGTCCTACAGTCAGCATTGAGCTGATACCAACTTGTCACACCCGGTTCCAAGGACAAAACCAGATATACACTATATGTGAGTCTTAAAGGAAAAATCTCATATATAGCTACAAATAGTATCAATTATAATGCTTTAAATATAACATACACAATATATAAAAGATCACCTAATGAACAATCAGCGGAAAGATGACTTCAACTCTGGGTGTAGACTTCACTCCACTGGATCCAATTGACTGGTTGATCACAAGCCTAAACTTCTCTTGAGGTGTGGGGAATAGCAAGAGTGAGTCCATGTCGAACTTAACAAGTATAGTAGAAGTATAGGTCCCAAAACACATGATCAATGTAACATAAATAATATAAAGCATAAATGATAAATAATAAGCATCTTAACAAAACAAGAATCATCATCTAATGTAAATGTCTCCAAGGCCGCTCATGTCCTTGAGCAAGGCTAGTATACCAGTTTATTAAACTGTGCGCAGAGGTGTACACTTTCACTGTGAGCCGTGATTTACCCTTTCGCCTGAGGCGATCAGCCTCTTAGCCCACTACCAAGGAAGACCAGCAGGGTTCACTATGAAGCCTTTCAAAGGTTCGTCTAATATGTTAGGGCCGCTAAGGTTTCTATGCCCTACGAATGTAGTATCCCCCCTTCTAGATGGCACACAACCGCAGCCTATACACATATAGACAGGGGTCCAGCTACACCCAACCCGGACACACCCCTCTTGCACCAAGTGGTAACCACTAACAAGCTAGAAATGGTCCTCATACTAAGCTAAAGCCAGAGCCATATAGCCCTCACAGCTGTACTGTAAATCCTGGATGATCACATACAGACAAGATCTTAATTTGCTAAAAAGTCATCTTTTAACATTTATTGCTTAAACATTAATTAAATCATAAGATCATGATCACAGAAGAAACACCCAAACTATACTTGCCTTGTTTAAAACTTTCCTGATGAACCTGCTGATCCTAGTTGTCGAAGAACTCTTGGTCTCCAACGAACGGCTCACTTTCTAGATCGAGCAACACACAAGCATCGAGCAATCATACACGAGCAAACAAAAGACTTAAATTAGAGCAGTACACCATTTCATAAAATAGTTTTAAAATAGTTAATTAAACTATTCTACTCATTGTTGCGATCACACAGACGTAAAAATCACTAAAAACGGAGCTATAACGTGAAAGTTATGGATTTTACAAGATGTCTTATTGTAAAATAATTAGTTTAAAATAAAACTTATTTTTAAAAAATTTGTAATAAATCTAATAATGATACTAACATGTAGATCATGAAATTACAAACCTAACGTAACTTGAATGAATCAAAACGGAGTTAAAACGAAGAAGTTATTACCAAAATACTCCAATGGTAATTCTGTAATAAGACAAAACCATAAATACCTCATCTTCTACCTCCAGATCTATCGCTCCCACATGAACGTGACCAAGGGCATCCATGGTGAAGCTGCTCTCACGTAGGAGGGAAGAAAGGGGCTTGATCGGAACATGTCCGGCCATCGGCGGCTGGCCAGATCAGCACCGAGCAGCCTGCCTGCACGCTCATGCACAGCACGGTGGCGCTGGCAAGAGGTTGGAGACCATAACGTAGAGAAAGGAGGAAAATAGAATTTCCTACCATAGGGATTTTCAAATAGAGACTCCCCTCATGGTAATTATGATGTGCTTTGGTCAAGGGGTTGGTACAAACATATAGGGCGGAAAACTCCCCACACCAACGTTAACTAGCAATATGGTACTAATTGATATTGCACCTTCCACCTTTACTAATAGGCCTAATTAATTATTAAAGCCACGAAAAATACTCCAAAGGCTCCAAAAATTTAGGAAAAATTCTCAGAGACATTTTGGAACATGAGCAACCTAAATAAAATATTTAAAGCTCCTGAAAAAGATATTTTAGAGCATCCAAAAATTGGACAAAGCTTTAGGATAAAGGGAAAAGATTCCAGAAAAGTTCAGAAAATTCACTATAAGGATTGAAAGGCTTCTAAACGTGTTTTGAAAACTTAGCAAACATAAAAGCACAAACTTAAACAACAAACAGACATCACATTAAGCAATATCCCATTAAATTAATTTAGAAAAGTTTAAAACTCGCATTTTTCCTAAAACTAAATGTGCACGAGCTCGAACTAAATTTAGTAAATTTTATCCTAATATTAAAATATTTATTTTAATTAGAGTTTTCTAAGTACAACCCAAAATAGAAAATTTTGGGATGACAATAGCCCTGTAAGCGTGGCCTTTGCCTTGTGTAGCAGCAGCAACTCTACTACTTGTCATTTGTTCCAACGCCGTTTGGTCCTCGGCCTCGACCAGTAAGCAGCATTTTTCTCATTTTCTACATTATAGATTCAATAGTTCAGTATAGTCAGCACCTCAGCGATCTCATTTTTCATGCTACTGTAAAGGTACTATCCCTGTGCTAATGGCAAGTGCTAGAGTTAGGATATATCATCATTGGCTAACCCTAGGGAGGGTAGCTATATAGCCAGTCATACATGGGCCTCATGGGCCTAATACTCTAACACCCCCACAGTCTGAACTACTGGCGCAGCAGAGTTACAGGCTGGACACGAAAAGAAGTACAACACACGAGCCCCCCACAGACACAACTAGCCACCGGCGGTGTTGAGGCTGGAGCGAAACTCGGAGAAGGTCGAGGACGGGAGACCCTTGGTGAAGATGTCGGCAAACTGGGAGGTGGTCGGGACGTAGAGAACCCAAACATCGACGATGGCAACCCGATCCTGGACGAAGTGTAGATTGATCTCCACATGCTTGGTCCTCTGGTGCTGCACAGGGTTGATGGAGAGGTACACCGCACTGACGTTGTCACAGTAGACTAGCGTGCTCCGGGGGAGAGGGCTGTGAAGCTTGGCGAGGAGCTGCCAGAGCCAGGAAGCCTCAGCCACATTGTTAGCAACAGCGCGTCGGCGGGAGATGACCGGCTAGCGCTTGGATGACCAGGACACCAGGTTGCCGCCCAGGAAGATGGCGTAGCCGGAGGTGGAGCGCCGAGTGTCCAGACACCCGACCCAGTCCGCGTCAGTGTAGACGACCAGCTCGGTGGAGGGGGACCGGTGAAGAAGCAACCCGTAGTTGATGGTGCTGCGGAGGTAGCGGAGGAGGCGCTTGAGAGCAGTCAAGTGGGGTTCTCGGGGATCATGCATGTGAAGAAAGATCTGCTGCACGGCGTAGGTGATGTCTGGCCTAGTGAAGGTGAGGTACTGAAGTGCACCAGCGAGACTCCGGTACGCAGTGGGGTCTGCCACTGGGCTGCTAGCGGTCTCTAACAGCTTGCCCTGTGTGTCAACTGGAGTGGAGCAGGGCTTGCAGCTAGTCATCCCAGCTCGCTCTAGGATATTAAGAGTGTACTGCCGCTGGTGAAGAAGAAGCCCAGTGGGACGAGGCTCAACAGTGACCCCGAGAAAGTGGTGGAGCACACCTAGATCCTTCAAAGGAAACTCCTGCTGTAGGGCACTGATGATGTGGCGGAGTAGTGAAGCACTGGTGGCTGTGAGGACAATGTCATGAACATAGAGGAGTAAGTACGCAGTCTCCGCACCATAGTGGTAAATGAATAGGGACGTATCTGACTTGGCCTCCACAAAGCCCAGTGTCACCAGGAAAGCAGCAATCCGAGCGTGCCATGCCCGAGGGGCCTGCTTGAGGCCATAGAGAGACTTGTTGAGCCGGTAGACCATGTCAGGACAAGAAGAATCAACAAATCCCACCGACTAACTGCAGTAGACTGTCTCAGTGAGATTCCCGTGTAGGAAGGCATTCTTGCCATCCAGCTGATGCACTAGCCAGGAGCGAGTAAGAGCCAGTGAGAGCACCATGCGGACAGGTCACCGGCTTCACCAAAGGACTGAAGGTCTCATCGTAGTCAACCCCAGGGCGCTGAGTCAAGCCTCGGAGAACCTAGCGAGCCTTATACCTCTCAAGGGTACCATCAGCCCACCGCTTGTGTGTCTAGATCCACTTGCCAGTGATGACATTGGTGCCTGATGGACGAGGCACCAGATCCCAGGTCTGGTTGGTGAGGAGAGCCACGTACTCCTCTTCCATCGCACGGTGCCAGTGAGGGTCCAACAGGGTGGCGTGGACTGAAGAGGGTATAGGAGAGACCTGCGGGTCACCGTGCGTCACCGTGCGTCACCGCAAGAGCCCGGGACCACAGGGTACCAGCCGCGTACCGCGTCACCATCGGGTGAACATGACGCGGGTCGCGGTGTAGAAGCGGCGGGTGGTACACCGGCGACATGACACGTGTAGCCGGGGGCCGCGGCGGTGGAGTAGGCATAGCCGGTGAAGAGGAGGCCACCGGTGGTGTCGGTGTTGTCAGTGGAGGAGACACCACCAGTGGTGACCGAGGTAGCGGCATCACCGGTGGAGAGGAGGCCACTCCCGGTGCTGGAGGGAGCTGGACCGCTCGCGCCCGGCGCTGGTAGACGTGCACCGGCTAGGCGAAGCGCGCCGGGGGTGCAACAGACATCGATGTCCCCGGGCCTGCGGCAGGCGTAGTGGCAGAGGCCACCCAGAGGGGCGAGGCCACTGGACCCATGCAAGGCACTGAGTCAGAGGTGGCACCAGGGGGCGGTGAGCCGGGACACGGTGCCGGTGAAGGGCACGATGGAGAAGTACTTGCAGGAAAAAACGGAAAGGTGGCTGGACCACCGTGTTAGTGGGAAACAACGCAGAGAGGTCGAGGTCAGGGGCCGAAGCCGGCGGGGTAGTGGTGGAGAAGGGGAAGACAGACTCTTGAAACACCACATGGCGAGAGATGAGGACGCGACGGGAGGTGAGGTCATAGCACCGGTAACCCTTATGATTAGGGAAATACCCAAGGAAGACAAACAGAGTCGAGTGGGGAGCTAGCTTGTGAAGAGCAGTGGTAGTGGTGTTAGGGTAACACGCACACCCAAAGACCCGAAGGTGGTCATACCAAGGAGGGGTACCGAAAAGAGCGTGGTGTGGTGTAGGAGCTGGACAGGCAGCAGAAGGAAGACGGTTAAGGAGATAGGTGGAGGTGTGCAGGCTCTTAGCCCAGAAGTGAGCAGGGAGGGAAGCCTGGAGAAGAAGGGTGTGCATGATGTCATTGGTGGTGCGAATCATGCGCTCAGCCTTGCCGTTCTAGGAGGGGGTGTACGGGCAAGCTGGACACCGTGAGAGAGGAAGACGGCGCGTGAGGTGGTGTTATCGAACTCACGACCATAGTCACACTGGATGGCCTTGATGGTGAGGCCGAACTGCGTAGACACCTAGGCGAAGAAGTGGAGAAGTGCGGGAAAAGCCTCAGACTTTGCACGCATGGGAAAAGTCCACGAATAGTGAGAAAAATCATCAACCACCACAAGATAGTATTTATAGCCAGAAATACTGATGATGGGAGATGTCTACAAGTCACAGTGTACAAGATCAAACACATGAGAGGCACGTGAAGAAGAAGACTGAAAAGGAAGATGAACATGATGGCCCAGCTGGCACGCATGATACAAATGCTCATCATGAGTCCGAGTACACTGCATATCGGAACTACGACTAAGCTGCATCAAAGCATCATGCCCAGGATGGCCGAGACGATGGTGCCAGGTGGTGGAGGAAGTAGTGGCGGTGAAAGCAGCTGACAAAATGGCTGGCGATGAAGAGGAAGCAGACGCCGAAAACCGAAGAGTGTAAAGGGGCCCCGTGCTGTCACATCGAAGAAGAGGACGACAGGAAGCCAAATCCTTCACAGTAAGACCAGAAGAGTCAAACTCAACAGAACAAGAATTGTCAGCTGTAAAACGACAAATAGAAAGGAGGTTGTGAATCATAGAAGGTGCAACAAGAACATTAGGAAGATGAAAAGAGCTGTGAGCGCCGGCGGCACCCATAGACGTAATGGGAAGACATGACCCATTTGAGACCATGATGGACGAAGGAAGAGAGGAAGAAGGAGGGTGAACGGAAGAGAGTATACCAGAGTCGGGAGTGGTGTGATAGGTGGCTCTCAAGTCGGCAATCCACTCTAGCCCAACAGGTGGTGTCAGGGCCATGGTGCCGAAGGAGTGGGCCAAGGCCGTTGGGTCCCAACCGACAGGCCCTGGCGTGGCACCGGGAGGTAGACCCCACGGAGACAAGGTGTGAAATCCTGGCGGAGGAGGAGCACCAGCAAACATGGCCACCGGCGGGCGAGACTCAATGTCGGGAGCCTGGAAAGGCCACATGGAGATGCGCCCCGACCACGGGAGGTGCAAGGTGGGCCATGGTGCACCCCATGGAAGCGTCGGTGCCGGTGTGTTCACACGGCCACCACCACCACCTCTGCCATGCCCCCCCCCGCGGCGACGGGGACCACCGCCGCCACCACTACCGCCGCCACGGCCCTCCCGCTCGGCCCTGGAGAAGGAGGACCACGAAGAGACGATGACGACGGAGCGGATGGATGCGGTGGGGGAGTGGTGACGCGAGCAGTCGAGGAAGAAGAGGATCCCGGCATGGAGACCAACACGGCCTGAACTCCCTGAGTAAGATCCTCCATGACGAGGTCATCACGGACCTACAGGAAGGTGGGGAAGGGTCTCTGATGAGTGATCCACGTCCGGAGGTGAGCGTAGTGGTCACTAAGCCCATGGAGGACGTTGAGGACTAGGATGCGGTCCTCCACAGGCTAGCCAAGGTCACCGAGGGAGTCCACCATGCCCTTCATCTTGTGGCAGAAGTCACTGACGGAGGGTCGCCCTGGACGAAGGTCCGGAAGCTCGCATCAAGACACAGAGCCCGGGCCTCGACGTTGCCCAAAAACTTGCCCTCAAGCGCCAGCCAGGCCCCGTGAGCGTTGGGAGTGTTGCGGACGGGGTCATGGAGGTCTAGGGAGATCGTCCCCAAAATCCAGGAGAGAACGATGCTGTCAAGGAGCAGCCACGAGGCGGTCGGGACTATGCCCATGGCGTCGAGGAGGACGTGGTCGTCGAGGGCATAGCGGCGGAGGGTGAGGAGGACTAGGTCCCGCCAGCAAGCGTAGGAGGGCGACTCCAGCTCGAGGACGACCAAAACCAGGAGCCGGATATTCTGGACACCCCTGGCCTGGTAGTGAAGCTGGGCCACGAGTGGGTCGGCCGGGTCATGCCAGAGGACCGCGGTGGTGGACACGCGGTAACACGCCAGGCTGGAGGAAGTGGCCCCGCCCTCGTGGGAGGCAGGAGGGGAGAGGAGCTGCTCCGCGTTGGCGATCTGCTTAGCCAGTGCAGTGGCCGCATCGCGCTCACGCTCCCAAGCTAGGGCGGCCTCCCGTAGACGAGCCTGTCCCACCGCATACTCAGCTCGGGCAGCAGCGAGGGCGGCGGCGAGGGCGGAGGCGGGCCGCGTCACGGCACCCATGGCCCCAGCACCCACGGGCAGGGGAACGGCCATAGGAGGGGCACCTGCTGGATCGTCGGCCGGGTCGGCGTCCCTGGCGGCCAGGTCGGTGTCCCCCATCCCTGCGTCCACCCCGTCCCCCGCGCTCAGCATCAGGACACGGGCGGGCGGTGTTGGCGGGGCGTGCAAATCAGGTCGGCTGCCTGCCCCTGCGCCGGCCCCGGCCCTAGCCCCCGCAGGCCCCCGCACACCGACAGCGGCGCCTGGGCGCGGCAGGGCGGCGGTGGCGGCGGCTCCTGGGCGAGGCTAGGCGGCGGCTTGCACCCACGTTGGCCCGCCGGAGAGGGGTGGGAAGGAGTAGAAGTAGGAGGGAGATAGGGGAGGATGAGGGGGCCAGCCTGCCATGGCTCAGCGGCGACTCGCCGGTCGGCGGAGGAGGGGCGGCGGCGGAGGAGGGGCGGCGGCAGTGGAGGGGAGGAAGGGAAGACCTAGCTTGATACCATGCTAGAGTTAGGATATATCATCGTTGGCTAACCCTAGGGAGGGTAGCTATATAGTTAGTCATACATGGGCCTTATGGGCCTAATACTCCAACAGCAAGCATAATCGTCACCACTGAGTTTCAGTCTGCCATCGATACTGCCAGAACAGAATGGACTTGACAGGCTGATCATCTTTAGATTTTGGTTTCGTGGTCAATCTAAAATTGGTTCACCTCCCATTCAAAAGGGGGCAAAAGAAGATCTGATTGATTTCACTGGCTTCACCAAACGTCCAATTCGTTGTGCCAAATGCTCAAACATAACCTGACCCGTCCGTAATGCTCAAATCTAATACGTAGTTTTGTCCGGGCACGGGAAAGAAATCCCATGAAGAAGACCTATCCGATAAATGTAATAACTCATTTTCTACTTGCTTTTTCAATACAAGATAAGAATAAAAGAGAGATGGACGAATACAAATTGTGTGGAGAAAACATAACTTTGTATGTTTCAGTCACTGGAATTAGAATATTTCATGCTGAAAAAACAGAACCTTGTATTTGCGGGCACTTCAATCAAAGAATTTTTTCTTGAAGTTCTGCAACACTGAAAATTCCACCATGCTGAACACCCAAACTCTGAAGTCTGGAGTTCTGGACTATAGTACCAAACAACAGAGAGAAGCAATTCTTCAATCCTTCTGCCAGCAATCAAGTGAACTGATTGTGCACGCAGACTTCAGTGGCCGTCATGTTTCTTTTGTTCAGTTTAGGAGCACTTAGAGCACTTGCCAGCACAAATTGTACTATGTACCAACAACAAAAGGTAATACAACTTTCAATCACATTTATCACCGTCAATCGCACATCATGTCAGAGCACAAGGCAACAAGTCAGTGGATAAATTTAGGTGTCGAAATCACTACAAACTACCTTGAGAAGTCTGAGCACAAGACAACAATTAGTGGACATAGTTTCATGGTGCAAACTGGAACTTCCTTTTATTTTTCTCGGAAACTGTCATTGAAAAGACGAGTCCGTGCATTTGGTTAATTTGTAATGGTCTGATTGTTAATTTACTCAAGTTCAGACTCTCTTGGACAATGCATGCTAGCCACCTTCAGACATCACTGGTTTTCATGGAGCAAAGATATACATCTCGTTGGTTGAGCAATGAATAGTCTTTTCTCTGTTTCTTTCTATATGTTTCTCGAGTTTCCTAGGTAACTCTAAACTCCTAAATATATAAATAAACATTAGGGGGAGATCCTCTTGATTCAAATATAAAAGATCCAGCGCTTCATAAATGTATATCTGCACTCATTCAGTTGAATAGTGTATAAATGAGTCCCACCGACTAGCAAAATAAATAGGTGGTGCAGAGTATGACTGACGAAGAAGCTAGCGCATCTATCTAGGTATGCACATGACTGATCTGCTCAAGGCAGGACTGTTTATACCAGCTAATCAATCCAAGTGGCCAGCCCGATTCAGTCGAATGAATAACAGAAGTTGTCCTCAGTATTATAGCTGCAACGATTTCTATTTCTACACCATTTTGAATACTTTTCAACTAATTTTATTATATTGCATTTTCCAAGCCATTTAATTTAATTTGCTGTCCCATTCCAAGAAATTTCATATTCAATTGATCAATCACCTCGAATCTAAATTCGATATTTTCATGAAGGATGGCCTCTATTTTACTATGTTATGCAGTTCCCAAAATGATGTGTCTAGTTTGATACTATTTATTTTAGTACTCCTGTGCATTGTTTTTAAACAATTTCTAATTTTAATCTATATTACTCGTGCCCAGCAAACTCGACCTCACATGCCCCTAATTTATCCAAATTAAGCCAAAATATCATTAACTCATAATAATATGATTTTTACTCCAGCAGTTCATCAGCCCCTCTTGACCGGACACATAAGCATTTACCTTCAGTGACATCAGTGGTTTTTATTGACATCCAGTCGGTTAATTAAGCAATGGACAGAGTCTTCTCTCCATATATGATTTTGTGTTGTTTTTCTTTGTCTCTTACTTGGTTTCTTGAGTTTCCTAATATAAACTCCAATATATAAAAAAATATACAGTAGGTGGGCACCCCTCTTGATTCATAAAAGAAAAGTGACTGCGTTCTTTAGAACCATATCTGACTTGTCCTGTTAGGTGTATGTACTGCACTCATTGAGTTCAATACCATATAAATGCATCCCACAGGACAGGAAAATAAAAAGGTTGTGTAGTAGAGCAAATGGGAGTGTCATTGTTGTTCACACCTGCAGGACACGAAGTGAAATAGCCGTACGCGAAAATTTCTGTGGTCTGATATTATTGTCAATAGAAGACGAAGCATGGGAGGGCATTTTTATTATCCTAGAGGTTTGTCGCTGTGGGTATGTGAGGTGCTGGGAACACAAACACAGCTGCTGCAATGCAAATGAGTCGCGCTACAGAAGGTTTAATGTTGTATCTGTGTGGAGTAGTTTGCACATTAGCGGAGATTCCCCTTGGCCTCGTGGTAGCTGCAGCTCATTATTGCCTGTGAAAGTATTGCTGGCCTGTGGCTCAAGGCAGGGGAAGCCTGCAGCGCGCAGGGAGGGAGTTTGTACTCAGACTGAAGCTAGGCCGGTGAAGGAAGCATGATGAAGCGAGTCATCTAGGTATATAATCCTGCAAGTCCTCATTCGTTTGCAGAGGATCCAATCGTTCGTTCTGGGCTTGGAATGAGTGAATCCATCCTTGTCACTCATTCCAGCTGATACGTATTGACAACCAAAAATGACCCGAGGAACAAGATTATTTTAGGAGTATGTATATAAATTCATCCCAGACAATAGCAAAACAAAAAAGTGGCGTAGAGCATATATATGAGACTGCCATTTTTGTCCACACAGGCAGGATAGAAGTGACAGAACCAATAATAGCGATATGATCATTTCCGTTGTCTGATAAGTATTCTCGATACTGTATAAGGCAAAGCATGGGAGGACACATTAATTATCCTAAAGTAGAGGAAGGATTTGCTGTGGGTTTGAGAGGCGTTGGGAAGAGAAACACGCCTTCGTCAGGTCTCAGTGGCACAAGAGATGCTCTCATCACACATTTTTGGGAAGCCTTACTTGTACGTGGAGCACTGCACCCCTCAGTAGAGATGCCGCCTGGCCTAGCATAGCCTCAACTCGTGTAGCAGCAGCAATTCTACTACTCGTCAGTTGTAACAACACTGCCCAGTCCTCCGCCTCGACCAGCAAGCAGCATTTTTCTCATTTCTACGCTACGGATTCGACAGATAATTATAGTCAGCGTGTCAGCGATATTTCATGCTACTGTAAAGGATAACCGTGCTAATGGAGAGATAACCGTCGGCATTCAGCTTTAGTCTATCCTTGACACTGTTGGAACAGAATGGATTTGATGGGCTGACTGTCTTCAGATTTTGCTTTCACAATCAATTAAAAACAGGTTCGCCTTCCTGTTCAAAAGGGGGGAAAATGCTCTGATTGATTTCGTTGGCTTCACCAAATCTCAAATTCAATGTGCCAACTGCTCGAATGTAACCTGACCCCTCCGTAAGTATGAAAATAAATAAAATATGTAATTTTCTTCGGCCAACGGGAAAAAATCCATGGAAAAGAAAGTATCCCTATCTGACATGTAATAACTCATTTTCTACTTGCTTTTTCAGTACAAAATAAAAATAAAGAGAGATGGACGAATATGTAGCATAAGTTTCCATTGGCCTGATATTCTCCATAGAAGACAAGACGAAGCAGCACGGGTGGACGCGATTTATCCTAGAGGATTTGCTATGGGTTTGAGAGTCCTTGGGAACAAAAACACACCCTGGCTAAAGAAGAGCAGTGCTAGACATGGCTCTCATCACTCGGTTTTGGAGAGACTTGCCTCTTCCTTGCGCTTCATAGCTGCAGCACTAGTGTCTAATCCTGGGCTCTCTCCCAGCCAGCAGCCTTACTATAGTTGCAGCACTACAGCCTTAACCTTCACAAGTATGTAAATAAATGCAGTACGTAGTGTTGTCCAGGCACCGGGAAAAACTCCAATGAAAAATAAAAAAATTACTCAATTTTTTAAGCACTTCAACTATCCGACACATGTAACAAATGAACCTTGTATTTTTAAGCACTTCAATCAGAGTATTTCGCTTGGAAGTTCTGTAATGCTGAGAATTCCCCCATGCTGAACACTCAATCTATTTTTTTTTTTTTTTTTTTGAAACGAACACTCAATGTCTGCAGTCTCTACTATAGTAAAAACAACAGAGAAAAGCAATTCTTCAATCCTTCTGGCAGCACTCGTGAGAAGAAAAGCACTGATTACGCACGCAATTGTTGAGCATTAATAGGACTAGTCACTGCAAAATATGAAAATCCTTTCCACGTTCTTAAAGTTTCCTAGTCTAACTAGCAAATATGGGTCGGTGTGTTTGGTTAACTCAGAATAGTCTGATTCTTACTCAAGTTCATCCTCTCTTGGCTCTACAGAAGCATGAACCACACCTAAGAGACATCACTGGTTTTCCATCGACATCCCATTAGTTGAGCAATGCATCGGGTACGTAGCCTTGTCCATAACTTTTTTGTGCTCTTTTTTCTTTGTCTCTTTGTTGTTTTCTCTCCTAAACTCCAATATAACTGATCCTGTGCTTTATAACCATGTATAAATAATATATTGTAAGACACCACCTTCTTGATTTATAGAAGGAAAAGTGATCCGGTGCTTTAGAACCATGCATATCTGAATGGTCTTGTTAGGTGTATGTATAAGTTCAATACAATATAAATGCATCCCAGAGAACAGAAAAATAAGAAGGTGGTGTAGAGCTTATATATGAGAGTTCCATTGTTGTTCACACATGGGACAGGGAGTGAAATTACACATAACAGTGGCATGATAATTTCTACTTGTTCTTTCAATTCCTGAGGGAGTTGTAGAATGCCGAACTGCGGTCCACCTAGTTTGTGCCTTCATGTCTTTACGATGTGATTGCGTGCGCTGGCTTCATCGGTAAGTGCAAGGGTGATTTTCTAGGTAGTTCATTGTGTGTGCAGACTCACGGTGCATTCCCTCGCAGTGATAGTTATCATGTTCGCAGATCCTTTGAGACAGTGGCGGGTGCAGGATTTTAAGGGTGGGTATTCAAAATATAGAAGGGTATAACTTTTTTACAAACCCTAATACTTGCATCTACAACACTTCGCAGATATAATTTCATAATGTATATTAACATTTTTGGCATCCCCTGATAATGCAGTCTGGCAACGCCGCAATGCAACTCTGGCAAACCTAGGAGTTGGGGTGGTCTCGAAAGCTAGCCAACCCCCGCCAGCGAAACGGTTTCAAGCCGACTCCGCAGAGTGGAGGGCGCGAGTGGCAGAAATAGTTGTCTAAGTTGGCTGCGAAAGTTGATGTTGTATCAGCCAGCGAAAGACGTAGTCATGCTGATCAGCGAGAGATGGACCGATGCGGCTCGGGGAAGCACTGGGCCTCGAGTCCGCGGAAGCTTAAGGAGTTTGGCCAGGGAAAGCCGCGGAAGGCGCGATGAGACGTCGAACAGAAGACGTGTTTGGTGCGAAGACCGGCATTTAGTGGTGTCGCCACGGAAGTTGATCGCGTTCGTTTGTTTTGCTTGTTGCAGGTCGGTGCTTCTGGACCGATGGCGGGCTCGTGAATCAGCGTGGGCCACGCTGGGTTGTGGTGCGAGGCGATGGGCCAGGAAGGCGGAGCCGCGTACGGTCTATAGCTGGTGGACAGCTTTGCCCTCGTGGGAAAGGAGTCCTGTAGGTATGAGTGTGTGCTTGTAAAAGGGTATGTGTGTCACAGAGGAGCCCTCGGGTTTGTATAAATATCCCCCATGGGGCATTGTAATGCACACAGAAAGGAAAGGAAGACTGATGAAAAAGGGGCTGACTGTCTGTCCCATCTCTACGTAAGTCTCAGTTTGCTATCTTAGTTCCCTTTCGGTAGTTTTCCCTAAAGGTTCGGTAGCCAAGGCTACACCAACACTAGGTGATATGTGTATCTGCCAAATTTATACTTGTATCTGCAGAAGGAAGGTTTAGTTTAATTGAAGATGTAATCAATACATATTGTCTACATACTCCACTATGTAAGACATTGTACGGTGAATCCATTCCCAAGGGGATTGCAGAGGATGAGCGGTATTTTGATGTGTAGTGTAAGGGATTTAATATTTGGCATTGCTCGGTTTGGTGGGGATCAGAGGGGATTGACGATTGGTTGAGGGGATATATCCCATACGAGTCAAAAATCTGCATCAATCCCCTTTGAACTTCTCTCCAAAACTTTTAGGGAGAAGATTAACCAAACAAGGACTCAACCCCTTCACAACATCTCAAATCATCACTAAACTGCAAGCCCTAAGGTTGATGATTTCCATGTAAAAATATACTGCCACTTTTGTTTCAAAACGTTGCAAATTTCTGAAAGGATCATCATGATGAGAAACTAGCAATCACAAACATGTCTAGCACTCGTTTGCAAAGGGGCATCGTAGGAAGAGATGAATTAAACTTTCTTGTACATCATCAGAGCAAGGACAGTTGTAGAATTGGGCTTCCATGTTTTTATGAGAAGCCGCTGGATGTCTAGCTGATCATGCAAAAAGAGTCCAGAAGAAAATTTGATGCTTATTCTAACATGAAGATCGATTTTTGTAGCCATTTAAAAGCTTTATAAATTATTGTAGGCACAATTAGAGGCTGATATCCTTTTGCTCAAGAGAAGACAGTAGAACTTCAAATATATAAGACGAGAGCAAGCTGTTTTATTCCTGGAAATGTGCAAAAGCCTTTATTTTTCTTTGGGAAGGAGGAGGATATCTAAGGCTCTCATGAAGAGAGGAGGGAGCCCCATCACTGCCCTAATGTGTTGCCCTATGTGCATTATTATTATTAAACAAGTGCAATACTAGGATGGCATGGAACTTGTTTCAACTGTTAAATCCAGAAATCAATAGATACCTTCCAGACAGGACTAGCGCAAATGACATCCAAGCATAATGAAGCATCTTTTTGTTGCACTTGGACTGATAAATGTTGAGTTAAAACTAATGCTCGCTAGCACCTTGCTATTTCTGCTGGCACGTCACATACTACAAAAATTATAATTAGCCAAAAGGATGAACACACATATAAATTAAGAACCGACAACTAAATAGCAACGATCAATCACAAGGAAACAACATATAAAACTAAGTTGTGCTCAGGTCACAACTTCTTCTTCTTTTCACTACTAAAGAAGTAAGCTTCACTCCTCTACATCACTATCAATTGGGTATAGGAATTGGTAGTAAATATATGTATTACTACCCATTGATGGTTCCAACCAAATGCCTTGGGGAATCATGGTACTACTCAATTGGTTGGAGTTCCAACAGATACTGTTGCCTAGGTTCACTGTCATAACTGATTAGTGGCCCAACAACACTATTAGCTTAACTATCTCTATCTTTGTCATCCTATTAAGAGTGTAGGTAAAATTTATGATAAAATTAGTACTCTAAAAAAATTTATGAGAAAATTCCTAAATGATAATAATGTTGTGGTATGCAATGAATAACTTTTATTCTTATTTAGACAAAGTACCATATAATTTTTGCTACATAAAACATACTATTTACCGCCTCCATGAAAACAAATACAACTCTAACATAGTACATTGAACTTAAAAATTGTTTGAGTTGGACAAGTTAATACAAAAAAATATCAATATTTGTGATACCAAGTACGTTCATAAGTTTTGCTATGGATACATGTGCATAGCGTATCAATTTTGGTGTCATTAGTATTGATACTCTTTTCTATAAGCTTGCTCAAACTTCAGATTGCTAGACTAAATACAGAACTAGATCGAATTGCATCCTTTTAAGGAAGGATGTAATATTATTTTTTTTGTCAAATGCGTATAAGAATACAACATTAGGTTAGAAGGAGCCAATCAAGAATGATGGATATAGATGCTTAAAGACTTTAATGATTTGTAAATTGAGCAGAAAGCCGAGGAACAACATACACTTCAAACTTGGACCTACCACATTGTCTTTATCTAGAGCTTACAATTCTCTGATGGGACAATCTGATGTTCATCTTTATTTGAAAATCAAAATTTCAACATACTCACAAGGTCTTGTTCTGGATTTAATACAAGGCAACTCTTATGCCAGTGTTTTATGCTTGAAAGCTTGGATCCCTTTACTGTCAATTTTCTCACAATTGTTGGGCATCAATTGGACTAACAACCGCACAAAAATATGAAGATCTTTCCCACATTCTTAAAGTTTCCTCATGTAGCAAACTAGCAGTTCCCTTTTTTCGTGGAAACTATCATTGGAATAATGAGCTGATGCATTTGTTTGACTCGTGGTGATCTGATTTTTTATTTACTCAAGTTCGGCCGACGCATGCAAGCATGCCTTCAGACATTACTGGTTTTTGATAGAGCAAAGATGTACATCCCGTTGGTTGAGCAATGGATAGTCTTTTTTCCACAATTTTGTGTTCGGTTTTCTCTGTTTATTTAGTTTCCTTGGTAACTTCAAACTCCTACATATATAAAAAAAAATTAGGGGGGAGACCCTCTTGATTCATATATAAAAAAAGATCTGAAGCTTTAGAACCATCAACCATATATATCTGACTGACAGGTCATGTTAAGGTGTATAGCTGCACTCGTTAAATACTGTATAAATGTGTCCCACCGACCAGCAAAATAAAAGGGTGGCGCAGGGCATGTGAGACTGCCGTTGTTGCTCACACAGGTAGTATATAGGAAGTGAAATAACAGCGATGTGATAGTTTCCGCTGCCTGATATGTCCTAGAAGACAAGACAAAGCATGGGTGGACATGGTATTATCCTAGAGGATTTTCTGTGCGTTTGTGAGTCGTTGGGAACAAAAACATGGCCTGGCAAAGGCAGGGCAGCGCAAGAGATGGCTCTAATAACTCAGTTTTGGGCGCTCATCGCTCAGTTTTAGGAAACCATAGATCTACGCGTGGAGCACTGCTCACATCATTAGCAGAAATGCCGCCTGCCCTGGCCTGGCCACAACTCTTCCCCATAGATCCCAGCTCCCAGCAGACGCGGGCGCCCACGCCGCCGTCTCTTCATGCGACTCTCTTGGTTTCTCCGCCTCACAACCGTCAATCTCACGTCAGTTTGACGCCGCTCCATGGAGCCAGCAGCCGGGCCGGCCGCAATGTGCATCTTCGGCATAAATTAGCGGTGAGCACCATAGTTAACATCTTCTATTTATTTGATTCTTTTTCAACGTGTACAGCAGGTCAATAAATCAAAAGGAGCCTCATATTTAATCTCTCAGTAAATTGTGTTTTGTTGAAACCAGGAAAGTTGAAATTATTTTGTTTACTTTGTATACAACTATTACATTATTATTAACATTCAAGTAGCCGTATCCCCATGTCATTGGTTTTTCAAAATAACGTATTCGATACCTTTATCCATATCTGGGCAACAAACAGCTGCAGCAGTACTGCCTGGGCCTGGGCCCCTCCCAGCAAGCAGCCTTACTTGAACTTGTATCTCATCCACTAGGTGAACCTAGGATTGACCATTTCTCGTGCGCCTTGAGAGCATTGGCAACTCAATTCCTTCAGGTTAGCATCCATCAATCTGCAAATCTGTCGACTTACTCCATTTGTTTTAGTTCGGTAATTTTCTTGCAGACGGCCCGGTCTCTCCTACGAGAAACTCCTTTTCAACATTATACATTTGACAGATCTGTAGTCAGCACCTCAATGATCTCATTTCCCATGCTCCTGGAAACATACTCCGTTCGAAAGAATATAGATTTTCGACATATAGATCAGTATAGTCCTATTAAAAAGATAAATCGTCAGCATTCAGTGTACGGCACTGCATGGATGATCTTCAGATTTTGACTCCACGGTCAATTAAAATTGGTTTGCCTTCCTGTTCAACAGATGAAAAACAAAAAGATGTTAGACTGATTTCGTTGGCTTCACCAAACGAAATGTAACCTGATCCTTCTAGCAACTGCCTATGAAAATAAATACAGTACGTACTTTTGTCCAGGCATTGAGAAAAATTCCCAAGAAAAAGAAAGTATTTTCTACTGGCTCTTTTAATAAAAAAATATAAAGAGGGTAAGAAATGGAGAAATCATAATTGTGGAAAAATATAGAACCTTGTATTTACCAAGCACTTCAATCGGAGTAGGAGTATTTCACTTGGAAGTTCTGCAATGCTGAAAAGTACAACAAGGTCTTATAAAATCTCTGACGGGACACACTGAAGTTTATCTTTATTTGAAAATCAAAGTGTCAACAAGGTCATACTATGCCTTTTTTTAAAAGGAACATTTCATACAAAACTCCTATTGTTTAAGAATATGGATCTTTTAATACAACACAACTCCTATGACCGTGTTTTATATGCTTGAAAGCTTGGATCCCTTTACAATTGATTTTTTCATGATTATTATGCACTTCAAACTTGGACCCAGCATATTGTCTTTATCTAGACCTTACTATAAATCTCTAACAGATGATGTATAAAGTTTATCTTAATTGGAAAATTAAAATATCAATATAATCACAAGGTCTACTTATGGGATTTTTTAAAGGAGCATTTAATCCTATGTGTTTTATGCTTGAAAGCTTGAATCCCTTTACTTTGGATATTTTTCATAATTGTTGTTGAGCCATAAATACATCAGGAAAAGCCCCACTGTTGGTACATAAATTTAAATAAAGTAAACTGTACAGAGATAAAAGGGAAAGGACTACGAAAACATAGGGAAAGGGGAGAGCAGGACGGGGAATCAGCCTTGGAGTCCTAAAGAAGACATAAAGTAGCTCTTTATGAATCGTAAAGTCTATATGGGCCTGCAGTCTAGCTTCCTCCACAAATTTTTTGTTCCAAGAAACATGGGAGGGACATCCTCGGTCAAAGATAAAATTGTTTCTTTGTTTCCATATCTGCCTGCCGGGCTCCAATGATAAAGATTTTCATGAAGAAAGTACTCGAGAACTGCTGCTTATTTAGCTTGGGTTATCATTTGAATGAAATCTACACCAAGATTCCAATATATGCCTTGTTGCTGCCAATAGTTTTGGCTGAATGGGCAACCAAAGAAAAGATGGTAGGACGCTTCTTCCAAGTTTCTATTGCAGAGCACACAATTGTAGTTGTTCCTTTCTAATTTTTGTTTCTTTCTCTTATTGATGTTCATTGTGTTTAGTCTATCCATTAGAAGTAACCAAGTGAAGACTAAGTTTATTGAAACATTTGGAGTCCCAAATCCAGATGAAGGACTTAGGAGGTTGGATATTTTTTTAGAGAAGGTTGTAGAGCTTAGAAGAATTGTATGTTTTATTTCACAAGATGTATTGGCAAGTGTCTTTATATTCCTGTTGAACATGAATTGTTTGTAAACAATATTGGAATCTTTGATAATCATGATAAGCTTGTTTAGAGAGGGGCAAGTGGAACTGGATTTCCATAGCATTATTTGTCATGAACTAATAAGCAGTTGAGAGGTTCTTGTTTCTTTGCAAAGGTATAAAGCCTTGGTTACTTGGTTTGCATAATATTGTCATTCCAGAGGTCAAAGCAGAAGACAACAGATGAACCATTACCCACCTTGCATTTGGAAATTCCACAAAACATATCATGAAGTTTCAAAACATCCCTCCACTAGAAGTGACATGGGGTATTTGATCATCAGAGTAGTGAGCATTCAAATGAGCTTAACCCAATGAACTCCTTGTTAGACATAATCTGCTGCCACCCCACCGAATTCCACAGCATGGTGAAGGACAGGGAGTGGTCAACTCATGTCAAGGCAGTCCATGTCCTGGTTTTTCCTGTAGCAGTATGGTAGCAGTAGAAGCTCCCTCACCCACATCTTCGGGTGATGTAAGCATAATACTAGGAGTAGTAGAGTACTGTAGCCATGCCTCATGTGTACCCGGTAGAGGGTGAAGGATTATATATATATGTTATGCAATGCAATGGAAAAGGCAGCTCTTGCCACCAGATCAGTCTCTAGTCTTCGACCAACACTGAAGACAGTGTGTGTGTGCGAGAAGGGAGCTCGGCTCATCTTCTTCCCTGGTTCAGGGAGGATCTCGAGGGGGTCGAGCAGGTGCTGCTCGCCTCGAACCTGGTCGGCAGCCAACGCTACTGGTCAGTGCCACTACTAGGCACCTTACAAGGTGGTCGGCAGTGGTCGGTGCTAGGTCCTAGCGCCAACACGTGGTATCGGAGCCGTACATCGTTGCTAGGCCCAACGACCAGCGATGGCAGATGCGGTGCTGCAGGGAGCCGGTGCTGGCGGTGGAGGGCAGCTTCAGCCAATGCCGCAGCAGGTGGAGGTGCGCGTGGTCAGAAATTATGGCAGGAACAACTCCTAGCCCATGCTCACCTGCACCAACTACCACAAGTGGGTTGTGCAGATAAAATGGAAGCTGCGCGCCCAGAAGTGTTGGGCAGCCGTGGAGACTGGCGACGCCGGAGAGGATGCAGAGGTGGGCGTCATGGAGGTGCTCATGGCGTCCACTCCGAGCGAGTTCCACGAGGTGCTCGGGGCCAAGAAGATGGCGAAGGAGGCGTGGGAGATGCTGGAGTCATTCCACATCAGCTCGAATCGAGCCAAGCAGGCCAATATTCAGCAGCTATGCCGGGAGTTCAAAGACATCCGGTTCAAGTCCGGGGAGTCGGTGGAGGACTTCGCCCTGCAGCTCCAGTCGCTCGCCGCTCAGCTGGCCATCTATGGCAAGCCGCTGGAGGATGAGGATCTCGTCAGTAAGCTCCTGTGCGTGGTGCCTCCTAAGTACACCTAGCTTGCCCTGTCCATCGAGACGATGCTGGACTTGTCCACGCTGACGCTCGAGGATGTGGTGGGGCGGCTGCGGGCGGTGGAGGGTCGTGGGTTGGCAGCGCTAGAGCGGGAGGATAGCAGCAAGTTGCTGCTGACAAAGGAGGAGTGGACTACGCGCATGAAGCAGCGGCGGTCCAGGGAAGGCTCTTCTGGCCACGGTGGTGACCGTGGCGACAAGCGGCGTGGCAAGGCGCCGCAAGGCAAGAAGCGCAACACCGACCCGAACGCGTGTTGGCATTGCGGGAAGGTGGGGCATTGGGCGCGGGGTGCCTGAAGAAGTGCCCGGAGAAGAAGCCGGAGAAGGAGAAGGCCCACCTAGCTCAGGACGACAGCGACGACGAGCACGCGCTGTTGATGGGGGTGTGCTGTGTGCTGGAGGACGGCAAAGCAGAGAAGGCAGGGGCGGAGCAGGGGACTGTGCCACAGGCTGTTCATCTCGATGAGCCACGCGCATGAGCCCATCTTGGCACAGTCAACGTGCTGGAACAGGTGGTGGTATCCCAAGAAGTCATCTCTGACGAGGTGGCATGGGACAGGCCTGGGGCAGGGGAAGAGCCTACAGCTGCAGAGGCGAAGGAGCCACCAAGCCCAGCCGTGGAAGGCTCTCCTGCTCTTTGCTCTGGTGGCGGGGAGGCCAGGGGAACACTGATAGCCGGGGAAGCTGTGGCGGTGGAGTTCGCAGCGGGGGAAGCAGGGGACTCTGCGATGGCTGGGGTGGAGGAGCCGCCCAGTCCACCCAGGGCAGGGACCCCCATCCTCGATCGTGCTCCACCTCGTCTGACCCCTCCCTGAGAGGACGCCTCGACCTCATGGGGTGGTTGGGCCTTGTCCGCAGGGTGGGGTGGCCTTGGGGACGCGGGGCTCCGTCCGTAGCCCGAAGCGGCCTTGAGGTCATGGGGCCTCCACCAAGACTGAGTTTCAAGGGGCCACGTACGAGTCTGAAGGCTGAGACGGCCTCGAGATTCGCGATGCCCCGACAGAGTATTGCGAGTCCGCTCTCGAGGATCGTTGGGCCTCGACCAAGGGCTGGGGCGGTGTCGAGGGTCCCACGGTCTTGGCCAAAGGATGGAGCGGCCTCGTGGGCCATGGAGTCATGAGCCGCCTCGACCACGGGCAGGAGGCCGTGATCGCGGGCCGGGAGGCCACAACCGCGGAACGTGGAGCCGCGACCGATAATCGCACGGCTTTGTCCGAGGTTCGGGGGGGCTCTCGCATCTGTGGGCCCAT
This sequence comes from Bothriochloa decipiens, assembly GCA_023333625.1. Lineage (NCBI taxonomy): Eukaryota > Viridiplantae > Streptophyta > Magnoliopsida > Poales > Poaceae > Bothriochloa > Bothriochloa decipiens. Next base: position 19,382,309 of record CM041633.1, read on the forward strand.
GATTGAGGCTCGTGGTGGCCTCGACCATGGGATAGAGAAACTCGACCGTGAGACAGAGGGCCTTGATCCCAAGAAGGGATGCTTCGACCCCGTTGCCGGAGGTTCCGACCCCGGGACAGGAGGCCTCGACCACGGGTGGGAGCGGCTCGACCAAGAGTCAGGTGACCTCCACAGCGGGTCGGGAGACCTCGAGCACAGGCCAGCAGGCCTCAGGCATGGGGCAAGGGGGCACAACTGCAGGAGGCGAAGCCTCGACGGTGTGATAGGGAGGCGGAGTCCCGACCGCGAGTCAGGAGGCCACGATCGCGTGTCGGGCGGCCTCGCGTCGGGCGCCCTCGACCGCGAGACGGGGAGCCTCGACCGTGGAGGTGCAGGAGGCCTTGACGGCCTCGAGCACGGAGGCATGGAAGACCTTGACCACGGAGGCACGGGAGGCCTTGATTGCGAAGGCGCGGACGACCACGACTGGGAGGCGGGATGCCATGACTGCGGGTTGGGCGCCCTCGACCGCAAGGCGGGAGGCCTCGACCATAGGCAGATGGACCTTGATTTCATGATGGGAGGCCTCAACCCCATGGCCAGAGGCTTGATCCCAGGACAAGGGGTCTCGACTGCGGGGCAAGGGGCCTCGATTGAGGAGCCGGGGGGGTCAACGATGGAGGTTTCTCCATTTTGAACGACCCAGCCTCAGGAAACACTGGCGGAGGAACCGGCCACATTCGCAGTCATGGAGTGCAACGCGGAGTGGTGGAAGGCAATGCTAGAGGAGCACGCCTTGTACACCCAATGACAGGGGAAGGAACCAGACATCGTCGGGGTGTACGACGACATTGGGGCGCGGGCGGTGGACATCGCCGCGTTCAAGCGTGAGATGGCAACTCGACTCAAGGCGAGTGATCTCGGCACGCTCTCCTGTTACCTCAGCATTGAGGTGGAGCAGGGGAGGGACTCCATCACGTTAGGGCAGTAGAGGCTGTTAGAGCGGGCTGGCATGGCGGACTGTAAGTCCATGCCGACGACGATGGAGGAGCAGTTCAAGCTGTCGATCAGACAGCGGGTCACGGAGGATCCATGGCAGGATCATCGGACGACGGTGAAGAGGCTGCGGCACTACATCAAGGGGACACTTGATCAGGCAGTCGTCTTCCCCGAGCACGGCGGGTAGCGACTGACGGCATTCAGCGAGGCGCCGTTCAAGTCCGGTGAGGATGAGCAAGGGCTCACAGCGTTTAGTGACGCGGACAAGGCAGGTGATGTGGATTGGCGGCAGAGTACCTTAGGTGTACTCAGCGGTGCCAATCGCCTAAAAATCGCTGGAGTAGAAAGACGGTGGCGCTGTCAACCTTCTAGGCGGAGTACATCATGGTAGCCACCGCGGCATGCCAAGTCACTCTGGCGTCTCAGGTGCTGAGTTAGAGGATTGGCATGGTTGAGGTTTAGGGTTAGCAGCAAAATTAGGGGAAGATTGTTAGACATAATCTACTGCCACCCCACCGAATTCCATAGCATGGTGAAGGACAGGGAGTGGTCAGCTCATGTCAAGGCAGGCCATGTCCTGGTTTTTCCTATAGCAGTATGGTAGCAGTAGAAGCTCCCTCACCCACGTCTTCTGGTGATGTAAGCATAGTACTAGGAGTAGTTGAGTACTATAGCCATGCCTTATGTGTACCCAGTAGAGTGTGGAGGATTGTATATATGTTATGCAATGCAATGGAAAAGGCAGCTCTTGCCACCAGATCAGTCTCTAGTCTTCGACCAACGCTGAAGACAGTGTGTGTGCTGTGTGTGTGCGGGAAGGGAGCTCAGCTCGTCTTCTTCCCTGGTTCAGGGAGGATCTCGAGGGGCGTCGAGCAGGTACTGCTCGCCTTGAACCTGGTTGGCAGCCAATGCTACTGGTCAGTGCCACTGCTAGGCACCTTCCAAGGTGGTCAGCAGTGGTCGGTGCTAGGTCCTAGCGCCAACACTCCTATCTTCTTATAGAATAAATCAAGGTGTTTGAGGAGAAGAGATTTGTTTTGGCTTGTTAGGTTTATTATTCCTAGTCCACCCTTTTCTTTTTGGTTTGCAATATTTCAGGAAAGCCACAAGGGGAAACATTTTAGTATTACTATCAGCTCTTCTCCACAAACAGTGCCTTCTTGCTCTGTCAATGCATTCTAGGACAGCCACTGGGGAGAGTGCACATAGCATAGGTAGGAAAAGAAGATAGAAATGTATTGACAAGTTGGAGTCTTCCAGCATGGGTTATGAGGCTAGAGGTAGTAGTAAGCCTTCTTTCAATTTTGCTCATTATGAAGTTGTAGTAATCTACTCTCTGTTTCATTGTGCCTAAGACAGACCTAGATAGGTGAAAGGTAAGGTTTCTATCTTGCACCCGAAGATACCTGCCAACTATTGTGCTTTATCATCACGCACGTTTAGAGGAATAAGACATGACTTTTTATAATTGACCTTGAGCCCAGTTGAGGTAGAGGACTTAGCCACTTGAGCATTAAAACAGTTCTCTTTAGGAACTTTCATGATCAGTAAGGTGCCATAAGCATATTGTATTATGGGGTATCAATGTGACTCATAGGAAGGGATGGAGAGTTCAAACAGACCATCTTAATGACCCTTATAGATTATACATTGAAAGAGATCAGCCGCCAGAACAAATACCAGGGGAGATAGAGGATCCCCTTACCTGACACCTTGCTTACATTGGAAGTGATTTTTGGGAACACCATTAAGTAGTATGAAAGAAGTTGAAGCAAGAATTCTTTTAGTCTAATCAACCTATTTATCACTGAAGCCCAAATGTTGCATGATTCGTATGATTGTGTTATGCTCAACTGTATCAAAGGCCTTTGCAAAATCTAACTGCAAAATGATGATTTCTCTTTTGTTGTGTTGGCATTGGTAGATGTATTAATATGCCCAGGCAAGACAATCTTGGATTGTTCTGGTCTTGACAAAGCCATAGTGATTTGTGTGAACGAGACAAATTATCTTGGTTTTCAGACGGTCAGCCATGAGCTTTGTGATGAGCTTGAGTTTCTCAGGATTGTTGGGCATCAGTACGACTAATCGCCCCCAAAACATGAAGATCTTTCCACATTCTCTAAAGCCTCAAGGTCCAACTGGAAATTCCTTTTTTTTTGGAAATTATCATTTTAATAATGAGCGGCATTTGGTTGAGCTGTAATGATCTGGTTTTTATTCAAGTTCAGCCTCTCTTGGATAGAGGCACGCAAGCATACCTTTAGACAATCAGACATCACTAGTTTTTAGTCGATTGAGCAAAGGATAGACTCTTTTCCACAATTTTGTGTTGGATTTTCTCTGTCTCTTTCTGGGTCTTTTGAGTTTCCTTGGTAACTTCAAACTCCTACATATAAAAATATACAGTAGGGGGAGAGCATCTTGATTCATATTATATATAAAGATCGGGGTCTTTTGAACAATACAACTCACTGACTAGTTATGTTAAGGTATATAACTGCATTCCTTCAGTTAGTTGAATACTGAATAATGCGTCCCACCGATCAGCAACATAAAAAGCTGGTGCAGAGCATGTGAGACTGCCATTTTAGCTCACATAGGAAGGATAGGAAGTGAAATAACATCGATAGGGTAATTTCCATTGCCTTATATTCTCGATATACAGAAGACAATGCATGGGATTTGTTTGGGTCTGAGAGGCGTTGGGAACAAAAACACGCCTTGGAGAATGTCGAGCACATGAGATGGCTCTCATCACTCAATTTTGGGAAACCATACCTCTAGGTGTGGAGGATTGAGCACTACTGCCTTAGCCTTTACTTTAACTTTAGAGTATCTCATCCACAAGGCGGACGTGGGTTAACTCGTGTGTTTTGACTTGAGAGCGTCGGGAACTCAATTCTGTCTTGCCGCTTCAGGTTAGCCTATGTGGATCTACTAATTTGCTAGAATTAATATTAGTAGGACTTATTACTCGTAGGAGAATTTATTCTCCTACGAGTAATAAGTCCTAATACATTGCACTTCAACGATCTCATTTGTCAATTCCCTTGCTCCTGGAAAGATAATCCCCTTTCAAAAGAAGTAGATCTTCAACATTATAGATCAGTATAGTCCTATTGAAATGATACTCCCCTTTCAAAAGAACAAGGAAGTATTTCTATCCGAGACATGTATAACTTATTTTATTCTAGCTTTTTCAATAAAAAATAAGAAATAGAGGAAGAAATGGACAAATCATAAATGTGGGGGAAAACTATAATCTTATATTTTTCAGGCACTTCAGTAATTAGTTTTGAAGTTCTGCAACACAGAAAATTAATTCAGCTATGCTGAACACTCAAACTCTAGAGTCTTCTGGACTATAGTGCCGAACGTACAACAGAGAAAAGCAATTTTGCAAGCCTTCTGCCACGACTCGAGAGATCTAGAAGAAAAACACTGATTGTGCGCACACAACATACGAGACAATCCTATGACTGTGGTTTATGCTTGAAAGTTTGGAAATTTATCCCTTTACTGTCGGTTTGGTCGCAATTGTTGGGCGTCCAAGCCTAACTTCAGAGAGTTTTGTCCATAATTTTTTTGTGCTCTTTTTCTTTGTCTCTTTCTTGGTTTCTGTTCTAAACTCCAATATATAAATGATATACAGTAGGATGGCACTCTCTTGATTTATAAAAGAAAAGTGATCAGGTGCTTTATTATAGAACCATGTCTTGTTAGGTTTATGCATAACTGCACTCATTGAGTTGAATACTATATAAATGCATCCAATAGAACAGAAAAATAAAAAGGTGGCGCCATTTTTGTTGTTCACACAGGCAGGATAGGAAGTGAAATAACACATAACATCGACGTGATAAGTATTCTCGATAGAGTAGAAGGAAAAACATGGGAGGACACAATGATTATCCTAGAGTAGAGGAAGGATTTGCTGTGGGTTTGAACAAAAATACGACTTGGTTAAGGCCGCTCAGTGCAAGAAATGCTCTAATCACACATTTTTGGGAAGCCTTACTTGTGCATGGAGTGCTGCGCACATCAGCACAGATGCCTCGTGGCTTCGCATTGCATGGCCTCACCCTCATGTAGAAGTAGCAGCACTACAGCTCGTCAGTCGTTACAATGCTTCCTGGTCCTGGGCCTCTCCCAGCAAGCAGCCTTTTTTCATTTTCGACATTATAGATTTGATAGTTCAGTATAGTCAGCACCTAAGCGATCTCATTTTTCATGCTACTGTAAAGTTACTATCCCTGTGCTAATGGGAAGATAATTGTCGCCATTGAGTTTCAGTCTTTCATCGATGCTGCCAGAACGGAATGGACTTGACAGGCTGATCGTCTTCAGATTTTGCTTTCACGGTCATTTAAAAATAGGTTCGCCTCCCATTCAAAAGGGGGCAAAAACGGTCTGATTGATTTCATTGGGTTCACCCAATGTCCAATTCATTGTGATTCATTCAAGCATAAAACACAGTCAATAAAGGACTGATTTCACTGGGTTCACGATTGTTCGGCATCAATACAACTAATCGCCTCAAAATATGAAGATCGTTTCCGCATTTTTTAAAGTTTCATGGTCCAACAAGCACCTTTTTTTATTGGAAATAATCATTGTAATAATGAGCAGGTGCGTTTGGCTAACCCGTACTGATCTGTTTTTTACTCAAGTTCAGACTCTCTTGGACAGATGCACGCAAGCATATCTTCAGAAGTCACAGGTTTTCCGTGGAGCAAAGATGTTCTTTTACATCCCATTGGTTGAGCAATATATAGTCTTTTCCACAATTTTGTGTGGGGTTTTTTCCGTTTCTTTCTAGGTTTCTTGAGTTTCCTTGGTAACTTCAAACTCCTTTATATTAAAAAAATGTCCAGTAGGGGGAACCCTCTTGATTCAAATATATAAGATCCGACGCTTTAGAACCATATATATCTGACTGACTGGTCATGTTAAGATGTGTAACTGCACTCTTCAGTTGAATACAGTATAAATGCGTTCCACCGACCAGCAAACTAAAAAGGTGGCACTGAGCTTGTGAGACTGCCATTGTTGTTCACACAGAATCACACCGACAGGATAGGAAGTGTAAATAGGATATGATAATTTATGTTTCCTAATATTCACGATATACAAAGGAGAAAGCATGGGTGGACACGGTATTATCCTAGATGTAGGGATTTGCTGTGGGATTGAGAGGCGTTGGGAACAAAAAGATGCCGCGGCAAAGACTGAGAAGTGCAAGAGATAACTCTCATCACCCAGTTTCAGCTCAGTTTTGGGAAGACTTACCTGTACGCGGACCCTCTATGCGCAAGAGATGACTCTCATCACTCAGCTGCAGCACTACTGCCTGAGGCTGGGCCTGTGCCTTACTTGAAGTTAGGTGTATCTCATCCACTAGGTGAACCTAGAGTATGATGCATCATTGGCATTCGGCTGCTGGGATGGTCTTTAGATTTTGCTTCCATGGCCAATTAAAATAGGTTTGTTCGCGCACTGGGAAAAAAATAAATACAATATGTAGTTTTGTCCGTGCACCGGGAAAAAATCCCAAGAAAAAGAATGTATTTCTATCTGACACATGTATAACTTATCTTTTACCAGCTTTTTTAATAAAATAAAAAGAGAATAAGAAGTGGATACATCGTAATTGTGGAAAAAATGGAACCTTGTATTTTTCGGGCACTTCAATCAGAGAATTTCGCTTCAAAGTTCTGCAATGCAGAAAATTCAACACCATGCTGAACAACAAAACTAGTACCAAACAACAGAGAAAAAGCAATTCTTCAATCCTTCTGCCAGGACACAGACGGAAAAAAATCACTGATTACACATGCAAACTTCATTGGCCATCATGTTCTTTTATTTTCGGTTCAGCCTCTCTTTTTTTTTTTTTTTTTGCGACAAAGTTCAGTCTCTCTTGGCCAGACAGAAGCATGCAAGCATTCCTTCAAAGACATCACTGGTTTCCCATCCACATCCTATTGGTTAAGCAATGCATAGAATCTTCTCCATAAATATTTTTTTGTTCTTTTTTGGTTTTCTTTTTCTTCGTTTCTTGAGTTACATTGTAATAACTCCTAAACTACAATATACAAAAAAAAATACAGTAGGAGATCACCCTCTTGATTTATAGAAGAAAAGTGATCAGGTGCTTTAGAACGATATATCTGACTGCGCTTGTTAGGTGTATGTATAACTTCACTCATTGAGTTCAATACTATTTAAATTCATCCCAGAGAACAACAAAATAAAAAGTTGGCATAGAGGCATAGAGCATATACATGATAGTGCCATTGTAGTTCACATAGGCTGGGTTGGAAGTGAAAGAACACATAACAGCGACATGATAATTTCAGTTGTCTGATAAGTATTATCGATACAGTAGAAGGCAAAGCATGAGAGGACACAAAAATATCCTATGAGTGAGAGGCATTAGGAACAAAAACACACCTGGGTTAAGCAGGAAGAGATGCACCAGTCGCTAGAGATGCTATGGTCACTCGTTCTTCGGAGCCTTACTTGTGTGCGGAGCACTGTGCACACTTGCAGAGATGCCGCCTTGCCTGGCATGGCCTGGCCCAGAGCCTCGTGAAGCTCACGCAGCAATCAGCCTTTTTTTTTCATTTTCGACATTATAGATTCGCAGTATAGTCAGCACATCAGTGATCTCATTTTTCATGCTATTGTAAACATACTTCCTGTGCTGATCGGAGTTTCAGTACTACTGGAACGGAATGGATTTGATTGGCTCGTTGTTTTAGATTTGGCCTTCCCGTTCAAAAAAACATACTTCGTGTGCTGATCGGAGTTTCAGTACTATTGGAACGGAATGGATTTGATTGGCTCGTTGTTTTAGATTTGGCCTTCCCGCTCAAAAACATACTTCTTGTACTGATCGGAGTTTCAGTACTATTGGAACGGAATGGATCTGATTGGCTCGTTGTTTTAGATTTGGCCTTCCCATTCAAAAAGGAGAAAAACAAAAAAAGGTCCGATTGATTTCGTTGTTGTCACCAAACGTCGAACTGTGAAGGTGTCAAATGCTCAAATGTAACTAGACCCTCATGAGTTATGAAAAATAAATAGCCGGGCACCGAGAAATTTAAAATTCCATTGAAAAGAAGGTATTCATGTATGTAATAACTCGTTTTCTACTTGCTTTTTTCAATAAAAAAAGAATCAAAAACAGATGGACGAATCAAAATTTTGTGGAGAAAACATAACCTTGTATTTTTCAGGAACTTCAATCAGAATATTTCACTCTGAAAAGAAAAGAGAACCTTATATTTTCAGGCGCTTCAATCAGAGAATTCCGTTTCGACGTCTCCAACGCTCAAAATTCGACCATGCTGAATATCCAAACTCTGGAGTCTGAGCTATTGTACCAAACAACAGAGGAAAAACTTTTCTTCAATCCTTCTTCCACCAATCAAGAGAAGAAAAGCACTGATTGCGCATGCAAACTGAAGTGGCCGCCATGTTTCTTTTGGAGCACTCAGAACACCTGCCTGCGCAAATTAGACTATGTACTAACAAGAAAAGGTACCACAACTGTCAATCACATTTCCACTCCGCCGCCGCAAGAACGCAGATAGATTGCACATCACATCAGAGCACAAGACAACAAATAAGTGGATAAATTTAGGTGTCGAAATTAAAGTCCGAGCACAAACAACAATTCGTGGATAAAGTTTTATGGTGCAAACTGGCAAACATACCTTCAGACCTCACAGGTTTTCCATTGATCAAACATTTTGTGCATCCCAATGGTTGAGCAATGGATAGAGTCTTCTCCACAATTTTGTGTTGGGTTTTCTCTGTTTCTTTCTACGTTTCTTGAGTTTCCTTGGTCACTTCAAATCAAAATCCTATATCTATAAAAAAACATACAGTATGGGGACGCCGTCCCTCTTCCATATATAAAAGATCCGGCACTTTAGAACCATATATCTGACTGACTGGTCATGTTAAGCCGTGTAACTGTACTCATTCAGTTGAATGATGTATGATATGAGTCCCACCGACCAACAACAACAACAACAATATAGCTTTTTGTCCCAAGCAAGTTGGGGTAGGCTAGAGATGAAACCCAAAAGAGACATGGAAACAAAGAACGCATAAATGGTACAAGAAAAAAGATTACAGTTCAGGCACGTTAATTGCCAGTCTCCAAGCGCTCCTATTCATAGCTGAATCCTTAGGGATATTCCACTCCTCAAGGTCTCTCTTAACTGACTCGTTCCAAGTCAGTTTAGGTCGACCTCTACCGCTCTTTACATTATCGACCCGCTTAGAACCCCATTACGCACCCCCACCTCAGGAGACCTCCGTTGACATGGACAAACCATCTCAACCGGTGTTGAATCAATTTTTCTTCAATTGGTGCCACCCCAACCCTATCCCGAATATCGTCGTTCTGAACTCTATCCCTCCTTGTGTGCCCACAACACCATCGTAACATACGCATCTCTGCTACACTCAATT
>CM041633.1:19406776-19439996 GCA_023333625.1 Bothriochloa decipiens
CCGTGGAAGTAGAAGGTGTTGCCGTCGGCGCCCGTGAACCGCGGGTCGCCGCACGAGGTGCCCGGCATCAGATCACACACTGGTATGTAGCCCATCATGCACGAAATCTGTCAGAATAATGAAGACGACGTCGACAGACAATATAGCTAGCAAGTGATATTATACTGACGGCAGAAAGTGAGGCAGTAGGCGCAGTAGGCGAGGCACTTGTTGGGGCATCGGGCGGGGCACTTGACGTAGCAGGAGGCGCCCCACTCGGTGGTGCAGGTGATCTCGTAGTCGCGCTTGTGGTACCGGTTGGCGACGACGGTGGTGAACTTGCCGCCGCGAGGGGGCTTCTTGGGGTCCCCCGGCGTCGACGTCCTGGGGGGCTGCCTGCTGGGCCTCCGGGAGACAAACTGCGGCTGCGCCGTGCCGGACGACAGCGCCAGCGCCAGGGCAACCACCAGCAGAGCGGCGATGGCTACTCCACGGACCGCCATTGCTAACTGCTGCTAAGGCCAGTTGAGGTGAGCACGTGTTTGTAGTCAAGCTCTATAGATCGACGACAAATGATGGCTGGAGATGGAGATGAATTTCTGTGCTGTGCTCTCTGACTATGGAGAGCAGGGAGTCTTATACGGTCGTGTAACTTTCCAGGGGGCTTGGATGGATTGGAGGTCAAATGGCTTGAGAGGGAAGTGGCGTAGTAGGCGGCAAAGTGGTAGTGCAGGCGTGCATTCTTCGTCGTTCGCCGGAATTAGGGGGTCGTCTCTCGCGGCGAGATGAAGGTGGCCGGAAATGATGGCACGTATGTCGTCGTCGTCGTACGCGGCAGCCGGCAAAGAGTGCATGGATGTTATTACTGTTATATATACGCAACGTGTATAGAGCTCTAGCTACTCCAGCTTTTTCTTCTCGGACGACGTCGAGGATGGGATGAGTCGTTGACCTTGCATAAACCATAAAGTTCTTGCATCTTTCTATAAGGTCATTCTTACTGTAAAGTTTTATGATGCTATTTCTAAGACTACTACACTAACTAGAATACAATAGAATCTAGACAAAACAACCAAAAAAACCACTCTTACTAATGTATTGTTGCATTTTATTATTTTTTATATAAAACTGACCATAACAATTAACTACATGAGTAATTAGTGGTATCTAGCCAAAAATATGTCATCGAGTCAGCTTCACTATATGATATAAATTTTCTTGAAATTAACAGTGTTTTGCAGAAGGATTTATAAATTTATGGGTCGACAGACCCCAATATACCTCCCTAAAATGTCCCTATACTAGAATAATTTAGAGCTGAAAACTGAGCCAATCTAATTTATTTCTTCACCCGCCTCTTGAAATTATTGTCGTATCTTGTCTATGTGAAACCAAGTATTCGTCTTTAGAAATCAGTGATTTTCTAGAGGCAGCTATCTCTAGAAATCATTTTACAGAATTTGCAAATCATTCAACTGAAAAGTTTGAACTAGAAAGTTCACTACCACAGTACTACATCACTACCCGGTGTAAACTTGACATGATCTGGCAGCGGTTAGTGACAAAAAGAATAAAAAATGTGTATGTTTTAAGATTCAAAGTCAAGACCTTGATATTTATATTCTCTTAAGCATCCATGCCAGCTAAGTTAAGCGACAACTGAAGCTATTCTTTTAACTACACAATTACGAATCTTATATTGCATATTTAACACTCATATAAATGATCTTAAAGAAAAATGTCGCTAACTGCAAAGTTGTAGACTTTGCAATTTGATATTGTTAACATAATCAGACCCGCGAACATATATTAAGTATTTGTATATGTAAACCATTTGAAATTGAAAAGTTATCCACTACAATGTTTTTAGATCTCTTTGAAATCAATAATTTTTGTATAAACCATTTCAAATTTTGTTTTAGCTTAGGCTTCCAATAGCGTGATTCTTAGCATGATATGTCAAATAAGTATCATTAGGTTGTCTTGGGATATTTTTAATAGTATACTTATTTAACCATCATAAGTACCATCTGAAGTGAAATTTGTGATTCCGCCAGATTCCTAGTTAATAGAAGACCTTTGCATTTGAAGGAAAAATTAAGTAGAGTGTTGACCAAACTAATATGTTGGAACATTGATTATGTTAGGGTTTGCTTCCATTCTAGAACGAAGGAATGAGCTAGAGAGGTGAGTTGACTGCTGACCTTCATGTTTATACTACTATGTCCAGGGTCCGGGATTCGACCAATCTACCGCAAATCTTTGTTATTACCTAGCATGTCCTTTGTGAACTCATTTCCTCTCTGCCCGAAGTTATGCGTATGTGTCTAATGCTAAGAAGCACACAAACTAGGAACTTCTCATGGACGATGTAAGTAGGCAAGCCCACTTAAGATTGGAAGAATACTACCGTCATTTGTTCATAAAGGGGAAAAAATCCACCCACATCCATGCACCGAGAGTCGAGGATTGAACGTGTAAGCAACTGAGCTGTATATGTACATGTACAACCCAACCACACGGATCTCAACTGATCAAAAAGGACTGCTAGCTAGCAGACAAAACATAGGCAATTGAGTTGAGTGTATCTATCCGTGTTCGAGTAGTGACCCTTCATTAATCTTGTTGGCCAGCTAGATCTCTCCATCTTAAGAAGGTGTACATTTGAGTGACGTACTCACAATTGCAAGTAAACAACATGCTGAGACGTCTGAAGTCGTGCGCGTTTTTGCTAGTCAAACCGGTGGCACTCGAGTACAATTCGCCGGGCGGCTATAGTATGTATAGGACTCAGCGCCGCCGCCACCAGTGGCCGGTTGTACGTCGGCACGGCCCGGAGTAGCACGTCATGTAACACAAGTCGTCACACGTAGACGTAGGCGCACGCTTCCTACCTTGCCTCTTGTATACATATACGCGTATACATACACGCACCAAAAAAATGAGAGGGAGAAAGTAGAAGCCGGGCCGGTGGTAAACATGGACCGGGCCCCTTCTCATTGGGCCTACCGCGTGTCAGTGGGGACGGGACAACCGATGATCGATCAACGAGTTGATTGGGGGCAAACTGGCGATGGAAACGTTTCGGCCCACCGCGGAAACCTGGATTTCAAACGCACGATAAAGGAGGATCCCTGTCGCTGCTTCTCTCACAGTCGCTTATCCATTTTGGGCTCCGGTCTGTCCGCCGCACACAGCAAGTCTTAGAATCTTTTCTTTGCTCAACTGCTAAACAAGAATAAAAGAGAAACGACAATAATCTAAAAGCATATATAAACACCGGTAGGATGGATTATTTATAGTTCTCCATATGGTGAATTAGGGTCCCTTTAGTGTGCTATAAGGACAACAATACTAAGGAGTGCACTCAACAAGTGCCCATAAACTCCAAAATAATTTTCTGCTAACCATATAACTTCAGCATTCATCCATGAAAGTTAATTAAAGAATATGCAAGCAAATATTTGAGTGAGTATAACTAGATGACACATGATATACAGCATGATCTATATATACAATGGGACAAACCAACACGATGTTGCTTTCATACTATTAGGAATTCATTTTATCACTTTTTAATTACACCTCATACCAATGTTTGTTCTACAAGTAATCAATTTATTAGTCCTTACACCTCATATATACCGATATTTTTCATAACAACAACACAAGTAGATCTATACATGAAAAGGGTTGGTGGACATCAAGTATTATATTATTTTACTAAATAAAAAGTTTGAGGGTGCCTAAATGAAATACTTCAGGATAAGATAAGGATGAGCTGGAAGATAATGATGACCTAGAAGATATATCTAAAAATCTTAAGAGATAAGTTACTGTGTGTGCACTATGGAGTTTAAGACACTCCAAGGTTGGCAGGCCATTAAAAAACCGAAAGAAATCTAGTAGGGACCATCAACCTTGTTGCTCATTCGTTCTAAAACGCGTTCAAGGTTGGTTGGCAGGCCTTGTAATTCCCTATATAAACCACCAAGGCCACCATTCCTCTCGTCCCGATCATCATTTGGTTGATCAACAATTTCAAGTAGTTCATAGAAGCAGCTTGAGTAAGGTAATAAGTCTACCTTGTTATTTTGTATGTTGATTCACTAATGGAGAGGGGCATGATTTGTTTAAGGATTGTTTTCTTTATTTAGGAAGCAATAAGTCCTTGGTTGCGTCCATATAATTTTGTATAGTTTTTACAAACATGCATGTTATTGATTTTGTCAATTTGTATCATTATATTATAATTTAGATGGTACCTAATTCACTAGATATGTGTGGAATCAATTTGAGATCCTAATCAATGTCAAACGGATCAGAAGAAAGAAGTGAGCATGCACAGGAGTTGCGTGGATCACCATTAGGACCTTTGATGACACCACAAGAACAAGCAATTGATGAGTTTTGGAGGGGAAGACAAGAGGACATTGAAAATATAATGAACTTTAGCCTTCATAATTTACCGATGGGAAATATTGAAGAAATTATCATAGCCAATCTTGGTAGTGTCATGACATCATCTGACACTCCACCATTCGTGACGAAGCTATGCGAGCTATTTATCCAAGAATTAGCAAACCGTGCTTGGATGTGTGCCTCTTCCCATGGTCGCTTCACCATACTCGAATCAAATATCACAGAGGCCATTAATGCTACCAATCCTTATTTTTTCCTCAGTGGTGTTGTTGAAAGGCATGTGATAAATCCAGATCAGGAATCCACTTCCAACAATACGTCCCAACTACAACAGGTTCATAAGATAACTTTGGAAAGTCCATTTCCCCCATTTTCATGACTCATTTAACATGGAATGTTCAATTTCCTTTTTTGTTTCAGGAAACACAATTTCTTGCAGCAAGTTGTGAAAGTACTAGAACTGCCACACCAACCACATTAACACCACTAGTAGGCCATGGACAAGTTGTTGATGGTGATCATCAAAATATCGTTGTGCATAAATGCCCTGAGAATTATGATTATACAAGTGGCAACAGTGTTTATTCTACTAAGGATATGGTGATTTCTGTGTCTACATTGGACAAATCAATGGAAGCCTCATGATTTTCTGAAGATGACCTTGTTCTTGCAATTAGCACTGCATTGGAGATAAAGTGTGATGTAGATCTCAACAATACATCTACCACCTCATGTGGTAGTACTAAATAAATTAAATAAAATACAAGGTGATCATTTATCAATTGTACCATCAAGTGCTTTAATAAATGATATGGTCGGAGCATCAACTATGTATGAATGTCCTACATAAAGAAATAAATTATGGGAAACATATCTTGAGTTTTGTGTGAGCATACTTCACTTCAATTTCCATCTACATTTCTTAAGTTTAACCAATATAGATTTCCTCTATGTTTTAATCCAATAATCATATATATTCCACCACTTGATGCATCGAAATATCAATAGAAGGGTCGAAATATAGCCTAGATAGCTGATAAAGTTATTAGTTGGCTTTCTCTAGTTAGTAGCAAATAGTTATCTATATAGATCTATAATTGTCTAAATAGATGGCATGGCATGGACCAACATGCACCCGGTGAGGCACGGTAGGGCTTGATTGAGCCTAAGATGACATGATTGAGTTATCAGGCCATCTCATTCCTACTAGCCCAAGCATGGCAAGGTAGAGCCTTACATATGTTATGCATGTCAGCTAGCCTATATAGCAAGTCTATGAAGCCCGACGACATGACAAAGCATCAAAGTTGGAGAACATGCCCGGCTGGTCGTTGCCCATTTTATAAAAACATGACAAAGATGAGGCGACGACAGCCGCGACACACAACCGACGTAGACGCCAACGCCGTCGTGCTTCACTGCCTGCCACTGCCTCTAAATGGACATGAGCCACCATGTCCGCCTCCACCTCCACCATTGCAAGTCCAACGTGTAGATTTTTCTAGTTTTACGGCATATCCAATCAAATATATAAATGTAAGTGAACTATTGGCCATCCCCATAGAAAATATTAATATATCATGACTTCAAAGAGATGTCAACATAGGAAGCCATCTGGCACAATGAAAAAGGCCTTCAAATTTTTATGGTAAGGTCCCATGTTCGAATCCACATGAACCTTGGATTTTTTGGAAATTAAACTTCACTGGCAACCCATTTGGCACGAAGAGTGATGGTGGGTCCCATACATCTATCATGCAGACCGCATAGGACAAATGGAGAAGGGTGGTCCCACATGAACACATCAAATGGAGGAGGGTCTCCCGTTGAGCTTGGATGAATGATGGCAGGTCCCACAGGCTAAAGGCGGATGGATAAGGTCCTAGGTATGAGTGAGGGCGGCTTATGCAGGAAAACAACAGAGGCTCTCGTAGACAAATGGTGGATGGAGAACAAATGATGCAGATATCTATGACAAAGTGCAACTGGTCACAATTCAAAAATATTCATCACAGAGGCATAATCAGTTCAATGACGAAGTCCTATTCATCACAGTTATATAGAAATCATCATGAAGTAGAGATGAATAGTAGTGTGAGCACTTCTATCATGAATCCTGTGCAGTTTCCATGAAGTATTCATGACGTTTCTTACATCATAGAAGTGAAAATCATCACGGAGTTCTATGACCAAATTAGAAGAAACGTCATAGAAGTGACTCTTCTATAACCATATTGGATCTGACATAAGGGAAATTGTCATAGAAGTTGAAATCTGTACTAGTGTGTAATTGTCAGCAATATTGCCAACCACGACCACTTAGGCTCATTGCAACTCACTGGCCACAACCACTCAAACATGCCATTGTTGTGGCTCACTCAAGTCAGCCCTGCCAACATTAACAATGTCGTTAGGAAATGACTACTTGGGCACGCTGCCACTAAGCTCACCCAAGTCAATCATGCTACCACTAGCAATGTATGTTGTCGTCCATAAAACTTGGGAATGTCATTGCTAGGCTCCACCAAAGTTGATCATGCCACCACACCCTCACTGAGTGCACTCATCATTGCTCAGTGATCAAAGAATGCAACAATTAACCCTCTGAATAATCACCCTTTGATCTCAAAGATCAAAGGGTGACCAGTCTAATAAATCAAAGGGTGAACATTCAGAGGGTTGAGTGCAATCAATGAGGGTGGTGGCATGATCAACTCAAGTGGAGCCTACCGGTTGGTGATAAAAAAACACCATCATCTTTCCTCAATAATTATTTTACACACTAGAGTAAAACATCCTAGTAATTCGACTAGGAGTGTACTTAGTCCTTTTGGACAGAAACCATAGTTAATAAACTAAGGGGAAAACACACTAATAAAAAAGGTGGTTTTGCCACAAGACATCAAATAACATTTTATTTTATTACTGAAAGGCATGAAAAAATGATATTTTCATGTACTTCCTCTGTCCAAAAAAAATGCAATTCACCTAGACACGTGCAGTGTCTAGGTTCATTGCTAGAATTACATTTGTTGTGGAATAGAGGAGTACATATAACAAGTCAGTTAATTTTTTCCTACAAGACACTAATATTCCTTTAGGAGAACCTTAGCTTTTGGAACGTCACAACATGCAATCCAGAGGTAGCACAATAAAATTTCCTGTAAGCATGAATAAAAGTATCATCACAATCGAGTTTGGATCCTATAGTAATTATGGTAGACTATCACTTTTTCTTGTGGAAATCATTTTATTTGAAATCAACTTATTGTTTCTGTAGTAGTGTAATGATGATAGTGTATTACCAATGTTTTGCCATATAACTCTTATGATAGGGGCTAATCAAATTTGGACTCCAAATAAATATTTGTGATAAGGAATGCTAAGATTGAGTGAATAGGATGAGGAATATATTTGATGGTGCCATACTAAATAGGAGCATTCCTACAGCCTATATCAACCAATAAATGCACCTAGAGACATGATGCATTAGTTAGCTGGGAATAAATGCAAACCTGTATCAGAGACTCCCTCCGTCCCTTTATTACTGTGGTCCTACAGAGATTCAAAGATGGCTACATTCATTGTTTCGTGCATGTACACAAATACAAGAAACATCCAAGTTCATCGAATCTTGCATGCACCGTGTTGAAGGTCAAAACGATAGTAAAAGAGGGACAGAGGGAGTAACTGTGTAACACAATGTTTCGGTCTCAATATGGTAGAAATTGACTGATCGTGATTAATCTGCTTCTGGCTCCCATCTATATAAATAAGGACCTGCATCATGAAAGAGCATCAAGAAACCATTAATCTCCCGGTAGAGAACCATCACTATTCACTAGCTAGATCCATGGCACAACTCAAGATAAGCTCCAGCAAGAGTACTCTGGTTGTTTTCACCGTCACATGGCTGCTGATGGCAGTCCTTGCTACAGCCGTGTCTTCAGGTGGCAACCAGGCAGCAGAGAACCGAGCGGTCTGTGCCAAAGTGAAAGGCACCTGTACACCAAGTGTGTGCGGCGGAATGTGCGCTGACGTAGGCTCCAATGGTGTTGGGTCGTGCAACGGGTCCTACTGCTGCTGCCACCCAAAATCCCCTACACATCAGTGTTCACTAGCTAGGCACTAGTTTGCTTTTGATCCGTAGTATGATTGTTGAATTATCATTTTCATTACTAATAAACAAAATGTTTGGTGCGGTGATTGATCTGTAAATGTGTGGCACATGTATGTTACCCATTCATGTCAAGATGCCACATAACTATTCACCATAGAACTTTCAATAGACTTTGGTCAAAATACGACACATAATCTCAACTTTTGATATGTCTAGCCCAACTGCTAGAGTCCCTCAATGGCACTTCACATATCAATTTCTAGTTTTTTAGACCGTGATAAAAAAGATCCCCCTCGTTTGTTACACGACCATAGCACAAGTCATTAGGCCCAGCCTAGTTCTCACAGAGCCGTGTGTTCGGGGTGGGACAGGGGTTTGAGGATTTTCTCGACTTGCATGAGAAGGTCTTCATCTTAAGCACAGTGCTCTTACCCCCGCGGGTCGAATTTTTTTCTTGGTACCCCTCTTGCTGTCTTAATCCCCCTACCCCTCTCATTGCTCCCTCGCCCCCTCTAAGATGGTTTGCTAGTTAGACATGCGCACTTCACTGCACTAGTGTTTTTCATGCATGTGTGGTATATTATCCTCACCATGCGCCATCACGAAGGTGGAGGCACAAAGACCCACCCGCTGAGCTACTCAGTCCCAAACAGAGCCAGCCGCTAGCACCTCAAATCGAATATGCGGAAAATAAAAAATAGACAGATTGACGACATCAGAGTCAGATGAGTTCAGTAATGGGCTTGATGGCGTGTGTGTACGTAGTGAAATTGATGTATAACAAAAGGAACCGATTGTGTAGTCTCACCGTAGAGGACTAGAGGGAGCAGCAAGTCTCTGCTGCACCAGGCAAGCAGCCAGTCCCAAATTATGCCTTCAAATTCTGCCTTTGCACCCTCTCACTTGGACTGAGGATTTAATTTATCCAGCTTTATTTCCACCAAAAGCTAAAACTATGATCTTGTGCGGAATATGGTCACTATGGATGTTGAGAAATAGTAGACGCCATGGAAAGGATTTGCTGCTAATGAGTATATCAATTCAGTGGGCAGTAGCCTTTGATCTCTAGCAAATGGTTCACCCGGAGAAGAAAAGGAACTCGGCCAGCACACTGAAATCTTGGGAAAAACCTCCTCCCGACTGGATTAAGTGTAACGTCGATGCAGCCTTCTACGCAGGTGATCGTTCAGCGACATCGTGCTTCGAGATCAAGATGGTAGAATGTGTGGAGGCACAACCAAATGGTATGGATTGCGCTTGAATCCTCTTGCAGCTGAAGCTTTGGTGTGCTGTGATGGGATGCAACTGGCAAAGGAACAAGGAGTCAACAGATTGCTTCTGGAATAGAATGTCAAGTTTGGGTAGGCCTGTGGCTGAACTGATCAAAACAAGAGTTTTAGATTTCCTCTCTTCTCATACAGATGGAAAAGCTAAGTCGGAGTTTTGATGCTTTTGATTTTTGTTTCATAAGTAGAAGCTGTAATAACTTAGCCCATGCCTTGTGCTCGTTTGATAGACCGTGACAATTATCAGGTGGTGGAGTGGCCCTGTAGCCCCACCTGGTCTCGTGGATATCATAAACAATTGTAAATTTTGATCGTGACTAAAGAATGAAGGAGGGTATCTCCTAAAAACGTCTGAGGGTCTATTTGGTTCAGCTGTGAGCCGCGAAAAACTGCTATGAGCTGTGGGAAACTATTGCGAGCTACGTGCTATGAAAAAAGTTGTAAGCTATTTGGTTGAAACGACTATTAAACATACCCCTTTCTTTATCTCCCTTGAAGCAATAATGAATATATCTATTTCCACATAATTTGAAAATCCAAAAGCCAAAAGTAGGGTCTAATGTACTATGAAAGCTGTACTACACAAAGTAACTACCTCTAGAAAAGTAGTTGTTGGTTTCACCTGTTTGGTTGGCTTTCTACCTTTAGCAGTAGAAGCACTTTCCATGAGCCAAACCAAACACTGTTTGACTCATCCTCCTAATTGCACTGCTATGGCCCACCAGCGTCGTTGTTGTTGCCATCAATTTTGCTCTCCTTCTCAGCAACACAACTCCTACTTCCCTTGTCCTCCTCCTCATGGACCTATTGTTACGGCTGCCATCATCACGAGGGTTGCCCGTGTCCTCGTCCTATAGGAAGGTGCACCACAAAGGGAGAGGGAGGTGCATATCAGTTGAGAGAGAGATGTATGGGTAAAATGGGTCGAGTCAGCTAGCAAGTGTTAAAATCCATCAATGATGCTACCAATGTCAATTTTTAACTCCAACTGAGAGTGACAATAAGTTATCACTGTTGGTGGATTTATAAAATTGATTGTGATTCTCATTGGCCTTAGAAACAGACAATGATAACTTATCATTGTCAAATTTGATGGAAGTGAGAATACTAAGAGTGTTATATTTCTGAGTAGCGAATGATAATATTATTACCAATGTTTTACATATGGAATTTGCACTCTCAATAAATATTTTTGATTAGGAATCCTAAGATTGATTAATTAGGATGATGATCTTATTTAGGGTCTATTCGGTGGGCTCTGGCTCTGTCTCCTTATATGGAGCAACTTCTCTAGTGGAGCAGAAGCCATTTTGAAAAATATTTGGCAAAAATAGTTCTAGTGACAGTTTTGTAATAATTCGTATAAGATTTATGAGGAGTCAAGAGAAGCCATGCTTATGTAGCTTCAGCTCCTCTAGACATAAACAACTCTGGCTACTCACTCATTACAAGAAGCCATTTTTAATGGGCCATTAGCAGAGCTCCTTGTAAGGAGCCACGACAAAGCAAAGCTAGAGCCCTATCAAATAGGTCCTAAATGCTACCACATACTAGTATATGAGTCTTATTAGCTACCAATAAATGCACCAAGAGACATGATACCAATACTGATCAAGAATGCTAAGATTGATTGATTAGGATGAGGATCGGATTTGATGCTACTATACTGATATAGGACTAGTATTAGCAACCAATAAATGCACCAGGAGACATGCATGATACCTATATTAATAGAATGTTAAGATTGATTGATTCGGATGAGGATCGTATTTGATGCCACCATACTGATATAGGAGTAGTATTAGCAACTAATAAAATGCACCAGGAGACATGATACCTATACTGATCAAGAATGCTAAGATTGATTGATTAGGATGAGGATCATATTTGATGCTACCATACTGATATAGGAGTAGTATTAGCAACCTTTAAAAATGTACCTAGAGACATGATACATCAGTTAGCTGCGAATAAATGCAAACTATATATCAGATAAATGTGTATCATAATGCTTTGGTTTCAATATGGTAGAAATTGACTGGCCATGATTATTTACTAGTGGCTTCGGTCTATATAAGCAGGGACCCTCCACGAAAGAGCATCAAGAGAAACCATTACATTAATCCCTCAGAGCAGAAGAGCTTAAGTAGATTCATGGCGCTACTCAAGACAAGCTCTAAGAGTGTTCTGGTTTTCGCCGTCACATGGCTCCTGATCGCTGCACTCCTTGCAACGGCTGAAGATGGCATCGCTACTCAAGTTAAGCTCGGCTGTGAAAAAGTAGCGAGAGGTCCCTACACCGACCAGGTGTGTGACGGAATGTGCGTCGTCATAGGCTCCAACGGTATCGGGAAATGCAACAGCCCCTACTGCTGCTACCAACCAAAATCCTCCCCAAAATCCTCCAGGCACATCGGTGTCCCTTATTAGTTTTGAACTAGCTTCCTTTTTGACCCATCATCGTACGATTGTTGTTAGAACATTTGTTCATTAATAAACAAATTGTATGGTGCGTGATTGTTACAAGCATGTCAAGATGCCATAGGTAACTATTGAAAGAAGCAATGCAAACTTCTAGAAGTTTCCCTACTACTCATGAATCAAGATATTTATCGAGGAAGAATGTAGAATAGGTAATAAAAGAAATTAGTAAATATTGTAAAATCTAGGAAATCTCTAGAAGGGGGACACTTGTCTTAAATCTATAAGCCCCCTTGGTCTATAAATAGAGACAAACCCCTCCTTGCCATGACATAGAGCTCTATGAGAGCATGGCAAGAGAAGTGTAAAGGGTGAGTGCTAGGTAGTCACTCTTGTGTAAAGTAGTTATGTTGAATTAAAGTTTTGTTTCAAGTGTCAGTCTCCCGGTTGGGCCATATAGTTTCTAACTACTTAGTGCCTAAGTTGAGATCCATCGAAGGTAGGCTCTGCCACCCGGGATCCTAAGGGTCTTGACTTCATCGTAGGTTGGCTCTGCCACCCGGAAGTCAGCTTCATCTGTTGGTAGGCTCTGCCACCCGAAAGTGAGAAGACGGCTCTGCCGTCAAAAGGACCCTCTGCACTAAGTAACTAGAAATTATAAAAGTGTTGGGAATATGCCCTAGAGGTAATCATAGAGATGATGATATTCCAGTTGTATCTATGACATGCATAAAGTGTTTAATGAATATCCATTATAGACAACTTGTGTTGATTAGCAATTATGTGAATTATTTGTGGAACTCAACTACTTGAATGGTTATTCTAAAGTTGTCCCTGGTCGGCGTTCTTGTGAGAACACACTTGAATATTAGACCAGCACATGTATTAGTTGATGGCTATGTTTCACAAGTCATGGACATGGAGATATCAAACTAATAATATGGGCACATGTGAGACATGTAGGCTGGACTGACCCGACATGAGAAAATCTCTATTCACGTCATATACATTATGTCCTTAGACCTGAGATTGTGGTATGTGCTCAAGATGTGAAACGGCCTACTTAGAGACTATCAAACACTGCTCCGTAACTTGATAGTTATAAAGGTGGTCTTCAGGTGGTCAGGAAGCGTGCTATGAGACATAGACAATCAAGATGAAATTTGCCCCTCTCTATGCGAGAGAGATATCACTGGATCACTCAAGTGATTGGATCAACAAATGCATGGCCGTGCTTGGGTTAAGTGTTAACCCACGAGTTGAACCATATATCGAGTGGCAAAGGGAATAACTTGTATGTGGTCGTAGTGGTTCATCTAATATGATCTTTGTGTGCACATAGGAGTTGTCACGTCTTTCTAGAGGCCGCTGTCAACTATTGGGTGAGTAGGAGTACTCGGCCCATATCAATGTATGTGTGAACCCATAGGGTCGCACGCTTAAGGGGCTGCAAGCCTAATTCGGGTTAGACCCGAATTAGACAAGGCTTAGGGTTACTAATGGGCCTCCAACTCGTATAAGCAAGGGGTAAGGGGCGCGGTCAGGGTTTACACGCCTTTGGCAGCCGCCATCGCCCTCCCCACGCTCGCGCCTTCTGCTCCTCGCGGACCTAGCAGTCCGAAGGCGCATCGCTTCTTCCCTGCATGTGTGGGATTCCTCGGAGGTGCTGCATCTGGAGCACTAGGACGAACCACGCGAGGGAATTGACGTGACGGACGACCACGCAACTGCACTGCCTGCTGCGATGCGTACGACTACATCAAGTCATCTTCCGCTACACCCGCGCGTCTAGTGGTAATCCTGTAACCTTTAACTAGCAGTAGATCCTGGTTTATGAGGTAGAAAAGTTTTGTTTTCTGGCTAGCGTAGCACCCTCATAACTCAATAAAAAGAACCGATCGACTCAGAGTGAGTTGGTGTTCTAGGTGTAGGTCCTCATTAGCGGGTATTAGGGCCATAAAAAACTCCTACTATTGGTATCAGAGCTGTGACGGTCCGAGGCCTTCTGGAAGAGGTATTTTTCTTAGTCGGTGCAATATCAAGGCACTAAGGGGAGACTCTGTCGGAGTTCATAGTCCTGGACTGTGAAGGAACGCTAGTCCGGGACCAAACGTAGTTGACACCGGGTGTCCGTTGATATGGCAGATCTCTTTAGTGCAGGAGGCATTAAGAAGCTCAATAGTAACAATTATGGCTATTGGAAGACCTGTATGGAGTCTTACCTACAAGGACAAGACCTATGGGAGGTTGTTGCAGGTACCAAAATGGAGCCTCCATCAAAGGAGAGTGGCGATTCCTTGCGAAAATGGCGCATCAAAGCCGGCAAGGCCATGTTTGTGCTGAAGACAACTATTGAGGAGGACCAACTGGAGCATATCCGAGATGCAGGTAACCCAAAGGAAGCTTGGGAGACTCTTGAGAAATTATTCTTGAAGAAGAATGAAGCACGCCTGCAATTATTAGAAAAAGAGCTCTCAGGTATCTCTCAAGGAACTATGTCTATTGGTCCATATTTCTCAAAAATAAAATCCATATGTCGAGAGATATCTGAGCTGACACCGGAGGAGAAAGTTGGTGATGCCCGCATGAGGAGAATCATCATTAATGGTCTTAGACCCGAATATCATGGGTTTTATAGCCGCAGTGAGTGGATGGCCGACTCAACCTTCATTGGTGGAGTTAGAAAATCTGTTGGCTAATCAGTAGGAGTTAGCCAAGAGGATGGGAGGCATTTCTATGAAGGATGAAGAGGAGGCTCTCTTCACAAACAAGAAGAAGGGACCACCTAGGAGGCATGGAAAGTTGAAGCCAAGATGGATGGAAGGTGGCAACCATCACCCAAAGGAGAAAAGTAGCTATTCAGAGGGAGCCCATGGATAAGAAAACCAGCAATAACAACCAGGGAAGGATGGATGCTTTAATTGTGGTAAGAAGGGTCACTTTGCTCGAGAATGCTAGTTTCCAAGGAGGCACTTTGAAGGAAATGAGAAGCGGAATGAGAAGCATTTTGAAGGAAATGTGGCCACCACCATAAGTGAGAAAAAGAAAAATTACACTAGTGAAGAAGAATGGGATGTTGAAGCTGGGTTTTCTCAAGGTGTTGAGGAAAATGAGTTGGAGGAGGACATGGAGGCACATACTTTTGCAGCAACAACTGATCTAACAATTAACTACAAGGAGGATTAGATCATTGATTCTGGGTGCTCCAACCACATGACTAGTGATGACAAAAATTTGGAGGGAATCGCCGACTATAAAGGAAGGAGAGTTGTGCTTTTGGCAGGCAACTCAAAGTTATCAATCTCTCATGTTGAAAAGGCGGTTGTTCCAAGGTATGGTCCTCAACAACTCCAACTTGATAGAGTTTATCATATTCCTGGCTTGAAGAAGAATCTGCTATCGGTCTCTCAGTTGATAGCAGAAGGAAAATATGTGCTCTTTGGGCTGAAAGGTGTGGCAATTTTTAGAAAATTAAAGGTGATTGGCACACCCATCATGGAAGGAAGAAGGAGACAATTGGTCTATGTCCTCTCTACTGAATCTGCTTATGTGGACAAGGCTCGGAGGAATGAGACGGGTGATCTTTGGCATGCACGTCTTGGACATGTTAACTATAGTAAGCTGAAGGAGATGATCCAGAAGCAAGTATTAAAGGGGCTTTCTCAAGTGGATATCCGGACAGACACTGTTTGTGCCGGTTGTCAGTATGGGAAGGCCCATTAGTTGCCATATAAGGAATTAAAACATCGGTCCGAGACACCGTTGGTGCTCATACACTCGGATGTTTTTGGCCCAGTCAAGCAAATATCTATTAGAGGTATGAGGTACATGGTTACTTTCATCGATGACTTCTCAAGGTACGTCTGGGTTTAATTTATGAAAGAGAAATCTGAAGCTTTCACAAAATTCAAGGAGTTCAAGGAGAAGGTAGAAGGTAAGCTCAACATAAAAATTAAGTGCCTCTGTACTGATAATGGAGAGAATATTTATCAAATGAGTTCACCAACTATCTTAAGGAGCACAAAATAAGAAGACAATTAACTTGTCCCAATACTCCACAACAAAATGGAGTAGCGGAGCGTAAGAATCGCCATCTTGCGGAGACTTGTCGAAGTATGCTCCATGCCAAGAATATACCAGCAAGATTAATAGGCTACCACAAACTAAGTTGGGATTCAAGTCACCACATGAGCTATTATGGGAGGTGAAGCCAGTGGTAAGCCATCTTAAAATATTTGGCTGTGTTTGCTATGTGTTTGTGCCCGATCACCTAAGGAGCAAGTTTGAGAAGAAAGCAATTCGGTGCATCTTTGTTGGCTATGATGATACACAAAAAGGTTGGAGGTGTTGCGATCCAACCACAGGAAGGTGCCATACCTCAAGAAATGTGGTGTTTGATGAAGCCTCAGCATGGTGGTCACCAGAGAAGGTTGAGTTACCAAAATTACATGATTTTGAGGAGGCTTCAGAAGGAATTCAAGAAGAAGAAGAGCATCAATCAACCCCAAGAGAAGATAAAGAGGGTTCTCCAAACAAAGGCAAGAGTCCTTGAAAGACTGGTGTACATCAAGCGAAGCCTTAACTACCACAAGTAGAGCTTGATGAACCTATTCAAGAATTAAGGAGGACAACAAGAAAGAGGAAGCCTAATCCAAGGTATTCCAAGGATCTTTTACAAAGGTATGGAATGCTTGACTGCAAGCCCATCTCTACTCCTATGGATCCAAATGTGAGGCTATTGGAATATGATGGAAAGAACTTGGAGGACATGACTATGTATCGACAGTTGGTCGGAAGCCTCATCTATCTCACACTGACTCGACCAGATATTTCTTATCCAGTAGGAGTGGTTATCAATACATGAGCAATCCAAAGAAGTCTCACCTTGATGCAGTCAAGCATATCCTCAGGTATGTTAAAGGCACCATCAATTTTGGTATTTTATACCAAAAGGCGAAGGATTACCAGGTGATGGGATATTGTGATGCCGACTATGCTGGAGATTATGGCACACGGAGGTCAACCACGGGATACTTCTTTGGTATTGGTTCAGGAGCTGTATCATGGTGCAGCAAAAGACAACCTACTGTGGCATTATCTAGTACTGAAGCAAAGTATCAGTCGGCGGCAATGGAAGCTCAAGAGAGCACATGGCTTAAGTAATTGATGGAGAATCTTCATCAACCTACAGACTATGGAGTAAGGATTTTGTATGACAACTTATCCTCTATACGTCTAGCAGAAAATCCAGTTTTTCATACAAGGACCAAGCACATAAAAATCCACTATCACTACATAAGAGAAAAAAGTCCTTAAAGGAGAGATTGAGATGGTGCCTATCAAGACTGATGAGCAGACTATCGACATCTTCACAAAAGGCCTGAACAAGGCAAAGTTTAAAAAGTTTCGGGAGGCACTCGGCATGGTCTGCTAGATAACTCTAGAGAGAAGTTTGCATTGAGGGGGAGTGTTAAAAGAAGCAATGTAAACTTCTAAAAGTTTTCCTACTACTCATGAATCAAAATATTTATCAACAAAGAATGTAGAATAGATAATAAAAGAAATTAGTAAATGTTGTAAAATCTAGAAAATCTCTAGAAGAGGGATACTTGTCTTAAATCTATGAGCTCCCTTGGTCTATAAATA
This sequence comes from Bothriochloa decipiens, assembly GCA_023333625.1. Taxonomy (NCBI): domain Eukaryota; kingdom Viridiplantae; phylum Streptophyta; class Magnoliopsida; order Poales; family Poaceae; genus Bothriochloa; species Bothriochloa decipiens. The sequence goes on from CM041633.1 coordinate 19,424,651, forward strand.
GAGACACCCCTCCGTGCCATGACATAGAGATCTATGAGAGTATGGCATGAGAGGTGTAAAGGGTGAGTGCTAAGTAGTCACTCTTGTATAAAGTAGTTGTGTTGAAATAAAGTTTTATTTCAAGTGTCAGTCTTTCCGTTGGGCCATATAGTTTCTAACTACTTAGTGCCTAAGTTGTGATCCATCGAAGGTAGGCTCTACCACCTAGGATCCTAAGGGTCTGGACTTCATTGAAGGTTGGCTCTGCCACCCGAAAGTCAGCTTCATCTGTTGGTAGGCTCTACCACCCGGAACTGAGAAGACAGCTCTATCGTCGAAAGGACCCTCTGCACTAAGTAACTAGAAATTATAAAAGAACCGATCGACTCAGAGTGAATTGGTGTTCTAGGTGTAGGTCTTCATTAATAGGTATTAAGCCACCAAAAATTCCTACAGTAACCATTTGCAATACATCTTACAACAGTCTTTGGTAAAAAATACAACACATTCTCAAAATTTTGATACGCTTCAAGGATTATACATCTCACTCAACTCGTTGCCTTTTTCCTCCTCGATGGCAATATATTTAGTCGACGAGAGTGGGGAAGTTTCTTTCCCTGCCAGCTTTTCAGTTAATTAAATACAATTTGCACTATTTGCTATCAAAGATCTAGAGCAGCCCCTAATTCTCCACGCTAGTGATTGATCCTTAATCTGGGAGTGTGCGCTATAGCTACATATATATGATTTTATATTAATTTATTAGTTGTAAAGTTCCAAAGAATAACCGATTATTGACAATGATACCCTCTGAGCTCAAAGGAATGAGGTCCAAATCGGTTGTCATGGACGGTTTTCCGAAAATGTTACTATGCAATATAAAATTGTGGTATTCAGAGGAAAGGTTTAAAAACCGCTCCTCAAACTAGTCTTCAAAGAACGGTTGATGTGGTAAAATTGTTGCTAAAAGTTAAAATTTAAAATCTATTCGAATTGAACTATGCCAAAAATACAAAACGGTTTTTTCGTGCATTCATAGGAAAACAATTTAAATCACCAATCAAAATTGATTCCTTACACGACTCAAAAAAATTGATTCAGTAAAATCACCATGACAATGGATTTTTATAGAGGCTATCGAAAAGCCACAAAAGGTTATTGAACTTGTGCCAAAAAAAAAGTTTTCTTTTGCCAGGACGACTAGTGCATGGCCGAGCGTCACAAGCTTTCTTGTCTTTTTTTTTTGCATGAATCCTACCTACCGCATTCTCAAGGAGTTGAAACTAACATTTATAAAAATCTTTGTTTTGCAAACAGCGAAAGCAATGAATAATTCCCGATTTCTCGTGTTTTGCAGAATTTGACTGATTGCACAAAAATATTCGTACTCTATTGTCAATAGATTATGCGATTGATGATGACGAAGAAGTAAAATTTACCTTTTTCTTTGTTTTTGAGGAACAAGCAAAATTTAACTTTTTTCTGAGTGATTTACCTGTCAATATTTTTTAGAGGACAATTTACCTGCCAATAGAACACCCAGAATCCAATGCATCCAAACCCTTTGCAAAGGTGGGTCAGGCTCCTCCAGATGCACTGCTCTGTCGGTCGGTTTCGGCCCATGGGCCAGATCCATAAAACCCTAGCCCATGGCCTTTGTTAAAACCTCCTCTTCCGACCTGCCGTTTCTCTCTTCCTCGCCACGAAAGAAAAGAAGCTTCCCCTCGCTCGCCCCTTTTCTGCTCTTCTTCCCCTCCCGCGAGCCGCAAACGCCTCCAGAAGCAACCAGGCGGCGCGATGGAGGAGCGGGTCGTGACGGAGCAGATCCAGCGGAAGCTGGCGGAGGTCAACGCCACCGTGCAGCAGCACCTCGCCGGCGTCCAGGACCACGTCAACTTCACCATGCAGGTAAAGAGTTACGAGGGGTGGTGGTGGTTCTTGGTCGTACCGCCGCCGCCGCCGCCCCGGTTTCCCCGTCCTCCGAGGGTGCTAGTGTTGGGGAGAGAGGCGGGAGATAGCTGCGGTTGCCTGGCAGGCCTCGTAGTCTTGGATTGGTGATAGAACTTTGGTCGGATTTTGGGGTTCCCTGTTCTCCTGACAGGGAATTGTAGGGTGGAGGAGGGCGATAATCGGAGGGCGATAATCTTACTGTTGTGGTTGAATTGAAATTTGTCCGGATTCTTTAGATGTTCCACTGAATGCTGGTCGGGGTAGTTTCCCGTTAGTATTGGAGGTTCTGGGTTGTGCGAGTCTTGGGTGATTTATTCTGTCCTGATGCACTTACATGTCCCTGAATAAGATTATCTGCCAGTGCGCGAATTTGGTGGATGCTATATGAATATATTTTTTGGTGCTTGTTTTTTTCTGCCAGTGTATCATATTGTTCTGTACAAGTAACTGGTAGTAATCATCCACTCCTCGAATTGTTTACTCATGTTTATTTTCTTTGCTTAATTTCTGGATATGAGAGGCAATTACTTTAGACTGATTGTTCTAGTTACCTTGACAGTTGACATCCATTATTGTGATGACGGAAAATGGGGTTGGACTAATACTAGTAATTATTGGGCTGAGGATCATATTAGTAAAAACCGCTGACATGATTGATATCTTTGTAGGAGTAGGAGGGGAAGGGGCATGCTCCCAAATCAAAACACTTGAGTGCTAACTATTGGTTGAATTTCTGCTTTATTCTGATTGGTTTTCAGCAAGCATACTTCAAGTGCGCATATGACTGTTTTGATTGGCGCCGTACTCAGGATGGGATCAACTGCTGCGTGGAGAATTGTAGTGTCCCTGTCCTTACTGCCAACAATGTTGTTGAGAATGAGATGGCCAAGTTCCAGGTACTTTTAACCTCTAATTTCCTGCAGTACACATATCATTTTTTCCCAAATACAGCATAGCATCAGGCTTTTCTTTGTTCATCCTTTTTTTAGTAACTTGATTAATTCCTTTGTGCTTAAGTGTTGAAATTGTGATTGGTTATCTTTTGATGCAGTGAAATTACTAGTTTCATAGCTGTAACTTTTTACTACAGAAAATTTCTGATTTTTATACAAGTTGCTAATGTTTGTTTTGTGTGCTCCATTTTGCTCTGGTTTTATTGATCATTGCAATCACTCGAATGCTGTGTGTAAATGAATTATCAAATTTGCTAGTGTGATATTTTCATTGTTGTTCAGTCGCCAGCACAAATTGCTGTATGTGGTTGGTTGTCTGTGATTGTGTACTTGTTTTGTGCAATCAATCATGTATGCAATTAATTAATTGTCTTAAGGGAAAGTCAACTTCCCAGAAGATAATTTAGGATTCATGAGTTGATGCCATAGTTGTTTTGTTCGATGAATATGTCTTCATGATCTCAATGGAACAATAGGAGTTTTATAAGGTTTTCCCCTGCAGCGATTTAGTTTTTGCTTCTTCCTTATGTACATTGTATTTCTGACATACAATTTGAGAATCTTCTTTGTTAATGCTGAGGTTTGCATGTGGACTGTTATCCACATGATGGCCTACAGTGTGTGTTTCCCACCTGGTTTTTGTATCGTAAACTAATTATTAGTGGCTTTCAGTGTTATTGGAGATGGTTGGCTCAAGTATCTGGAATCATGTACAGACAGTGTTACACATCCTCTGCTTTGAACAGAAAACTTTGTCCTTTTGTATGCAAACAACTGCATGAATAATGTCTCTGCCTAACTGTTAATTCATATTCCAGTGGTTCACAGGAACCTTGTTTTGGCCTATTGCTATTTTAGGGTTTAGAAGATTATGCATGCATTCCTCTGCATAAACTAGCATGCCACTTACATCTTTGTTAATCATTGCCCCTTGATTCAGGAACGGTTGAATCGGTCATTGATGGTCTGCCAAGATAAGTTTGAAGCAGCCAGGCTCCAGAATATGAAAACAGATGCAACTCAGGAACTGGAATCCTGCGTCAGCAGATCCATCGATGACAGCATCAGGGTCCTCCCACATGTGGTGGAGCACATCAATTCCACCCTCAAAATCAATTAGAGGCAATATTGCTTTTAGCATATGGAATCAGATATAGCTGAGAATGTTTCATATTCACATTTGCGGCCTATGTCCATGTTTTTCAGTGGAAAAACCTTAACTAGAACTATGCAGAGCTCTTACCAGTATCGATAGATTGTGATCACTGTATCGTGTTGCCCTGCCCTCCTGGCATGTTGACATCTTCTACATTTTGAATTCTGCTGAGCTTACAGCTTAGACATCGGAATAGTCCAAGGCTGGATGAACTTGTTCTACTCCATATCTTAGACTACTTTTACGTGTCACAATTTTTCAAGTAGCTTCTGTTGCAATTATGCAATTTACCTTTGAAACTCGGTGAGACAAATGGGAAATCATTCAAACGTGAGAGTTTCACAAAATCTTTCCGTTTTGGGTGCTGCTGTTCGCAATGAAATTGTTTTTAGAAGTTCTGTAAAAATCGTTGCAGGTCCCTGTGAACATGGCATAATTTTGTCTGCTCGCAGCTGGCGGAACATAGAATTTTGCATTTCAATTCGTATTAGTAAAATAGAATTTGGCATTTGGATTCGAACATTTTCGGTCCTTCACAAGCGAAATCAGTATTGTTGGTAAAAAAAAAAAAGCAAATCAGTATTCAAAATTCATTACAAAGGCCAACCCAGTCAAGCAGTCCAACCTGACGAGCCCAAATGTCGAAATGCCAGCACGACCCCCAACTGCCGCCGCCGCCGCCCTCGTCCACCGCTGCACCCGCCTTGTCACCGCCGCCGCCGCCGCCTCCCCGGCCTCCCTCCGCGCCCTCCTACCCATCCACGCCCGCGCCATCGTCCTCGGCGTATCCACAAACCCGGCCTTCGCCACCAGCCTCATCGCTGGCGCGGCTCCCGCCTCCCTGGCCTACGCACGCAGCGTGTTCGACGCCGCGCCTGTACGCGATGCCTACATGTGGAACACCCTCCTCCGCGCGCACGCCCACTCCCAGTCGTCGTCGTCGCACGCCGTCGACGCCCTCGCCCTCTACAAGCGGATGCGCGCCGCGGGCGTCGCGCCGGACCACTACACCTACCCGATCGTGCTCCCGGCCTGCGCGACGGCGCGCCAGCCGCGGCTCGGGCGGGCCGTGCACGGCGACGCGGTGCGGTTCGCGCTCGCTGGGGACGGGTTCGTGCGCTGCACTCTCATCGCTATGTACTTCCAGGAAGGGGACGTGGCGGATGCTGAGCTGATCTTTGCGGAGAACCGTGGGTCATCCCGGACGGTCGTGTCGTGGACGGCCATGGTTGCTGGCTATGTGCAGAACTACTTCTTTGGGGAGGCACTTGTGCTGTTTGGCACAATGGTTGCCGAGGGTGTCCTTCCAAATGAGATCACTCTGATCAGTTTCCTGCCCTGCTTGCAGGGCCAAGAATGGCTCGATGCTGGGGAAATGGTGCATGGGTTCGTGATCAAGTCAGGGTTTGATGCTAACATTCCATTGGCTAATGCCCTCGTCGCTATGTACGGGAAGTGCGGGAGCATTCCCATGGCAGAAGTTCTGTTTGAGGGAATGGCAGTACGCAGTCTGGTTTCTTGGAACACGATGGTTGCAATGTATGAGCAGAATGGTGATGTGGTTGAAGCAATCAAGTTCTTCGGAAGGATGCTTACTGAGAAGGTGGGGTTTGATTGTGTGACTTTGGTCAGTGTTCTGTCTGCCTGTGCACGCTCAGGAGCCCTGGAGACTGGCAAATGGGTGCATGAGTTTGCCCAGAGTCATGGGCTTGACGCAGATGCAAGGATTGGCAATGTTCTTGTTGACATGTATGCAAAGTGCGGTGAGATTTCTAATGCAAGGGAAGTATTTGACTGTTTGCATGTGCGTGGTGTTGTGTCCTGGAGTGCCATGATAAGTGCGTATGCCAACCATGGGGATTCTGAGGAAGCTCTCAAGCTCTTCTGCCTGATGAAAAGTGAAGGGGTGAGACCAAATTCTTTCACATTCACTGCAGTTCTAGTGGCGTGTGGTCACTCAGGCCTTGTTAACGAAGGACTGAAGCATTTCAACAGCATCCTTTCTGACTACCAAATGTCTCCGACACTGGAGCACTATGCCTGCATGGTTGACATGCTAGGGCGAGCTGGTAGACTTGTGGAAGCATATGAAATCATCAAGGGAATGTTGTTGTGCCCAGACAAGTGTGTGTGGGGTGCATTCCTTGGGGGTTGTAAGCTTCATGGCAATCTGGAGTTAGCTGAATCCGTTGCCAAGGACCTCTTCCAGTCAAGTTCCAATGATGTCACCTTCTATGTTTTGATGTCAAACATGTACTTTGAAGCTGGAATGTTGGAAGATGCAGAAAGGATAAGACGAGCCATGAAGGAGATGGAACTCAAGAAGACAGCTGGGCGTAGCGCAGTAAACCAATAGGGAAAGAATAGCCATCATGAGGTAGCAAACTTGTGTAATTCTGATATTAGCTAGCTTTATCGTTTTTCATTATATGTACTAACATGCAGCTTTGATGGTCAAATTGTTTCATTTGTCGTTATATAAAATTAATACGTGTGGTTCTTCACTTCTTCCCTTCTCACTGACCATTTTTATCCATGTCATCTGGCATGCTTCCAACCTTCATAATTCTGCTGATGTCCTCCAGGATTTTCAGAGGACACGTGTTTGATGTAATTTTCATACCAGAGCAACAAAAAATTTGAAACAGAAACCTCCTGCCACCAATGTATACTGTGACTCTTGAGTAAACTCTGAGACAATGCCTTTGTTCCGATGCCATATTCAGCAAAAAATGACATCGTGATTTCTGAGCGGAACATCAAAATGTATCCCAAATCTCCACTCCTTGCCTGTTCCTGAGGTGAGATTTTTGCCCCCAGCAACCTCTCTCTTAATTCATTTACTGTTAGGTCTCTTGTTCATAATTTTGCTTTTGTGGTGAGCTGGGTTCGTCGGTACTTCTGCTTGTGTTCAATTAATGGCTGTATTACTGTAATTATTAGGCCTGTAATTATTCATTCAAACTAGGTTTAGTCTTTGAAGTCTACACTGCAGGGAAGGCACTAGTAGTTTGATGAACTGAAGCACCTTTATTTTTGGCAGTAATTTCAGTGTCATCAAAATTTTTGTGCCTATGCTCTCTTCACGGCCAGGTCAATTTCATGACTAATGTGTATCTTTGATTTGCCATAGATGTTCTTGTGACTTTCATTCTGTTGGATCTCTACATTAGAGGGAGGAGAAGAGAGGTATTTGCAAGAGGAAAAATGGGTGACCAAGAGGGGGCCTATATATCACAACAATCCTAAGAAGATAAGATTCCTCGTTATTTAATTATATTCCTGCGTTCATACTTGATATACATGTTTCATGGAGAATTTTTTTGGGTCAATTAATCACAATTAAACAGAGAGGTATGCTTATCATGAAACAAACAGCATCAGAAAATTATTATTCATCAATCAATTGTCATTTATTGAATACATATACTCCTAGTTAATATCAATGTGATGAAACTTTGTTCGACTTTATTAACTAGTGGGTCTATCTTCCTTGGAAGTTGGAACTCCTTACTCCAAACCCTGCTCTCCAATATCATCTATGGCAGCAATCAGCTTACGCCACAGGGCCTTGGCAAGAAAAGCAACAACCCAAAGAGTGTTAGTACTTATCAGGAACAACTTTTACCTGCAAAAAATATTTTACTTTACACATAGAGAATTCAATTCCCACCATGATGATGATACATCTGACAGAAATGTTTAAGTTGCACGACCTTGTCTTCGCTGTACTCCTTCTCCTCTCTAGGTGTGAGAAGTTTGATAATGCAATGCATGTTCAGTTGAGGGACATCTCTTGCGGCCTTGCAGCAGGCACCATGCAGTTGTTTAGTGAACGGATGGGGCGGTCCATAACGGATGAACTCCTTGCACTGCTCCAGGATGGCTTCCTTGTGCTTCTCGGTACATATACTCATGGCTAGATGGGGATACACTACTACTACGCAGACAAGCAGTAGAGCAGCCACTTTCTCGAGCAACATCTTAGCTGGACTGGTTTGTCACTTGTAATCTATTATGTAGTGACTTGGTGTTGTACTACGGCACAATGAAAATTCAATATTACATAAATAGATATATAGAGGGAGGAAGCAATAATGCAATGCATCCACAAAGTTCAATATTAATGGCTAGTTAATAAGTTGCTAAAACCATTGAGTATGATATAGTGAAATATGGATACTCCTATATCTGGGGCCAAGATACGCTTCATTTATAGAGAATAGACATATTATATGTGTGGATCTCTAGTGTCAATGCAAGAATATAGTATTATTATATAGTCACATTTAAATTCATAAAATCCTCCCTCTATGTTTAGAGCATGTTTGGATCAGTTAGAGGTAGTTATTAACTCGGGCTTAAAATTAGCTCGAATAATTAGTAGTGGCCAGATATCTAGTTGGATAACAACTAGTGGCTAAAAAATTTTGCCCACCTATAAGCCCCCTATTTGTATGAGCTAGAGCTAAAAATTAGCAATCTAACAATTAGCCCTATGCATCCAAAGGGTACTATCAAATCAAAAAATAGTTCATTTAGTTAATAAATTGTCATTAATCAATAAATGAGTTAGGTAAAGAAAATGGTTCCTTTCATCTAATATGATGACGTTAACCTTTTTTGACGCAATAACTGTGGGGGAGTTCCCCATAGTACTTCAATTTTCATTAAAAAGTAAAGAGATACTTACAAACTGGGAACAACAAAGAAAGCAAAAAGCAGAACCACCTAAACATTAACTGAAAGCATCTAACCGACACAGAAAGAAGTCCTAATATCTTGCTTCAGTCCATTGAAGCAAACACTAGCTTTGAAGTTGGCAAATTAAGTACTGTGCCTTATTCTATCATTCTCAAATATCTTCCTGTTCCTCATTTCCCAAATATCCCGGGTTGCAAACAGAGCGATCTCTATGAAGAAGGCGTTGTTATGCTGGCTTCTCGCAATGGCCACTTGGGCAGAGAGGCCTTGCGTGCTGTCCCACTGAATGTTGATTCTTTGCCCACATTGTTGGGAGAAAGGGCAGCGAAAGAAGAGATGATCTATGTCCTCTTCTTCTCCCATGCTGCACATGACAGTTAACATCTTCCTCTGTGAGTAGGTTATTTGTTTAGCCTGTCCACCAAGATAAGCTACGCAAAGGATTTGATTCTGTTTGTACATTTTGATTTCCATACTCAGTTGAATATGAGGTAATCTTGCTAAGAGTTTCCATGAAGCACACAAGAGACCCACTACACAGAGCAGTGAAAACAGATAATCCATCCTTCATATTGATAATAAGCCCATATGTTCTTAAAGTGCAAATACAAATCTGAATATTCTCAAATACAAATTTGAATTTGGCATTCAAAATTTTAATCCGCCCGTCCTGTTCGTTTGGTTGGCTTTAAGCCAAAAGCAGCAGCTACTGATTGGTTTCCAGTGAAGTATTTTTGTACTTCCTTTGTTCCAAAGTATGAGTCGTTTTGACTTTTTTTGTTTATCCATTTTGCTATGTATCTAGACATATTATTATGTCTAGATTCATAGCGAAATGTAAAAAAAAAATCAAAACGACTTATAAATTAGAACGAAAGAAGTAGCTCAATAGGTGAAAGAAGCCAGCTGGCTGGCTGCTGTAGTAGGTGATTAGTGCGTATCCTACAACTAACTTAAGTGAAAAAAATGGGAAAGCAAATAAACATTATTGAAGCGATCCAGAATGGAAAATCCCAATAGGGAACCTCATTTCTTTTAAAGAAGGAAGCACTTTTGCTATAACACAATGGCTGTATCTGATTTTAGGGCATTGGGTGGGCGATGAAAGTCTCAGATTAATCCCTAGGTCTATATATGTTGTGCATTTCCAAATAATCAAATTAAAGTAATAGGTACGAGTGAGGTCAGAAGAATTGATCTTGAGTGAATATAATTAAATATTATAACATTAGTCTTAGATATAAGCCATGTTATGTTTGAACAAAAGTATTTTACGTATTTGCCATACCTATAATTGATACGTATTTATTTAGAAAAAAATAAATTCAAATACATCCATTCCTATACTTGGGAAACAAATTCGTCGGTGTCGACATGTAAATGACACCAATAAGTGCTAGCTCACACGGGCCGCACATAGTTGAAAGCACACAGTGAGGCAGGCAAGATTGGCTAAATTGGCCCTGTGTTGTGATCTTGCCCAAAGTGACCACAAACATCTCTTGGGAGGACCCGTCAGGAAGTAACATGTTATGGTTGTTCTAGGGTCAGCAGGGTCATGTAAAACTTGTAAAATCTCGTTGATAAGGTGCAGAACAACAACAATGGAGGTTGGAAAAGATTAAGGTTTAGAAAGTGCAATAAGTAAGGTGGACTGATTTTTTTGATCGATTGGATACTTCCAATCGGTTGGATATGATCCTCTTATGGTGGCCTTATCCTGCAAGAATCTGAGTTCACATCAAATTCCACTTGATAATTTCAAAATCTACACAGAAAAAACCCGTAAAAGCCAGCTAAGGCAAACCCTACAAGTCAGCTAAGCTGACTTTGGTTGGGATTCGGGCAACAACCTACGTGTGAAATTTGGTCCAAAATCGGGTAAGGTATCGGTGCTCAATTGCTCATCGCATTGTTGCTGTACTTGCATGCACTTCGATCGGTTCGTCATATAAACCTTTATTTCAAATCATAAGTAAAGGTAGACATATCGGGCCATGCATGATGAGCTGTTGAAGTTTCCTAGCTTGGTGTGTGTCGCCTTTAATTTCTGGTGCGTTAGGCACTTGATATATGGGTGCTGTCCCTCACTGTAGTGAAGGTCTCAAATCCTGATGTTATTGTGGGGTCGCTTTCCTGGATTTCTGATCGAAGATGCTACGCGGCAGACGTACATGATATTTATTGCACAGCAGCAAAAGGAAACTAAACATGGTTTAGAGAAATTAGGCTCTAATAAGCATGTAAGATAACAAACTGATCGAAAAAGATAGAGATCGCTCGCTCAAACATGCTAATAGCACTTACCTTTCCCCAAGAATATTTCCTTTTGTTATGGTGTTTGGCGGAAGAAAATAAGCAGGTGATGTGCCTCAGTCAATGTCTTATGCCCTCGAATCCATCTATCCTCCAGATATGAACAAGTGCTCATAATGCGCTCTAGCTGTGTGGGTGAAGGTGAACAAAGCCTCCACACTGTTCATCATGCTAGAATATATAGAAGGAACCACGTAGTCACAACCCGGGGTAGTGTAGGTTCAACAATTGTTCAAAAGCGTGATTATATCTTTACTTGTTCAATGTCCACAACAATTCCTCGACGATGACGTCCAACTCACTCTAATTAACGGTGCTGTAATCTTATTGTGCTTGATGATCAGTGCATGATCGAACAAATTAATGCCAACGAAAAACTCACTGTGGCTATCACAAATAAATAGCACTAGTACATATATACTGCCGTTGTAGCTCTTTATTTGCCGAATCTACGTATAATATAACCCAAAAACGGACCCGAGATCAGCAGTAGCAGTGGCACTTGTGCTGGCCACTGCGGAGCTTGCACTCGCCGCCGCGGCAAGAGGCCTGGCACCACGAGTTGCAGGACACATTCTGATCCGCAGAGCAGCACCCAATCTGGTTCTGCGAGCCCCATGAATGATAGTCGTTGCAGCACGCAGGATTGGACGAGGCTGCAGCAACACACAAATATCACATTGGACAAGAACACAGATTAGTAATAAACAAACTAAAACAGATAAACGATGGCATTATAGAGCTGCAGCTGCTGAGAGAATAAGATGTGTCATGGTCATGGTCAAATTACCCGCAGATGAGGCGACAAGAAAGGCGAGCACGATGAGCACAGCTACTGCACCTGTACGCTCCATGATTCTATCTTCCTCTGTATAAGAATTTCTTTACGAGCTAGCAGATGATATTTCGATCTCGATCGATGATGTTATAGTTCGTCATTGGGTGCCTATGGCTATTTAATTTATACCCGGAGACTGCATGCTTTTTTCCCAAATTATGCAAATTATTATGAAATTTAAACTGTTTCCTATATTATTTTTCGATACTTGCCTTCCAAATTGTTCAGAAAATGAATGCCTTCCAAGCCAACATAGAAGACGTAGGATGCGTGCATATAGGTAAAACACAACATGCATGTGATTTATAGGCAAGTATATATGTTGCTAAGATTAATACGATACAATTTTTTATGTATTTCTGTGACTATTGTTTTGTTGAAAGCTAGTAAGAGCTTTTCCAGTAACTCATAAAATCCACCCTCAATCTTGTTTTTTTGGTGGAATGGAAATTAAGAGCTTGTCTCCAACAATTCCCTTATCCTATCTAATGTTTCCGAGCTTGGGAAAATCGATTGATGTATAAGCGGAAAGATACATATGTGGTGGCCACTTCTCCCCTTGTTTCTTCCTTCTCATGCCATAGGCTCTTCCTGGCATGTTCTAGCCAAAGCCAGGCGTCTAGCCAGTCCCAACAACCATGGGCCGTTGGCAGACAATTTTCACAAGCAGTCAGAGTTAATTTACAGAGATTTGATGAAACCTGCTCAGGGAAAAAATCGAATTATCTTGGTAACAATCGCTTTGACAGCATGATGTAATCAGCTCACCTGATATTAACACTGATCAAAATCACAAGCCAAGATCAGTCAATGCTTTGGCTTGTTAGGACTGTTATTATGTGCACATTATTGCTAGTATTTGTTTAGTGAAACGTCAACTCAAGATTGGACAGCTCAATCTCTTATTGTAGGTATGTATATGTATATACTTGTGATTGTGTGCACGGAATAGATAATAGCGACGACCCGTCATTAGATTAGCACTGATCGAGATCACAGGTCAACATGGTTCAATCAAAGTCTTCAGGTACTTCCTCCATCCCAAATTATAAGTCAGTTTGACTAGTTTTGGTTCATGCATTTTATTATGTATCTAAATATATATTTTCTCTATTTCAAATTAATTATAAGTCGTTTGACTATTTTTAATTCATGTATTTTACTATATATCTAGACATATTTTATGTCTAAATATATAGTAAAATGTATATATAAAAAAAAATCAAACGACTTATAATTTAAAAAGGAAGGAGTACGTGTCTTATCCTGATCTGAGTAACGATATCGATCTCGAGCCTCGCCCTACCATGTAAACATTGTTTCAACTTTCATCTCCAAGGCATTCATGTTATTACCAACCACTACAGGTTCGCTCTCTTTGCCGACTGCAATGCGCACTCGGCAAAGGCAGAATTGCAGTCGGCAACCTTTGCCGACTGCAATTTGACGTGGCAGTCCGCAAAGAGATGTCGGCAAAGAAAAAAATTATTTTTTTTAAATTTCTTTGCCGAGTGCCAGCTCGGCACTCGGTAAAGAAATTTTTTTTTTACGAAAATTCTTTGCCGAGTGCTGACACTCGGCAAAGGCATGACCCCTTTGCCGAGTGCCACGCTGGCACTCGGCAAAGCTGGGGATTTTGTGGCTAGATTCCCAAGCTTTGCCGAGTGTAAGCACTCGGCGAAGCTGGGAAAATTTTTTTCCCTTTTTTTTCTGTTTTCTTGCATCCAAACATTGCAAAATCACAATTTATATCACAATTTTACCAGGACCACAAGTAACACTATTTATATCACAATTTCATCATATTTATCACCACCGTCACCATATATATCACAATAACACATATATCTCACAATAGCATCTCTTATCACCACCACAAGTCCATTACAACCATGAAGTTCAACGCAACGAGTCGAACACCACAAGTCGAGGTCCATCACATGAAGTTCAACATAACAAGTATAGGTCCATCACGAAGAGAAGAAATACATGACAGAGACTTCGACGATACTCAAGTCCAGGAGCATAACACAAGCGACAAGTACCTAGCTCGTCGCGCCATCCCCGGAGCCGTCAGGTTGTCCGTCCCCAGAGCCCCCAGGGTTTTCCCACGGAACCCACCCTGGATCATGCGGCGCCGACCAGTACGGCCGCCCTCCGCCCACCGGCCACGAGTAAGGTGTAGGAGGACCACGCGGAGGTGGATACGGTGGAGAAGGGCCACCCGGAGGTGGATACGGCATCATCTGAGGGCCGGCACCTCTAGGAGACGGGTTTGAACCCGCCGACTGTACCTGCACAAGTTAAAGGCCAAGTGATGTCATTAGTATCTGCAGGATGGACGCATAAGCTAAAGCAAGAGTCAATGTACTCACCGGGGTCCCAGCAGGAGCGACAAGAGCAGGCACAGAAAAAGACGGTGGAGGAGGCAGTGGAGCGAATAATTCAGGCGGTGGAGGCGGCCCGGGGATCTGCAGGGATTGAAAGTAGCCGGCAAAGCCCTGCATTTGACTATTGTAGTGCTGCTGCATGGCTGTCAGGTGCTGCTGGTAAGCCATCTGTTGCGCCTGCATCTGCGCCATCTGCTCCTGCACTTGGGCCTGCAATATTACATCCGCAGTGTTGATTGTAAGTATAGGTGTGAAACGAGTGAATGACGAATGAAACCACACTTAACTGGAACTGCGACATGCTCGGCTGCCGAGACGCTATGGGGATGTCGGTGGAGCTCGTGGGCCTGGATCGAACCTGGCTCAGCGTGGGAGCATCGGACGGGTCGATGGCGCTGTGGGCCATGTAGTACTGGCCGTGCTGCTTCCCTGGTCCCAACCTTTGCAGGAGGTCTGTGTCCAGGGGCTCGGCAGTGGGGTCGAACGTCTCCCCGTAGCGCTGGCGAGCCATGGCGATGTACTCGGTCACCTTCTCGTAGGCGGTGGGGTTGCTGTATGCCTCGGGCCCGTCCTCCGGGTTGTAGACGTTGTCCGACGCTGTCGCCTTGCACTTGTGGGAGAGGAGGTACCCGGTGAACTGGTTGATTTTCTGCCCACCGTGCGCCTGTGTCTGCATTGAAAACAGAAACATGGTTACAAGTAATGACAATTGAGGGCTACAAAAAAGATATGAACGGACGCATACCCATCTTCTCATGTACGTTGGGAGGGGCTGGCTCCCTTGGTGGTGTGGCACCCCTCGCATCTGCAGGCGACGGCCCCGACGGTCATTGCGCCTCGCGTACGCCTCGTCCGTTTGCCACATGCGCACAATCTCCTCCCAGCAGTCCCTGTGGTTGTCGCACCACCCCGGACAGAACTGCATGACATCAAGTATTTGACATGCGAGAAGATTAGTGTAATGTTTCGCTGAAGGAGTCTGAACAAATGTTTTTCTACTTAATTACATGCACGTATTGAGCGAAGGTGAGGTCGGTCTCCCTCGAGTTCATGATCTGGC
>CM041633.1:19444996-19469622 GCA_023333625.1 Bothriochloa decipiens
TTTTTTTTTCGTTTGTGCAATTGGTGCTTGACACTACACTCCCATTGTTGTCTTCTACACATTCTACTAATAACACTAACACCTTTCATGATGTCATCTCTCTGCGTGTATACGTGTGGTACAGCTGCGATGGGCTCGGGCTTCATCGCCAAGGGCCTGACGATCCTCAACACTGCCGGGCCAGGGAAAGGCCAGGCGGTGGCGCTGCGCGTCGGCGGCGACCTCTCGGTGGTGTACCAGTGCGGCATCCAGGGGTACCAGGACACGCTCTACGTCCACTCGGGCCGCCAGTTCTACGCCGCCTCCGACATCGCCGGGACCGTGGACTTCATCTTCGGCAACGCGGCCGTGGTGCTGCAGAGCTGCGACATCCAAGCGCGGAGACCGAGCCCCGGGCAGGAGGACACGGTGACAGCGCAGGGCCGCACCGACCCGAACCAGAACACCGGCATCTCCATCCACCGGTGCAGGATCACCGGCGCGCCGGACCTCGGCGGGACGCCGGTGTACCTAGGCCGGCCGTGGCGGAGGTACTCGCGGACCGTCGTCATGGAGAGCTTCCTCGACCGGTCGGTGTCGCCGGCCGGCTGGCTCGAGTGGTCGGGCAACTTCGCTCTCAGCACGCTGTACTATGGGGAGTTCGGCAACACCGGGCCTGGTGCCGGGACCAGCCGGCGAGTGACGTGGGCCGGAGTGCACACGTCGATGTCTAGGTCGGATGCCCTGAGGTTTACCGTGGCGGAGTTCATCGTTGGAGACGCGTGGCTGGGTGGCACTGGAGTCAGCTATATTTCAGGACTGTGAGGTGAATGTCTTCTGCTGACTGCTGGTTCGTATGTCTGTATGTAATTCGGTGTCCGGGACCGAGTAACTTTAGGTCGGATGAACCAATTTTATAATGAATAAATAAAAGATGAAAATGGGCCATATAGTTAATTTTGGTGGTTAGCTGAGAAAATGTATAGTTCATTCAGATGCAAATGATACATCGGACTTAGACAACGTGAAAATATATAGTTCTTTCAGATGCAATGCTACATCGGACTTTGACAACGTGAAAAATCAAGTAATCAACCTGATCGAAAGTCCGCTTCCCCTCGCGTCGTCTCCCTAGCGGGGGCGACCCGAGGGCCCCCGCGCCGCCGCCCTAAGTCCCCCCTCCTCAATGTCGGCAGGGCCGACGCCACCGCCTCTCTTTGTCACCGGCGGCGGCAGCCAGCGGAGAGGGCTCAAAAAGGCATCTCCCCGCGCCTCCCCTCGACTCAGTCGCCCCCGTGCCTCCTCTCTCCCCCCTCTTCCCCTCGGGCGCCGACGGCCGCCGCGGCTGGATCAGGTCCCCCGGGGACGGATCCGCCCCCCGGCGGCCGGATCCGGACTCTCCGCGTCCGGGCCAGCCAAATCGGTCGGCGGTGGGCTGGGCCAAGGGTCGACGGTGGCGGCGACGGGCCGAGCCGGCCAGCCCCTCACCTCGGTTCCCCAGCGACGTGGCAGTGGTGCTAGGGGCACCTCCGCACGCGGGCACAGCCTCGGCCGGTCGCGGGTCGGGCCAGGGGCATCGGCGGCAGTCGGCGGCCGGCGCGACCTAATACGGTCCCCTTTCGCCAGATCCGCCCTACCGGCGACCGGATCCGGCCGCTCCGCGTCCGCCGGCGGCAGGCAGGCTCGAGGGTGGACGACGGCGGTGACGGGCCCAGCTGGCCAGCCCCTCCCCTCGGCTCTCCTACGCCATGGCGGCGACGCTAGAGGGAGTCTCCGTGTGCGGGCCCTGCATCGGCCACTGGGCAATACTGGCCTGGCTCCTTCCCTCGGCTCACTAGCGCCCGTTCGCCCCACTGTCGTGGTGGGTTGAAGGACGGGGCCATCCGGCCGCGCCTCCCTAGTGGCGCTGCTGCGGGCAGCGGTGGCTACGGCGTGTGAAGTCAGAGCGTGGCGGTGCTCATCCTTTCCACTGGTTGGGTTGAAGGATGGCCCAGAGCCGGCCCGCGCGACCATGCAGCCTGAGCGGCGGTGGCGCTAGCCCTCCCCACTGGCAGTGGTGGGTTGAAGGGCGGCGGAGTTGCGGGCGGCGGTGCAAGTCCTCCCCACCGGCGGTGATGGGTTGATGGTTGGCCCAAAACCGGCCCATGCCAACACACAGGGAGCACTGCAGCGAGCGGCGGAGGCATGGGCAGCGGCGTTAGTCCTCCCCACCCGGGTGGTGGGTTGACGGTCCATGCTGGCTGTGGCGGTGCCGGCTGCGGGCGATGGCATTAGAGTGAAAACCCCATTGTCCAGGCCTTGCGCCTTGGACCGACGACGGTGGCGACCGCGTCATCACCTTCCTGAAGGTGTCGTCATTATGTCCGTTGGCGGCAAATACTGGGGTTCGGGAATGAAAGTTTCGGTGGGCGACATCTCAACGCAGTTGGTGCCTGAGGGCGTCATCTCCTTCCTGAAGGCTCCGTTGAAGACCACTACGAGCTCCTGCGTCGCCATCAGCAGTTTGCGTGTGCTTCCGCTCCGGCTCTTCAAGCTCGGATGTTGACACTATAGTGCTTGTGCCATCGTCGTGGTCTTGTTCCAGCCACCAATGTCACACTTAGTGGCTCCCGAGTTCGGCCTGTGTGGTGTTGCAACCCGTCTTACGGGTTTGTGTTGTGGGGCTTGGTGGGGTGGATGTCTGTTTCTTGCAGTTTGTAGTAGTAGTTGTCATCTAGACACGTGAAGTCGTGTCCGAGAAAAAAGTAATCAATCTCTCAAGGAGCACAAAAGAGCAATCTTGGAGATTATATTATATAGAAGTTATAAATAGAATATCAATGTTTCTCTAGGCAAGTCATGTGTGGGTTACTAGTTAGCTCTTGGATTGGTACTGCAGGCCTAAAAAATCAGATCGGCCCCGCATCGCTCCACAGGGCGATTTGGGCGGCCTCTCGCCACGCCGCCACCGAAGACCGCTGGCTGCGTTGCTCCGCTCTGCCTCCGCCTAAGCCAGCCCCGGGAAGCCTGACCGAAGGCGAGGATGGCAGCGGCATGGCTGGGTTTCTTCCTCTCCTGAGCTCTAGGAAACCGAAGGGGCACCGTTGTGGGGAGCTGCTCCCACCTATGCCTAGTCATGGGGAGCCGGCCAGCTAGGTGACTTCCCCTGGCTGGTCGGTGGCAAGGCTCCTCCGATTGATGGTGGAGGCGGTGGCGCCTAGCTTCGGGAACTGGATCTCAATCTGTGACCATTGGGCTAGGGGTGGCAGAGCTAAAACATCGTGTGGCTAGGCTTTGACAGCTTTGCTTGCACAATGGTGACAGCCAGCCTAGGCGAGTACGATGATAACCAGATCAAGATGGAGGCAGCAATCAATGGCATACAAGTTTGGAATTGGTGGGCAATGGCAGTACTACAAAGTTTTGACGGCAATGACGTGGGCGCCACTTTCCTTGCTGTAGGAGTCATCTTGTCCTTCATGATGATATCTCCGAGTGAAAACCCATTTCCAGTTCTCTGGTGGGGTGACGATTGTATTTGTGGATGTCATTTTTCTCATTGGAGACGTCGCTCTTGGAAGATCTATTGGGTTATCAGCTTTGGTGCCAGCAATGAGCTCTCTTGCATATGCAATATCTGGTGTCTTCAAAGGTAGTCGGTTTTCAATGATCTTTCGGTACCCTTACTAGGTCTGACAGATAAGTTTTGGCGGCATATTGTCTCCACATTGGTGGTTATATTCTTATAGAGTTGACATCATGGAGCAAGTCAGTTGTCGCGTAGGACTACTGGATCCCCTGTTGGTGATGTATTTTTCTTTCGTTGTTTTTTATTTTAGTTTTTCCTATTGTAATAATTTAGCCTGATGCATTATTGAAAAAGGATGACTGAAGCCAGAAATACAATTTACTTTATGTAAAAAAACTACTCTTTTCTCCTATATTTTTCCCACTGAGTTTTTGGAAGTTTTTTTTAATGAGACATACATGTAGCATAAATTTGGCCAGGGAGATTGTTGGAAACTAAAGTAAAGACTAAGTCTCTAAACACAGGAGTGTATGAACAAATACTTGATGAAGAGGAGGAAGAAGTTCAAGCTTTTGTCACACTATGTAAATCTCATTCTCCTCCCCTATAAACAGGAGGTCCTTTTCACCATTGTAAAGATCAGAAGTGAAAGTGAAACAAAGAAAAGCCCCCTTCAACTCATCAATTTTGTGTTCTAGCATTCCTCTTGTGCTTGTGTGCCACACAGACATCAGTTTTCTTTTGTTCCTTGACCACATTCTGCTCTACTTTAGGATTATGTAACTTGGGCTTAGATAACAGGACGGAGCAGCCTGGTCCATATACCTAAGGCCAAAGGCCCAGCCCGACTGACGAGATGCTTCTTTTACTAGAGGTTAGGTAAATTGCCAAACCGAATTTCCAAAAAAAGTAAATCGCCAAAACCTTCTTTCGGCCGTCGCCGCCATCTCGGCATCTCACCGCCGCGCGAGCCAGCGCAAATGCTGCATCCCATTTCGCTGTGACAGCAGCGCTCTCTCTCTGAATCGATGATTGGGGAGAAGTGATTGAAGATCTCTCCGCCGCCCAGGCGTAGCTAGCAATGTTTTAAATAACGGACTAAGGTATTTAGCGGTTTTTCTCTAAAACAGGTTTTAGCGGAGCTATATCGGGCTATAGCGGCTAAGTTGTACATGAACACAAATAGCGGCACCATGCCTCAAAAGGTTATAGCGGGCTATAGCGGCAGCCTTAGCGGGCTATTTAAAACTATGGTAGCTAGTGAGGTGAATGGGGGATCTTCTATTCATGCGCCTGCCATCCTTTTCTTCTTCCTCCACTGGCCCTGTACGTACTCATCGTGTTCTTGCCACTCTGATTCAGTGCGTATCAAGGGATGGAGCCTCTGATGAGACGTCGGGAGCAAGCCCTTGCTGCGGCACCTCTAGCTCCAGTGCATCCCGATTTCCCTGGGACGGTGGTGGCCTCTCTTTGAAGCGATGATTGCATGATCGGGGAGAGAAGTGATTGAAGTAGATCTCCGCCACCCAGGTACAGCTAATGACGCGAATTTGGGGATTCTTGCTTGCGCTTCATTCGTGCTTGCCATCCTTGTTCCCTGTATGTACTGATCATTCGTTCATCACCATTGCAGTTAGTGATGGCGCTCTGATTCAGTGGGTATCAAGGGATGGCGCCTCCAACGAGATGCTGGAAGGAAGCACTTGTTGCGGCACCTCCAGCTCCAGTGATCGACCCAGCCGACCGCATCAGCACGCTCCCAGAGGAGGTCCAGGCGCAGATCCTATCCTTCCGGCCAGCGCAGGAGGCCGTGCGGACGTGCGTACTCTCGTGGGCCTGGCGCCATGTCTGGAAGTTCACCAGACACATGCTCATCACGGGAAAGTGCGTCGAGGAGGTCTGTGAATTCATGGATTACCTACTTCACATCCGCCGCGATGGCCTCGAGCTCTGCAGCAAGATCAGGTTCAATCCGTTTGAAGAGGTGGAGGATGAGAGAGTGGTCTTCCTGAAATGGGAGGACATGTGCAGCATCAACGGATGGATCGATTAGGTTCTGAAATGTGAAATTCAGACGGTCCGGGTGGACATATCTGCGGGAGGCAACCTTTGTGTCTTCTTGCTATAATGCCCGTGGCAGCGGCAGGTCACTGCGATGTGAGCGAGTACAGCGGAATTCACCAGAACCCTGACGCCGGCGAGGTTAACCCCTCTGCCTTGACGTTCGTGATATATTTCTCAAGTTCAATAATGGTTCATGTCTTACATAATTGGCACTTAAGTGCAATACAGACCCTAGCCATCAGGCCCCACACGTCATTCAGATAAATGAAAATGTAAACTATAGAAATGTGCTAGCTTAAGTAGAAGATGGCTTCTCTTGATGATGTCACTCCTAGGCTGCTTCTCCTCCAGGTGTGACAAGTCCCCTCACTTGAGTTGTATCTTGGCCCCAAGCTCGTGCCAAGGGGAAATGATGCTTCACCACGTAGTAGTCCTCCTACATAGTTGCCTGATCAGGTAACCAAGTCCACCTAAGCTTCACCTGAGGTACAGCTGAATTGCCCTTCTTCACCATACGGTGTTCAACAATCTCCCTGGGAACTGAATCATCAGCTTCAATGTCAGTTAGGAGTGGTAGGGTATCATACACTAGAGAGTAGTCTGGTGTGTAAGGTTTTAGTTGGATGATGTGAAACACAGGGTCGATCTGAGCATCTTCTGGTAGGTCCAACCGATATGAAACTTTGCCCGCTTTTGCCAGGATTGTGTATAGAACTTGAAAGCAAGTTTAGGATATGGTCTATTCACGACACTTTATTGTGTATAAGGCTGAAGCTTCAGGAGCACTTTATCCCCAACACTGAATTTATAGTGTCTTCTTTTCTTATCTGCTATGAGCTTGAACTTGTTTTGGGCACTGGCCAGATGTTCTTGCAGAGATTGTAGTTGTGCTTTTCGGTTCTGAACCTGCTCAGTTACTGACAGATTGGTGTGTGGTGGTATAGTAGGCACCAGACCCAGATTTGGTTCATAGCCATATAGAGCTTGGAATGGAGTGGTGCCTAGAGATGAAGGAAGGAAGGTATTGTACCACAATTCTGCTAAAGAGAGCCAGGATTTCCATGTTTTAGGGGACTCATGCACTGCACACCTGAGATACATTTCAAGGCACTGATTGACCCTCTCTGATTGCCCATCAGTTTGAGGATGATACGTAGTACTGTATTTGAGATCCACTTTGTAGAGTGTGAAGAGTTCCTTCCAAAAGATGCTGACAAAGATGGTATCCCTATCTGTGATTATTGTACTTGGCAGACCATGTAACTTGACTATATTATGGAAGAATGCATCAGCAATGGTCATAGCTGTGTATGGGTGTTTGATTGGTAGGAAATGAGCATATTTTGTAAGCCTATCCACCACAACCAGGATTTAGGTAACCCTTCTATGAAATCCATTATCAGATCCTTCCAAATCCTAGTTGGCACAGGTAGTGGCTATAGAATCCCCATAGGATGTTGGAGTGAGTGTTTTGCTTGTTGGCACACATTACACTGCTTGACAAAGTTTTCCACATCTGTTTTCATTCCTTTCCAGCTGAAATGCCTTTTGAGCCGATGATAAGTGGCTGCCTGATCAGAATGACCTCCCATGGCACTAAAGTGGCAAACAGAAATGAGTTTTGTTTGGAGTGTTGAGTTAGCACCTTGCCCTTAAACCAGATTAACCCTTTGTCCAAACTATAACCTTCATTATCCGGACTGGTGATAGCCAGTTGCTTGAAGAGAGTATGAGCATTTAATCAGTAGTATAGGAGTTGAGGACTTCTTGCATCCAAGCTGGCTGAAGAGATGAAACAGCCTGTAATGCCATCAAGTGACCCACTCTTGATAAAGCATCAGTAGGTCCTTTCCTTTTTTATAGACAATTTTGAAAGTGAGCCCCATCATCCTAGCCATGGCTTTCCTCTAAATATCTAAATGAAGGTTGTGCAGATTTAGATATGCCAGAGACTTGTGGTCAGTTGGTATGAGAAATTCGCCTCTCTCATGATAATGTCTCCATTTTGTCTACTGCCATAATGAGAGCCAAGAACTCTTTCTCATAAATACTTAGGGCCTTTTGTTTTTCTCCTAAAGCTTTACTCAAGAATGCCACAGGTTGACCCTTTTGCATCAATACTGCCCCAATACCACTGTGACAATCATCAGTTTCTACAGTAAATGGGATCTAAAAATCTGGCAAACCCAAAACAGGGGTGCTGGTCAGTGCTTGTTTCAGCTGTTCAAAAGAAGTTTGTGCCTGAGGATTCCAAGAAAAAGTCTTGAGTCTGAGGGTGTTGGTTAGGGGCTTTTCTATGACCCCATATCCTTTCACAAATTCCTTGTAATAACTTGTGAGGCCAAGAAAAGCTCTTAATTCTGTCATGGGCTGTGGCACTGGCCAATTTAGCATATCTTGAATCTTGCTCTTGTTAGTGGACACCCCTTGAGCAGAGATGATATGTCCAAGGTACTCCAATTTGTCCTGAGCAAAGGTACACTTGGTCTCCTTCAAGTATAGCAGGTGTTTCCTAAGTGCTTCAAACACCAGTTCTAGATGTTCCATATGTTCAGCCAAACTGGAGCTGTAGATGAGTATATCATCTAGGAATACCATAAAAAATTTTCTAAGAAAGGGCTTCAATATTTCATTCATGACACATTGGAACGTAGCAGGTGCATTGGTTAAGACAAAAGGCATTACTTTGAACTGATAGTGACCCTGATGTGTCTTGAAAGCAATTTTAAACTCATTCTCTGGTAGCATTCTAACCTGATGATACCCTGCCCTCATGTCTAGCTTGGTGAATAGCTTGGCTCTAGCAAGTTCATCCAGGATAACATCCACTATGGGCATAGGAAATCTATTCTTGATTGTCATGTCATTAAATTTCCTGTAGTCCACACAGAACCTCCAAGATCCATCCTTCTTTTTTACTAGGATCACAGGAGATACAAAAGGACTATGGCTATGTGTAATCAGCCATGCCCTTAAAGTTCTTAAACTTGATTCTCAATCTCAGTTTTGTGGACAGGTGAGTAATGGTATGGCTTAGTATTGATGGGTGTGTATCCAGGAATAAGAGGTATGGCATGGTCATACACTCTTTGGGGAGGAAGACATTTTGGGTCAGTGAAGACATCCTTGTACATAGCAATAAGGTGTTGCATGTCTTTAGGGTATTCATGAGCTTTTTCTATCTTGGGTTGAAGCTAAGACATCCCTTGATCCAGTAAGGCAAAAGCCCATATATCATTCCCTTTTGCAGCATTATACATCTGTTTTGCTGTGATTGGAGAGACCTAT
The DNA here is from genome assembly GCA_023333625.1 of Bothriochloa decipiens. Lineage (NCBI taxonomy): Eukaryota > Viridiplantae > Streptophyta > Magnoliopsida > Poales > Poaceae > Bothriochloa > Bothriochloa decipiens. Next base: position 19,453,836 of record CM041633.1, read on the forward strand.
AATTCTGGGTCAGTTACTCCCTGCAAACATATGAGTTTCCCTTTTTCCACAAACTGGATGGTATTGGTGTTCCAATCAAATTGGACTGGACTTTGGGTCTTGAACCAATCACATCCCAAAATGGCATCATAGGGTTCCATCTCCGATACTACCATATCAGTGCTGAAAGTTTGTCCGTTGTAGTAGCACTGCAAATTTGGTACCATGCTATTGGTAATTAGATGACTCCCATTAGCCAGTGTCACTCTCCTTGGAGCTATTGGAACTATTTGTAGCCTTGCCAATTTGACAAACTTTGAACTGATGAAACTGTGGGTGATCCCACTATCCACCAAAATGAGCATGACTTTATCCTTGACCTTTGTTCTTAGCTTAATGCAATCCAAGATGGACATAGCATTCAGAGAGAGTTGGCAGAACTCTTCATGTATGGCATCTTCAGCTGCTAGGTCATTGAGTACTTCATCAGTAAGCTCTCTATCTAAATCATTGATAGCTAGAGCATTGACCTTGGGTCTGTTTCTCTTTATGCAAACCTCTAAATGTCCAGGGACAAACTTCACACACAATTAAAACATAAGCCATTAGCTTTTCAATAATCCCTTAGCTTCCTATCACTCCATAAGTTACCAGTAGTGTTTTGAGCTTTGGGATCTATTTTGTTTTGCTGAAACCCTCTAGCTTGATAGGAATTCTTTGGATATTTCAGCTTGGCCCTGTTCAAAACCTTATGCTATATTTTAGCCAAAATGGAAGCTCTAAGAACTGTTGTGGGCATTTGGGATTCTATAGGTCCCCTGATATCATCCTTGAGACCTCTCATGTATTGCTGTGCAAAGAAAATATCATCATACTGAGCATAATACATAGTCACAGTGTACTGGAGAGCTTGAAATTGAGTGGTGTAGTCATCCAAGGAATTGCCTTGCTTCAACTCTGCCAGATCATTTCATGCTGATCTAAAATCATCAGAACCAAATTCTTCTAAGATCAGGTGGCAAAACTGAGTCCAACCATTTCCCAGCATTATCCTTGAGGTGCACCTTTGCAGCAATAATCCACATGCCCTGAGGTATTTGGTTCAACTCAAAGTAATCTTTGCAGTCATCCAACCATACTTTGGGGTCCTTCCCATAGAAACCAGGGAAATCCATTTTTGGCATAATATGTTTTGGTAAACAACCCTTGTTGTGGGACTCCTGTCCCCTTCCTTTCACGATAATGGATAGGAAGCTTGAGTGACTTCCCCTTTGAAGTCTCTGTTGTGCCATCGTGCCTGACCTGCTTTGTAGAGAAGTGGTAGTCAGTTTTTAGTTGTTTTGAAGTCTCTGGTTGCTCTGCCTTCTTTTCATTTGCAAAGATATTGTGAAAAGAGTCATCATCTTCAAACATAAGAGAATCTAGATCATCTTCATCAAATACTGGACCTTCGTCATATTTAGGTTTCATTGTCTATTTGTCAGATCTATTCTTGTCACTCAACGTAAACCTTGCTATCGCCGCCCCATTAGCCTCCACTTGTTTGGCTATGGTATGTTGTTCCCTAGCATAATCATCCATAGCTGATGAACGAAGGTCCATTTGTGCCTTCATCTGTTTCTGAGTGGTCTGCATCTCATTTAGTTGAGTGAACAGAAGATCCATGTTCTTCTGCAATTCTTCCCACCTAGAACTCTCTTCATCAGACGTCTTGGTCATCGTGTCAAGCAGTAGCTTGGTTTGTTGGGACGGTCTCACCGCTCCTTTCTTTGGTGGAGCTGTGTTGACAATCGTTGCTCCACTCAGACAAATCGCCCGAGAAGCTGCACCACAGCAACAGGTTTGGTCAAATCCCTCCCCTTATGTTGTCCGTGAATGCCTCCGCCATCTAGAGTGTGGCTAAGCTTGGGGATTTTACACAAGGACAAGCCTTGCAACCTTTGCTGCAGAACAGTCCTCTGCCTTACGCCCCTGCGACGAAGGAACGGGTTGACTCCAAGGATTTTACGCAAGGACAAACATGTAACAGAACCACCCAATATATATAAGCTTAAGTCCAAATTAACCTGTCGAGATAGCTTAAGTTGCTCTTAAACCCATATAAATCCGGTAGTCCGTGAAATCATGAAGGATTTCAAACCAACATACAACCAAGATCATACATAGTTCATCAACCATATTCCACATGTTACATAAAGTTTGCACATAGCTCAATTACATCAGAGTTTACAAAAGATTATTACAACACCTTTTTAAATAAAGTATAGTGGAAGCAAATTACTTTGAAACACCCACACTCACATTTTATTTAAATACGGTGCCAGCTCATAGTCAAATCCAATAAAAGCATCTGAGGAAGATATAAGGAATGACCGTGCCCAAGGTCTGATTATCTCCCATAATGGGATAGAAACCCATCTTGCAGCCACAGCAACCTAGATGAACACCTGCAACAAGTGGGAATAAAACCCTGAGTACGAGGATGTACTCAGCTGGACTTACCCATCATAAACCAAAAATAAATTGACTCCAAGGAGTATACAAGGCTTTATAAGTGGGGTAGCTGACTCATATATTTGCAGAAAAAGCTTGAGCTTATTAAGAACAATTATTATAACCTTCTAGCTTTGTATTTTAAAGTCATTAGCCTGATCATGCTAGATTAGCACCTGAACTAAACAAGCATGGTGTAATTATCAAGCAAGAATAGTAACTATTTTTGGTTGAGCATCTTTCAACATCAGCATCATAACCATCTCATCTCTTTGTTCAAGTTCATACTACGATGCCGCTGCTCAAGTCAAGTGTTCACTATCCAGGAACGATGGCGATTCGAATCGATTACTAACCAACTAGTGGGTATTCCCCACATAAACCAGGCATACTTTGAACCAACCGTCCATTCGGGTAAAGTCACGGTTCAACAGGTACCATCATACCCAGGGACCGCCCGGCTGCTAGTAGGGCGCACCATGCTCTATTTAGGACTTACGACCGCGCCCCCGTGGCCCCCCATCATCTCCAATACGATGCGTACAGCAGGTCGATTCCCGGCACAAACAAACTTATGGCTTCGCGGTCGGAATGACTTATGCTTCTAGCTAAATGTGGGGCATGCGTTCAATATGACTTGAGGACGTACAACGAAGGGGCCCTAATTCGACATAAATGGGATAAACAACATAGAACCTCCTGTTCTGTCCACAATACCAATCCTGTCCGGTCTCAATTTATTATCTCCACATGGTTATTCATGATAACAACATAACCAACCATCTGAGTCACCACCTATAGCTCGTGAATGATAGGAAATCATCCGACTTCTACCGATCTAATTTAAGCAGGGCTAAGCAGATAACAATCCTGAACCTAACAGGGGATAAAGTATATCAAGGTAGATAAGGAATATAAGTAATGCATCAACGGTATCAAGCAATGCCTATAAACTTAATGCAATAAACAAGTAAAGGAGCAAGTTAGATATTTGCAGACCACAGGGAGAAATGCTCTGGGGCTTGCCTTCCTCAGAAGAGCGAGGCTTAATCTTTGGGCACTCGTACAAGTCCACGTCTTGCTCCTTGTTCCTGATCACCTCCGGTGCAGAAACTTCCAGCGAGTCGTCCTTCTGGCTTCTCTACTTCATGACCGGGTTCTCGCATATGATCCTATATGATGCATATACATGTATGAATATGAGGAATGCACATGACATGAATATGGAATATGATGATGATCATGAATGCTTGCACATGACTTCTACAAAGTACAACATCATCTAAGAACATATACTATAAGCACATGTCATCTACTGCATTCTCTTCTGCAATAACTACCACACAAGCATTAAAAATAAAACATCATACAACCAGCACATCATCAATTCTAACATATAAATATCATCCACTTATTATAAGCATCAACCATAAAAAATGATGCATATATATACCCATAAACACCACACATGAGATGCACACTTAGAGCAATTATAAAGCATCAATATATTCCAAACATCAAACTGAACCTAAACAATAGCTCTAACAGATTACATACTTTGCAAGAGTACACAGAAGCATTATAGATACCATGAAATGATAAAGCAAAGCACTAACAAGCACATATATAATTAAGGACAGAACTGCATCATATATTTATATTGCATAGAAAATTCTACAGAAACTATAGGAGATTAAGAATATCTATTAGAGTCTACCACAAAAATATTAGGTCAAAACAGTAAGTATTCTAGTCTACACAAAAATAACAAGACAACATATTTAAATAAGCATAAAATACTTTGCACTATGAAACATGTCAAATAATAGTTCTCGTGACATTATTAGCTACTCCATAGCATAAGAACAGCCCACAAAAATTATCATGCACAAATTCCTCATATATTATTTACTATGAATTTCTAAACATATTAGGAAAAATAGCACTATAAATAAACAGAGCAATGTTTACACATAACATAGGCATTAAACATTTTTTCCAGATTAAGCATGTCATAAGAAGACTACCAAAACTAGAATCACATTTTTCAGAGCAATATAGGATTTACTATGCATTTCTAAATATTATAAGCATTTAGCACATAAAATAAAGCTACATATAAAAGTATCTCAAAGCTGACATTCAATATTTTTAACAGATACTAAACATCACAAGGAACACAGCATAACTTGAATCATCTCATTTGGATCAATATTCAAGCAGATATGAATTTTGTGAGAATTTCATCAATTTCTGAAAATCATTTCTCAATAAAACCAAAAACCGGATAAGACAAGCACTTTTCAGGAAGGCCTTGAACTTTTCTAAAATTGACCAAGCCCTGATCTGAACTTCGTTCTCTCTGGCGTATTTGCACCAGGACCCCTCACCTTATCCAAATTGCTGCACGAGATCCTTGGCAGGATGGGGAGCAGAGGAGGTCGACGGCTCGTGTTTCCGGCCGGAGGAGCTCAAGCCGGCGGCTGGGGAGTAACGATGGAAAACGAGGAGGCCCGCGCGCATCGATGGGTGGCTGCGGATGGCCTAGAGAGGGGCCGTGCCCTCCTGGCCATGTACGCCTGCGGTCGGCGGCTATGCATGCATCCGCGGCAGTCGTTACCGGTGACAGGAAGGCCCGGCGAAGCAGGAACGGTTACAGTGGGGCCGAGGCGAAACCTAATTAAGGGTTTTCCGCCCAAAATGATGTGGCGGCGCACGACATCGGCAAGCATGGCGTCGGTGCCACATGCATGTCGTCGCGGAGCCGAATCGGGCGATGTGGGAGTGAGGCGAGGCTCGCGGAGGTGGCGCGCAAGCACCAACATGATGAGGCGAGCCAGGTGCACATGAAGGAAGAGGAAGTAAGGCACCGGGTGAAGCCGGCCATGAAGACCACGAGCTCCACCAGTGCTCCGGCCATGGCGGAAAACGGCCATGCAGCCATTACCTTAGACAATGGCGACGGATAATGGGCTCAGGAGACGGCGCGAGAGGTGGCGAGGCTATGCATGAGGAACTGTGGGAGCTGACCTGGTGAATCCCACCGGTGAGTGGAGCTCCATGGGGAAATGGCAATGGCGGCTGCCAGCGGCTCTCTTTGCGCGAGAAGAAGGCAGGGAGGCGAGGGGAGTGGAGAGGAAATGAATGTGAACGACTGCGGGTGGGTGAACGCGGCTGGCCGATCGCCACGCGGCGCGCGCGGTCTGTGGCAGGCCAGGCCGATATTTTCGAGCTCAGGATTTCCCTGACGGCCAAGGAAGATCCGTCACAGAAATAGTATATCCATTTTCCAAAATGTTTAATTCCTTGCCCTATATCTCCCAAACTAAGCCGAATCAGACCAAGATTATATTTAATGAAATGTATCCCAGGAAGAGTAGAATATTTCATCTTCAATAACCATAGCTAGATTCGGCTTAGATTTTGCAATACAAAATTCCAAATGAAAATAACTCATAAATTCGTTTTAATTGAAAAACAGCCCCCAAACCTGCCTTTTTCAACCTTTTTGAACATTTTCAAGTCATTTTCATGGAAAGTGAGAATTACAACTTTTGTTCCTTACAAAATTCTCTACAAAGTTGATTAAGGGTGCACAAACATGCATTAAATCTAGCTATCCATTCAATGCAATTCAAACCACAACACTTCAATGTCAAATCTAGTCAAACCAAGCATTCAAGCATAATTAGCCAAAGTCGTTAACATGAAAATTGCTTCATTTCGAATTCTAAACATGTCTAAGTGTGTTTAGTGAGCAACAGGTCAAACACTTTCATTAACAGTCATGTTCACATGCAATTCCAACACAATTTGAACAAATCAAGCATCACACATGAAATGACATTTAACCTTTTTATTGATGCCATGCATAAAGATGCTTATGCTAATGAATGCAAGTGTTTATACATGCTTAACACCAGGGGTGTAACAAAATGCCCCGCAACCTTCATCTACCATCCAATTGGGCCGAATTGAGGTTGGAAGCAACTAATTCTCCGTTGTCGCTATGCAGGTGTCTCCGGACTTGCGTCGAACACCTGGTGGGTGGTGGAAACAAAGATGGTTTCTAGAACAAACGACGATGGAGGTGGTGGTGGTGGTGCTGACGCGGTCATGTGGATCTGCACTAACTAAAGGTGGAGGTGGAGGTGGAGGTCGTCGTGATGGATTTGAGCCACGGCGGCCGGTAGGTGGCAGCCGGCCGGAGCAGCGAACTCTGATCCCACACACCGAGGAAAGGTAGCTCTGAATACCAACTGTAAATCCCGTGGCAGCGGCCGATCACCGCGACGTGAGCGAGTACAGCGGAATTCACCGGAACCCTGACGCCGGCGAGGTTAACCCCTCTGCCTTGGCGTTCATGATATATTTCTCAAGTTTGATAATGGTTCATGTCTTACAGCATCGGCACTTAAGTGCAATACAAACCCTGGCCATCAGGCCCCACACGTCATACAGATAAATGAAAACGTAAACTATAGAAATGCACTAGCTTAAGTAGAAGACAACTTCTCTTGACGATGTCACTCCTGGGCCGCTTCTCCTCCAGGTGTGACACTTGAAGATGGGCACAACGCCCCTCCTCGACTCGCTGCACTTGACCATGTTAGAGCTGACAGGCATATTGTTCACCTGTGGTTGCCTCAACCTGGATGGCTGTCCTGCGATGGAACATTTAGAGATTGATGAATGCTGCTTGGAAGATTTGAGGAAGATCACTTCCCTGTCAATTAAACGCCTGGTCATCACATCCTGCTGGTTACCGCATTCAGATTTGTGCTCTACGTCTCGTTTCATTCTGCTTGGATGACTCTGATGTCAGGACTCCTATGCTGGAGAGAATGCCAAAGTTTGTGGGGGCAAAGCTCCAGATTGACTCATATATGGATCACTAGTAGAGAACCGATTTATACTCCTGGCACCATTTTTTAGATTACTCTCGGCACTTATTGCACCCGGGAGTAAAGGGACCTTTACTCCGGTTGGTGTCTCCAACCGGGAGTAAAGTCCCACATGCAACTGCCACTTCGTGATCCGAGGACCTTTACTCCCGGTTGGTGTCTACAACCGGGAGTAAAGGTAGACATTTACTCCCGGTTGGAGACACCAACCGGGAGTAAAGATGCAGTGAACCTTTACTCCCGATTGGTGTCTCCAACCGGGAATAAAATAGACTTTTAGTCTGGGGTTTTAAGCACAACCGGGACTAAATGTTTCTGTATAGCTTGTAATAATAAAGGTTCACGCGAGGGTGGGATCAGATGGGGACGGCGGCGAGGGGCGCGTGGGTGGTCGGCCGAAGGCGGGCGCCGAACCGGCACCGAGCGGCCAGGGCTGCAAGCCAGAGTACGGGCGGCCAGCCGCGTCTGCTTCGATGGAAAAGTGGCGGCGTGGTGGACGCTCGGAGATCCGCTTGGTGTCGGAGGTGCCAGCCTTGACGACTTGCTTCGGGGTGGCGGATCTGACTGAGGCAAGGTACGCTTCCCCCTTCCTCCCTTCTCTGCCGTCTACTCATGCTCGTGTCGATGTGCATGCTGTGCACCTGTTCAGACTGCAAGCTCCAGCGTCTAAATTAAATTCATATAGAGCATCCTACCTATTTGTCATTAGCAATTTGCCACTGGAATTTGCAATTGAAATTAGGAGATACTGGCTTATATGGAGACAACAGAGTAGCGTATAGATTTGTATTAGCTGCTTGACTGTATGCTTTGTTACCTTGTACTGCCACCTGATGCAAAACATTGTCTAGCATCTTCTCGTTCTTAGGAAGTGATTTCTGTTGCCATTGCTCATACTGAACATACATTCTTGATTAGATTTATGTTAGTTGCCATTGCCATTGACAAAAAATTGAATCTGCTCTTATTTTGTTGTGGTATAAGATTGTCTTGGGTGCTGTTTGTGGATATTTAGTTTGACTATTTTTCACCGTTGGGCTATTTTTCAGCCTATAAAATTGCAATTACTGAAAGCACATAATAGACAAATAGCTGGGGTTGTTCGCTGATTGAGATTTTAGACTCAAGCATTGCATTTTTCCTGTAGAGATTTTAGGTCATGATTCAAGCATTGCATTTCCAGGCAAATTCTTCGGGAGACGTAGTGGCTGGGTGCAAACCAATTTATGATATGGAAGGCTTAAGTAGTGCTCTGTACCACAACACAATATTGGTAAGCTGACTTTTGTGCTCACCAAATGATGAACTTCATCTCATGACTGCATGACATAATGTGCTCTATTGTTTGTGTCCATTAGCTTGTTATTTTATTTGTGAGTACAGATCATTTAGCTACTTATTAGTGCAAATTATAGATAATGATCTAGTATTTTTTTGATTAAATGAATAGATTTACCAAAAGAGAAGGGTTTTTCATTGGACAGTTCCAATCTTCCTGAAAATCTGCAGGGATGGTCAGGTCTCTGGCTGCTCAATATGAATCTCTTTTTGATGTCCAATCTATGAGACAAAGTTCCTAGATGTGAAGATTTTTTAAAAAAACTAACAAAAGTGCTGGCATAAATGAGGATAATTTAGCTCTTGTTTTGCTATTCTGCTGTTGTTTCCACACCCACCTTTAACTCCAATGTGACACTGCAGGCAGCGACACTAACATAGAAGAAGAAGCAAGCAAGCTCGAGGCTTCAAGTAAAAGGTATAAAAATAAATTTTCCACATTATTCTTGATTTATCATTATTCTTGATATATATACTAATAATTCTTCTTTAACTCAAACTGTAGACTAGACATTTGAAACAGCAAACCCTGCAAACATACCATCTCAAAGCAATGCAAGAGACGACAAGATTTCTTAATGAACAGGTCTTAAAGCCCGGCGCCGAGTTCTACTTTAACCCCGATGAACAATGGCTTCCAAAAAACTAGGGTCATGATAACTTTATTTTGAATGTAATGGGTCATGAGAACTTGTTATCGGATCAAAAGGCGGACATGATTATGAAAGTATACAATGCAAACTTGTATTATATATGGTGCACAAATTGTTTGTATATACTTTCTTTTTAGTTGGGTTACTTGCCTATATTGCTCATAACCAAACTTTACTATACACACATGTATACGAAAACCTATTTTAAAATTAAAATGAATTATGAATTGAAATGAAAAAAAGGATAAACAAAAGGGTAATACCAACCGAGAGTAAAGGTGCCTGCCATCCCACGGGCCCAGCTGACTTTTTACTCCCGGTTGGTATTACAAACCGGGAGTAAAAGTCCCCCCTTTACTCCCGGTTCTGAACCTTTACTCCCGAATTCGTACTCTCGGTTGAGCAACCGGGAGTAAAGGGGGTTAACAACCGAAAGTACAAGGCATTCCTGCTCCCGGTTGAGCAACCACGAGTAAAGGGGGTTAACAACCAGGAGTACAAGGCATTCTTGTACTAGTGGATGAGTGCAATTGTGATGATCCCATGGCTTGTTACCACGTTACACGGGATGGTGACACTTCTGATACTGATTCTGATAGTGATGACCACGAAGAAGTTTCAAAATGTGTGGTCCTTGAAGGTTTAGCACATGCTAGAGATCTAGTACTGATAGTTGATATCCCGACGGTATGGTACACTCAAACATATATGCCTTTCTTCCTTGTTGATTGTTCACTGTTAAACTATATATGTATTTCTAAGTAGAAAACTGTCCATGCTGATAACAATTATATATTTCCACACTCATGCATTCCCACCATCTGAACTTGCTAAGTAAATTTTACAGTTTCTTGTTCGCGTAGTCTAGATAAAAACATTTTTTATTTACTATCCTTTTTCCTTCTGCGTGCAATCTGTCCAGTATATTTTCAGAAGGGATTTGAGATGGTGCCCCACTTTTTCCAATTTGAAGACGTTGGTGCTCATTGAGGAATACAGGTGTGAGCCTGCTTATTGCAGTGTAGTAGAATGTATGCTTGAACATGCAAAACTTTTAGAAAAGCTCAGACTTATTTTAAAAAAGGTAAAATATTTCTAAATGGGGAACCAGGGTTGCATTGCTGACTGAGTTGTAGAGAATTATTACTGATTGAACTTGGTGACTTCATTTCAGGTACCGCAGAATGATAAATATAAAATAGAAATTGAAGGATACCTTGATGCAAAAGTTACATCGACCAAAATACCACAATACCTTCAGCAGTCAACATCATTTGTGAAAGTGTCAATGGAATAAATGCTAATGTCTTGAATTTGCTGAATACGCCCATGTAAGATGACAATCAACTCTGCTTTTACTCTACATTTGTATGTTTTATATTAGGAATATGGTAGCAACACAATACTCTGTCCTGGTAAACATGGTAGAATACTATAATAAAAAACAGTAAAAAAATTATATGCTTTAACACAAACATGAACATAGAAAAACCCTTCATGTTTTACTGTTTCCATGCATATATTCTGCAAATAATGAAATGAAACAAAGAAATGTAGTTTTAAACCAACAGTTTGAGATAAATGAAGGTAGCCCAGTTTTTGCAGAATAGAATTTTAGTTGTTACCCACATAAAGTAATTCTTCTGAATAGGAAAACAATATTACTTTGTATCAAGTAGTTCCAAATCAACTTTTCCATCTGACCCCAAAGTATACTAAATTATATATACCAATCTAAGTTCCTAAACTAAATAAGCACCTCAATCCCTGTCCGTAGCAGTCACATTACAGAAAATTAGCTGGTACGGTATTCCTGCACGGAAGAAATATGTGGGTGCACAGCTCATAATTGCATGGCTGCCCCTAAACTCTTACTGACTCTCACCTCGATCCCGACTATGAAATTGAAAATGGAGGTCCGTAATCCATTGAACTATTACAATCTCGGTCCAAGGCATCTATGCCTCCACTGTGGACAACGTACTCAAGCAAGCATCCTCAGTGACTATGTAGCATTGTCCAGAGAGGATACCCAGTGGAGCTAACAAATTAAAATAATAGTATAGTTTGGCCATTGAGAGTGTCCAAGCATTCACCAAGAACAAAATTTTGTCCATGCACAATACTCGAATGTTCATTGGGATGGTGTCCATGCAGCTGCCTAGTATGAATTGTTGCCACTTAGGGTGGTCATGTTGGTGGTCTTTTACAAGGATGTATGCATGAAAAAACTATCCGAACCTAGTCACATTCTGCTACTAACATGGCAAGTGGCACCATGACGTGGATTGCCAAGACAAGATAGCATGCCGATGATAAGGCGGTCAAGAATGAGCCTTTGCTCCAAGACTCTCCAGGGAGCTAGACGACAATGAATGGTGTATATTTGGGGTTATTTTGGGCTGCTATAGAGTACGTATATAGTTTTTTTTTGTGAGAAGAGTACATAAGTAGATCGGAACCTTTGCAAATTCATAGTTTGGGAACATAGGTGTACTAACCTTGTACTTATGAGCTATGAACCCACATGTAGTTCCATGCTGAAGTACCACACAGCTAATTTATTATGATGTGGCTGCTTTGGGCCAAATTTGGGGGATACTTAAATAAAGTTTAGGGACCTAGGTATACAATTTTATAGTTTCGTGACCAAGATGAGAATGACATAGTAGTTTATGGACCGCTAGTGTATTTTACTCTATATTTATTAATAATGATGGCAAAACTTTTATATTGTATTAAAAGATGATGATGGCAAAAATCAAGAATGTAAACGTTTCTCTAAGGCAGCATTTGTATTTTGTTGAGACTTATTGAGTACTTGTCTTATGTATCTACTAGAAAACTCTGCCGTGGCTTTGCCGCGCCCTTGGTGGATTTTGCTAGGTTAGCATCTTTTTAGTTGACTTCACTAATATTTGTAGCAAAATGTTTCTTGTAGTTAAGTACCATGGGGTTAGTACTTACTGCACAAGGTTGAGCTATGGGATCATACAATACTTATCTAAAAAAAAGATGATCTCTTACTAGGGTCACTTATTGCATAAGATTGAGGTAAGATCATCCACTACTGTATATGGTGATTTTGAAACAGAAATAGCATAACATATGTAAGAGAGTGAATGCTAAATTTGGATAGAAGTAATGCCACTCTCACACCAAAAGTGTACCACTAAGTACTAATATTGGTAATTTTGGGTAAAAGTGATATTCCAATGCACTCCATGTGAGGTCTGAGTACAGCACAACTAATTCTCAGAGTTGAATATGGCACTGAAATCATTGAGATGAGGCATACATTAAACAACTGATGTGAGATACAGAATTAAATATATAGCTTTGCATTATCTGTGTCACATGAATACCATAGAAACATTCTATCTAATTATAGGAAACTGTATTGTTCCATTGCTTTTTTTAATTGATTTTTCTGCACATCCCAAACAATAACAAACTTTATACAGTGGTGGAGCTGCCATATTAATGCTCTTCATTTCAATAATCTAATAAATGCTGAGATAGATAGCAATTGAATGATAGGAAAGTAATACTAAAAGAAGGGAGTGTGTATGAATTACCTAAGTGGTACTATATAACAGTTTGCAATTTGCATTACAATGAGCAGCTAATCAGCAGTTTAAACTATTGCTAGGCCAGTGGTCAATCCGAGCTAGAAACTAGAAATCTGCTTGAGAAATTAGAAAATAGAGAAAAGAAGATTCCAGACTGCTAGTGTCCTTTATAGGTTTGTTGTAGGCACCTACATGTAAGTTCTATTACGTACAAAAATATATGTAAGAGATAGCAGATAGTAAATTTGGATAGAAGTAATGGAGCATAAATGTTTCAATCATTACATTTTACCTATGCATATAGTTTGTTTAGCTCTGGGTTATACATGTGAGACATTCTTGGAGCTAATCTGTCATGTATGCAATGGCGTGTGCAGGTTTCTGAACCTCTATGAGATTTCCCTAGTTCAGACCACTAAACAGTGTAATTGTTGGGGCTAGATAGACATTTTAGTTATGAATTATTTATCTAATCAACTCAAATGACAATGGATAGAAAACAGTAGCATCAATATTGGGCCTGGTTCTAGAATGTGAAGAATCCGGTACGAATATTAAAAAAAATAAAGGAAAACATTATCGAAGTCTATTATTGATTGAAGTGCAACCAAAATTTTTACAAAATATACATGTGAAGCAGCTATTTGTATTGCACCTGCCGATATTGCTGAAAGAATATATTAGATAAAGCAGAGCAAGGCATAAGGTAATCCATGGATGCAAATAACGACTCCCTCGTCCCTGAATATAAGCACAGTTTGACTTGGTGCGGTCTTCAATAATATATTTTGACATATAAATTTTCATATAATATATAATTTATACATACAAAAGTTTGATCATTAGAAAGTATTTCTAAATACAAATCTAATGTATCTACTTTTGTAATATAAACTTTTGATATAATTAGGCTAATTATTAGTCAAAGATAACAAAGTTTGAATTTTGAAAAATGTGTGCGCCTTATATTCATTGATGGAGGGAGTATTTTCTATAATATAAAACGAACAAAATTTCATATTGAACTGTTGAAGTGCCATTCAATTCTCAAATCTAACTAAATAGCTAAGTTTTTTGCTTATCAGTTAATGAAAACATAGATTAAGCCATTAAGAAATGCTAAAGGCTGCTTACATTTACAAAAGAGAGCCTCACTAAGGATGAGGAAGACAACCATGAGCACATGCCAACCCATTTCTTGGTCACAGGTTGCACTAAAACATTGATTGATAGTGATACACAGGCTACTCAGAGGTTGTGATGGCAAATTCAAGGAGGATTTCCTAACCTATTTATGTAGAAGTAACATTCTGCAGATCCCACACAGTTCAAGCATGGCTCCAGCCCATTAGGAGGCTCTGCATGGCTGTAGTGGCTCATAGGAGGGCTGGTGCAGAATCACTGAGCTCATGTCAATCTCTGACTGAACTCTGAACCTTAATATGCACTGATAGAGATGGGGAAAGCACAAAATCAGCAACCAAATACTGAAAGAGAAAAACAGAAAAAAGATACCTTATGCCCATTTCATTGAACATATCGAGGGCATCATCCATGGAAGCATTGAAGCCGAGATCGATTGTGGGAGGCAACGGGGGCTGGAGATCTGCCCTTCATCAGCTTTTGTCCTTTTGGACCTCTGGTGCCCTGTCCATGTGAGCGCAGGTTTGGTGAAGGAGGTAGGCCATTCACAGGAATGAGGGAGTCTCGGCTGTGCCAGGTGCTGTCACCGTCTCCCGCAGAACCTCGCCCTGCCGTGGCTTGTTGTGGACGCGCTGGAGAGCAATGGGAGGAGGGACACACACACCTAAGAGGGGGGTGACGATGGTGCGACTGTAGACATGTGAGTCCGAGAGAAATTCGAGAAAGCGAGAGGAGGCGACATGGTCGTTAATCCAGTGGATCATAAGCAAGCGGAGACCCGACCACTACATGACCGGATGTTCAAGAATGTGGGTTGGCCAGATCCTATTAGCAGGCGACGTGGACCAATAGATTGCAAGAGCTTGCACCATATATTCGTTATACTCCATTCCAACAAAACATTTGAGTAATTAGGTTATGGTTCATTTTCAAAAGTAAATTCTTATTCACTGAATCCTATTCTTGTATAGATTCTTTCCATGTTCAACATTGCGGTCGGTGCCTGCTTAACTTATCATACTTTTCATGTTTGTGCAGGTTTTAAGACCAGAGTAACAAAATATGTGCCATTAAAAGCAAAGCCACCTTCGTCATGAACCACCATACTATCAGGGATCATATTATTTGTCTGTTCATTCCTACTCCTAGGGACATGCTGTTTGTCTGTGTGGTTTTGGCATCCAGATTGCCTAGCTAATAGATGGCTTAATGTTCCTATCCGGTTCCTGTTATGTTTCAAGAACCTACTAGACACACTAGTAGACAAAATGATTTTTGAATCGAAGCTTTAGTCCTGGCCATTTTTTGGCCCGGGACTAAAAATTTGATTAATCCCAGTTGGTGTTTCTAACCGGGACAAAAGGACGTCCCAACGGCTCCAAATGGCTCCAAACGCAGCTTTCGCAGGCGCGTAGCAGGCCGGGGGCTTTTTATCCTGGTTGACCGGGACTAGATCAAGGCCAATAGTTACTAACTGGGACTACGTTTCCCTATATATGTCCCAATTGCTGCTACTCCGCTCGAGACAACCCAAAATTTTTTAAACGGTTACGTGTTCTTGCTCGGGGGAGCAAGAAGCCTTCCACCGTGCATCATCTTTTTGAAAGGATAGCAACTTATTCATATATTTTTTAATCTTTCAATGGTAAATAGACTCCCAACATAGCCGGTCCCAAGCCCGGGTAAAGGAGGAGGGTTGTGTTTA